>OX467084.1:46280525-47480525 GCA_950106755.1 Climacium dendroides
GGATGTACCCCATTGAGCGATACATGAAGACTTTGAAGGATTATGTGCGGACTTTGGTGCATCCAGAAGGTAGCATAGCAAAGGGATATCGCATTGAAGACACGCTTGGCTTCTGCACGGAATACATGAGACAGTTTCAAGGGACTGGTGAGCGCGTTTGGGATGTAGACGAAGATCCCATCATGAATGACAAGGTGATACGTAGCAGAAAATCAAAAGAGAGGGCATTATCCGACGCTTTGCGAGTGTATGCACATGCGTTCGTAATTGACAATGCGCCATGCTTGGAAACTTGGCGAGAGTAAGTAACTAGCACTGCTTTCCAGTGCTACTTTGGACATCACGTTGCCTTATATACACTCCTAGCAGACGTCATATCCGACGCTGGCACGTTCAATGATGTCATGTAGGAAGACGCTTTGATGTTTGTTTTGGCCCCAGTGTGGACATCTCAGTAGAAGAGGAAACTTTCAACACACGATCGTTGTTAAGGACTACTTGATTTCTTGCACACCTTTGCAGATGTGCCATGCACACTATACTTGGCCCCGGCATACATGATGTGAAATCTTCAATCCGTTGGCCTAATTTCATTATTGCTGAGTGTGATGTAGGGACTACACTGCAGCAAAGTCCCAAAGATGGGAGGAGCGGGAAGCTTTTCGTGTTGCATGGCGACGCTCAAATCCAGCAAGAGCTGTCCGTTATCCAGTTGAACTAAGTGAGTTTCCATCCTTCGCGTAGTGGCTGACGTCAACGGTGACGGAGGCTGATCATTCTGGACGTCCAGTGGATGAAGACATCAGACATTATGCGCAGCTTCCTGAGCAGAAGGCAACATCCCACCGTCAAATGTACTGTCATGGCATGCACCTCCATGCCCGAAGCTCTGAACGTGGGCTTGTTATCCGTGACTCTGGAGTGGTAGCGAGTTTCACACGCCAGCTTCGTTGGGGTTTGCAAAATGGCCGGCCACTGGAATCCACGTAGGAGTATGTGGGGTATATTGAAGAGATTTTGGTATTGGATTATCGAAATCACTACGTCACAGTGTTGTTGTGTGATTGGATGAGGGGCACACAAGGTAGTCGAGCTCCTAGCGTGCAACAGAATAAGTATGGCTTCACGTTGGCAAACTTCAACCATTTGGATGGAACGGTCCATGCAGATTCATTTGCCTTTCCTTTGCATTGCCAACAGGTATTCTTCTCCGACGATCCACATCGGCCTGGTTGGAAAGTAGTTTGCCGAACTGAGGTGAGGGGTAGACGTGGCTCATTGCACCCTCTAACGACAACCCCGAACATGGTGCAGTTGGTCAATGATAGGGACTTCGATGGACTACAACCAGTGCAACAAGTCGTGGACCCGGTGCGCCAACCCATAGACCATGGTGGCGAGTATATTGCCATAGTTAGCGATGACATTGCATCTGAGGAAGAAGCATAAGGTGTTCACATCATTGACATGTGTATGCTGTGATAGCATTTAGACGTCACATAGGACGTCTGCGAAATACGTGGACATCAACATGTTCATGTCTTCCAAGTATTCCTGATGCATCTTGAACATGCATTTTCTGACAGAATGTGTCTACTTCGGTGCTGCCCGTGACATCATAAGAGTAGGTTGCAATCTTATCCTAATGAAGTTTGAAGAACATGCACAAGTTGTATGACTTAAAGAGCCCAGAAATGCCCTTGACCTAAGTAAACACATAGGAAGGAAGTGCATCATGTACAAATTCACCCTTTTTCATAAAACAATGTCATGCATCTGGAGTCATTTTTGACATCAAATTGGACACCTACAGTTGCTTCTACAACGCCCACACGTCAAGTCAGACGTAATGAAGTGCACCGTAGATAGCATGTGCTTTGAAGTTACAATCGTAGGAAATACAAAATGTTAACGCTAGAAGTGATGTCAATGTGGACGTCAGAACGTCAGGTGTGATGTCCACAGAGACATCCGAGGTCGGAACATGGACTGGTCGTGGATGCTGACGTGGCATGCCACGTCATCATTCCTGTCCACGTCATCCTGCCACGTCACACAGCAGCCACGTCATCTTTCCACCTCGTCAGTCCACGTCACACAATAACCACCTCATCTCGCCACATCAAATGCCACGTAAGCTTTTAAGAGTCACCACCTGCCCATTCTCCTCTTTTTAGCCTTGAGCAGTTACTTCACCTCTGACCGTACCAAAATTCTATCTAAACTTGTGAGGTATGTTTGACCAAAGATGATGACGTGGCTAAACATGTTATTGTGAACATCCTGGGAAACATCTGATGTCCACCTGGATGCCTTACATTGCATGCACGTTTTTTGTAGCATCAGTATGCTGTGACTGCAATCTAGCAATGCTAACACAGACATCATCGCAAAATCTCGATTTTCTCGACCTGACACCCTGACGTCTTCTGCAACGTATCGTGTCTACGCGGATATATGTCGTTTTTGGCTGGATGTCCAGGCGGACACCGTTTTCTTATAGTGCAGGTTCATTTCGCAATGCATGACGTCTAGTGTGTAACGGATAAGGAGATACTATGAGGGAAATAACAACAAGGACGGTCAGACATTGTGAGAGCAACAGAGAAGGACGTAACATGTTTCTGTTGTATACCACGTCGCCCACAGTACTACTTGAATAAAGGGCGCAGGCGTGTTACAAGCACAACACTCAGTAGTCACCATACAGTTGCTAGAAGAAAGTGTGACTTCTACATGACATTAACACCACTTTTTCAAGACTGGGAGATGACTTCACCGTGGTCATACGACAGGTACATGACTTCGTAGCCTACAAAAGGACGGACTTCTAATATGCAAACGGCGACGCAGTATACAACTTAGAGAAAAGGGTGAATATAAAATGGAGCGGTGACATACACCTAACAAGGGCAGTTTCACGATTTCTTATGCAATATACTCTAACGGTCATTCATGCGTTGTAAGAAATTGCTCGTGATAGGTATGCACTTTTGATATCCAACTACTGGGATCCACTTGCGTACGAAGAAGCCAATGTAATTACAGATTAACTTCAGTCACCATTTTTTAAAAATTATTTACACCTTAATTTAATGTAACTATCTTCCCCGGGTACTACTTGCAAAAACTGTGCACAAATGTTAAAGTGACAGCAGTTAGTAGGAGTCCTACAATCGCACAGAAACTGCAACTCTTACATGACTCCAGGACTACTTCTACAAGACTCAAAAATGACTGAACTTATCTTATACGACTACGTATTGACTCACGGGCATTCTTCAAACTTACCTTCCAATATGGCAATCTGTGCAGAATGCTCACGCGCTTGACACCGTGTATTTTGGAGGGGTCACTTATCACGCCGTCTTTGTTTCTGGAAACTTTCCAGGCCATGTAGTCCGCTGCATGCTGCATCTGCTCCTCAACTGAAACAACTGTGGTGGAGGCCGATCTTCTACTTCACCATTGAAGTGCGATTTCATGGCGCTTGATCTGTAAGGATGCTCTGCTGGCAACCAACGCCTTGTGCCACCGTACGTGCACTTCCCCAGCTCAACCGAATGCTCTGCGTCCAAATCTCCGCCGCACCATGGGCAGGCGGCATAACCTTGATGTGCAAACCCTCCCACGATTTTGTAACCTCGAAAATCATGAATAGTCCAAAGGAGCATGGCACGAAGTTGAAATGACCTCTGACCCACGTCCTTTGTAATGTCGTATGCTGGAACTCCAGTCCACAATTCCAGTAGCTCATCTACTAGAGGCTCCAAATATACATCGAACACCTCCGAAGTCACGGATTCACGGCCGGGAATTAAAAGTGTCAGTAGAATGAAAAACTTCTTTGTGGTCAACCATGGGGGGAGATTATAGTTCAACAATAGAACAGGCCACGTGGACTACGAAGACCTGTTCTGCTTGAACGGGTTAACTCCATCAGCTGCTAACGCAAAATGAGCATTTCTTGGATCATTACCAAAAGTAGGATCCACATTTTCGTGAAAATACTTCCATGCCTTGGAGTCACATGGGTGTCTCACAAGCCCGTCACCTCCATCTTGGTCACTCCGATTCTCAGCATGCCAAAGCATCAATTTTGAAATGGTTGGACTTTTGAACATTCACTGAAGTCGCGGTATGATTGGAAAGTGCCTTAGAACCTTGAAGGGATGGCAACGGCGCTCCTCGTCTCTGTAACAGCGTCCATTACACTTGGGGCATCAGAGAGCATTCTCATGTTCACCACAGAAGAGCACGCATCCTCTGCAAACATGGATGCTATTGTAAGTCAAACCCAACTTCGAAGTCAGATTTTGTGCAACTACGTATGTCTTTGGCAAAGTGTTCTGTTCCGGAAGAATATGCTGGTGAAGCAGGCTAAAGAGTTCGTTGGCGCAATTGTTGCTCACCCCATATACAATGCAGAGATTCATGAGCAACACGGTGGCTGCCAACTTGTTGGAGCGTGCACCATCATATAATACCTGCAAAGACTCTTCTAGAGCCATGGCATCAAAACAACCTTCATTAGCAACTCCGACCGCGTTCGTTTCGCCACAAGCTTCCACATCTCCAGCTTCGGCATCACCCTCTTCCATGATGCGCTCATGGATGGAATCCGCTGTTGTAAAAGCAGCGGATACTTTTTGTTGCGCCGTCTTTGTTGTAGCTTCGGGGAACGTCAAGTCTTCGAGTGCTTGGTTGACCATGCCTCGGGTATCTACGACAACATCCATTTCCAAATCCTCCTGGTCGACTGGTGCCCACAATTGTTGTTCCCACTCGTCATCAGAAGAATCCCGATCTCCTGGTCCTCTCCAAATCCGACAATTCGGATGTCTTCCGTTTCTGAGGAGGTGATCTCTGACATTCCGAAGTAATATCTTTCTTCGCCCACGACATTTATTACAGGGATAGTGGATTCAAGGCAAATTGCATTGTGTTGCTCGTTGATGCTCACGAATCCATAGTCGGTCGTCACGCAAGCGTTGCCTCCGAAGATCTGAGAGAGGGAGGCGTGCCGGCATCATTGTCTATGCCTCTGCACTTCAAAGGGAAATCCAAGACTGTCAGTATTGTGTTGCTGACTGACACGAACTTTGCAAACGGGTTCCAAATTGTACTAACTTAAACATGACTTCAATACAACTTCACGACTTAAACCCACTACATGACGACTGCAACCCACTAAATCACGACTTCAGGATGACTTAGTTCAATGGAACATGAAGCATTTGCAATGTACAACAGGCATGTTCGGCTTGGACTAAGCACTATGCCACCATGTGCTTCGGGCCTCATAGTATGCATTCCATTTCATCTCTAAAACAGAAAAATGCGTGGGATGCCATATTGCACATATGAAAGTTAGAGCGTGTGCTATGATTAGCCAAATTCTAATTTTGCGTCAGACATGAGTCTAAGGACAGCTAAAATTGAGGTCAATTCATAACAATTCTGATTCCATTTTTTTTTGACTTTGCAATCTTTCATCAACAAACAATTAACCTTTCTTTGAATGGGTGTTCTTAAGCATGCACGTCCATTGTCATGGACATTATCGTTGGTCATACTTATATTCTTGTCCATGGAAATAGTTATTGTCCTACAATGTGACTTCCAGGTCCCAAATTATTATAGTGTCTATCGTTCTTATACACCTTCATCTAGCCTGACTATCCTATGTATTGAATTCAGGATGCATGAGACCTGAACAAGGCATTGAAGTTAATGGGCTGCACTTTGGAAGAGGCTCAAACTTTACACTACACACATATTCCTCTTCCAAGGCCTCCATACTCCGTAATTTATAAGGTGGTTTCTGATTGAGCAATTGTAATGGGAGTGCTATAAGGTTTAAGGTCCGTAGGGAAGAGATTACAACAAATTACAAAGAAAAGAGGTGGTCTATGCATCGTAAGGAATTAGAACAGAAGGCCTCTACTACACACAGATTTAGACTCGGTACCACAAACTAACTTCCAGGAGTCATTTCCGAGTAACGAAAATCAAGTCATGACAGAGAAATGACTGACAAAAGTCACGTAGGAGTTGTTCACGATTCAAAATGACTTCACCGTGACTTCCGGGTGACTTTTCTTTACGGGACAACGAATTCATGCTGAAGTGGACTCGAATGCACTACCGACCGGGGGGACCGCCGCCCACCGTACTATGCACACGAAAAATGAGGATGACAACGCACAATTCTATCCATCAATCATCATCATGAGCAAAAGATTGAAAAGTACACGGTCACACCGCACTTGAAAACCGATGTACATGCACTCACTCCTCACAATCACCCGTGTTCATTGCGCAGCTCCACCCCATGTCCGCCACCTTTACGAGGGACTTTATGATCCACCGCCAACTACCGGGACCCCATGATGCCCACTCCCTGCCCCGCCATCAGAGTTCAAAGTAAGGTTTCAGGCACTTACAAGGCAGTCCGCGACTTTGCCATCTGCGTTACAGCCTCCTCCCTACTCCGCTGCCTCTTGAATTGTTTCGATTTAGTGCCTTGGAGCAACAGCTTGTCTCTGCGATTTTGTCGACAATCAACGTCCGGAACGGCCTACTGTGAATTCCGTGAATGCTCGCATCTAACGCGACAGTTGTTGTGTCATGGAGTCGCCGCCAAAGAGCCCGCCTCATCCGAAGACAGCTTATGAGGTCCTGCGCGACCAGAAGAAGGCCGAGATGTTGAAGGCCTTGGAACCCGTTCTCCGCGCTAGGAGAGAGTTGTGAGTTCCACTTAACTGCGCCTTACGAATTGTCAAAGATTTGCTTCTTGCATGCATGTAGTGCCTCCCTCGATCGACTGTCACTAGAAGAAACCAAAATTTTCGATGTCAAAGGGAATGGATTTTAGGTGACGTTGAAGAAAACAACCTATGTTTTTCTGTCAACAATTATCTCCATTAATGTTCCATTGGACATCATTATTGACATGAAAAATACAGGTTGTTTTTTTCAACGTCACCTAAAATTCGTACCCTTTGACGTCGGCTGATTTTTTGAATGTCACCTAAAACAAGGTTTTCTTATAGTGTGTGCTGCATGCAAACTTCAGTCTGTACAGGCCTTCGTCACATGCAGCTATCCAAATAGTATAGTCGTCCTGTACGCAATTGTAGACGTTGGATCTTGGTAGCAAGATCCAATTTTGCAATGACAATTTGAATAATTTGATAGGGAGGTTTAACTGTTTTGGCGTCCTAGGGTTTGTCGGTGTTCAGTCATTAATTTCGGCGCTGTCTGCTTTTTGGGGGGCCGCGAAGTCGTGCGACAGTTGCAAGGACGTCACTTTTGCGAAGTCACGACTCTGTCATCACTAAAATGAAGTCGTCTCGCAGTCATTCTAAAGTTGGTCGAGCCTCATTTGCATTTGAAGTTGCCGGTCCACGTGGAATCCACTACGCTCGCGGGAGCAGGCGTCCTACAATGCACTGGCAAACCCTAATGTCACCTCCGCGCAGAGACGTTCATTTTCAGGCTTTGCGATCATTTTTGCAGCTGATTCTTAGCGACTACTTATCCTAGTGTCTGCTCGCGGCACTTGCATTCTTGTTCTTCGTGGCGCTCATTATCGTGTTCCGCAGTCTAGGGACAAGCAAGGAGACGCCCTAAAAGCACCCCGCACTCCAATTGCCGAGAAGATAAAGCGTAGATTGAGGCGGACACTTCCACCGCGGCGAGGCCTTCGAGGACGAAGACTGAAGGATCGTAGACGCATCAACAGCCAAGGAGATCTGGAGTTGAATGACATGCCTTCTGAGCGATATTCCTCCTCCGAGGGCACGGAGTCCAATGAAGAGGCCATCGCAGAAGGTATGATGCATCTTGCAATAGCTTGTGACCATGTTGAGCAGCAATCCCTGAAGTGCGCGGATGCCGCAGGTAATTTTCGTGACATTGATGTTGTAGTTGTGGGCTTAGGGTTTTCACCACGCAATTAGTTCTTCTCCGCGGCCATTGCGGAGAATGCTTGAAAAGGCATCTGTCTTTCACCGCGGCGTCCAATATGGGTTCGCAAATTTGGCATTTGCAAGTACCTGCAGCCTTTGAAGGGTCCCACCTTCTCTTGCGTCACTTTTCCAACACATGGCTGACTTCCCCGATGCGTGGTCCTCTCATTGTGCAGACGCTATGGAGTCACGAGAAGACTCAAGCGATGAGGACATGCCTGAGAGCGAGCCTCTGGTGGATCGCAGGTCAAAGCGCCGGAAGCATGCTGTCCCATCCAAATCGCTGGTGAAGGAGAAACATACTGCAAAGCCCGTGGATGCGGCACCTCCCTCTTCCGCGCCACCGTACGCACCGGGATGGACATGGCAACCAGCGCAGTAAATGCCCGAGAAACCCTCGCACCCCCCCCCCACTTGGAACGAACCTCAACCACCTTCATTTGGAGCGCCGTGGTCTGAGAGTGCTGCAGCGCCTACACAGGATAGCGAGGATAGGGCAGGAAGGCGAAAGAGACACCAGGAGTACAACACACGAAGTTGCGATCGTGGGGTGGAAGGGAAGAAGCCAAATTATATCTTTGTGTGCGAGGGAGGTGAAGTCGATGCGGGCTGCAGGGGGAAAAATGCATGGGATGAGGCTATCCGCGATTATACTCCAAGGATGTTGGATATGTCCTGCACTACATGGTCCAAGCAGGACCCTTTTGCAGTGCGCAAACTCAGGGAGGCTCTGGACCAAGAGTTCAAGTACAGAGGGTAGCCCCTTAGCCAAGCCGGCTTCAAGACTGCCATAATCAAGTTCATGAAGTCGGAGCGCTCTCGCTTGAAGGTGAAGTGGCTCGCAGGACAAACAGATTGCCTAGACCACATCAATGGTACGCAGTGGGGAAGGCTGAAGGATTATTGGGATACACCTACCCAGCGGATCAAGGCACTGAAAATGAAGACTGCCCGACAAAGCGTGAAGGTGTCCCATGTCGTAGGAAGGAGAGGGCAAAATAGGAAGGAGGCAACCCTCGTAAGTCCTTTTGCTCCCCTCTCTTCTTATCATGTCCTTCTGCTTTTGCTTTGTTCGTCAGGTGTGTGGAGAGGTAGTGAGGAGGTCTCGTATTTCTGCACCTCAGTTGTGCATTGATTTCCATTGATTTGCTTAACGTGGCCTCCACTATAGAGAGAAGCTTGGGAGACGATTCCAGGGATTTGTGATCTTGCCGATGGACTAAACCTCACTCCCACTTCTATGGGGGGGACATCTGTAAGTTTCTACATTCTATTTGTTTTTTCCTTTTCGTCCATTTGTTGTTCTTGTAGTTTTGGCCTCAGAATGGCTTCTTGCTGTGCTTCTGGTGAAGTTAATCACTTCAAACAGTGGAGGACGTCTTGCCCCCGAGCAAATCCTTCTTAATTGCTCTGTTGTTGTGCTTGGAAGCACGTGTTGCTGATGTGAATTTTACTCTTCCAATGTTTGGATTTGGAGTCATTATGTTGTCACAATGTAGTGATATTCCTCACTCGTGGTCACTCTGAAGTTGGCCTTGCTTCAGCTAAGTGACGTCGCAGTCATGTCGGATAAGTACATGACTGGAAAAGGACCACTAGAAGAATTCAATGTTTTTTTTAACATCGGAAAAAACGTGCCGTGATGTTTTATTTAACAAGGACGGTGCCTATAGTGACGTCTAAAAAAATCCGTTTAAAAAAACGTGCCAAAAACGTGCCATGTTATGTGCTAAAACATGCTTAAATTTTTTGTGACATCGAAAACAACAAGGTCACCCAAGAGTTTCTGAGAGTGCCATGTGGAGGGGTTTTGGCATCCATGTAGGATTTTTAACGATGGGTAGGGACACATGGGACAACTTTTTCATCCAACGACGTTCTGACGTGTCTAATGACGTGGACCCCTAAATATCCGACGTGGAAAATAATTTCCGGTGCACCCAACCTACGTGGCAGCTGACGTGGCACTTTTCTGCGGTACATGCCGATGTTCTGTGTGATGTTCTCTGGGACGTCACATTTGACAAGAGGATGTTTTAAATGACATCAGAGTCAACGAGAATGTGCTTTAGGAAACGAGCTGGGTGGACAATACTGTGGAATTTCTTCTTTGCTGAAATCGCAGACATCGTCCACATACACGTCTATTGTGACATTAAATAGAGCAACCCGTGTACTGGGGTATGCATTGCTTTGCGCTCAGTGTTCCGTTCGACTCGCACAGTGACAAGTGCAGTGTTTTCTTGAGCATTACAGAAGACATACAATGCGAGAGGAAGGATGTTTTCTCGAACGAAATGAACAACGTGAATCATAAACCTCAACATCAAAGACGATGTACTCTACAGCCCATATACATGAGTGAATGGAAGATTGAGATATGCCATTAGAAGATGAATTATGTGTCTTTGTAAAGATGTCCAAGCATAGAAGCCTGTGTTTTCAATGGCATTGGGATTATAAGGCCACTTGCCAACTTCTGCACAAAATAGCTATGCACATGCCCATAGTCTAGTACTATGAAGAAATCCACAACAACATTAACTACAGCACTTTCGATGAAAACATGGTGCGTTCTACTCAATGTTTAGAATAACATGCTTGACCATCATATGCGACGTTCAGTTGGACACGTTGTGGCAAACAAGGACTCACTTCTTCCGAGGTGCATCTGATTTCTTAACAACAACAGTCTACATCGTACCACACCAAGTCAAAACCAGCAATACCTACTCGCTTTGAAAAGAACAGGCTGAGCCCTAGAGTGCATCAGCGTCTGCCACTAGTGACGTTCACTTTGATGTCCACAATGACACGCACTTGTAAAAAAAAATTGAAGCATTGCAAACAATAGCTACTACGCTACGACACCATCCTCATACAAGGCAATTCATGGAAATAACTTCACTAGCCTAACAAAGGGAGTGCTTTACGTCGGTCACTTGGCACTTAAAATGGAAAGAGAGACGTCGCATCACCTGTTGCTCCGTGGAGGTCTCCATCGTGCTTTCTCTCCTCTCAGATGTTGCCTGCGCCCCGGAGTCTTTGACTATGGCGTACACATCTTCCACTCCTTGCTGACCTTCAGCAGTTTCAGGGATCGCAACTTCACCGGCGCCTTCTACCTGCTCCTCCTCAGCGTTAGCTACAACGTCATGAATAACATCGTTTTCAACAGCCTGCTTATCGGAGTTACCGTCAACAAGAACATCGTCTTTGACATTGCTTTGGCCAACTATGGGGACTGGCTCAACAACATCTACAAGAGCTGTGAGCTACAACACGGGCACAAGACAGTCCTTTTGTGCCATTTTCGATGCCTCTGCCCTAGGTGACGTGAGAAGTGGTGGATTCCCTGCCCCGATAGGCGAGGATGGCTCCGTGACATCCAAGGTCCCCCCAGCACTTGCTTTACACTAACTTGTGAGGATCTTCCGTAGCATTTCCTCCATGCTTTTGTGGGACGTGCTCACGGTCTCAGTAAGGCGACTTACACTGCTCTCAAGCTCATCCATCCGACTGCGCATCTCTTGCAGCTCTTTGTCATGGGGACTTCGACCTCTGCGCTTCTCTTCTTCCAGACGCTGCAACTCCTTTGCCACTTCTGCGTCCGCCTCTGCTTCAAACGGTGCTCTGTTCCGCAACAAAGTCTACAAGGGGAAGAAGAATATGCACTTAGAATTCACATGCAAAGGTTACATGCTTCAATGGCACCGTACAAGGAGAAGAAGAATATGCACTTAGAGTCCACATGCAACGATTACATGCTTGAATGCCACCCGACAAGGGGAAGAAAAATATGCACTTAGAGTTCAGATGCAATGATTACATGCTTCAATGCCACCCCACAAAGGTCCTTCCACGTGCGAAGAAGAAGGCCGAGTCCTCCACATCTACCATCATTTCTGACATTTTTTGGAACAACAAACGCAACATGTGTGATGAAAGTGGTGTCGACATGGGCAAGTAGGTGGACGTCAGTTACTACATACTTACCAGCCTCAAGATGACTTCTCTCTCTACGACCTTATGCTAGGCTGTGCTGGATGCCTTCCCCTTAGAAATGGCAGACATATGGGCTGACTTCTCTTGGGAAGCATTGGTAGCACGAGCCTCCTTTAATGCCTCCCACACATCGTCATCCATTCCGATCGGCTTGGGTTTTCCGCCATCAATCAATCGATTGAGCTTCCAACGAACATGAATGAGCGCTTTTGTGATGAACGGCTGCATTCACTTCTCCGACACTCGCTCGGATTCTCCCTCTATACGCCAATCTGCAAGCCAAAGGACTTAGTATAGCTACCTTTGCATTGTGTACGACATTGATGTGCCAAAGAATAACAAGAGAATTTACATGGACACCCCTATATCTCCAGAAAACACTAGGGGATACACACTGCACGTCCCTGTGGTGCGAACAACCATAGGGACCACCCCTCACTGTAGAAGATCCTACACTGACGTCAGTCGTGACATTGTATTCGACGTCGTTGTGGACATTACAGGTGACATCCACTGCCCCGCCTCATGGCCAATGAGCTACCTTCCACAACATTTACAATCTTCTGAACTACATGCAACAGTGAACTACAAGGTCTATAGTCCTCTTCATTTCACAGAGAAGGACTGAATACAAACCTGTATATAGGCGTCTAAATAAGCACCGTCTGTCTTTCTTGGGCTGACCCTCCCATCCTAACCTAGGGTCAAGGTCTCTTGCATATTTCTTGATGTCGTTGGAGAAAGGAACCTTCATAGGTCCGAATGGTTCTCCCTGTCGGTCTATTTCCACAGGTTTCTTCATTACAATGCTTAAGCCTTTTTCGCGAGATTGTTCGGAGATCAGCTGCTCGATCATCTCTTCAGTATCAGCATCCGAAGCTGGTTCATCAGACCTTGTGTTGTAGCCCTTACTGTAAAAGGTCAAATGCACTATCAGCTTGGGAAGAAAATGGGGCTACGTCAGTACAACCAAATCACTCCCGCAACTGGACCCCTGCAAAAGAGATGTCCACATATGCTATTTGCGGCTTCAAAGTACTCTACATGTTCCTCTGTTGCTCACTACGTTGAATCTAACGTCGATGTAGACACGCCTGGACGTTGTTTTGAACATTACAAGAACTTTCTCTTGATAGAAACTGGAAAGACGCCGTGGTTTAGGGTCTGTCACCCTTGGAGGGGGCTGACTCCCGTACGTCCTGATTGATCACTCCTAAATTCTTACAAATTTCTCTCTGACTAAGGAACAAACAATCATTTTTCTTTGTATAGAGTTCAACTCAAAGAACATGTCCTCCGTGACAAAGACATGAACGTCACACAATTTATGCGGACGTCACATTAAACGTCTATGACGTTTAACATGATAGAGTCAACGTCATAAGAAACAGGGTGTGCGTTGCACTTGACGTCCGTACCAACGCGCGCCTCCCCCAAAACCTTGAATACCACTGGTTCTATACTCAAATTATTTCTTCTTCCAAACTTACCTCCAAGACTGCTCTTTGAGTTCCTCCTCTTCCTCTGCGTCGTGCCCTACCTCCTCCGACAACTCCAACAGCACTTGAAGGGTCCTCTTCCTCTTCGGTGGAGGATTGTTGTCCCGATCTGAAGTACTTTCCAAGGGTGTTCAGGTAACTCCTCGAGAATATAATGGAGATTTACCCAAATCTAAAACGAACAAATATCTTGTAAATCCAACAGAATGTTTAGACCTAGATATCGGCACAACTGGAATAAGGAGGATACTGATTCTCATGTGAGAAATGATCATTTCCAGATTCACAACTTTTGAGAGGATTGTGAAGTAAAACCTAACCACAAACTCCATAGTCAATGGAAAATGTAAAAGAGATTCATACAATACTATACAAACGCTCATGAAAATTCTGTGGAAGTAGCTCATTTGAACATCCAAACTCAATCAGCAGCATTATAAAGACTGCAATTGAACGCGAATCTCGCCTGGAGCAAATCACTTAATTCGGTCATTCATAACAACCAACAGTGAAATATTGATCTTATATTCTTGAGCACTTAGTTAGACTGCACATTGTGATTCTCAAACTAGAAACCCAAATCCTAATCCGTCCCTGCATTGAAAGTTTATCTCGATATCCGACGAGAACTAAGAACTTCTAAGATAGGGTAAATCCAACGTAATGAACCTCGGAGAATACCGATTCTCAGGTGAAAAAACGAAAATTGAATGATTCACATCTGAAAAATCAGATTTTGCGAATTAAAACGTAATCACAACTCCATAGTAGATAACAATAATGTAAAGTACATTCAGAGAGTAATATAAGAAAACAAAGAAGAATATGAATAAATTCTCAAAAGGAACCTCAATCACACATTTACACTAACAAAATATCAATTCAGTGTCGACAAATCTGGCTTGCTTGGAGCAAATCGCCAACTTAGGGCGGAGTCTGGGGTTGATCTGGTGTAGGATCCTTGGGGTGAATCGGAACTGCCATCTTCTTCCTTTTTTTTTTTCTTCCAAGAAATTGAACAAGTAGCAAAGCTAAGCTGCAATTTGACAGATTACAATGGCATGAGAGCAAGAGAATGCGCAAAATTGAGAGGAGCTACAAATCCGCTGGCTGCAATGCAATGAAAACCCTAATTTTATTGAGCTTATCAAATGGAACAGAGATGGATATCACCCAGGTATCAGATCAATTGAGGACCCTACGAGCACAAATTTGATGTCGAACAATACTTTGAAGTTAAATAAAACCTAATTAAGTTTCTATTTTTAGTATTTTATATTTTTGAATTTTTTTTTGAAATCTAGTTTTAGCATTAAAAATTCAATTTTGAAAATGAGCGATTATGATTTTTCTATTCAAGATTTTGTACAAGGTTGTCCATTGCACAATAGACAAGAGTAGATTTTGAGAAGCCATAAATTGGTTAGGATTTTGCATGTTAGGGTTAGACCCTTATCCTCATATTTTTTGGGTGACCAACTTTTTAGATTTGGCATGTGAAAAGAGGATTGAAAGACTTCAAATTTCTTTTACAATTTTAGCATCCTTATGATGAAACATTATAATCTTTCAATCCATAAGTAATATTGTTGTGTTTTCTTTTCCTATGTGATCTCTAAATTGTTTAGTTTGAATTTGTACAATTATAATTCCAAAAAAAATGATACAACTTATCAAAATGATGTCTTTTTGTTCAATTTAGAACAAATTCCTCAAAGCTCAAAAAAGGCCTTGGGCATTTAGGGGTTAAACAAACATCTATACTATAAGAAGTTTTGTCCTTGTGATAAAGGGACACTGAAAATCACTACTTTTTCTATTGAAAATAGTTCCTATTATTCTATTGATAGGTAGGAACGAGTTTAGCTAATTTTTTAATGACTTTCGGGATTATAAAGGAGCTCATGGAGATGAAGTTGAAAGTTTAAAACTACCTTAAACCATAAGTAATTCTTCACGAATAGAAGCAAGGAAAAAAGTCAAACAAATATTCAAAATTTTGGAGATTTAAGCAGTAGCCATGCTACAGTATGTGAATGTAGTGCTCTACTCATCAAAAAATGAACGTAAATATTATTTTTTGTCTTTTTTCCTCCTCAAAAGATAATGCCCATCTGACTTCCACATTCCAATAGATATTGTAATTATAGTTCTACTATCACCAAAAAGCCCTTGCATAGTATATATATTCTATCTTTGTACAAACTATTGTGCTTTTTTGATCATTCATTTGGCATGTACAAAGTCATTTGTAATTATTTTGCAAACCTAACACGCTTTTGTTGTTGGTAAAGTACTTTGTAGAGGATGGATGAAACACTAAATTGGATTAGAATGTGGTAGAATACCTTCTCTACATAAGTACCTACCAATTGGATCAATTGAAAAGTGAAAATAATGTTTATTTTATCTAAAAAAAAGTACGTTACATAAATACATCTTAAAAAAGTACTTTTCTGACGTACTTTGTGGGGGGACGTAATGTGCTTTCACCCTATGGAGACTGCAAGTCATTTCCAAATTGTTTGGGCCATCCCTAAACCCAGGCGGGAAAGCACTTCCTGGCACTCCCCACACGACCATTCACCCCAATTTATTTGGGGGAATCCCCGAGCCCCAACCCAATGGAATAAACTTGGCCATAACACCCCCATGTTCTCCCCATTTAAATTTTTTCCCAACTCTCTAAATCCAAAAAGCACTGGGAAGAATTCACTATGGGGACTTCAAATTACTCCCAAATTGTTTGGGCCATCCACGAACCCCCAATGGAAAGCACTTCTTCGCACTCCCCGTACTACCATTCACCCCCATATTGGGGGGGGACCCCCAAGCCCCAACCCAATGGAATGAATTTGAACTGGACACCCCTATATTCTCCCCATTTAATTTTCTCCCCATTTAATTTTTTCCCAACTCTGTAAATCCAAAAAACATTGGAAGGAATTCACTATGGGGACTGCAAGTCACTCTCCATTTTATGGGGCCTAATTTGCAATCCCAAAGCCAATGGAATAATGTCACATTGATCCCAACACTCCCAAGTAATCCCCATTTTCTGTTCTCAAAACTCGTCTCCAAATAATATTGCGTAACTTCACCTCTGTGATAAGGTTATCCCAATGAGTCTCCATTTTTATTTCCCATCTTTCATGGTTTAGGACCTAAAATATTTAATTCTGTACATCCTTTTTATTTTGGCATACCCTAGACTTGTAACACCAAAACACATTTGTTGAGTCATTACATGTGTCTATGTCACTTTAATCCTACCTTGTACCCATGACTTCACATCCTCCCAGAAAGCTTGAATTTTACACCCTTAAGCTCTTTCCTATACTAATCAAGTGTTTTCCCTATAGGGCAGCACCCCCCTTGCCCTCTCAATGACAGCAGTGCACCTACTCGCAGTGAAAGACGCACCAGTGGCTGACGTGGCCGATTCGCGTTTTTTTTGACGTCATCTAAAACGTCCTTTGTTTTTTTTGACATAGTGAAAAACACGTCCGTTCAAAGTGACATCCCTACATTTCCTGACGTCTATTATGACGTTTCAGATGACATCACAAAAAATTGTCCCTGATCTGCGCATTCGTCCAAAAACGTAGTGATGTCAAAAATAACGGGTGATGTCACAGCGTAACGCAGTCAAAAACATGGTTTTCTTATAGTGGACTGCAGTACTTGCCCTCTGGCCTTGATTTATTGTTATACTTGGAGACAACGCATAACATATCCCTGTCTGATTTGAAGATGCGTAACTCCTCGTCGATCATACCCTAAACCCACTAAGACTACAGGTACGATTGATGCTCTGATGTAGTCTGGTGAATAGTAACTTCCTCTAGTCCATTCCTTGTAGAATTAAACCGTGCTAGTGTGTATGTATGGCTTTGAATGGAGGGGGAAATGACTTCGACGTTGGTGTCTACACTCGTGACAGAAGTAGAGAGCATGAGTATCCCAGGCAAAAAAATGCGTAGCATTAATGGCAATGTACATGAACCATGTCCAGCACAAGAGTCAGTTTGAAGTCATTAGGCATTGTTGTGTATCATTATGAAGTTGTTGTGTAGTGATTTGGAAGTCATATTTTGTCATTGAAGTTGTAGAGAAGTCATGTTTTGGTTTAAGCGACTCAGGAATGACTCGATTGCAACTTCCAGCCGGTTTCAGTACATGCATGAGTAATCCTTGAATCTTGTCTTATTGGTGTTCGACAGAGTGCAGCCGCAGGTGATGGGACTTTGAAATCGACGGTGGAATCTTTCAAGCACGAGGTGGATGAAAAATTCTATAAAATGCAAGCAACAGCTGAGGCTCAGGCGTCTGCAATTGACGACCTGAAGGTCATGTTTTTGGAATTTATGGGAAGGTCAAAGGAGAGAACAGAAGGGAGCCCATCCGGGACTGCCTCTGCGCTGGACAACGAGGTTTCTGCTGGGGGCGCAGAAGGCTCTGCGGGAGTGACAAGGGCAGTTTCTTACAGGAAGAGACACCTCGTGAAGAAATCGGTGGACAAGCATGCAGGTAAGTTGTTGGAGAAGAAGACGGTTTCTGAAGCAAGTGATCAGCTAGCCCCTCCGGCATTGTTGACTTTGTCCTTGGACGGCGAAATCCCAACCTCGGATATCCGAAAACCCCCATTCCCCCGTTGGAAGGTAGCGGAGCGTGAAGCATCTCCCGAGACTTTGCCCACTTCGGAGTGCAATGAGACTGTAGTCGCTGTGGAGCCTGTCCATGGCGTTGAACAGGAATCCACCGACCCATACTGTACATCGCCCAAGAATCCTCCGGCAGTTGTTGCTCTTGTAGGTGTGGATGACCAGCCACTAAGCGAGGTGGCCGACCAAGACCGAATGTGCTCCACACCAGAAGCCCCGGTTCTAGGAGAGGCAAGCGCTGATGCGGTTCTAGGAGAGGCAGGCGGTGATGTGCCTGTGCTGCACGCCGCTGTAGGTTCACCCGCCGTTGCAGCAGATATGGGAGCGGCTCCAGCAGTCGTTGCAATAGACGTTGATGTGGCCCAGTCCTTCGAGGAGCCAACCCTGCCAAGCTACAACGTGGAGGTCAACCCCGATGAAGGAGGCGAGGGAGGTTTCAAGGACGCCTCCAGTGACCGCTTAACTGCAGCCAATGTCGCAACAGCGCCATCAAGGAAGGCTAAGAAAGCTCCCAAGTCTCCTAAGGTTTGTATCTCCAAGCACACAAGTCCATGTGCGTCCGTTTCCGGAGTGCCTTTCCTTACATTGCAGGACCTCATGACTAATCGGATGGGCGGCAATAGTTTACATGTTCGGAAGCTTGTCATTTTCAATGTACAAGGAACCCTGTTGGACTGCAGTTTGTTTGCTGCTCCAAACCCGAACTGTAGTATCCGTGCTAGCAACCATACGCAGTTCCATAGAGTAGTTTTCCGACCATGGCTGAAGCACTTTTTGGACTGATGCTTCAAGCACTTCAAAGTTGCATTTTGGGGTAGTAGAAGTGCTCCGTACATGGAGGATGTGGTCCCTCAAATGTTGGCAGGGTTTTACAGTCATGCCTATGATAGGGATCCACTCTTTTGTTGGTCTTGCACAGTTGATTCCGAAAGTGAAGGGGAGCAAGATAAAGGAACCTCCGGTCAAAAAAACTTATCTGTAGTGTACGGACAGTACCTTGAGTTCAATCCAGAGAACACAATCATTGTAGATAGTAAGCTTTGTAGGGTCACGGAGAATGCACAATCCAACGTGCTCATTACAAATCTTTTCTATGTGAAGTGGCTGCGCACCTTGGCTGATGACAAGGAATATTTGAAGTTATACCTGTGGCCTTTGTTGGAAGCCTTCTAGAGATGCCCCGATGTGGGAGCACGGGAATCCAGTCTTTAGGTTTAGAAGGGAAATAAGGGGAATAGAGCTTTTTACTCCCTATTTTTTTTGTTTTTCGTTAGAAAAGTAGACCGTAAGTAGTTAGGAACCGGATATCGGAATAGGGTTACTTTAGAATAGATAATAGTATTAACAGAAGTAACCGGAAACCGGAAACCGAAAGTCCGGAAACGGCATAGATAGGTCAGGAGTAGGTCAAAGTGATTTTTATTAGAAACCGGAAACCGGAAGAAAATAGAAGACCGGAGACCGGAAATGAAAGACAGGCAATCCGGGTGTAACGGGTGCCTACCTAGTTCTAGACCATACTTGAGAGTGGGTCTATTTTGGGGAAAACGGTCACCTGTAACGGCCCGGGTGAGTGCAGCCCTAGAAATAGGAGGGGCAGGTGGTTGAGACCTCCTTTTGCGAGGAAGCTACCTTGAGAAGAGATTGGTGATGGAGACCGGAAAGCAAATTCCAGCCAACCTGATGATGGCATTAGTGTCCTACCACCGCAAGATGGAGGCAATAGTGAAGCCACTGCGCGAGGTGATGAAGGAGGTAGAAGGACGAAGAGAGCGGGAGCAGGGACCGGAAACGGAACCGGAACTCGCACCAGCACCCCTTTCAGTCACTGAAGAAGAAGTAAAGGCAAAGGACAAGATGGAGGACGTGCTAAGCTCTTCCATCCGGTCAGAGCCTAAAGGAGAAATGACTTCCCTACTGGGGGAAGTAACGGACATTGCTCTTAATGCAGCGCGAGCAGTAGAAGCTGCTGAGGAAGAAAAGACCGGAGAACTAGAGACAATAAGTAAGGCGAGGGAACCATCGGAGGAGGTGAAGGCTGCAGCCGAAGAGAAGACAAGATCTAGACCGGAACCGTCCGAGAAGAAGAACGTACCCAAACCAGGGCTGAGCAACAAATTTATCGACCTAAGTGAGTTATCTCTAGTTTCTCCAACTCCTCCTGCAAAGACAGAAAAGGTATTTCCTTCCACTCCACTCAATTTAGCTTTGGGAAGCGAAACTGGGTCAATGGAGGAATGGAAGACCGGATCACAGGGGCAAGGATCCGGGAAGGGCAGAACGATTGAGGAAACCACTCCTTAGAGTGCTAGGGCCAATGTTCCGCCCACACCAACCACACAGAAGAAGAAGCCTCCAATTATGTCAACAAAGAAGAAGAGGACGATGACGAGGAGGAAGAAGAAGAAGAAGAGGACGAGGATGAAGAATCCGGTACTGAGGAAGACTCGGAGCCGTATTCTGACCCGGATCAAGCACTGGCAGAGACTCGGGCGACTAAGGCTGCAGCATCTAAGAAGAAGAAGCTCGCTGCTCGGGGTAAGGTACGCCAGGGACAGAAGACCGGAACTGGAAAGAAGTCGGCCGCGAAGAAGTTAAAAACTTAGAAAGTTACGTAGGGTAAATTTTTGAGGATAAGGTGGTGAAAGTCTAAAGTTTTGGGATAGTTGTACATAATTAGGAAGTTTACTTTTTGAGTGACACGACCACTAGTAGTTGGAAAGTGACCAAGTCTGTAATTATAGGATCTGAGATCCACTTTTAGCGGAAGTAGTGGGAGTTTGAGTGAAAGTCAACAGGGCTAGAAAATAGTAAGGGAATGAAACGTGTTGGACCCTGATTGGCTGGAGCGTTACTTTTAGGTTAGGATTCTGAGGGATTAGTTTAGTATTTAAATGCGGGACTTCTTTGGTGCCGGTGTGCATCTTTATCTTACCTTCTTATATTCATGAGTACTTGGGAGTTCGCTCTTGGCGTGATTGAAACAAATCATAGTTGTGTGTACTTGACACTTGTCCGTGTTTTGGAAGTGTAGGCTGGAAAGTGAGTGTAAGTGGATACAAGGTGTACCTGGATGCTGAATTTATCCAGTCCAGTATTGAATTAGTGCGTGTGGATGGAGGCAGAAGGGATCTCTAGTGTGGACTAGGAATGGACTCGGAAGGGAGTACGGATTGAAGACCACTCTCCGGAAAGAATAAGGGTTAGCATGCCTCCACAGCGCTCGTTTCCCCTCTCTTTCCCGCTAGTTCAAACTGGATATTGGACTAACTCAGTAGGCTGTCGTTGTAGCATTGGTTAGGAGGAATTAGACCGGCTTGCGTGACCTGCTGGACACGACTACGTTTCCTTTCCAGTTGTGAGGACGGTCTGTTTTCTCATTTGTAGGATTTGAAAGTTTATTTTTGAAAGTTTGATCATATAGTGAAACTTCTGACACTTTAAAATCGGAGGGTAGGAGTTAAGCTTCCTACCTAAATTCCAATTAAACAGATCCCTCATTGAGAAGTTAAAATCCACATGGTTACAAGTAAAGATCTAGACCGGATGTAAATACTAGAGGTTAAGGTTAGATCTGTGGAAACGCCGGTTCTGGTTCCGGTCTATAAAATGTAAATACATGTAACTACCAAATGTATGTGAATAGAAGTGTTGAGAGAGTTACAGGGTAGTATAAAGCTGTGGGGTAGTAAACTAACCAATTAGAGAGTCTGTGTGATAAACAAGTGGGTGTTAGACCAGAATCAATCCAGTCAGTGTTGTTAGATCGGGAAAATCCGGTCTAAAGTGTATTAGTAATTGTTGGACCGGAGGGATCCGGTCGTGTTTGTCCAAGGAAACAAGGAGGCCAAGTGGAAGTTCCAGTCTATTGTTTTGCTTGGAGTTTTGTGTTTGTGTGTTTCGTGACCATCACTCTACCATTTTCCGATAATTGTGAACCTAGGAAATTCGATCTTTGTGGGAACGATACTCGAGTCACTTTAAGGCCTCTTTTAAGAAATATTGAGCCTTAAAGAAGGATTTTTGCTTTCCTGTGCTACGACACCCGACATGACTACCTTCCGTGCAAAGTACCCGCAAGTTGTGAACAAGTCCAAATCTCAGTGGCTCTTGAAGCGCAGAAGTGGAATTGGATACAATTTTGTGAACATGGTGGGAGGTGAGGGACTTGCAGTCCGGCTGGTTCGAACACCCTACAACCCTCACCTTCATATTTTTTTGGTTTTTAACTTCTGCTCTTTGTTTTTGCAAGCAAGGACGAGGAAGCAGAATACGCGATCAAAGTCAGCCTCTGCCACGTGATCACGCCGTGATAAGATAGACACTACATAGCACTCATTACATTTTTTGATCAAGCGGTCCACCCTTCAGTTGCGTTCTTATCGTGTATATGTTGCCCAGAAGTGACGTTCCAGTCATGGCTGGTCATCAAGTCGTACTGTAGTGTCAGGAAAGTCGTGAATTCTGTCCATGACTGCTTCATGACTTTACAATGACTCAATGGCGTATGCAATGCAGGGTGTTACTCTAAGAACAGAAATGGACGCCATTGCCAAGATCGACTACCAATTGTTGTTTGTAGTTTTTTCTTGCATTGTTGTTGTGGGATATGAGTTCATCCCGCCTATCAACATTGTTGTTGGTCATTCAAGTGTCCATCGTGAATTAGTCCCACGATGAAGTGGTATATTCACAGGCTCCGCAGCACTGCACTAAGTAATGCTCCTGTGAACCTTATAGGCCATTCTAGAATGCGTGATGTCTCAAGTGAATCGCATCTTGCGCTTTTTTGATTATGTAACCGTTAACTGAATAGTGGTATGTCTTGCATGCCACAGGGTTTCATCATTGGCGATGAAGTTTTCCTCATGAACCCACACGCTGTATGGCAGAAAGTAGCCTTTGGAACGGTCAGCGGACTTCTAGGGTCTTACAAGTATCATGGTAAGGACATACCAGCATTGTGGGTGAGGGTGGACGTCCGTGAGGTTCTACAAACAGAGGTGAGCCTCATGATTCCCAATTACGCAGCGAACCAGGAGTTTATAGAGGACGTGAAGGGATCCTGCACAATATGGTTGGAGAAGTCAATGAAGCTTTTTAATGGTACTTGACTTAGCTTGTAAATTTTGTTGGAGACTTACTGCACCTTAAACCCACTTGTGGACGCCATGTATATTTGGGCTGCTATTCTATCCCACTCCATTCGTTTTGCAATAGAGGACTCAATTTCTAACTCCGTGCCTGTGAATTTGTCATTGTTGTGTCAATTTTTGTTGGCTTACCGTTTCCTCAGCCACGGCTCTGCGTTTGCAATGTTGTTCTTGCTCGTTTGCACGTAATTAGGTAGTACATATTACTTGAATGTAGTGTAGATGAACCAACTAGTGAATGACCCCTTCGAAGTTGCCGTGACTTCAACACTACTAGCGGAATAGTGCACGTGCTACTGTGACGCAACTCCATCTATACTGCAGCACGACTTGTGAATGACTCCATGCCGCCCCTAAATTGTTCCCCACATCATGTTCATTTGCGACTGCAGCGTGACTATAATATGACTCTATTTGGAATGTCCACGTCAGATTTAGGAGGGGTCAGACACCACTGCAACATGACTTCACCATGACTGCGAGTGACGTCCACGTCAGATTTTAAAGGGGTCAGATGCAACTTGCACCATGACTGCGACTGAAGTCCACGTCAAATTTAGGAGGGGTCACACGCGACTCTAGCATGACTGCAGGATGACCGGTTCAAAACATCCACGTCAGATTTAAAAGGGGTCGGACGCAACTTCAAAATGACTTCCTTGTGACTACGCCCAATCTATCCACGTCAGATTTAAAAGGGGTCATACACGACTCTAACATGACTTCAGCGCGACTACGTTCAAATTGTCCACGTCAGATTTAGATGGGGTCAGACGCGACTCCAGAATGACTTACACGTGACTGCTGCAAAAATGTCCACGTCAGATTTTAGAGGGGTCCCGTGCTTGTCCAATTCAACCCAAGCCATCTTTCCTTAGTCTCATTTTCTTTATTTCCCTCAACTAAGCCTCTTCTCATCCAAAGTTTCATCCATCCACACTTCGTTAGGTGATAATAAATCAACAATCATTTTTATAAATGACTTGTCCGAAATGACTGCAGAGCCCCGGAGTCATTGTCATAGCACAAGGAAGCACAAATCCTACCCTTAGGTGTTAAATTGATGTAAAACACCTTAGATGACTCGTGTATCATTCCCACAGGATTTCAACGTTAGTTTCCTCAAGATATCCGGAACAGGATTCGGAAAACACCAAACCCAAGCAAAACCGGATCTAAATATTCGCAACATAAAACTCTCTCAATACCCTCTTCTCACATTTTCTAATTCCCTTACATCCACTCCAAATCTTCCACCAGTAATCAAACAAGGAGGATTGTCATAATCCTGTACTTCTCTCAATCCGGATCAATTTAGACGGATGCAGAATCGGAAAGAGGATTCCTATCCGGTTACAGTAACTCACAGAATCTTAGTTTAACCTCTACCAAGAGGGTTCCGCTCTTTGGTTTTAGGAAGGGAACGTAAACCCTACCCTTCAAACGTGTTTAGAGTGAAATGAAGATCCACTTTAAATAACAACAACAAACACCAGAATAGGAAATAGTTACTTCCTCACAACTAATCCGGATGTAGATCCAAACTAGCAGGTCACTCAAGAAACCCCTATTATCCTCTCAGTACTACAACGACAGACCTATCCGGACAGAATTCAGGAGCGTGATCCGGCACCCGATAACTGAGAGATCCTAACTACCTTCCTGTTCCTCTCTTCCGGATTCAGTAGAACCTCATCAGACGTCAGTTGGCATTCGTTCTCCCTCCTGAAGAATTCACCCAACCTAAGAATGGCTATCCTACTCAGAAGACACCCAAGGAACTTCAGCAACCAGAACTCCCTCTCAGTACACAAGTTTTCCTTAACCAAACCTCAATGCTCTCAAAATCAGATCCTAGATAGAATCCGGGGGCTACTTGTCTTCCTCCACACCTGCAAACCAGCTATCCGCACTAAACAATGGTTCTAGCATTGCACGGCATACCAACACAGAACTTAGCCTTTTCAGGCCAACACTTATGAAGTGGAAATCTAAAATCAATTTGCAAAGTATTGAAAAACACAAGTATGAAAACACAACCGCCCGGGGCTTCAAGCAAACTTCAGCCCCCTAAATACACAACCCTAAGGAACCCTAAAGGTCCCCAAGAATAAAACCAAAGGACACGAGAATGACAGGTGTCATTCCTTATCCTTCTAAGTTGACTTTCCTACCAACCCCATCCGATCCGCAAAATGTGGATCTCAGATCCAAAAAATCCAGAAAGTGCAGTCCAAGTGCATGCACCTAAAAAGCACCTCCCAAGCTGCTTCCTACCTACCAAAAACTTGGGTTTTCGGCTGACCATGCTAGGATCGCTTCCCAGAAACTTCCTAACTACTTTCCTACCTATTTCCTAGCCTTCTTCGGAGTAGGTTCCTCTAACTTTGATGCCCCCTTCCTAGCTGGCTGTTTCCTACTGGCTGACGGTTTCCCACTCAAGGGTGGCTTCCTTTTAGATGGTGTTGAAGCTTTCCCCTTGAACTTCGTTGGTGAGAGTTGCTCAGGTTCCGACTCCTCTTCTGATCCGGTGTCTTCCGATTCCTCTTCTCCGGATCTCGACAGACTTTCCTCTTGCTCGGACTGGCTTGGAGATTCGTCCTCCGCAGATTGTTGGCTCCTTGGAGGCACGTCTCTTCCTCTGATGGGAGTAACCTTCTTCACAGTCTTCTTGGCGGTTGAGGGTTGAGAGCCTTTACTCGGTGGTGTGCCTAGGTCGGATTCCGACTTCCGAATTTGAGTCTTCGATCCGGATCCGTGCACTGATTCTTCTTTCCTCCCCTCCATACTTTTAGACATTGGTGTCAACTCCTCCTCCTGCCTTTCCTGCTTGGCTGGCGTCTTCGTTGGAGTCTTTGTGGGCGCATCCTTCTTGGCTGGCTCCATCTCCTCATCCTCCTTCTTTATTCCGGATTCCAGAAACTGTTATGCTTGGTGAAGAACATCTCGGACTTCAAACATGAACTTCTCCATTTCTTCGGAATACTCTGCCAACACCATGACAGCCTTACCTGCAGCTTCCGGTCCTACCTCATGGATCCTCTCATCATAGAGTTTGGCTTTGTTCACAACATCCGCAGTGTTGGAAACAAAGGCCCCAACTCTCCTAATGACCCCCTTAAACTCTGAGGTAAGCCGTTCCACCTCTCTCTTCTTTCCCTCACCCTTCTCAATTTGCCGCTGGAGATCCGCATTCCTCTCAGTCAACTCCTTGATGCGGGTTTCCCACTTCCGGTTTTCACTATCCCGGAGTAACCTTTCTACTCTCTCTGCGAGCTCTGACACTTTGATCCCTCCAAGCAGTCCACATACATTCCTCATTGCTCTTCTCTCCGTGTCAAACTCCTCTCGGACTCTCTCTAGATCTGAAATGATCCTCCCCAAAGTATCCTCTCCCAGAACTTCCGGTTCCGGCGAGGCTTTCCCTTTTCCTTTGGATCCTCTCTTAGAAGAGCCTGACACCCTCTCAGCCTCTATTCTCCTTTCGGAAAGATCCTTTCCTCTCTCTGAGGATTCACCCTCAGATCCCTCATCTGGTCCTTCCTTTCTCTCTTCTTCCTCCTCCTCTTGAGGTGGGGTAAGATTCAGTTTCACTAGGGTGACTGCGGCCTTGTACATTGTCTTCTCTAAAGTTTTCAGAGTACCTAGGGAGTCATATAAGTGAAAGAGGAATGGCCCAATGGGAGTGGCCTTTGCGTTTCCTAGGGCGTTTACCATCTTTCCTACCAGATCTTTCACTATCCCTCCTCAAAACACCTTCCTCTCTCCACTCAACGCTCCGAAGATCGTATTGGCCCATGTCACCGTGACCCGGTTTGGCCGTTCCGGATACAGGATTGGTACTATAAACTCTAACATCCTCCTCTCTCTTGCTACCTTGCAATCTGCTACTGCGTAGCCATCCTTAGGGTGAGGAGGATTAGAGAATTTACCTTCCGCGAATTTGTGAATCCGCGAAGCCATCCCCTCTCCAGATCGAGGAAAGTCGTAGACCCTCTTCTAGATGTCCATAGTCCACTTTCCGGGCAGAGCTCGGATGGTCTTGATCCATTCGTTCGACTGCTCATTCATCAGCTCCCGGATCATTTCCTCGCTCTTCAAACTCCATGATCGGCATAGGAATCCCGCACACCCCAATTGGCCCAGATCCTCCTCCAACTGCTTCTTCTCTCCGTCATCCTTCGGAATCACTGGACAGATGTTCTTGGTCTTGAAGGGAGACGACCCACTTGCTTCCGCCTTCACCATGGTTGCAGAACTCTCCAAAAACACTCAAACCTCCTACCCTTTTCTTGCGACAGCCCCCTCCGGTCAATCGTCTTCCTCTCCACGACAGGATCCGGAAAGTAAGATTACCCAATCCTCTCACCCCTCTAAAGACAGACCTCGCTCTAAAAGTGCTCCAAACCACAAAGACACAATGAGGTTTGAGGAACCAAACCCCTGCGTATCCTTTCCTGGCAGTCACAGCCGTTGGGAAAGTAGCCGTTTCCGCAATCATCGCGGAGGAATCTAGCCGTTGAACGGTCCTCCGTGATGTATGGGATTACCGTTGGATCCGAGATTTCCTCTTCCCGTCCCGATAATCTTCCGATGGCGTGCGGATGCGTTTGCTTCCGGCCCCGGTATATTTTTGCGATCCCTGTTTAGTTCCTTGGATGCGGATCCGGTTCCGGATCTTTAGGAAAACAGGAAACTTACAATATCTTTCTTAACCAAATTATCTATCTACTACTAATCCAATAGTGAGGTAGAGTTAATATTGGTAATATGATTAGTTTACCATTTTGTAAATCAAAAAATTTTACCAATGTCAACTCTTTACTTCTAAATTCTATATAACCAACTTCATCCTCTCATTTTGGTCTACGACAGTCACATTTTCATTTTTCAAGTCACATTCTCGTTTTACGACTGCAACATGACAGTTTTGCAGTCATTTGCCGCAGTCACGATAACCTCCAATTCCTTGTAGTGATACACGGCTTCATATTCCACCGCATCTAACGACGTCATGGAACTCAAACATGAGTTTGAAAATTCATTTATGACACTTGTGGTAGTGGTAAAATTGACCGCATGGGTCTCCGAGGTCTCGGGATCTTTGGGGTGTTCCCAAAGCCATTTGGCAAACTCCCCATCATCTTCCCAATCATAAAGACCGGGGCCTAAATTTTTTTATTGGCCCTAAATCGATGGGATCTTTTTTTGGGATTAATGTAGGGTACAATACTCCCACATTCTCAACATTGGAATCCGTTAAAATTTTAGATTTTTCCCTATCCGGTTCGGCGGACTGAACTCTAGATATGATCTACCAATAAACCAACGCTCGGAAGCATTGGCCCTCCTCAACCAATCTCGACCTAAAAGGAGGGGATAGGCGGTCTTGTTGGTCATTAACCTCAACACATAGAAGGTTAAGGTGTAGATCTTTCCTCCAGCCTCTACTTGACAATTTATGATTTGACCAAGAGGAGTAACAGGACGTTGGTCGGCTACATTCACCACATACGGTGATGGACCGGTGACTTTCAACCCTAAGCTTTCCATGGTAGAAAGTGGTATAATGTTGATGCCACTCCCGCCATCTATCAAGGTGTGTGGAATAATGTAGTGATTAGTCGGACCAGTATTCCTCCAATTAGCCCTTAATTCTCACCAAAGGCCCACTTAGAGTAAACCGCTCCGGAATCGTTCCCACAAGGACTTGAGGTTTACAGATTCATAGGATAACCTCGACCTAAGCATTCACTTTTTCTCCTTCCTACTAATCTGGACTACATGTCCGGTCCTGCCACCAGTGCCGGATTGGTTCCAGAAAAGTCCGGAAACTGTTCAGTTGCCCCTTCCAGAATCCCTGGGTTTAGGTGACGAATGGCCAACTTCACCGTCCGGATGCTTACCGTGTCCGGAAACACGCTCTCTTTCTCTTCAATCTATCAATCTCTAATACTAATGCTAAACTAACACTTCAGGGACCGGAAGTGTCCTACTTTTCCGTCATCTCACAGATCTGGAATGCTTACCAGATCAAGTCACGCAAGGACGGTCAAGGACTACAACGACATTCTCACATTAGCCGAACACTAAGCCTCCCATCGACCGGGTGGATATCCTCATACTCTCTTGGGCGTTACGCCGAGGCTTTGTCTCCGTCTATGGGGAATTCCGGCAATCCAAAATTCGGACACACCTTACAAACTCCCGTACACGGAAGTTGCTAGCAACCTCTCAGATACCCTTTCACCTAAGGCTGTATCCTACCCTCAGACTATACCGGCATCCAAGCGATAGTACTCTAACACTACTGTCGGAACAATCCGGCCGATCTCCCCATCAAGTAAGTGACGCCCGGAAACCACTCACGAAGTCGACTCTTGCTACTCAAGGTAAGTTCTAAGCGTCCGGAAAAGCAAGAATGGACCCACACATACCACAAGCATGTACCGAATACAAAAGATAAGAGAATGGACACTTCCAAACACTTGGATTAAGCTCAAAAAGATACAAGCTGAAACTATGGGACGGATGTGAATGACCAGAAAGGCCCATCAAAACCCTACTTAAACTAAAACTAACATCATCCTAAAAATCCCACAAAACATTCCTATTGGTCCTATTTTCCGACTTTTGACGGTTGGACTCCGGTATTACCGCTACTCTACACTACTGCACACTATTCCCCGGGATCCTTATCTGGGGGAGGAGCAAGATTCTTCAACTCATCCAGATTGATCTGCTTCCGGCTACTCCCTGGAGAAAACACATTCGGACACCTTGCTCCCCAACTCAGGACTCCCACGATGTTGGTGTCCCTATCGACACTCTGGGTCCCAACAATCGGAGCTTCCGGACTTCCATGAAAATCCTTCTGAGTCTTCTTATGACGAGGAGACGATTGTATCGCCCGGCCTCCTTGAGTCTCCGGAATACCCATAAGATCAATGAGTGGAGTCACCAGAAGGAGGTCTTCACTTCCTTGGGGTACCACGGCACCCCAATCCACTCCTTCTGGTCTTCTGGGCGGTGGTGAAAGTTTCGGACTAGCCGGTTTCACCGGTAATACTTCAATAACGATGGGTTCCGGATCATTACCTTCCGGAACCACCAAAGTTTGAGCGAAGGGGGAAGAAAGAGTTACCAGATCTGACTCAGCGGGAGCCAGATACTCCATCATATCCCGCATATCTACCCAAGAGGCGTCCATCCGTCTCGCCTGCTCCAGCAAACACTTGATGATGTGTACCCGACTCGAGCTGGCGGCTGCGTCGAGGTTGGCTTCAAACAACCGGGCTTTATTGATGCAGTCCGCCGGTACTTCCAAGGAATTCCGGAGCCGGACCATACCTTGGCACAATGCCGCTATCTACCGACGGTGGTCCCCTTCTATGACTCGGGCCGTCTCCTGGGTTGTGCATAGATCGCTCTCCAATCTAACGCACTTGGATTCCGCTTCCTGGACTCGATCTAGTAATGTACGTTTATCCACCCGTAGAGACCCCAACTCCGTCACCAACCGTTTCTGTTCCTCTATCAAGAGGGTGTTATGCTTCTCTGCCGCTACCAACGCATCCGTCCTCCGGAAAATGGCGTTCCGGTCAGTCAGTGTCATCTTCCGGCACACCCGCTTAAGGGCCTCTTCGTAATTCTCGAGAAGCTTCATGAGGTCATCCGCACGCCATACAATGTGCTGGGCCATTTCCGCGATATCCTCCAGCGGCGTTCCTCCTAGTTGCATTTGGGTTCTATCTCCCTCCTCTGCCTCCATAAGTCTGGTCTAGGAGGGTCCGGCCTCGGTCTGAGTGGGACCAACTTGCGGTTGCACCGGTCCAACCTCTTGTACAGAAGGTCGAATGACTCGGGAAGTACCCCTTCCAATGGCGAGGATCTCACTCGCAGGCCCAGGCATTCGCGTCCCATATCTCCGGTGCCCTATCGGACTCCGTCGCTGGACCCCGTTTAATGTCACCAATCATCCCCAAACTCTGGAATTGGAGTTGGAGGTCCAGACACTACAGTCGTCTCCCACGCCATGGTGGTGGATTTGCATATTGTCCCGCCTTCAGAGGAGATCTACAGAGAGGTGACGGTGCAAGTGGTCATACCTATGCGTCAGCCTCAAGGGACACTTACAACCATCAGGATGCCAGCGACTGCAGCGGATGTTCTTATCGGCGGCCAGCCGATACCTGAGGGGGCTTCGCACGGTGAGCCGAAACGAGGACGAAGCAAAGCAGCTGCAATTACTCTCACTTCGAATTCCTTAGACTCACGGTACTCAGCCCGGACAAACAATAAGAGGAACCGAGCTGTCATGGAAGGAGTCGACGGTGCGGCCATACAGGACCACGACTTCCCAAATGAATCAATGTCTCCCGTCCATTCTCTTAAGCGGACGCGGTCTAGAGGTTTGTAGACGATAGACTTATTCTGCAGTATTCGAGGGGTATCTAGAATTCCTCGTTGACACTTAGTGATGCCTAGCTTAGACTTGTTCTGAGGGACTTGTCAATGGGAGCCTTATCCTCAGCAGAATAGAATAGGCGTGTAGAATGTCGGCTGTCAGCCGATACTTTCTTGTTCTATCTAATATCTCACGCTGAATTGCATCTCATGTTATATGTACTTCATTTGGCATTGCAGATTATGACTCTCAACCTTCTGAGCACTCCGAAGACACCGTGTCGGAAGGAGGGGATGAGTGTAACCAACCGGCTCTCGAATCAAGAGCAAATCACACCATCGTTGACCCTCCACAAGTAGCAACTCCGAGATTGTTCCTCTTCCTAGAGCTCCAAGGAGCACTCATGTTCTATGAGCCTCTCATTTTTAAGGGGAAGAATATGCATCAGAGATCGCAAATAAGAGATCGACCGGGGCTTAAGGAGTTCCTCACATTTTGCTTGAGTCAGGACATCAAAATTGTCTATTGGTCCTTCTTACCTCTAGAGACTCTCAAGCATCGTCTAAACAATATTAGGTGGAAGGTGCTGGAGATCGGACAGGATTACCTGACCTTCGGTCAGGAGATGTGTGACGAGAGTGAATACCAAGACCCTTTGGCTCCCTCACGACCAGTTTTCCTCAAACGTCTGTCACGAATCCTCGGATCCGTGCCTGAGTTGTACAATAATGGTGCAACAATCAACAATTCGTTGATCGTAGACCACTATCCCTTTAGAAATGTCTTGAATCTGCCATTCAATGCCATTCATCCATCCATCTGTACATTGTACTCGGAAAAACAAAAGAAGGGTGGAAAAAGTAAGCTGCCATTTCTCCAAGCCTCCATGATACCGTTTCTGGAAGGGTTTTTAGCTTCAGATTTCACGGTCCCGCAATTCTGTAAGAGAAACGCTCATATCGAGACGCCGCCCTGTATGCCGGGATCCCCATTGCATACTCTCTACGCAGTTGTGACACCACCATATCAAAAGGGATTCGAGGTACCCTATACAGAGGAGGAGCTACTCGCCATGGGATCTAGCAGCTCGATCGACGAGAACCAGGAGGCCGCATAATGTATCGGCTGGCAGCCGACACATTTTGTAGATAGTGTAAACTGTACATAGACATGAATACTATTAGTCTAGAGATCTTATATAAACATTATTCTTTTAGACATTTAATTGTAATAAAGGCTTTACCAGCCAGATGTCCAACTACCTACAGCGGATGTTCCTTTCGCTCTTGAAGCATTCAGATGTTTCCTTCGAGAGTTTGATCGTTAGCGCCCGGACACTGTAATCAGGTGTTGTGGTTGTTGCAGGTGCAGGCACTGTATCACCTCTCCGCAATCTATGCTGCACGTAATGATAGAGTCCTTGATTTGGTCGGATGAAGATTTCAGCAATGAAATCGGACAGGACTTTGTTATTATGTGTAGCATAGATTGCGGAGAGGTGATACAGTGCTTCCACCCAAGTAGCGGCAACATTTGATAACAAGGTTGGCATGTACCCTTAGACTCTCTAAGGACGCGTTTGAATGCTTTTGGAGCGAAAACGACTGTGCCATGTATGGCGAGCCATGTCCACATTTTTTTCATAATCCTGTTCTATGATCCTCTTGGCTCCTGTCAATGATAAATGATTCCTTGTTCTTAGATTTTGTTAGTCTTGTGTATCGTCTGGCAGCCGATATCTTTTGTACTTGTCCAATCTCATCTGATATCCGTAGTCTTATAATCATGCAGCAACTAATTTCTGTTCTGTTTAGGAGTCCAACAATGGAAAATCACATTCATTCAAAAAATGTGTGGTCCTCTGTGTCACGGGACTGCTTTGTTCGGACGACCCAAATATCAAGGTGGATAAGTGGGACCCGCACAGAAACGTCATCAAAAGGCCGGGGCTTGTTGCAATGTTCGCAATGTTGTTTGAAAAGTTCTACGTTGGGATTTGGTCCAAAATGCCAATAATAGAACTTAAGCCATTGCTTGTGCACTTGCTTCCAAAACATGTCAGAGATAAACTTGCGTGCGTATATGGGAGAGAATATTGTGCAGATAGTCAGAATTTCCCATGGTGTTACAAATTACTATCAACACTTTTCAATAAGACACCATCCAAGGAAATTTGTTTCCCGGACCAAGTCCTCATAGTCGAGTCCTTCCTGCTTTCGCTCAGAAGGACACCGGATACAGCATGCTACATTCCGCTGCCATTTACAGGGGATCTCAACTTTCCAAATGACAGTAGAGTCATTCCAAACATTTCAACGGATATTATTCAATTTATTTATCCAATGCACGAGCATGACTCAGTCTCAGAATACGTGAAGGCCGCAAACAGACCAGGACAATTACACTATGAAGTTGCGTAGTTTATTAAGTACGGGAAGCCAAATTGGAAGGGGATTTTCTGATAAGTTGACTTATATGGTATCGGCGGCCAGCCGATACCCTTCTACATGTCCGCACTTTTATATCGTAGGGCACAATCTACGACATCGAAGCTTCTCTTTATTTTCCAATTTGTTATGAGGGATCTTCTGGAGATTCTTCTGGGATATCGGTTGCTAGCTGATACTCACAGTTCACTTTACTGAACTGCATGGACTCATACTTCCAGAAGGATGTGGAGCGGGATGCTCTTCTACATATGGATGGCTGACTTAGCCGGTTCTGATAGTTTACGTAGGAAGTCAGTTTCATAGATCGAGGTGATTTAGACATTCATGTTAGCAGTGGTGTACAGTGTCAGACGCCAGCCGACACTCTACTTAGAATTAGGGAACGACTTTTGAGGACCTTGTTTAATCACGTTTTCATATGTTTAACTACTACTTATGAGCTCTAAACTCTGTCATTCGCCATATGATGTACTAATTTGATTTATTTTTTTGTTGCGGCCGTTTTTATTCATTGCTTGTTGCACACAACATGGTATTCTACTTTATCGGCTGATGGCCGATTTTGTTCTGGACTATGGATTGGCCGATTTATTTCTGGAATATGGATTTGTCCAGAATTAGTTAAATATCAGTTATATTGTTCATTTATTGAAAACTAACCTTCTTGTTTATACATGTAGGCATTGGAGGTCGAAATGAAGCTATTGAAGGCTACTTGCAATACAAAAGAGGTAACTTCTTTACATTTTTGTTGGAATATAGGTTCTACAAGTATGTGAAAATATACATATATAAAAGTCATTGTGATATATTTTGTGTTAGTAACTAATAAATGTTATTGAAAAAAATCACATTTTTTCTTGTATTTGACTTTCTAATGTGATTAACTTTTGCCCATTTAAAAAATAATATGTATTCATTTTTAATTAAATGAATTTTCTTACTTAATTATTAAATTATAGTCGTTTTACAAATCATCAAAAAAAATGACTAAAAAGAATTGTTTTACACATCATTCAAAAATATGACTAGGAAAAGTCATATTTCACGTTACTAAAAAATATGACTCACCGTAGTCATATTCCTCATCAATCAAACATATGACTCATCATAGTCATATTTCATGTTATTCAAAAATATGACTCACCGTAGTCACATTCTACATGAACAAAAAATATGACTCACCGCAGTCATATTTCGTGTTATTAAAAAATATGACTCACCACAATTATATTCTACATCACTATAAAATATGACTCAGAAGAGTCATATTTCATATCACTGCAAAATATGACTCACCACAGTCATATTCCACATCATTGCAAAATATGACTCACTATAATCATATTCTACATCATTGCAAAATATGACTCACTATAGTTATATTCTACATCACTGCAAAATATGACTTACTATAGTCATATTTCACATCACTGCAAAATATGACTTATTACAGTCATATTTCATGTCATCAAAAAATATGACTCACTGCAGTCATATTCAATGTCATCAAAAAAATATGACTCATCATAGTTATATTCCATGTAGGATTTTTTTGTTTGTCCGAGCAACTCAAGAAAAAGTCAAGACTTCCCTATGATAGTCAAAATATACGTTATGTTGGCATACTATGGCTAAATATGGATATTTATATTCTTCAATCCATATGACTACCAAAAAAATCTCATTGTCATTTACTACATTAAAGACAACTAATGAGCTTGGCAATCTCTTCTTCATACAACACACAACCATTTGGGCACGCATAGATGTTGTTGTTGTAGTTTAGGCCCAATCGCCAAATACTTTTTCGTGTAGCATAGTGTGTACCGGGCATCTTATTGCATGGTGGGAGGTCCACTAATAAGAAGCAAAACAACTCATCTACGAAGTTGTTGGTATACTATGCACATATTCATGAGAATAATTGTAGCAAATACGACACTCATTCTTGAACTAGTATAGATAGGAGTGGTAGCATCCGTATACAAATCTTTTAATCCATCTAAAGTGTCCCCTACACCCTCATCTTGGTCACCGAATTCCATAGCTATTGTGGACTCTTCATGTAGAGCATCTCCTCTATCAAAGGCCTCCATAACCTACCATTGTACTTTGTGATATTCATCCAAAATTGGTGGATATTGCTCCTCCATTGCTTTTGACATTGTAGTAGATGGCAATGACATTGAAGATGTACAAGGCAATGCTGAACATCCTCTGTCCACACATTGTTTGACAGGTAACCTCGTGGAGGATCTCCATCTATTATTGATTTTTTGAAAAACAGATCTTGGTCGATACGAGCATGGTGCCTATGGATGACCTTGATATTTTTGTGTAAACCACCCTCACAATCCTTACAAAGGCATCGGAAAGCGTACACATATTTCTCAGTTGCCATTTGAAATTCTGTCTGTAACATTAAGTCACCTAAAGGGATGTGCCACATCATCCGTCCATCATCAGAAAAATAAATTCTTGTTGAACGTCTTTGAAGAAGTGTAGTGGACCATGTAGCCATGTTCAACAAATACACAAAGCAAGACTTGAACTGTAATGAAAATCACCTCTTTCCCATAAGAGCACAACAAGGTAGAACCATTGCATTACCTTCCTTCCCTTGGGTGATTTCTCCAACAAGAAAGAAAGTCTGCAATGTTTACAGAAGAAATTGCAATTGGTATTGCGCATTCTTCACAATATTGTATATGACATCACGTCAAACACCTTTTGCCTAAACAAGTGTTGTAGGCGACATTGTAGTCAGTGTACTCTGTCAACAACGAAGACGCCACATTAGATGTCATTGAAGATAAGTACTACTGAACATGACATACATGACAGTAGAAGTTGTTTTAGTAAGTAAGAATTCTAGTTCACATTACACCAAACACAATTCTTGAAATTTGCTAATCAATGATGTCTTCTAGGCATCACATGACAAGATTAGAAGAAGTAGACCTTCAAATGAAAGATACTAAAATACAAAACATTTGCTATTTTGTCATTGAAAGAGAATTGACAAACAATTCATATCCACCCATTATACAACTAAAGTTTGGATTGAAATGGAAAGGTAGGTTGTCACAGAAATGTAATCATTTCAATGACAACATTATAAATTCCATATTGCACGAAATGTCATAGGATATATCTTTCCACTAACAAATCATTGCTTATTTGTTGTCTACAGTGGAAGTGGAGGAAATATTTTTTGATGGAGTCAATAACATTATTATCCACAACCATGAAAAACTTCCTTCTGTATATTGCATGAAAAGAGTGTGTTGAGAACCTTTCTACAAAGAAGAGGTCTGATAGACAAGATTATAAATTCCACCGTTTATTTCATTTCATTCTATTCAGAGAATTATTTAGTGTAGAATGAATGCTATATAAGAAAATTCCATCACATGCAAGATGTTGTACATAAAAAATCTAAACCACAACAAAGATAATGTAAAGGATCTTACCATTGATCATTGACAAATTGTAGGTAAACTCTATACAATTAATAGCCCTTCTTAAATAATACAATTATTAAACCAACTATAATGTCAAAAAACATACTAATTTTTGACAATTATAGTTATAGTCAAAAGTTACAAAAATTGTTGGGTCTTAAAGCTACTCCAAGACACATGTAGTGTGAAAATTTCAAGGAAAAAAAATAATAATTCCATCTGTAGTGAGCTGCCCAAAATCGCTTTGATGCCAAAAAAGCACAGTTTTTTCCTTTAGGGTAGGTATGTAGGTGGTTAGACTTCAAATGACAATATGCCCAAATGCATCCTTGGCAATGTGGTAAAGATTTTAAGCCTAGAAGTATAAGGCATTATTACTAGATTTAGTGAAACAAATACCAAAAGCCAAGCCAAAAGCCAAACAAAAGTTTTGAATTAGGATTTGAAAATGGCTATCATCATGAAGGGATAGTATTTTATAGCCAAGACAAAGTCCAAAGACAAGGGACTTACAGCATTATAAATATGATGAAATAGATACAAAAGTGTGGACAAATCATTTGAAATTTTGAACTAATTTGGACATTTCAAAATGGCTACCATAATAAAGGGGAAATATATTATAGCCAAAATAAAGTTCAAAGGACCTAAAGACCTACAACATTACAAATATCATAGACCCCTAAATTTCCATTGTCTCTTTGATGGACTAAATAGATTTTGGATAGTCTCCTATGGTTTCAATGGTCATAATTAGTTTTTGAAACTTTTTTTAAGATTGAATAACCTATTAGCTTTGGTGAAATATAATTTTTATTTCAATCATTTCATCAAAGCAAAAATTATGGCACAAAAAGCCCTTGTTGTAGGTGTGGCAAGCAATATTCTCTTTATAAAAAAATTGTAATTAATTTTTTTTTATAGATTGAATTTTATCTATATGGAAAGCTTTGATTCATTCCATTTAGTTTTGTTACGTAAAGGTTATGGGCAATCTTGTTTTTTTTAACTATCTAATCAACTTCATGGAAAAATAACTTGTAGGATTCATTTTTGAATTCAATTTTCACCAATTTTTTAAAAAAACTCACAAGGTTAGTCCTAAGCACTCAAAATTAATGACCATTTTTAAGTTGTTGTCCAACTTCAAGTAGGTTTATTGCATGGTTTGCATGAAAGAATTGCATGTTTGCATGAAAGAATTGCATGGTTTGCATTGCATGTTTTGCATGTTTGCATGAAAGAATTTATGTATGTCATGCTCTATAGACTATATCTATACATTTCATTACCTTCCAAACATATCAAAATACAACTTATAATCAATTGAAGGTGAAATGCAATATATGCAGACAAATCAATTGTAGACATATTCTAGCTTTGCCAATTCACAAAGAGTATTAACAAGCAAGGGGATATAATTTGGAACTACAATGATGGCCTACAGTCCTACACTCATCAGTATGGTACTTCACAAGACATGCGTAAGATGAAGCTAACCTTTCCTTAAAATTCATGAAGGCATCGCTTTAAATTCCACAACAAATATAAAAAAATGGAGCATCGCGTCCTCAAAAGTCTACAGCTCCACATTGCATTTTTTTGCACAAAAGAATCCAGCATGAGTAAGACTGGCTTAATTCATTGAAGCTATCTTCATAGACATGAATATGTCACAAAAGACGTCATATTAGACATAAAAAAAATGGGTCTAATATCATTTGTCGCTATACCAGAAAATGATGGATTTAAATGGAAGTCTCCCACATGTCTTCCGATTTTGGTAGTAAAAGGAAGTTGCATTTTTAGAGACGCCCTGATGTAGTTCTCCACCTTCATAGCACCACAATTGAACTTTAGTCACACATAGAAGAGTAGCGTTGTTCACATACCAACATGGGAGTGCCTACATCAGGGTCAAAGCCTCCTAGGGTTCATTTTGTGGACCCAATTGTAGTGTCCATTGATGAACATGCCCAAGAGTCGAAGGCCATAGTGGTTTTTCGGACTTTGGTGTTTGAAAGTGTAGGTGGCAATGGGATTCTCAACGTAGTCAAGAATGCAAGTTCTACTTTGGCGTTGGAGGAGGAACATGAGCGGAGTTCAACATTACAACCCCGGAATTTAGATGTCATGGTCATTGTAGAAGCATAGGTATAGCCGATGGAGGTGAGCCTCTATAACACGCGGGATCAGATAAGTGATTTTTTGAATTTTCACACCGCATTTACATAGGGGGTGAGGTGTCCAAATTAGGCACCCCACTTCCCCACTGCAATAAAGCGTTGCCTCATCCAATTTTGTGACGATGGACGTGGGTGGAGCTGCTCCTCACAGTCATAGTGTTGGGCAAACCTGCGATCATAGGCAACGAACCCCAATGTAGACCCATCTCCCAGTCTTCTTTTAAGTGAGTGATGCGTGTTTTCAAAGCACATTACTATATTGTTGCGGTGGACATGTTGCTTGTTCCTTGCACATCTTGTACATCCCAATCATATGCAATTGCCTTGTTGAAAGCGCGCAATTGGCATTCGTGAGGTTAGTTTGTGGTTTTCAATCTTCCGTCCGCATTCGGTTGATTCTTGCAACGGATTTCTATTTCGCAAACTTCCGCTACCATTTTGAACTCCAACAGGTGTGCCGTGGTTCCAAGGTGTAAAGGCGATGGAAGATAGGTGGGGTCACTTTAACAAAAGCGACTACCTTATATGGTAATGGCAATGAAGTTAAACAGAATGATGTCAAGAAATTCGGTGTATGCTAAAGTGTCGATTCGATACTGTAAGGGTCTCAACTTTCTAGGATGGTTGCAAAAACCCTAGCAATGTGGTCCGCGCATATTTGAGGGCTATCCTTTAGGTGAATTCAATGAAATTGGACACTTGACTGACAGTCTCCTCTTACATGTTTTGGCACAACAATAATTTTTTTGTGAAGGTCAACTAGTAGGATTGCACGGACATCCAGACATCCAACGTCATATCTAGACATGGACATTTGGCTCTGAACGTCCCTAAACATTCGCAAAACAATGTTTTTAGATGGACAGCAGACGGGCAGGCAGGCAGGCACGGACGAGCGTTCGTGGACAGGTGAACAAGTAGTTGCAGACGAGCGGACGGGTGAAAAAGTGGTCCACTTCATTGAGGCCGTCCGATGCAGAGGATGCTCAACTGTCTGCTACATCAAACAATTTTCACGCAGTGAACAACCAAGCAGATGTTTGGACAGACACTTGAATCTAGTGGACACCCAAGCGTCCGCTGATTCAGTAGACCACCAAAGTAGTTTTAGGCAGACAACAATTTTAAGCAAATGGCGGACACGGACACGAACAGCGGACATAGACGCAGATGGCACATGCGAAGGTGGATAGGCTGACCAAGCGGACGGACCCTTCCAAATTGTAGTAAACTTCTTTTGGCATTTTATGAGTGCTTATTTACTCACCCTTGGGAAATCAGCATGCACATGATTGCACAACCAAGTTCTAGTAATCATGGTTAATTCCTATGGGTGCCTAACGTCGGTTCATTGTGCCTTTCAAACAATAGAACTTTCCTAATGTTATACTAACGTTGTTATTTTGAAATTAATCAACGAAACCTAGCCAAATTGGAAGTGTATGTTTTTTACTAACTCGTTTAGTTTTTTAGGCCACGGTGCTTTTTAGTTAATTAAAATATATTCTAAATTTAAACATCTTAAGTGATAGAACACTTCATGCCATTTCTAAAAACATAAAATTCACCTTATTCCGACTTTTTTAGCAAAAGATATAGACAAATGAAGTTTAGTCTTTAAAAAGCCCTAAAAACTTCATCCGAGGTTTTACCCTTCTTCCCTATTCCAAATTACCTTGAAATTTTACTCTTATCTTTAGGTTACTATGTTCTAATTAAATTCTAAGTCTTGACCTCAATGGATGATTTTTCTACAAGTCATCCAGTTTCTAACCGAAACTTCATCCATTTATATCTTTCTTATTTTAACTTCAAATTTGATGTATAGTATCTTTTTGGAAAGATATAGACTTATTCTACAAGTTTATGAATTCAATATTTGAAATTAATACAATCTAGACTCTCTGAATTGCATTTGAAGTTCAGCTAGACATAGAAATAGCTAATATTGAAATTTGAATAGAAATTGGAGAAATTAGTAGCTTACCTTTGAATTTGCCTCATCTAAGAGGTGGTTGAATATTCCTTCCATTTCTTCATTGTTGGCCATGATTAAATCCTTCGTGGAATTTTGCTCACCGCTTAAAAAGAGAGTTTTGATACAAAATTGGGAGTTTTAAACTCCATTTTCTACTCCTTCCTTTTCTTTCTATACTATTCTACTTCAATTATTTATTCTAATGGTTGACCTTGGTGGAATAATTAACTTTTAATTTCTAAATAATAATTGACCTTTGAACTCCTATCCTTATTTTGGTCAAATATTATCTTATCCAAGTGATTAATGGCTCAAAACGTCTCTTTAAGATTTCCTTCTAAATCCTATTCTAAACTTCTCTTCAACTCTCAATTTGTCATTTCATTTCTTCATTTGCAATTAAAGTTTTTTTCTAATTTGTTTCTAAATGCCTTTTCCTCTTCTTTGACTTCTCCTACCTCCTATGCTTGATTCTTGATGGCAATTGATTTCTATTTCTATTCTACTCCCTCCCTACTATCTTCCTATACTACTTAATTTCAATTTTCAAAAGATTTAGTTCTTGGTCTATTTGATTTTTATGGATTTTTCTTAAATCAATGTCAAGAGACAAGGTTAGTTTTCAAAGGTAGCATTTTAGTTTCCAAGGAAGAATGTGAATAGATAATCAAAGACTCGATCCAGTTTGAAAAATAATCAAGGCTCGGTTCAGTTCGGCCTGGAAAGTGAGGAAACCTCAGGAAGGAGGACCCAGCAGGCGAACACTTCGAAGCCCTAGCAGTCAACCTCCTCGACAGTGTCCTTGCGGCTGCCACGTGTCTTGTTGGGGAAGGCCCGGCTTGGTTGATGCCCCTGCCACGGTTCAGTTGACAACCCAACTACGGCTAGTTGATACCCGCCTATCTGCTCCTGGCATGCTTGTCTGCTCACTGCTTGCTTGGCTGCTCATTCCTGCTTGGCTGCTTCACTGCTCCCCAACTGGTTTGTATTTTTTGGGCACCTTGTGTCTACCAAACATGTTTTTGAACACGAGTTTCTAATTTTTGAAAATTTGGGAACACCAAGAGCTGCTTTTCTCTTGGCAAACTAATTACACGCTAATTTGGAATGCTAAATTGACACTTGGGGCACTAATTTTGGAGGTTAAACTTTGAAGAAATTCCAAATATTTTGGAAACTAAACTTTGAAAAATAGTTGTAAGGAAGTCAAAGCTTTGCCGAGATTTTGAAATACACTTAAATTTTAAAGACCAAGAGCTACAGCTTCGTCGTATTTTTTCAAACACTCAAATTTCTAAAAACTATAGCTTCGCCGTATTTTCTTTAACACCCAAAATTCTAAACATAAAAGACTATATTTTGGCCGCAATTGCACCACGTGCTAAATTCCACCACAACTAGCAACTTGGCCACATGAACAACGCCTCAAGGTTACACATCCACGACTAGAGTCCCCCCAAAGCGGCATCGTCAATGTATGGTAAGGGGTATTTTTAGGATTAGTACAACAACATAAACTCAACACTAGAGGTTTTCCCTAAGCGGCATTGCCAGTCATAAGGAGAGAAATCTCTCTAGGATTGATACAATGTTAAAAATAAACCCCAAAACCTTTAACAAAGTACCAAATTCCAACAAAATATCAACCAAAGCTTTTAAAACTTCAACAAAAGTTCAACAAAAAAAACAAGTCCTTCAAGAAAGCTTCAAAAACAACAACAAAGGAGCTTGAAATGCTCAAAAAACAAGAAAATTTGGCAACATGACCTAAATGGCCAAAATCCAACTAAATGGACCCAAATGAAAACAAGGCAGTTCAAAATGAATCTAAAGGGTGATTTGAGAGAAGAATGATCCCCCTTAAATGCTTTTCCAAGGTTGCTCACCTCCCTTCAATTCCTAAACCATAATCTTATCAACTAAGATTTTCATCTTAATCTTCAAGTTTTGACTTTCTATATTGATTCGAAACTTTAACTTTTGGAAAAAGACTTCAAATCACAAACGGATTGTGCCATTGGCTTTAAAAGGTCAATTTTAGTCTAAGGAAACCCTCCACCCCTTGTTCATCCACTAAAAAACCAATAAAAGCTAGTGCCAATTAGAAACCAAAAAAATGTTGATTTTTCTGAAGAAAGTAACTAGCCTAGGGTCTCAAGTAAGTATGTGAGAGTAAAAAAAGACCTATTTTGGGCCTTATCTGACTTCGTACGCTCCTAATTTGTCGGTCAACTCCACGATAATATTCGAATTTGCCAATTTTGGGAGGATCTTGCCAGTTCTGAATCTTCTAGTTATCGAAATGTTTTGAAACTTGGTGGAGCATGTTGTTAGCATAAAAAAGATAGTCTAATTTTTAGTGGGATTTTACCGCATTTTGGATAATTTCCATGAAATTCCCATGGAATAATTTGGCGGTTGACTATTTGGAAGAATGTTTTTTAATTATTATAAAATTTCGGAACTTTTCATAGAGACTCCCATGAATTTCCACAAAAAATGTGCAAGTTCATATTCTTACTTTGTACATTTGACGAAAGAGAACCAAATCCCACTACCTCCTTTAACTTACAGTGAATAGGGAATTTTTCACACAAAGAGGAATTTTGGCAAACCAATTTTGTTGTTGGACTCCTGGCATAATTTCCTCCTAGAACCACCATATTTATTTCATAGATGCCCTTCTTTGGCCCGTCTTGAGCTTCTTTACCTACATGCTAACAATTGAGGGTTCTACTATTTCATCGATTTGATAGGGAAACTGAAACCTCTCTCCAAGACTAGTTTAGGATTCTCACGTAGGTTTCCTTGAACCAATTTAGCCATGTCTTTGTTACATGCAAGGCAAAAATTTGGCTATTTCAGGCAATTCTACTTAAATACTATAATATGTACAGGTTTTGGGTTTCTACCCTATTTAAGTAGTATAGTGATGTTGTCAAAATTTTATTAAATTGAAGTGTAAAAAATAAGATAGATCAAGTTGGTGGGTTTGGGTGTTCCCAAAGTAAGAGACAAGATCAGTGAAGAGACCAATCTAAATGGGAAGCTCAAAGCACTGCTATTCAAACCTGCAGCAAATTGCATTGGGAGTTCAAAGTTGACCCTATACCTATCAAGTCCAATTTGGGTGAAAGATAAAAGATCCATGTATTGAAGATTTAAAAGAAGACAATTTGGGATGATACTTAACTTTGGTGGTTATTAAGAATGGAGTGTCAATGAATTTAGTAATCAATTATGTAATTGTGAGGAATTATATTAATACTAATTGGAAGTATATTTTCCTTTGGTATTTTATTCTCTTACTAGCGTTTGGCGCTTGCTATGCTATGCATTCATCATTAGAATTTTATAAGAATTTTTATGTATTAGATAGAATGCAAAACAAAAATTTCAATAAATCTTCAAATAAAAATGAACCCTAAATTTGTAAATCTCAAAAACTTTGTGAACAACTTGATTGTTCTAGAGTCCAAAATTACTTCAATTGAATAAATTTCTCAAAATCATTTGGTAGTAGCAATAGAAAATTGAAATCATGAAAGCTCAAAGCTCACAAAAGCACAAAATCATAGAAGTGCAAAGAAGTGTAAAGCCAAGAAAAGCAATGGAATTGCTACCTTTGTAATATCACCATATTGATCCTCTTTAATATCACCTCAATTGCAACCACTATATTATCTCTATAATATAACCCTTTGTAAAAAGTGATATTATAGAAGTGATTGCAAACTGCTACTCTATTTTTGTAATATCACATTGTGTGAAAATACAATTTCTATGTATGCATGATTGGAAATATTTTTACAAAATATTTTTAAAAATTATTTTAAAGACTTATTGAAATCATTATCATGCATTCTATTCAAATATATCAAATTTTTACTAAATATGTGATACAATGAATGCATAATATAGCAAATACTAGCCCTTAGTATTAATGGTAGCATTTTTGATATTACAGAGAGACTTATGATTTTAGTAATATGATTAGTTGTCCTTTTGTTGTTTTAGAAGCTAATCCTATTTAATTTAGCCTCCCTAGGAATGAACTTTACTATTGGTTTAGATATTTCCGAACAGGGTCTAAACATATTTATAAAATGTGGATGAACTTGGGAATTTATCCCTTCTTCATTCCACTCTTGTTGTTATGATTGCAAGATGACTTAAATGCTACGGACATTTGCAGTTTGGTGCAATTATAGAATGAAAAGTCATTTTCAATCAAAGCGGATATAAAGTCATTGTTGCCCAATCACAAATGTGGCTGATTTCTTATGGTATATTGCATGAAAGAAAAATCTAGTAAATATACTAATTATTTTTATAAGAATTTGAGAATTATGGATCAAAATGGTGAAAATGTTCTAATAAACAATTAGAATCCAATTTTTTTATTTTGAATAATTTTCAAACTTGAGAGAAAAAAACTACTTAGTATATTTTTTCTGCCTTCATTGTCTACAAAGTAAAACTCTTCATAATTTTTTGTCTCATTATTTAGAATTGAATGGCTCAAATTTTTTTGAGTAAGTATTGATTTATGAAGTATTAAAAAAAATAATATTTTTTTAGAATAAATATATATTTTTTGCTTGCCTAATTTGATATTGAAATAAAAAAGAAGCTTTTAACTTTTGCACTATTCATCTAAAGGATATGAAACAAAATTTTACATGTAGAATATAATGAGTAGCATCCATCATGAAAATTTCATGCAAAACTTTTAAATTTGAAGTCAACTCAAAGCTTGCCCAAATTCTCAAAAAGCATGAAGTAGGATCCTTAAACTTTAGTAGTGAAATGAAGATGAATTATACACTATGATGCAATTGGTTGAGATATCTTTTAAATGTCATCAAGACATTAAAGAAAATTGTTGGGAATTGCAAACAAGCGGTAGGTAGGTAGAAATTTCACTTAGTAGACTGACAATGAAACCAACTATGCTATGCTTATATATATAAGCTATATAATAGAGGTCAAGGTACAAAGAAATTTTTATGCAAATTAGATTGATTTTCTTTTGATAAACATGATTTGGCCCATATATTTGATGATCTAGACTAATGTCTCTAATTTATATCAGCCCATATTTTTTAATACAAATTTCATTTAGATTTTTCCTTCTAATTGCTATTCAATTAATTTCAAACATAAACAATATCATTTTCATTGATTTAAATCCTAAATTTCAATTACAAGGCCAAGTTAGTAAACAAATTTAATATCCCTAAAAATAATTGTATTGCCATCTTAATAATCATATGATGGGCAAGGATTCATCCCTCCAATATACTTTGCCCTTAAAGGAAAAGATTTGGTGTGTGAAGGGTTTCCTATCTACTAAAATATATAATCACATAGCAAAATGCTTAAGTACTAGCGGAAGATCATCAACTTCTATATTGCAAACATTCAAAATACTTTTCAAGGCTTGAAAGTAGACATAAAAGTTTTATAGAGTTCATCTACAAAGCTATACTATACTCTCCACAAAAATGTAGTTAATATCATATATGGAACCTTCAATTGCAAGATATGTAACAAACTCTAGGTTTTTGGTTTGCAACCTATTAAAAAAATTAGTTTTGATGTAATTTAGAACACCACATGTTTGTACAATACTTATGCATTGAACACACACTATGTCTACACCAACAATAAAGTTGAAGTGATTCAATTGCAAAATAGGGTTTCAACTTACCATCATCTACAATTCCCTACATTGAGGTTTGTCCAATCACTATGTATGAGCTTGTAACTTGAAAGCAAAAATTAAACTTCTTCACAACTACAGCTACAACATCAATCATTATAGAAAATGATCATACTTCAATATATAGCACAATTAAAAACAAAATGAGTAACAATTCATTACATCCCATGACTTCATAATCAATTTCTTAACATAAATGTTAAAAGGATTAAATATCTCAAAACACCATTGTCTTCAAATTAAGTTTCAAGTGCTATAGTGACAATTTGTCAATGATTTTTTTTTACATGAAAGAGCATCTCCTAGATCAAATTCATTTCAATTTCATATCATATCAACATCATGGAATTTACCATACCATGTCTCTAAAGTTAGGGCCGAAAATCTTGAAGGATATAATTTTATATATTTCCAATGAAAATCAAGGCATTTGGGTCATTAGTCTTAGTCATTTGTAATTGAACAATTTTCATGTTAATGATGGGACCAATAGCAATAACATCTATAAATTTATACTCAAATCCTTTTTGAATATGGAAAGACAATGCAAAAATATTCCAAGGAAGTGAAGACAATAAATAGATTAAAAATTTTCCATCTTTGTATATAAGGCCATCTGGTAATATCATTGTTAGACCAATTTTCCAAAATGTTATACAACTAGACAAGCAAAATTCTAGTATACTAATTGTTTGTTAACCACACAAGAAGTATACCTTTTGATACCTTTGCACATATTTTTCAACATTATTAAAAAAAATTGTAAAGCTTATAATGCAAGCTTGTCATAAAAGGTTTTCTTGAAGAATGCATCCATATTATTTACAACATCATCTATTTATTTAGATTTATATCTTAGTACAAAGCTTTTTTTTACAAAGTTAGTTCTATGTGCAATACAAATATACAAAGATAATAAAAAGATGAGTCTTGTCTTGTAAATGTACAGCTATTCTAGTTTACAGTCAATCGTAGTAGCAATACCTTCAAACCCAAATGCTATGCACATAATTGACTTTATTTAATTCTTGTTCATTTAAATTAGTCAACAAATTCTCAAAAATGAGAGTAGCATCTTTTTTACTATCTTGAAGAGATTTCTTCAAGACTATGAAATAAACAAATATGGAAAATTTCATTAAAATTTAGATTATTATGTGAAAATGGCACAAATGGGGACTGCAAAATGGAAGAAATTCATAGAAAGATGGCACAAGGTGAAGAAACATGGGAGTTGCGTTGCAATTTGGACTTGTTAGGAACATAATTGGCATATCTATAAGGTTGACATGCTAAGAAGCGATGTCCTATGTGCTCTTGACTCACGTAAATGGCATGCAAAATATTGCCATTTTAATAAAATTCCCCATAAATGGACTCACCATCTTAATCTCTAAAAGCCTAAGACCTTTTTGGGTTCAAAAACATCATTGCTTTTGAAGTGTTATAGATCAAAATGTGACTAAAGTATAGAAATTTCAACCATACAATCTTGTAGTGTACATGTTGTAGGTGATGTGAATCAAATTTGAAGTCATTTGGCCACATAGATTGCAAGATTATAGCGTTTTAATGTTAAAAAAAGATGCTGAAATTTTCCTAGCAACATATTTGGAGATGAAATTTGATTTCTAAACCTACTCCAATGAAAAAACTTTAAGCTACAAAATGACTTAAAACCAACATACAAAGACATTGGTGAAAAAAAATATCATTCAATTGACTCATTGTGTTTGCAAATTAGCTTTGAAATGTCAAAAAATAGCAAGAAAAGTTGCAATAAACACATATGAGGTTAAACCTACCTCTACCAAAATGCTTCTCTGTCACTCATAACTTCTTGGATTGATATGAAATTTTAGCCACACAAACTAGAGTACTATGCCCTACTTTTCCAAAACAATTTATTAGAAACAACTACATTATGAAGAAAAAACAAGTTGTTGAAGTTCATTGTAATCAAAAAATGTTGGGATTTTGAAATTTGAGTTGTTCCTAAACATTCAAAACAACTTGGATTGACATGAAAATTTTACTACAATAACTAGACTTTAAAGGAAATATAATTCACCAAATTTTATTAAAACTAACATTGGATGAAGGAGATACAAGCCTCAAAATTTGCACCCATCAAATGTAGCTTGGTGAACTCAAATTGAGCCTTTAAACTTTGGTTGACTTAAAAAAATCAGTATATCTTGGATTGATTTGAATTTTTTCTCATAAAAACTAGAAGAGAGCGGCAAAGTTTCTCCAAGGGGTACATTTAGTTCTACTATAACAAACCACGTGCAAACAAGTGGTTTCTAATAAATTTTAATTTTAATTTCAAATTTTGACCATTGTTTACTAATGACTATAGGATTCTACTCCCAAAATTTCAAACTCAAATAAAATATGGAATGATTTCTAAAAGAGGTTAAAAATTCACTAAAATGGCATGTTTTTTTAACTCAAATATTTTTAGAGAACACATTTAGATTACCATTGCATCAATATTGAACTCAAAATGAGCTTTCAATAGATAATTACTTTTAGGAATTTTTTCTTATATAATATATGGGTGTAAAAGTTATTTTTTAGTTCTACCGTGTATCTTTTTACTTCAAAAATTTATAACTAATTATTATTACTAAATAAAAATATCAATAATTCAAAACATAAACTTTCAAAGTAGAAAAATCTATTCATATTTTTTTAACTTAATTTTATTTAAAATTCAAAAAATATATAGGGGGATCAGAGTTTTGTTCATATGCTAACATCAAGAAAAAAAGAAGTGCACCCCCAAGAAATTTTCCAACAAGTTTTATTGAATTCAGACACCGGATGTAAAAGTTAGAGTACTTTGAATTGGACTTGAAACTAAAATGAAGGCACTTTTGGTTCTTTGGGGCATCTAGGGGTTAAACAAATGTGGCAAATACAACCAAATGGACTGTAGTTGAAATATCATTGTGTTCATCTACCATCATTCCATACTACTTAGCATCTCAAATTCTATACAAGAATTAATGCCAAATCTTCTTTTAAATAATTGTAAAGATGCAAAACATCAAAGCAAAACACAACTTTTCATCGTGGTGTAAAAATTTAGCCATACATGCTTCAACAAAGACCAACAATTAATACAATTTTAAGTGAAATTGCAATCAATGCTTTGCCCATATAATAGGTTGTACAAAACAAGGCCAGTGTATTAAAGACTAATGACAAGTTCAAGTAACCCTCTTTATGATTGTTGTTACCCTCTCACTACCACCATGAAGTATCCATGACAACATTTTGCTTTCCACACTTCTAGCTAGAAGTTCTTGAAATGTCAATACCTTCACATTTAATGAACTAATATGAGCAAAAATTCTTTTTCCACCCTTTTCACTACATACCTTCTAAAAAATCATTCATCTTTAGAGTTGAACTCTATCCAATCAAAACTAGTGCAATTGAATTTTCTCTAAGATTTGTTGGTTGTTTCTATGTGGCAAATATCCTTAGTGGATTCTTTATTAATTTGGTTATTGTTGGAAGATGAACTAACTATCTACGCTTGCCATTGCATTGTGTCATCTAAATACAAACTAATCTAAATTCTTTTTTAGAGTTCTTCAATGGTTGATATTACTTTTTAGTCAATAAAGTGAACATAACAAATCAATTGATGTATGAATACTTAAGTAAATCCTACACCCAACCTAATCTATGAAATTCAAGAATAGTCCAAAGAAGTCAATGAAATGGAAAAAATAGCTCTAAATTAAACCCCATTGCAAATGAGTATCCACAAATATTTGCAAATTTGTGTAATCTACATTGAATAGGGTTTTTAAGGAAACCTATACTAAATAATCAACATTACACACATACACACACACACACACACAATATGTGTGTGTGTGTGTGTGTGTATTTCTTTGTTGTACATCAATAGATATTGAAATCTCTAGGGGTTGTACATCATGTTTTAAACATCTACAGTTTTCCACAATAAGATCCTTTAATTTTTTGGTTCCTTTAATACTCCTATTCAATGTAGAAAGTTTACCCCCCAATGCCCAAAGTCTTTTTCCATCAAAATCCACTAAAAATTGTCATTTCTATTGCAAAGAACAAAAAACTTTTAAAATTAATTTATTTTGCATATCTAACCATAGGACTTCATAGTGGACTAGTAAAGAATCTAAAGAAAAAATTTCAGAAACTTTAAATGTGTAGATTGCAAGATATTTGCATTTAAAATGAAGATGTAAAGTTTTATTGCACCTTACTTCATTTAAGTTTTAGACTTTGAATCTTCTTAGTTTAAAATTAATGCAATAAATCAATCATTTTGAATTTCTATTTTTTAAGGCGAAGAATTGAGTTGAGGATCTAATTTTTTAGTTTATAAACACATATTTAATTTTTACTCATTAAAAAATTGTTAAGTAGAAGTAGGTTCAAGATAGTAGAGAAAACTAAATTGTTAATAGCTTTAGTATGGAATTGAAACACACTAATTATCTCAACAAATGAGATTGTTTAAGCAAGAGATTTTAACCTTGTGAATTTATTTTTTATTTTAAAAAATTGAATTAAGAAATAAATCATGTAGGTTATTTTTTTAAAGATGCTCTAATTGCCCCCCAAAAAGATTGTCCATAATTTTCACATAATGGAATGAATCAAAGCTTTCCATGTAGATAAAAATACCTTTTGGGGGGGGGGGGGGAGGGAATTCTTGCTTACCAAACTAAAATTTGGGCTTACCATGCCATAACTTTGAGAATTGTGTAATGAGATTTGTGTCACAACCAATTGTCCCAATCATTTGTGGGCTAATTTGGGCTTATTGTACCATAATCGATCAAAATAAAAATTATATTCCTACAAAGCTAATGTTTTATTTGTATTTCTTACAAGATGTTTTAAAAAATTTCAACAAATATTGAGACAATCCATAAAAGTTAGTTTGAATCCATTTTGTTGTCCAAAGCAACAATGGATTGTGGAGGTTAATTGTCTCCAAAAAACACTTCACTCAACCTAGCAAGAACATTGATTCAAAACCAAGCATATAATCTTTAAAAGCCGTTAGTATGATTTTTTTGCCATGTATAGACAAAAAAATCTTAACCTTGTCTAAAATTTGAAAGATGACAATTGAATGTTGCAATAGTAGAAAACATGCTTAAATAGACCAAACTTCAAGACCCTCATTTGATATAATCCACACTTGGACAAATTAGAGCAAGTTTGGATCTTGAAGCTTGATCTATTCAAGCATGTTCTCTACTAATAATTGAATGTAGAAGTTTTAAGAGGTCAAAATTGAATGAGTAAAATTTTTGAAATCCATATCCTACTTGAACATTGTTCGATGAGCATTGTCCATGTTTTCCCATTCAACATTGTCCAATGAGCATCTTTTTATTTTCTAGATTTATTAGGGCACAAACTTTTAGGAACTCACTTGCTTTGGAATGATCCTCACTTATCTGAGAATCATACCAGAGTTTTTCAATTTCCAATAAAGGCTTAAATTTGAATTCAGAGATCCGAAAGGCTCCGTCTCTACCATCTTTCATCCATGGTAGCTCGAGCTTCTCATTAGCGCAAGACGGAAACGGCAAATTGGCACCAAATTTAGCCTTGCGAATGCGCTGTCTGTGCGCTAGCAATCAACCTTTAAAGCTAAGTAGTTAACCTTCTATATCGTTCAATAATTTTTCTTTAGAACTAATCGCTGTATCACAGTAAGTGTTGCGATTCTGGTGCCGGAAGCAGCGAGCTCCAGACCAGAGAGATTGGTAAAGCTTGAATTTGTGTAAGGTTGGGTGAACTGTAAACCTAGATGTCAGATTTAGAATAACGAGGTTCTAGAATTTTACAAATTAGGGTTTCATAATGCAGGCTCTGGTTCTGAGATCAAACCTCATAACTACTGTCGCTCGTTCAATGATGCACTACCCAGAGTTTTGATATGTGTGTAATCAAAGTGTGAAAATCGAGATTTTACAACGCATGGTGCATTATCGAACTATGCTCGTTACATGAACCGCGCGCATCTAGCCCGATCATGTACCTGTATTCTCAAAAATTAGGGTTTCATCACGTATGTTCTAGCTAGTTCTGTACTGTTGCAACTGTTGTAGCTTGTTCAATTACGTATAGAGCTGCGAAAAGTTGTGTACTGTTATTGATTGCAAACGCAATCCGGATTGCAGTAGCTCAGGTAGACCAACCTAATTCTGTTTGCAACCCAATTTCATCGTCACCTACTTTTGATCCCAATTCCACCTAAAATCCTCTCCAATTCTCTTCATTTTATGACAAAATCAAGAGAATATTATGACAAAATCAAGGATTTTATGACAACAAGGGGTAACGTGTCACTCCATTAATAGAGAATATCTAGTACTTGATTAGGCGATTTTGAGTTGTTTATGGGGTGTTTATGGCTCTAGTCTAGAGGCGGTTTTGTAATTTCAGGGCTGACCACTTCAAAAATTCACAAAAATAACAAATTTGATCAGAAAATTATAAATCCACTTGAATTTAACTCGTGAAACAAGCATACACCTCTGAAAAATTTGTGTCCCTCTTGGAATTGGCCCTAAGATATCCAAATTCCAAATCAGGGTGGTAATAGGCTTGTCTACCTTATTTCAGTTACCACGTAGGCTACGCGAACTTACCTTTGTATTATCGAGCGAAAATAAGCAGAATTATGCATCCCAGCTTCTGTTCACATATATATCGTTCACTGACTTCACTGTGACCACTCCAAGGACGGATACGAATAGTAATAAGAGTGATCTAGAGGCAGTGACGGCTTGGAGAAGCGTCCATTACATGAGACAGAGGGAGCGATATGCGGGCCAACGGAAATCCCGAAACGTCGGTAACAAATCACTCTACCAGTGTAAACCCTCCACTCTGACTACTGTATGTACAGGACCTTGGCTTGCCGTCTTATGTGCTTCTGTGAATCTGTGATGCATTAATTTACGAGAGGTGGATCCTCGGATAGCTTTCTGTGTACAGGCGCTGCCATAAACATACAGATCTATGTACCCCTGCTACAGCTTACGGGTATGTCCGCTGCATTCACCAAAGGATGGATTAGCTACAGTACATAGCAGCGACGGAACAGTGAGTTGGTTCCGCAACCGGAGTGTGTGTGAGGAGTCCTCTGAGGCGGCTTGTGAGTCCCACTAAGTTTACAATAGAATTAGTTTTTTTGAAAAATCTCTGGTGTTGGAAATTAGTTGACGATAACAGTTGCCAGTTCAGCAGGAGCCAAAAACAACTGTACAAGTGGGTACCGGTCTAGAATAGGTCAAGAATAGGTCCTGACATCTGAAACTCTGAGTCAGTGAGTGTGCAGGAGGGAAGTTAGTGCACCTTGAAAATGTAAGAACAACATTCATAAGTACAGTAATGACTCAATGCTGTGTACTGTACAACACTTTTGTTGCGAGACTAAGTGACGACCGGTCTACGGTTGTTAAGGTGACAGAATATGCTGGCGTTGGAAGGTGGAGTTCTCTTAAAGAGGGCACCCTCCGAAACGCCACTTAAAGAGGGCACCCTACTGCCTGATTAGAGTTCTTACACTGGTCACATTTTCATATTTTCTTGTTGGCAAGTGAAAGAAGGTTCCATTGCACTAAAGAACATGGCATTTTGATACCTTATGCAAAAGTTATGAAGGATCAAGTTTATTTTGGCAAAGGCTCTAAAATTGTTCCTTCAAAATAGGTATGTATTGATTTTGGAGATGTATCTAAAGTGATGATGGCATTTTTGGATCAATGGTGCATTTTTGGGTGCTCACCTTAAATTTGAAAGGCACCCTTGCTCTTCCCCATGAAGCTAGTTCAAAAAATTGTCCTTCAAAATGACATTTCAAATTATACTTTGTTCTTCCCAAGGTGAAAGGCACCAGCATTTTTTGTCCTTCACATTCCATAACTCCAATACTTAAAATAGTTGAATAGAAGTCATTCTAAGTCATGTAAAACTTCCAAATATGATTGAATTTCAAAATTTGAAAGTTGATAATACATGTGTATGTTTCCTAAAAGTCCTTACTTTTTGTATTCTAAGTGGCCAATTATTAATAGATGATGCTAGGTTGTTGGCTTAATGAAGTCAATGGCATGAAATTCAAACAAAGTTTAATATTTGGAAATCTTAAAATTGGAATTAAAACAACTATTCAAGAAGTTTTCTATTTGGTTTTCTCTTTTCTAAAGACAATTTGGATTCCCCTGCTTTTCCTAGAGGATGTCTCTTGAAAAAAATTCAAGTGTTTAAAGAAATCCAAAGTGCCTAGTAAGGGCCAAATGCACATCATTTTTAAGGCTTGCTTTAAATATATGAAGCACTTGACACTAGTATACAAGATTGCCCACTTTTTAGAATTTTTAGATGACAATTTCTCTAATTTTTTTATTGTCAATTCTTGTTAACCTCTCTAGTTAAAATATATGTTTTGCCCTTTCTCCCCCCTTGGTGTAAATGGTTTCAATGAACCAACCCATACACTTACCTTGGAGCTCCATTGTAGACTCTAAATTAAAAACCTATCCCTTCTTTACTTAGATGATGAATCTTGTGTTTCATTATAGCATTTACTTAATTGTGGGTCTCCCTTTTCAAATATGAAATTAAAATTTTTATAAATGATAAATAACACATTCCATCATTTTCATGAGCCCAAACATATAGGTTGTTTCCAATATTAACCTTGGAGTTTTTGGACTCTTCTCTAGAATTGACAATTTGGAAGAAATCATTATAAAGTGCTATTTGGAAGAATATTTTTGGAATTATTTTAGAAGTGATATACAAAGAAAAGTTGTAGATTTTGAATTTTAGATTCCATCTATATGGTTAGATTCACCAATGCTATCACCAATATTTTTCTATAAATTTGGAAAGGAAAATTTCAAAATTCCTTCAAAATTTGATTACAAACAAAATATTATCATTTATTGAGCAAAACTTATTAGAATGGATTCAAAATGAGTGTCTCTTGACATGGTGATTTTTTGAAATTTTTGAGTTCTTTACATCTATGACCTTATTTTTGCAAACCTAGTCTTAACTAGAGTTAATGCAATTTGATCACTTGACACACTTCTGCATTTGTAATTTTAGAAAAATTTATTATTCTAATAACACCAAATCCAACCATTAGATAAAACAAGAACTTGATAAAATATTACCAAAAATTAGGATCACTTTCATCAAAGTAGAAATGAGATAGAAACAAGAACTTCAATCTGTTCATTGTCCAAAAAATGGATGTTGAAGTGTTCCAAGGTTAAAGGAGAATCACTGGTTAGCTCACTATTAGCACATTGTCATCATTAAATAATAGAATTGAAAGAAAAACCTATTTACAATATCAAAACACTAGCTTGCCTTGGTGAATAAATGTATAATTTTTTAAATTTTGAATTAAAAATAGAAAAAAATACCAAATTAGTACTTTAAAACTTGGTTCAATCAATGGGAGTTAAGAGAAAACATCCTATCGAGTAGATTCAATATACATTAAGTCGTAATATAAAAGAAAATACCACATATCATCTTGTGATTGGTGCAAGGTGACAAAAACCTTCAAAACCTACCACAAAAATTCCATTTGGATACCTTGTCCCTTTCAAGAGTATTGAGTCATATAGAACATACTTAGATGAGCTTTGCTTTGTACCATTTGTATCTTGCAAAATCAAGATGTGTTCACTAATGAGAGATGGACGACTGTTAGATCACAGAGAGCCATCTAGAACATCCTTCTCGATTTGGATTGTGTGTCCCTTCTTGAAGCTTGACAGGGAACTTGTTGTCATCTTGAACACTCTAGGTAGAGTTGGAGGCACTTTTGACAAGATTTAGACCTAGTTACTAGTCATTGCATCTTGAATTGGAACCACTATTAGCTTGAACATGAGTGACCTTTTCCCGTGTTCTTGTATGTAGTTTTCTTTTTTCTTTGCTAAACCTAGCCGTCTTGGTTGTTTTTCTCCTTTGGCCATTTTTTTCCCCCTTTGGCCGACTATGTGCATGGCTGTTGTGTATTTTGACGCTTTGCAATGAATCTTCATTTGTTAAAATAAAAATAAAAATTTCCATTTGGGCACCTCTGTGCTGAATAGTGAATACGCCCTCACGTACCGTAGCTGGTAAAGCTCCCAAACTATCCCAAACAGTACTGTACCTTCCGGTGTGAACGCACCCTACGTGTCCCAATATTGGGACCCGGCGAATAGAAGGCTGTTGGAGTACGTGACCGCGAGGTATCTAACTGGGGCGGTCAAGGGGGAGGCCCAGTGCCAATATCTTAACCTAAAGAAATTGCTTGTCACAGGTTGTCAAAAGAATGCCTTGCCTGACACGACTGCCGGCCAAGCTTCCGTTCAGCGTCTCTAGGAATTCCACGGCCCAGCTTTTGGGTCCGGCTCGGGTCGGGTCATCCCATTCGGGTGGTCTTGCAAACGCACTTGGTTCCGTGAAGACCCCCCCCCCGGCCATACTTAATGGAAAATCTTGGGGGAACAACAGCAACAGGGCATAATTGTTTTTTCTATTGCGAACGAGGGCCGTTCCCTCGTTGCGTACCCTGGCTGTGTCTGGAACCCTAAACCAGGAGGAACGTGATGGGTGCGGCAGGAAGATGAAGATGCCAGTTGTATGATACTGTACAATGAGTGCCTCCAAGACATGTACCGGTGCCCCCGACCCGTTGTTGTAAAAGGGACCTGGGTGGGGCGGGGCGCTAGGCGCCCGAAGATGGCCGTGCTGCACCGCCCAACCAGCTGGCTCACCAGAATCCCTGCAGTGAGGGGCCCGCCTCACATGACCGAGTAAGGGAAGAGAAGGAAGGGATCATTAAGGGGAATGAAGTTTAGCGCTGGATCTGTCGATAACCTAAACTTAAGCTTGGGGTGGGTTCGTCGGGAATGATTCAATCCCACCTGCTGGTACAGTAACAGACTCCGTCACTGTCGATCTCCAGTTACCGGTACCGTGACCGCATTGGAATTCTGTTTCCGGGTTGTAGTAATTTTTGGGAGCTGGAGTTGGACCAAACTGAACTCTGGAGAATTTCTTTTCTTTTAAAATTCCTTGTTTGGGACTGGGAACCGAGATGGAATTTTTAGGTGAGGTAAAAATGGAACTCGGACTTGGTCGGGCTGTGGTCCATCTGCTGATGAGTAGCTTTGGCGGTCTTGAGGGATGTGCTCTGGCTATGGGTCTGAAGAATAGGAGCAATGAAGGTGAGGCAAGGAGGCGAGGGCCCGAGTGGGGTCTTGGGCGGCCGGCCAGGAGGTGGTGGTTGCCGGCCAGAGGCAGGGAACAGGGCAGCTCATGCCTTCTTTGGCCATCCGATCGCATTCCGTGGAATTGGTCTCTGAGAAGGAGTCAAAACCAGCTTGGGTTCGGAGACGACGGGCGTTGCGTTTTATTGTTCTTCATGGGACGCAGTTCCATCACTGCAGTCTCCTTTCTCCTCTCTCGAAGTGCTGAAGCGCCACATTGAGAAGCTGCTTCTGGTGCTGATTAGTTTTTCCGATTCGTGCCCACTCTTCTGGATCTTGTTGTTTTTTGGGACGGGATTCGCACGGGGTTTTGAGACGCTGCTCAAGAGAGCTTGCGAAGCTCATTTGATGTCTTTTCTTCTTTTTGTTCTTGCTGCTGTGATTTGTAATTCGATCTCGCATTGAGCGAGTCCGATTTTTTGTTTTGCCTCAGTTCATTCTTCAGGCGATTAATCCTGTCTAGGAAAGAGTGCGAGTAGGGAGCAGAGTTCGAGATCTTCACGAACTTCAAGAAGTCCTGCACATCAGATCGATGCATCAGGATCTGTTCTTCTCTTGTTTGGAATTGTAACCAAGTCTGGTCTTGAAAGGTTTAGGGTTTCGTAATTTGGGTTGATTGAACGGTGATCGTGTCTGAGATCGTGTCGAATCCTCCTGTTGTTTGGTCGAATCCTCCTGTTGTTTGGTGAATCCTCCTGTGTTCGGTGGAATGCATTGACGCTTGCTAATGAGGGAAGAAATCTAGATCCTGTACGTAGAAAATTTTGCCGGTATCTTATTTTTGCTGTTGTTTCTGGTTGGTCCATTACTGGATCTAGTGCATAGGTAGCCGCATTTGCAATTAAGCTCATGAGACTACTAATTTCTTCGACAATTTCTCTTGCATAAGACTAATTATTTTCTTGACTGCGAAGCGTCAATATTATATTGCAGTATCGCAATATCATTCGATCTTGACAAGTTTAGGGTGTCGTACTATTGGTTGATTGAACGGAGACCGTGTCTGAGAATCCTACGTGTGGAATGCAAAAACACTAGGTGATTGAGGGAAGAAATCTAGATCTTTTACGTGAATAATCTTTCTCGTATCTTTTTGGTTGCTGTTGTCTGTCATCGACTGGATCTACTGCATAGTTACCCGTATTTGAGATTAATTGCATCTGGGTAGACAATTTCTATTGCGTGAGACTACTAATTTCTTTGAATGCGAAGCTTCAGTGCCAGTTTGCAGTATTGCAGTATCATTCGGTTACAGTCAATTTAGCAGCTGCCGAATTTTCTCAGCTTTCAGGTTAGTTCGCTGCTTTCCTAATCGATCTGGTAGTTTGAACACTTTCTTCTTGGTCTTATCGTTGGATTTTGCTGGTCTAGTTTTCGTCCGCTACTACATCATGAATGTTCTGAAAGGTGCTTCCTACTATCCGGCTGTACATGTGACATGGGTTCTTGCAGTAGATTCTGTGATTCGAAGTATCTGACATGAATCGTAGAATCATTATTGAAATTTCGAAAATTCTTGGAACCTCATTTGGATATTGATATAGTCGTAGGATATTGATGTCTTTTTGAACGTCAAAGTGAAATCGGAGTGGGTACTTGTCAATGCCCGATACCCGTATTGGACCTAAATGCCTGTCGTTTTGTAGGTGAGTGATACCTGCAAATTCAGTCAAGAATTTCGACGAGGATACCAGTACACAGGACGTCTTTTTGGATGTTAAGATTGACAATCAACCTGCTAGTTGAGTTGTGATTGGTGTTTAGAGGCTAAGGTGCTCCAATCACAGTTCAGATCTTCAGCGTAGTTTGCAGGGTAAAAGTAACTCGTCAGAGCGGCAAAGCTCTTCTTACAAGGGCAGTATTTCTCGTCGACTAGTTTTCAGCTTTGTAATCCAAGGTGCAGATATCACACTCATCAACGATTGTAGTGGAATGCAATTGTTTGAACCCAATCTTGGTGATGAGAAATTCACGCTGAGGAAGATTGGTACGGGTATCTACTTGAAAGTAAGTGCTCGAAGAAGTACAAACGGATTACGTTTTCTCATCTGCTCTGTCAAATGTTGCTGATCCCACTGCAGGCATGTTGACTTTGGATGGTCTTGAGCGGTCTCAATTTTTTCTACATTGTCGATTTGATAGATAAATGATTTCTTTGAGTTGAAGTCGAATGCTGGATATTTAGTTTAGTGTTCGCATTCGACATGATCTGAATTAACATTTTTGTTGTCAATGTGTATAATTCAGAAAATTGCCGTTTTCTTGAGTCGCACTTTGGAGGACAGTTCTTCAACCAAATTGAGTTTTTTAAAGTAAAGAACTGCTCATCAGGGCAGCGCTAGGGTTGAGATCTTCGACCTGAAAACCTAGTTACTGGGTAAGCTTTTTTTTCGAAGATGGGTAAAGGAGGAGGGAAGTGTGCCAGTAGGGACCAGAGTGCGAGCTCTTCGCGAACTCCAAGACTTCCTGCTCCAAGGTCGCGTAAATCATCGACTGAGGTGTCAACACAAGCTTCAAAGCCAAGTTCGAAGAAGGAGAAGGTCATCGGTTCCGACCCCACAACTCTAGTGCCTCTAATTCCGAAGGTTCGTTTTCGTTTGAGCACTCTCCCGGAGCTCAACCCTATTTGCACAATCCTATCTTGATCAATGTCTTTAACCTAGAATGTAATGTGCCATGTGATTTGTCCCATGGGATTTTGTTCAGTGTGCGTTGCATTTTGTTCACAACATTTCGAACACTGCGGGCATTATGGTCTCTGCTTGCTCAGTGATAGTATCTCATGGGTGCCGTGAATGCTCGGAACTCCGTGTTTTGAGCCTTACCCTTTTATTTGAGTTTCACCATACTCCAACAGCCTTTGGCTGTTAGACCACCTGTGAATTGAATGACCTTCTAGGGAGCTGGGTTCCATGTATAATTATCACTGTAGGGTGTGATTCTTGTTATGATATTGTTACACTTCGATAGGCTCATGTAGTCTTGTGACTTTGTCTTTATTAGACAGTGATAATGTTTGCTCGTGTTCCCTGATTTACGTTTCACAGGAAGACCGGAAAGAGGTCTCATCCTCTCACGCGAAATTGGATGATGACGATGGAATTGACACAAATGTTACCTTTGATCAAGATGTGGATTACTCTGCCTCAGACTCTCGAAGAAGGCTTACAAGTGTATCGTCGTCTGAGATGCCAAGTGTCTACAATACTGCAAATGTTAGCCCTGCTCGATCTTTCTCGAGCGGAGGGCGGAGCCCTGACACCCTTTACCTCAGCGGTTCAGAGGATCTCCCATCGTATAAGGCTTCTCCTGTTCGTCCAGTTGGGATGCCCTTACCTCCGAAGTATCTGAAGGCTGGTTTAAGTTCACCTGATCCACAGGTCTATAATCCCAACAACGATGATGACCTATTCTTAGCGAAAGGGGCACCTGCCGCATCTTCTAGCGGTGTTGCTGGGTCGAGAAGTGGTGGTCTGAGGAAAAGACATAGCATTGCTGCGTCATCAAGCACTACGCCATTCGAAGCCAGAAGTCTGACGACCAGCAGTAGCTTTCCAGCTCCCGGAGGGCGTGCGGAGGAGAAGCCACTACAAAGAAATGTAGGTCAAACAGCGGAAGAGGCAATTCCTCTTGGGGAAAGTGAATCAAAAGAAGTAATAGGGCACTCAATTTCGGCGGTGCCAGTGGCTATCGAGGATGACCCCAAGTCCAGCAGTCCTCAGAGAGCGGAAGCATCATCAAAGGAGACATTAGGTGACAACTGGGAGATGGTATCACCTGTTCACCAGCAGTCCAAAGGGTTAAGTCCAGAATGGGTTTCGGTGCCGAAGCCTAATGTCGCTGACACGCCGTTGCAGGTGGCTTCAGTTCAAGGTGAGGCTCGTCTGCCTGTTCCTGCTTACAGGGAGTAAAGGTTTTTAGATTACAGTTTTTGATCATTCAATGCATCCGTTCACATTCAGATGTACAATTTCTATGATAAGCTTGAAGTGTTCACCTTGGAGATCTCTTCGATTCATTGATCATTGATGTGGGAACCCTCATTGATTGATCTCCAAGGATATGTCTATGCAGTCTTTGTTGGATTGTAAGTTAGTCTGCTTGTGACAGGGAGCAACGAAGCGGTAGGATCGCAACAAGTGGCTGAAAGAGTTATCGTGGGGCCGACTGGTGAATCAGTAGTGGAACCCTTTGGATTATCTTCAAAGGCAATGCCAGTACTCCCGATTGCAGAGAGTAGCACACAGTCTAGCAAAGCTTCGGAAACTTATGATGAAGAGGCAGAGACTGTGAAATCAGTGGGCAGTGACCAATCTGATGAGATTGAAACGCGGTCGATAAACGGCGATGGAGGCGATTATGTTTTGCTTGGAACAACAGAAAGTCCGCCTTTGACAGAAAGACCTGAGAGAGGTTCCTCTCAAGGCGTCGACATTTTACCGTTGCCGAGAGAGTTGCAGGTAACAGTATCGAAGACTACTATTTCAGCTTGGCATTCATTTACTTTTTCATGTGGCAGTTGTACTTTGAATGTTGGATCTTTTGACTGGATTTGTGTTCTAATTTAGAAGTTAATTGGCTGAGTTGTTCAGAAGGAGGAACTTAAGAGCGAGGAGCAACGGAGTGGATTGAGTCCTGAGCAATCAGTTGTGCCTGACGAGGTTGCTCCTCTCCCTACCGCTGTGTTGGGGCCTGAGAGTTCTTCAGTTGGAGAGAAGGCTGACCATGTTGAGGAGCACGCTGCAGCAGTAGAAGAACATCCTTTCGGTGAATCGAAGGATTTAATAGCGCCAGCGGCAGAATCAAAAGAGATTGAGTCCTTTGTTCAGGATTCTAGGACTGAAGAAGCCCCAGTGAATGAGGTACAGGCTACAGAGCCCCGGGTTGTGGAGGCCAAGCAGTCAGAGCTGTCTTGTAAGCCTGTACATGAGGACGAGATGGAGATCAGAGGGTCTGAGCTTCCTGTGGACGTATCAGAATCCCCAGCAAAAGCATCCGCTGTGGCCGAAGAGTCTGAGGGCGTTTCTACCTCTGAGCTAGGTACACCTTCTCTTACGCAGGAGCCTGTTTCCAGAGAGAAGGTTCTTGTTGATGAGAAAGTTAAAGAGGATAGCAAGGAGGCAGAAGTTGTACCTTGGCGATCTACTGAGGATGAGACCCCAATCGTGCGTGAGAAGGATGTTGAGCTTCCCTTTCCTGTTTCAGAATCCGTAACCAAACCCCTATTAGGAGAGCCAGAAGACTCCCGTACCCCTGTTATCGAGGAACAAACCACCTTAACAAATCAGGAAGATACTCCAGTGGGGGACGAGAAGGCTTCGGCAGGAGCAGCTAGTTCTGATGAGCCCGCTGCAGTCGTGAAAGAGAAAGATCTGCCAATGTCTGTTGAGGAACCACACGTTGACGAAGAGTCCTCACCTAAAGAGGAGAAGGAGACTAGTCCTTCCCCTGCCCCTGCTCCGGTCGTTGAAGAGGAGTCGACTGAAGCCCCTGCCCCTGTTTCTGAAGAGGGAACCGCACCTGCTGCCCCCGTGCTTGAAAAGGAGGCAGCCCCTACTGGAGTCGTCGAAGAGGACTTGATTGCCCCAGTGCTTGAAGAGAAGTCTTCTCGTGCACCTGTAGTTGAAGAGGATGTTGTCTCTCCCGTTGTTCCTGAAGACGAGGGAGCTCCTGCCCCAATTTTTGAAGAGGAGTCTGCTCCTACCGGTGTGGACGAGAAGGAGGTTCCCGCTGCCGTTGTCCCTGAAGACGAGGCTGCTCCTGACCCTGCTGTTGAAGAGCGCGTAGCGCCAGTTCCTGTGCTGGAAAAGGAGTCAGCCTCTGCTGGAGTTGATGAAGAGGAGGTTGCCCCTGCCATTGTTCCTGAAGAGGAGGGTGCTCCTGCTCCCGTCTTTGTAGAGGAGTCTGCCTCTCCCGGTGTCATTGAGAAGGATGTTGCCCCTGCCGTTGTTGCTGAAGAGGAGGCTACTCCTGCGCCTGTTGTAGAAGAGCGGGCAGCCCCTACCCCAGTGCTGGAAAAGGAGTCTTCTCCCGCTGGAGTCGTTGAAGATGAGTCTCCTCCTGCGCGTGTCATTGATAAGGAGGTTGCCCCTGCCGCTGTTGCTGAAGACGAGTCTGCTCCTGCCCCAGTTATTGAGGAGGAAGCAGCCCCTGCCCCAGTGCTCGAAAAGGAGTCATCCCCTGCTCGAGTCGTTGAAGAAGAGTCTCCTCATGCGCCTGACGTTGAAAAGGAGGTTTCTCCTACCGTTGTTCCTGATCACGAGCCTGCTCCTGCCTCCGTATTTGAAGAGGAGGCAGCTCCTGCTCGCATGGCAGAAGATGAGACAGCTCCAGCTCCCATCGCGGAAGATGAGGAAGCTCCTGCTTCCGTTGTTGAAGACACAGCCCTTGCCCCTGTTGGTGTAGGGCAGGGAGATCCTTCTCCAGTCCTTCAAAAGGAGACAGCTCCTGCTCCCGTCGCTGAAGGGGAAACCGCTCCTCCATCCGTCGTTGCAGATCAGGCTTCAAAATCAGATGATAATTCCTGGAGATCATTTAAACAAGAAATTGAGAACGAATTAGTCCCTGCTGCAAAGGAGTCAGCCCCCGTTGCTACAGCAGCAGCTAGTTCTGATGAGCCCGCTGCAGTCGTGAAAGAGAAAGAACTGCCAATGTCTGTTGAGGAACCACACGTTGACGAAGAGTCCTCTCCTAAAGAGGAGAAGGAGACTAGTCCTTCCCCTGCCCCTGCTCCGGTCGTTGAAGAGGAGTCGACTGAAGCCCCTGCCCCTGTTTCTGAAGAGGGAACCGCACCTGCTGCCCCCGTGCTTGAAAAGGAGGCAGCCCCTACTGGAGTCGTCGAAGAGGAGTCTGCCGCCGTCTCTGTCGTTGAAGACAAGGTTGCCGCTGCCGTTGTTCCTGAAGACGAGGCGGCTCCTGCTCCTGTAGAAGAGCGCGCAGCTCCTGCCCCAGTGCTTGATGAGGAGCCTGCTCCCACTCGAGTGGTTGAAGCGAAGTCTTCTCGTGGACCTGTCGTTGAAGAGGATGTTGCCCCTGCTGTTGTTCCCGGAGACGAGGCTGCTCCTGGCCCTGTTGTTGAGGAGCGAGCAGCCCCTGGCCCAGAGCTTGAAGAGGAGCCTGCCCCTGCTCGTGTCGTTGAAGATGAGTCTCGTCCTGCTGTTGTTCCTCTTGACGAAGCTGCCCCTGCCCCCGCATTTGAAGAGGAGACTGCTCCTCCCGGTGTCATTGAGAAGGATGTCGCCCCTGCCGTTGTTGCTGAAGAGGAGGCTACTCCTGCGCCTGTTGTAGAAGAGCGGGAAGTTCCTGGCCCAGTGCTGGAAAAGGAGTCTCCTCCCGCTGGAGTCGTTCAAGATGCGTCTCCTCCTGCTGGTGTTCCTCTTGACGAAGCTGCTCCTGCCTCCGCATTTGAAGAGGAGTCTGCTCCTAGTGGTGTCATTGAGAAGGATGTTGCCCCTGCCGCTGTTGCTGAAGAGGAGGCTACTCCTGCGCCTGCTGTAGAAGAGCGAGAAGCCCTTGGCCCAGTGGTGGAAAAGGAATCTGCTCCTGCTGGAATCGTTGAAGAGGAATCTGCTCCTGCCATTGTTCCTGGAGAGGAAGCTGCTCCTGGCCCTGTTGTTGAGGAGCGCGCAGCCCCTGCCCCTGTACTCGAAAAGGATTCAGCTCTTGCTGGAGCCGTTGAAGAGGAGGCTCCTCCTGCTGTTGTTCCTCTTGACGAAGCTGCTCCTGCCCCCGCATTTCAAGAAGAGTCTGCTCCTACTGGTGTCATTGAGAAGGATGTTGCCCCTGCCGTTGTTGCTAAAGAGGACGCTGCTTCTGCTCCTGTTGTAGAAGAGCGGGAAGCCCCTACCCCAGTTGTGGAAAAGGAGTCTCCTCCTGCTGGAATCGTTGAAGAGGAGTCTGCTCCTGCCATTGTTCCTGAAGAGGAAGCTGCTCCTGGACTTCTTGTTGAAGAGCGCCCAGCCCGTGCCCCTGTACTCGAAAAGGATTCAGCTGTTGCTGGAGCCGTTGAAGATGAGTCTCCTCCTGCTGTTGTTCCTCTTGACGAAGCTGGTCCTGCCCCTGCATTTGAAGAGGAGTCTGCTCCTAGTGGTGTCATTGAGAAGGATGTTGCCCCTGGCTTTGTTCCTGAAGAGGAAGCTGCTCCTGGCCCTGTTGTTGAGGAGCGCGGAGCCCGTGCCCCTGTACTCGAAAAGGATTCAGCTCTTGTTGGAGCCGTTGAAGATGAGTCTCCTTCTGATGTTGTTCCTCTTGACGAAGCTGCTCCTGCCCCCGCATTTGAGGAGGAGTCTGCTCCTCCCGGTGTCATTGAGAAGGATGTTGCCCCTGGCGTTGGTGCTGAAGAGGAGGCTGCACCTGCGCCTATTGTAGAAGAGCGGGCAGCCCCTACCCCAGTGGTGGAAAAGGAGTCTCCTCCCGCTGGAGTCGTTGAAGATGAGTCTTCTCCTGCCATTGTTCCTGAAGAGGAAGCGGCTCCTGGCCCTGTTGTTGAAGAGCGCGCAGGCCGTGCCCCTGTGCTGGAGAAGGATTCAGCTCCTGCTGGAGACGTTGATGAGGAGGCAGCTCTTGCTGTTGTTCCGGAAGACGAGGCTGCTCCTGCCCCCGCATTTGAGGAGGAGTCTGCTCCTAGTGGTGTCATTGAGAAGGATGTTGCCCCTGGCGTTGATGCTGAAGAGGAGGCTGCTCCTGCGCCTATTGTAGAAGAGCGGGCAGCCCCTACCCCAGTGGTGGAAAAGGAGTCTCCTCCCGCTGGAGTCGTTGGAGATGAGTCTTCTCTTGCCATTGTTCCTGAAGAGGAAGTTGCTCCTGTTGTAGAAGAGCGTGCAGCCCCTGTCCCTGTAATCGAAGAGGATTCAGCTCTTGCTGGAGTCGTTGATGTGGAGGCTGCTCCTGCTGTTCGTGAAGACGAAGCTGCTCCTGGTGCCGTATTTGAAGAGGAGTCTGCTCCTGCCATCGTTCGTGAAGACGAGGCTGCTCCTGGCCCTATTATTGAAGAGCTCGCAGCCCCTGGCCCGGTGCTCGAGAAGGATTCAGCTCTTGCTGGAGCCGTTGATGAGAAGGCTGCCCCTGCTGTTGTTCCTCCTGACGAAGCTGCTCATGCCCCCGCATTTGAAGAGGAGTCTGCTCCTAGTGGTGTCATTGAGAAGGATGTTGCCCCTGGCGTTGGTGCTGAAGAGGAGACTGCTCCTGCGCCTATTGTAGAAGAGCGGGCAGCCCCTACCCTAGTGGTGGAAAAGGAGTCTCCTCCCGCTGGAGTCGTTGAAGATGAGTCTTCTCCTGCCATTGTTCCTGAAGAGGAAGCTGCTCCTGGCCCTGTTGTTGAAGAGCGCGGAGCCCGTGCCCCTGTACTCGAAAAGGATTCAGCTCTTGTTGGAGCCGTTGAAGATGTGTCTCCTTCTGATGTTGTTCCTCTTGACGAAGCTGCTCCTGCCCCTGCATTTGAAGAGGAGTCTGCTCCTAGTGGTGTCATTGAGAAGGATGTTGCCCCTGGCGTTGGTGCTGAAGAGGAGGCTGCACCTGCGCCTGTTTTAGGAGAGCGGGCAGCCCCTGCCCCAGTGGTGGAAAAGGAGTCTCCTCCCGCTGGAGTCGTTGAAGAGGATTCTTCTCCTGCTGTTGTTCCTGAAGACGGCGCTGCTTCTGTGCCTGTTGTCGAAGAGCGCGCAGGCCGTGCCCCTGTGCTCGAGAAGGATTCAGCTCCTGCTGGAGACGTTGATGAGGAGGCAGCTCTTGCTGTTGTTCCGGAAGACGAGGCTGCTCTTGCTGTTGTTCCGGAAGACGAGGCTGCTCCTGCCCCCGGATTTGAAGAGGAGTCTGCTCCTAGTGGTGTCATTGAGAAGGATGTTGCCCGTGCCGTCGTTTCTGAAGACGAGACTGGTCCTGCCCCTCCTGTTGAAGAGCGCGCAGCGCCAGTCCCAGTGCTTGAAGACGAGTCAGCTCCTGCTGGAGTCGTTGAAGAGGAGTCTGCTCCTGGTGTTGTTGTTCCTGAAGACGAGGCTGCTCCTGGCCCTATTATTGAAGAGCGCTCAGCCCCTGGCCCAGTGCTTGAAGAGGGGTCTGCTCCCGCCATTGCTTCTGAAGACGACGCTGTTTCTGCACCTGTTGTAGAAGAGCGCGCAGCCCCTGCCCCTGTACTCGAAAAGGATTCAGGTCCTGCTGGAGTCGTTGATGAGGAGGGTGCTCCTGCTGTTGTTGCGGAAGATGAGGCTGGTCCTGCCCCCGGATTTGAAGAGGAGTCTGGTCCTCGCGGCGTCATTGAGAAGCATGTTGCCCCTGCCGTCGTTCCTGAAGACGAGACTGCTCCTGCCCCTGTTATTGAAGAGCGTGGAGCCCCTGGCCCAGTGCTTGAAGAGGAGTCTGCTCCTGCTGTTGTTCCTGAAGACGACGCTGCTTCTCCGCCTGTTGTAGACGAGCGGGCAGCCCCTGCCCCTATACTGGAAAAGGATTCAGCTCGTGCTGGAGTCGCTGATGAGGAGGCTGCTCCTGCTGGTGTTCCGGAAGACGAGGCCGGTCCTGCCCCCGTATTTGAAGAGGAGTCTGCTGCTGGTGGTGTCATTGAGAAGGATGTTGCCCCTGCTGTCGGTTATGAAGATGAGACTGCTCCAGCCCCTCCTGTAGAAGAGTGCGCAGCGCCAGTCCCAGTGCTTAAGCAGGAGTCTGCTCCTGCTGGAGTCGTTGAAGAGGAGTCTGCTCCTGCCATTGTGCCTGAAGACGAGGTTGCTCCTCGCCCTATTACTGAAGAGCGCTCAGCTGCTGGCGCAGTGCTTGAAGACGAGTCTGCTCCTGGTGGAGTCGTTGATGAGGAGTCTGCTCCTGCCATTGTTCCTGAAGAGGACGCTGTTTCTGTGCCTGTTTTAGAAGAGCGCGCAGGCCCTGCCCCTGTACTGAAAAAGGATTCAGGTCCTGCTGGAGTCGTTGATGAGGAGGGTGCTCCTGCTGTTGTTCCGGAAGACGAGGCCGGTCCTGCCCCTGTATTTGAAGAGGAGTCTACTTCTCCCGGCGTCATTGAGAAGGATGTTGCCCCTGCCGTCGTTCCTGAAGACGAGGCTGCTGTTCGCCCTGGCCCAGTGCTTGAAGAGGAGTCTGCTCCTGGTGGAGTCGTTGATGAGGAGTCTGCTCCTGCTGTTGTTCCGGAGGACGAGACCGGTCCTGCCCCCGTATTTGGAGAGGAGTCTCCTGCTAGTGGTGTGATTGAGAAGGATGTTGCCCCTGCCGTTGGTCGTGAAGATGGGACTGCTCCTGCTCCTGCTGTTGAAGAGCGCGCAGCCCCTGTCCCAGTGCTCGAAGAGGAGTCTGCTCCTGCTGGAGTCGTCGAAGAGGAGTCTTCCCCTGCCATTGTTCCTGGAGACGACGCTGCTCCTGCTCCTGTTGTAGAAGAGCGGGCAGCCCCTGCCCCTGTGCCCGAAAAGGATTCAGCTCGTGGTGGTGTCGTTGATGAGGAGGCTGCTCCTGCTGTTGTTCGGGAAGACGAGGCGGGTCGTGCCCCCGTATTTGGAGAGGAGTCTGCTCCTAGTGGTGTGATTGAGAAGGATGTTGCTCCTCCCTTCGTTCCTGACGACGAGACTGTTCCTGCCCCTGCTGTTGAAGAGCGCGCAGCCCCTGGCCGAGTGCTGGAAGAGGAGTCTGCTCCTCCTGGAGTCGGTGAAGAGGAGTCTGCTCCTGGTGTTGTTGTTCCTGAAGACGAAGCTGCTCCTGGCCCTATCGTTGAAGAGCGCTCAGCCGCTGGCCCAGAGCTTGAAGAGGATTCAGCTCCTGGTGGAGTCGTTGATGAGGAGGCTGCTCCTGCTGTTGTTCGGGAAGACGAGGCGGGTCGTGCCCCCGTATTTGGAGAGGAGTCTGCTCCTAGTGGTGTGATTGAGAAGGATGTTGCTGCTGCCTTCGTTCCTGACGACGAGACTGTTCATGCCCCTGCTGTTGAAGAGCGCGCAGCCCCTGGCCCAGTGCTGGAAGAGGAGTCTGCTCCTGCTGGAGTCGGTGAAGAGGAGTCTGCTCCTGGTGTTGTTGTTCCTGAAGACGAAGCTGCTCCTGGCCCTATCGTTGAAGAGCGCTCAGCCGCTGGCCCAGAGCTTGAAGAGGATTCAGCTCCTGGTGGAGTCGTTGATGAGGAGGCTGCTCCTGCTGTTGTTCCGGAGGACGAAGCGGGTCGTGCCCCCGTATTTGGAGAGGAGTCTCCTGCTAGTGGTGTGATTGAGAAGGATGTTGCCCCTGCCGTTGGTCGTGAAGATGGGACTGCTCCTGCTCCTGCTGTTGAAGAGCGCGCAGCCCCTGTCCCAGTGCTCGAAGAGGAGTCTGCTCCTGCTGGAGTCGGTGAAGAGGAGTCTGCTCCTGGTGTTGTTGTTCCTGAAGACGAAGCTGCTCCTGGCCCTATCGTTGAAGAGCGCTCAGCCGCTGGCCCAGAGCTGGAAGAGGAGTCTGCTCCTGGTGGAGTCGTTGATGAGGAGTCTGCTCCTGCTGTTGTTCCGGAGGACGAGGCGGGTCGTGCCCCCGTATTTGGAGAGGAGTCTCCTGCTAGTGGTGTGATTGAGAAGGATGTTGCCCCTGCCGTTGGTCGTGAAGATGAGACTGCTTCTGCTCCTGCTGTTGAAGAGCGCGCAGCCCCTGGCCCAGTGCTCGAAGAGGAGTCTTCTCCTGCTGGAGTCGGTGAAGAGGAGTCTGCTCCTGGTGTCGTTGTTCCTGAAGACGAAGCTGCTCCTGGCCCTATCGTTGAAGAGCGCTCGGCCGCTGGCCCAGTGCTTGAAGAGGAGTCTGCTCCTGGTGGAGTCATTGATGAGGACGCTGCTCCTGCTTTTGTTCCGGAGGACGAGACCGGTCCTGCACCCGTATTTGGAGAGGAGTCTCGTGCTAGTGGTGTGATTGAGAAGGATGTTGCCCCTGCCGTTGGTCGTGAAGATGGGACTGCTCCTGCTCCTGCTGTTGAAGAGCGCGCAGCCCCTGGCCCAGTGCTCGAAGAGGAGTCTGCTCCTGCTGGAGTCGGTGAAGAGGAGTCTGCTCCTGGTGTTGTTGTTCCTGAAGACGAAGCTGCTCCTGGCCCTATCGTTGAAGAGCGCTCAGCCGCTGGCCCAGTGCTTGAAGAGGAGCCTGCTCCTGGTGGAGTCGTTGATGAGGAGTCTGCTCCTGCTGTTGTTCCGGAGGACGAGACCGGTCGTGCCCCCGTATTTGGAGAGGAGTCTCCTGCTAGTGGTGTGATTGAGAAGGATGTTGCCCCTGCCGTTGGTCGTGAAGATGAGACTGCTCCTGCTCCTGCTGCTGAAGAGCGCGCAGCCCCTGTCCCAGTGCTCGAAGAGGAGTCAACTCCTGCTGGAGTCGTCGAAGAGGAGTCTTCTCCTGCCATTGTTCCTGGAGACGACGCTGCTCCTGCTCCTGGTGTAGAAGAGCGCGCAGCCCGTGCCCCTGTGCCTGAAAAGGATTCAGCTCGTGGTGGAGTCGTTGATGAGGAGGCTGCTCCTGCTGTTGTTCGGGAAGACGAGGCGGGTCGTGCCCCCGTATTTGGAGAGGAGTCTGCTCCTAGTGGTGTGATTGAGAAGGATGTTGCTCCTCCCTTCGTTCCTGACGACGAGACTGCTCCTGCCCCTGCTGTTGAAGAGCGCGCAGCCCCTGGCCCAGTGCTCGAAGAGGAGTCTGCTCCTGCTGGAGTCGATGTAGAGGAGTCTGCTCCTGGTGTTGTTGTTCCTGAAGACGAAGCTGCTCCTGGCCCTATCGTTGAAGAGCGCTCAGCCGCTGGCCCAGAGCTGGAAGAGGATTCAGCTCCTGGTGGAGTCGTTGATGAGGAGGCTGCTCCTACTGTTGTTCCGGAGGACGAGACCGGTCCTGCCCCCGTATTTGGAGAGGAGTCTCCTGCTAGTGGTGTGATTGAGAAGGATGTTGCCCCTGCCGTTGGTCGTGAAGATGAGACTGCTCCTGCTCCTGCTGCTGAAGAGCGCGCAGTCCCGGGCCCAGTGCTCGAAGAGGAGGCTGCTCCTGCTGTTGTTCCGGTGGACGAGGCCGGTCCTGCCCCCGTATTTGGAGAGGAGTCTGCTCCTCGTGGTGTCATTGAGAAGGATGTTGGCCCTACCTTCGTTCCTGAAGACGAGACTGCTCCTGGCGCTGCTGGTGAAGAGCGCGCAGCCCCTGGCCCAGTGCTTAAGCAGGAGTCTGCTCCTGCTGGAGTCGGTGAAGAGGAGTCTGCTCCTGGTGTTGTTGTTCCTGAAGACGAAGCTGCTCCTGGCCCTATCGTTGAAGAGCGCTCAGGCGCTGGCCCAGTGCTTGAAGAGGAGTCTGCTCGTGGTGGAGTCATTGATGAGGAGGCTGCTCGTGGTGTTGTTGTTCCTGAGGACGAAGCTGCTCCTGGCCCTATCGTTGAAGAGCGCGCAGCCGCTGGCCCAGAGCTGGAAGAGGATTCTGCTCCTGGTGGAGTCGTTGATGAGGAGGCTGCTCCTGCTGTTGTTCCGGAGGACGAGGGTGGTCCTGCCCCGGTATTTGGAGAGGAGTCTGCTCCTCGTGGTGTCATTGAGAAGGATGTTGGCCCTGCCTTCGTTCCTGAAGACGAGACTGCTCCTGCCCCTGCTGGGGAAGAGCGCGCAGCCCCTGGCCCAGTGCTTAAGCAGGAGTCTGCTGCTGCTGGAGTTGGTGAAGAGGAGTCTGCTCCTGGTGTTGTTGTTCCTGAAGACGAAGCTGCTCCTGGCCCTATCGTTGAAGAGCGCTCAGCCGCTGGCCCTGTGCTTGGAGAGGAGTCTGCTCCTGGTGGAGTCGTTGATGAGGAGGCTGCTCCTGCTGTTGTTCCGGAAGACGAGGCCGGTCCTGCCCCTGTATTTGGAGAGGAGTCTACTTCTCCCGGCGTCATTGAGAAGGATGTTGCCCCTGCCGTCGGTCGTGATGATGAGACTGCTCCTGCCCTTAATGTTGAAGAGGAAGCAGCAGCTTCCCCGGTGCTCGGAAAGGAGTCAGCTTCTGTTGGAGTCGTCGAAGAGGTGGCTGCTCCGATTCCCGAATTGGACGAGGAGTCTGCTTCTACTGGTGTCATTGAGAAGGAGGTTGCTCGTTCCGCTTTTGCTGAAGACGAGACTGCTCCTGCCTCCGTTGGTGAAGAGCGCGGAGACCCTGCTCCATTGTTTGAAGACGAGTCTGCTCCTGCCCCTGTTCTTGATGAACATGCAAGTGCTGTCCCTTTTGTTGAAGAGGAAGCAGCGCCTGCAGTTTTTGTTGAAGACGAGAGTTCTCCGGCCTCAGTAACTGACGAGCGCGCGGTCCCAGCCCCTGTTGTTGGAGAGGAAGCTGCTCCTGCCCCAGGGTTTGGGAAGGTGCCTGCTGCTGGCGTCGTTATTGATGAGGACGCAGCTCCTGCCGTTGCTGCCGAGGAGTCCACTCGTGACACCGTCATTGAAGAGGAGCCAGCGTCCCGAGTCGCCGAAGAGAAGGCAACCCCGGGCCCTGTTGTTGAAGAGGAGCCTCCGAAGTCAGATGACAATTCCTGGAGATCATACAAAAGAGAACTTCAGAATGATGTAGTCTCTGCTTCAGAGGCCGGCCCTATTGCTGCAGTATCTACTAGTGGTGATGAGTCTGTTGCACCTGAGAAAGAGAAGGAGCTGCCTGCATCTATTGCGGAGGAGTTGTCCGCCCCGAGTGAGAAGGCACCAGTTACGTCTGACATTGCTCCCCTAATGAAAGAAAAGGATGAGCTTGAACCAGCTGAAGAGGATGCTGCCCCAGTTCCAGTTGAGAAGGAATTGCCTGGTTCTGTGGAGGACGGAGTGCCTCTACCGGCGAAAGACGCCCTAGTGGAGAGTACAGATGCTTCAACTTTGGAAAAGGATATGCCGACACTGTTTTCGGCGTCGCCGGTTGAACAGGAAGTCTCCACATTGGCAGCAGAACCTTCAGTTGCGGGAGAGTCTGCCCCTGATGTTGAGGAGGATGTGTCCGCACCTGTAGACAGGGAAGTGCCTTCTCCATCGGAGGAGTCAGCTGCTGACGACTTGGCTGCCCCAGTTTTGGAAGAGAAAGAGTTACCTGAATCTTGTGAGGACGATGTGCCTACACCGATTGAAGAGGAAGCGAAGGTTTCTGCGGAGGCCCCTGAGGTGAAGGCACGAGCTTTGGATCCTGGCTCAGTCGTTGAGGAAGAACTGCCTGGGCCAGCAGAACAGGACCGATTTGTTACCCGAGTCCAGGATGCTCCGGTTGCTGAGGGTGGTGCGAGTGTCGGGGAGGGGAATGAGTTTCCTGCAGAGGTGTCGGAGGAAGTTGCTCCCCCTGTGGTGGACGAGGCTGCTGTTTTGTCACCGGAGGTGTCAGAGAAGGAGTTGCCGGCTTCTGTGGAGGACTCTGTGGATGTGGCACTGGTAGCTCCAATCGGTGATCAAGAGGTTATTGGTGCTGGATTCATCGGAGAAGCTACACCTGAGGTTTTGGGACAAGCCGTGGACTCCGGTGAGGAGTTGAGAGAGACTGCCCCTGTTGTTCAAGAAAAGGAGGTGCCTATCCCCATTGATGTGTCCGAGTCGATTGGCGATACAGCTCCAGCGGCGGCGATCGGACCTGAAACTCCAGTTGAGGAGAAGGTTCCCGTGGATGATGAGGGGTCTCGTGAATCTACTTTAGCTGACGAATATGGTACCTCTGTTCCAGGCGATGACGAGAAAGTTATCACTGCCTTTAATGCTGTGGGAGATGCATCCCCTTCTCCTGTTGCTGAGGATAGTGTTGCTACTGATCCTGCTGTTCCACAGGAGGGCTTTGCTGAAGAGAGAGAGGGAGTTGCAACGAGTGACGAAGCTCAAGGAGTCGTTGCTGCGGATGATTCTCCATCCATTGGGCATGCTTCTTCGGTTGAGGCTGAGGCTGCTCCAGCTATTTCTGAGGAGGAGGCCGCGCCAGCCCGTTCCCAGACTGTTGATGAGGCGGATCTCCCGGCCGCAGCTGTGGATAAAGAGTTTCCTCGTGCACTTGTTACTGAGATTGCCCCGGCTGATTTAGAGAGCAAGGTTGCATCCCCATCGATTGAAGAGGAGGGTGCCCATGCCACTATTGTCGCTGAGGAGGAATTCCCGGAGCCTCTTTCTAGCCCTGCAGACGAGGTTGATGCCTCTGTGATTCAGCCTGCTGTTGCGACTCCAGATATTGGAGACCGAGAGATGCCGGCGGCCTCTGAGGGGGACTCTGCTGCTCCTACTGATGCGGTTTCCGAGGCCACTGATGATGATGAAGCTCCTCTTTCAGTTGTTATTGAAGAGCAGGATAGGTCTGTCCCGGTTGTTGATGAGAAGGATATCTCTGGCCCAAGTGCTGTAGAGGATCCTGGCACTGCCCCTGTTGTTGTGGAGCAGGTTGCCGCTGAACTTGCTGTTGGACAGGAGGATGTCGCTGTACCTTTTGTTGAAAAAGAAGCTAGCCCTTCCAGTTTTGCTGAAGGAGAGACTGCTGCTAGTGAGGAAGAGACTGCCGCTTCCCCGGCTGTCATCGAAGAGGACCCTGTAATTAAAGACGAGGCAGTCGTTGAAGAGATGGGTATCCCTGCCCTTACGGAGGAAGACAAAGATGTCCCTGCACCCTTTGTTGAAGCGGAAGTTTTCCCTCATTCTGTTCCCGAGGAGGAGTCTGCCGCTGCCTCAGCTCCAGCCTCGGGTTTTGTGCAAAAGGATTCGCCGGCCCCCTTCGCTGATGATCAGCTTGCGCCTTCGGCAGTCGCTGATGAGGATACCCCTGCTCGGGCTGATGTAGAGGAGGATGTTACTGTCCCCTTGGTTGAGAAGCAGGTTGGCACTGCATCCGTAGCAGAGGAGGATGCCCCTGCGAAGGCTGTAGAGGAGAAGGACCTGCCAACCCCAGTTTTTGATCAAGAGCCAGACGTTGCTGAGGATGCTGCCCCTGCCTCAGCTGAACTAGAGGATATGGTCCCGGCCCTGTCCGTTCAAGACGAAGCATCCCCTGCAGTGGTGGCTCAGCAGGAGGCAGACACTGTCCCGGTTGTTGACGAGAAGGAACTTGCCCCCTCCGTCGTTGAACAGGAGGGCTCCCTCGGTGCGGAGGAGTCTGCACCTGGATTAGTTGGCGAGGAGAAGGAACTCATCACTGAAGAGGAGGGTTCTTTAGGTGCAGTTCCAGAGGAGGATGCTGCCCCTGCCTCAGTTATTCAGGAGAGAGGAGTCCCTGCGCCCATTTTTGAAGAAGTGGGTACCCCTGACACAGATGTCAAGGATGGGTCCCCCGCCCCAGATGTTGACAACAAGGAAGTCTCGGGCACCGTCGTTGAAGAAGAGAGCATACCTGCGCCCATTGCTGAGAAAAAGCCTCCGCCTTCCCCGTCTCCGGAGGAGAAGGAAACCCCGTCTCCTGTGATTGATGAGGAGGTTACCGCTGTACCTGTTTCTGAAGATGAGTCCGCTACGGCCCGAGCTGTTCAGGAGAGTGAAGCCGCACGTCCCGTCATTGAAGAAGGGGGTGCCCCTGGCGCAAATGCTGAGGACCCTACCCCTGTCTCACCAGTTGAGACGAAGGAATTCCCAGCTCCCGTTGTCGAACATGATGATGCGGCTGCCGCACATTTTGAAGACGCTGGGCCTACCCCGTCTGTTGAGGAGAAGGGCGTCCCAGACCCAGTTGCTGAAGAAGAGATTCCTTTTACTGAGCAGGATTCTGCCTCTGTCCCGTCTGTTGAGGACAAGGAAGTTCCAACCCCCAGCGAGGTTGGGGAGGGTGCCGTTGGGCCTGATGTTGAGGATGAGATTTCCCATTTTCCAGTTGTTGAGGACAAGGAAATTCTTGAGCCCGTTGGAGAAATTGGGTCTGCCCCTGCCGCGCCTGTTGAGGAGGATGAACTTCCAGCCCCTGTTGTGGAACAAGAGTTAGACCAGGCTCCTGTTTCCGAGGTTGGGTCTGGCGCTGCATCCGCTGTTGACGAGAAGGAAGTCGTTCCCGCTTTTTCTGACGAAATTGGATCCCGTGCTCCAGTTCTTGATGAGGAGGGATCCACTGGCCGCATTGTTGGTGAGATCACCGGTGTTGCCAGTGGTGATGATGGTCATGATAGGGAAGTATCGGCCGGTGTCCCAGCTAATCAGGAGAATAAACTACGAGCCCCGGTCTCTGTGGAAGAAGGAACAGCGGTGGCTGATGATGAGAAGATCGCTGCCCCTGCTCCAGCGTCTGAGACGGATGGAGTCCCTGGTCCCGGCGGTGGACAGGGGGTTTCCACTGTTACTGATCGTGAGGAGAAGGCTATCTCTGCTCCTGCTTTTGAGGAGAATGACAACCAAGTCCCTGTGCTCGAGGAAGAGGGGACCATTCCGCCAGTCGCTGAGGAGGTGACTTTTCCTGCCCCAGGTGTTCGGGAGAAGGATTTCACAGTACCCTCCGTTGAAGAAGATGTTCCTGCTCGCTCTGATGTTCAAGAGGAGTCTGGCTCTTCCCCCGCTGTGGAGGAGGCGGAAGTCCCAGCGCCCTCTCATGAAGAGGCGTCTGCCCCTGTCCCGGCAATTCATGACGAGGATCTCCCAGGTCTGGGTGTTGAAGGTGTTGCCTCAGATGCTTCGCCCGAGGTGGAGGCGGCGTCTCCATCTGCGGTTGAAGAGAAGGAAGTCATCGCTGCCCGTGGTGATGAAGTGGCTACCCCTGGTTTGGTTGTTGATAAGGAGTCGACGACTTCGCCCGTCGTTGACGAAGATGAGGACACCCGGGTTACCAGTGGTGAAGAGCAGGCAGGCATTGCCATCTTGGACGGGGAGGATGGGGCCCCTTCCCCCGTTCCTCGGGAGAAGGAAGTTGCGACCTCGGTCATTGAAGAGGAAGAAGTTCCGCAGCCTGTGGTTGGAGAAAGGGCTATGCCTCTGTCGGTTGCTGAGGAGTTCCCTTCCCTACTGTCAGAATCAAAGGTAGATGTGACTCCGGCTTCTGAGGGAGCTGTTGCATCTCCTTCGGATGTGGGGGAGAACGAACAGCAGGTCCCTGCTGTTGAAGAGACGGTCGCTCTGGCACAGGAGAAGGAAGAGGAGGTCCAGAATCCCATCGTGGAAGAGGAGGCTCTCCCTTCGGCTGTTTCTGAGGAGACTCCCGATTTGGTGGGGGATAGGGAGTTCCTTCCTCCAACTGAGGATGGGTTGGCTACCCGGCTTGACACAGATGTTGTGCCACCTGCGGCTCCAGTTGAAGAGAGGGAGGTAGTTGCAAGTTCTGAGGGACCCCAAGGAGTTGTTGCTGCGGATGATTCTCCGTCTGCATTGGATGCTTCTTCGGTTGAGACTGAGGCTGCTCCTGCTGTTGCTGAGAAGGAGGCCGCGCCAGCCCATTCCCTGGCTTTTGAGGAGTCGGATCTTCCTGCCGCTACTGTGGATGAAGAGTCAACTCCTGCAACTGTTGCTGAGTCTGGTTCCCCTGCGCCGGCTGATTTCGAGAGCAGGGTTGCATCCCCGTTTGTTGAAGAAGAAGAGGTCGCTTCCCCTGAGGAACTCTCAGCCCCCATTATTGAAGAAGAGCCGGCCGTGTCGTCCCTTTCTGAAGAGGATTCTGTCGGTGCGCCTACAGCTGTTGATGAGGAGGCTGATATTTCGCCCATTGCTGGGAAGGATGCTTTCTCTAACAAAGTTGCTGTGGATGATGAGGTGGGTTTACCCGTGGAAGAGGCCCCTGTGGAAAGTGCTGATGCTGTAGCTGTGGATGAAAAGGATTTGCTGCCACTTGTGGTGGAGTCACCCGTTGAAGAGGAGGCTTCTGAGCATGCAGATAAAAACGACCTCTCCACATTGGCGAAAGTTGAGCCTGGAGTTGATGGAGAAGTTACCCCAGTTGCAGAGAAGGAGCTTCATGCACCTGTGGAAAGGGAAATGACTGCCCCAGTGGAGGGTCTTGTTGATGACTTGACTGAGGATTCGCTTGAATCTTTTAAGGAAGAGGTGCCTGCTCCCAATGAAGCACCTGCGGTGACAACAGAAGCTCGAAATGTGGAAGAGAATGTTGGTGCGGCGACTCCTGGCGTCGAGGCAAGAGCTTTGGACCCGACCTTAGCTGTAGAAGAGGCAGCCCCGGCAGCAAAGGAGGAGTTGCCTCCTCCAGTAATGGAGGACCCAGTGGTTACCGCTGTTCAAAGTGCTCCAGTTGGTGAGGATGCTTCACCAGTGTTTGAAGAGAAGGAGTTTCCTGTAGAGACGTTGGGGAAAGTTTCCTCCCATGTGCACGAAGAGGCTTCAGTTTTGTCACCGGACGTGTCAGAGACAGATTTCCCAGCCTCTGAGGATGCATCTACTTCTCCAATTGATGCGGCACCGATGGAGGAGACTGAGCCTGAGGTTATGGCACCGGCTGTGGAATCCATTGAGGAGAAAGGAGAGATTGCCCGTGCTGCGGAAGAGGTAGAGCCCCGCTCTGGAGTGTCGGAGGTTGATGCTGCCCCGTTATTGGAAGAGGTTCCGGTTGCGGCACCTGATGTGGCAGAGAGGCAGCTGTCAGCAGGTGTGGTGGATGTGCCTGTGCCCATTGAAGAAACTGCCCTTACCGATGCTCCTGCCCCCGTCTTTAAAGAGGAGGCTGCCCCTACCGGTATCACTGAGAGAGAGTTTGTGCCTGCCGTTGTTGCTGAAGACGGGCCTGCTCCTGCCCCTGTTGTTGAAGACGAAGCAGCCCCTGCCTCAGTGCTCGAGAAGGAGTCAGCTTCTGCTGGAGTCGTTGAGGAGGAGTCTGCTCCTGCCGTTGTTCCTGAAGACGATGCTAGTCCTACCCCCGTCTTTGATGAGGATACTGCCCCTACTGGTGTCGCTGAGAAGGAGTTTGCCCCTGCCGTTGCTGCTGAAGATGGGCCTGCTCCAGCCCCTGTTGTTGAAGAGGAAGCAGCCCCTGCCTCAATGCTCGAGAAGGAGTCAGCCCCTGGTGGAGTCGTTGAGGAGGAGTCTGCTCCTGCCGTTATTCCTGAAGCAGAGGCTTCTCCTGCCCCCTCCTTTGAAGCGGAGACTGCCCCTACTGGTGTGACTGAGAAGGAGTTTGCGCCTGCCGTTGCTGCTGAAGAGGAGCCGGCTCCAGCCCGTGTTGCTGAAGAGGAGCGGCCTCCAGCCCTTATTGTTGAAGAGGAAGCGGTCCCTCCCGCAGTGGTGGAGGAGTCAGCTCCTGCTGGAGTCGTTGAGGAGTCTGCTCCTGCCTTTGTTCCTGAAGACGATGCTGGTCCTGCCCCCGTGTTTGGAGAGGAGAGTGCCCCTACCGGTGTCGCCGAGAAGGAGTTTTCCCCTGCCGATGTTGCTGGAGAGGAGGCTGCTCGAGCGCCTGTTGTTGAAGAAGAAGCAGCCCCTGCCGCAGTGCTGGAGGAGTCAACTCCTGGTGGAGTCGTTGAAGAGGAGTCTGCTCCTGCTGTTGTCGTTGAGGAGGAGGCTGGTCCTGCCCCCGTCTTTCAGGAGGAGACTGCCCCTGGCAGTGTCGCCGAGGACGAGTTTGCGCCTGCCGTTGTTTCTGAAGACGAGCGTGCTCCTGCCCCTGTTGAAGATGATGCAGCCCGTGCGGCAATGCGTGAAAAGGAGTCAGCAGCTGTGGTGGATGTGCGTGTGCCTAGTGAGGAGACTGCCCCGGTGCCTGCGATCGCACCTGAAGTTCCTGAGTTGGCAAGTGAAGTTGAGGGACCAGTTGCAGAAACTGCCCCAGTTGTAGAGAAAGCTGCTCCATTGGCTGAATTGAAGGAGGAGTTGCCTCTTTCGAAAGCAGACGGTGTTGTTACTCCTGTGCACGAGGTCGCTGCAGGTACGGCACCAGATGTTGGAGACTGGGATTTGCCAGCTGATTCGGAGGAGGCTTGTGCTCCTATTGATGCGGCTTCTGTGTCCATTGAGGAGGAGCAAGCACCTCATTCACATCTTGTTGACGAAGAGGTTGCCTCTTTTCCTGGTATTGATGAGATGGCTGTCGCTATCCCGCATGTTGTGGAAGATATTAAGCCTGCACCTGTTGTTGAGGAGGAGGCTGCCACTGATCCTGATAGTGATCAGAGAGATTTCCCTGAAGACGAGTCCACCCCTACAACTGCTCCCGGAGAGGAGCTTGCCAATGTACTCGTTGTCGAGGAGGATGCAGCACCTGTTCCCGGCTTTGAAGAAAAGGAATTTCCAGCCATTGCTGATGTAGAAGCCGCTGTCCCTGCCCCTGTTGTTGAAGATGAGTCTGTCCCTGCAGAGATTTTGCAGGATGGTTCCGGTCCTGTGGTTGAAGAGGCTGCAGTTTTGGAGCCGAAAGTGTGTGATATGGAGCTGCCAGCCTCTTTGGAGGGCTCGGTTCCTGTGGATGTGGAACCGGTTGTTGAGGAGGAGGCTGTCACTGAACCCGCCTTTGAAATGAAGGCTTCCCCTGTGCCCGTTGCTGAAGAGGAGGCGAGCCCTGCCAGTAGTGCTGGAAAAGCTGCTTCCAGTGTACCGGTTGTTGAGGAGGATGCAGCTTCTCCCCCCGTTATTGAGGAGAGGGAATTATCAGTCCTTGTTCCTGAAGAAGCCGGGACCTTTGCCCATGTAGTTGAAGAGAAGGACGTTGTGGACCCTGTTGTTGATGAAGAGGCTGCCCCTTCTGAGGGGGTGGAAGGAATGGAAGTTCCGTCTGCTGTCATTGTAGAGGACGCTGCCCCTGTTCCGAAAGCTGAAGAAGAGGCATCTCCTACACCCTTGACTATGGAGGGGACTGCCCCTGCCCTTGCTTTGGACCCGAAGGAAGTCTCGGTCCCTTGTGTTACGGATGAGGCTGCTCCTGTTTCTATTCCTGAAGAGGAGTCTACCCCTTCCATAGTTCATGAGAAGGAAATCTCGGCGCTCTCTGCTGAAGAGCAAAATGCCCCTGGGCCCATTGCTGAGGAGGAGCGTTCTCATGCCTTACCTGTGAAAGCGAATGAAGTCCTGGTTCCCAGCGTTGATGAGAAGGCTAGCTCGACAATTGTTACAGAAAAGGAGTTTGGCCCTGGCCGATTTACGAATGAGGAATTCGCTGCACCTGATTCTGAAGAACAGGCCGCTCTTGCAGCGGTTGAGCCGAGCCCAGTCCCAGTCGTCGATGAAGAGCATTTTCCTGCGCCCGTTGCTGAGGAGACTGCTGATTTAGAGGCGGCAGTTCCGGCACCTTTGGTTGAAGAGAAAGCTGCCCCGGTTGTGGTTTTTGAGAACGATACTGCCATTGCCCCGGCTATTGAGAAGGAGCTACCAGCCGCCGCCGTTTATGGGAAGTGTCCCGCTGATGCAGCTGATGAGGAGGCTGCACCTGCCTCAGCTGTTGAGGAGAAGGATGTCTTGGCCCCTTTAGTTAGAGAAGAGGGTGCCCCCGGAGCAGATTTCAAGGAGGAGGCTGTCCCTTCTCCAGCTGCTCAGGACGACGAAGTCTCTTCCCCAGTCGTTGGAGAGGACGGCATGGTTGCCCCTTTAGCGGAGGCGGCCACTACTTTCCCAGCCCTGACGGAGAAGGAGAAGGAAATCCCAGGCGCTTTCGTTGAGGAAAAGGGTACACCTGCGCCTCTTGTTGCGGGTGAATCTTCCCCTGCCGGAGCTACTGAGGAGACTGATGTTACACCCCCTGTCTTCGAAGAAAAGAGTGTCACTGCTGTTGAAGAGGAAGCAGCCCTATCGCTGGACAAGGAGTCAGCTCCTGGTGGAGTCGTTGAAAAGGAGTCTGCTCATGCCCCTGTCGTTGAGGAGGCTGGTCCTGTCCCCGTCTCTGAAGAGGAGACTGCCCCTTCCAGTGTCGCCGAGAAGGAGTTCGCGCCTGCCGTTGTTGATGTAGAGGAGTGTGGTCGAGCCCTTGCTGCTGAAGAGGAAGGAGCCCCTGCCGCAGTACTGGAGAAGGAGTCAGCTCCTGCTGGAGTTGATGAGGAGGAGTCTGCTCCTGTCGTTGTTCCTGAAGACGATGCCGGTCCTGCTTCCGTCTCTGAAGAGGAGACTGCCCCTTCCCGTGTCGCCGAGAAGGAGTTTGCGCCTGCCATTGTTGCTGAAGATGGGCCTGCTCCAGCCCCTGTTGTTCAAGAGGAAGCATCCCCTTCCGCAGTTCTGGAGAAGGGGTCAGGTCCTGCTGTAGTCGATGAGGAGGAGTCTGCTCCTGCCGTTGTTCGTGAAGACGATGCTGGTCCTGCCCCCGTGACTGAAGAGGAGACTGCCCCTTCCAGTGTCGCCGAGAAGGAGTTCGCGCCTGCCGTTGTTGATGTAGAGGAGCGTGGTCGAGCCCTTGCAGCTGAAGAGGAAGGAGCCCCTGCCGCAGTACTGGAGAAGGAGTCAGGTCCTGCTGGAGTCGATGAGGAGGAGTCTGCTCCTGCCGTTGTTCGTGAAGACGATGCTGGTCCTGCCCCCGTCTCTGAAGAAGAGACTTCCCCTTCCAGTGTCGCCGAGAAGGAGTTCGTGCCTGCCGTTGCTGATGAAGAGGAGCCTGGTCGAGCCCTTGCTGCTGAAGAGGAAGCAGCCCCTGCCGTAGTACTAGAGAAGGAGTCAGGTCCTGCTGGAGTCGTTGAGGAGGAGTCTGCTGCTGCCGTTGTTCCTGAAGACGATGCTGGCGCTGCCCCCGTCTCTGAAGAGGAGACTTCCCCTTCCAGTGTCGCCGAGAAGGAGTTCGCGCCTGCCGTTGTTGATGAAGAGGAGCGTGTTCCAGCCCGTGTTGTTGAAGGGGAGGCAGCCCCTTCCCCAGTGGTGGAGAAGGAGTTAGCTCCTGCTGGAGTTGATGAGGAGGAGTCTGCTCCTGTCGTTGTTCCTGAAGACGATGCTGGTCCTGCTTCCGTCTCTGAAGAGGAGACTGCCCCTTCCAGTGTCGCCGAGAAGGAGTTTGCGCCTGCCATTGTCGCTGAAGATGGGCCTGCTCGAGCCCCTGTTGTTCAAGAGGAAGCATCCCCTTCCGCAGTTCTGGAGAAGGGGTTAGGTCCTGCTGTAGTCGATGAGGAGGAGTCTGCTCCTTCCGTTGTTCGTGAAGACTATGCTGGTCCTGCCCCCGTGACTGAAGAGGAGACTGCCCCTTCCAGTGTCGCCGAGAAGGAGTTCGCGCCTGCCGTTGTTGATGAAGAGGAGCGTGTTCCAGCCCGTGTTGTTGAAGGGGAGGCAGCCCCTTCCCCAGTGGTGGAGAAGGAGTCAGCTCCTGCTGGAGTTGATGAGGAGGAGTCTGCTCCTGTCGTTGTTCCTGAAGACGATGCTGGTCCTGCTTCCGTCTCTGAAGAGGAGACTGCCCCTTCCAGTGTCGCCGAGAAGGAGTTCTCGCCTGTCGTTGTTGATGAAGAGGAGCCTGGTCGAGCCCTTGCTGCTGAAGAGGAAGCAGCCCCTGCCGTAGTACTAGAGAAGGAGTCAGGTCCTGCTGGAGTCGTTGAGGAGGAGTCTGCTGCTGCCGTTGTTCCTGAAGACGATGCTGGCGCTGCCCCCGTCTCTGAAGAGGAGACTTCCCCTTCCAGTGTCGCCGAGAAGGAGTTCGCGCCTGCCGTTGTTGATGAAGAGGAGCGTGTTCCAGCCCGTGTTGTTGAAGGGGAGGCAGCCCCTTCCCCAGTGCTGGAGAAGGAGTCAGCTCCTGCTGGAGTTGATGAGGAGAAGTCTGCTCCTGCCGTTGTTCCTGAAGACGATGCTGGTCCTGCCCCCGTCTCTGAAGAGGAGACTTCCCCTTCTAGTGTCGCCGAGAAGGAGTTCGCGCCTGCCGTTGTTGATGAAGAGGAGCGTGTTCCAGCCCGTGTTGTTGAAGGGGAGGCAGCCCCTTCCCCAGTGGTGGAGAAGGAGTCAGCTCCTGCTGGAGTTGATGAGGAGGAGTCTGCTCCTGTCGTTGTTCCTGAAGACGATGCTGGTCCTGCTTCCGTCTCTGAAGAGGAGACTGCCCCTTCCAGTGTCGCCGAGAAGGAGTTCTCGCCTGTCGTTGTTGATGAAGAGGAGCCTGGTCGAGCCCTTGCTGCTGAAGAGGAAGCAGCCCCTGCCGTAGTACTAGAGAAGGAGTCAGGTCCTGCTGGAGTCGTTGAGGAGGAGTCTGCTGCTGCCGTTGTTCCTGAAGACGATGCTGGCGCTGCCCCCGTCTCTGAAGAGGAGACTTCCCCTTCCAGTGTCGCCGAGAAGGAGTTCGCGCCTGCCGTTGTTGATGAAGAGGAGCGTGTTCCAGCCCGTGTTGTTGAAGGGGAGGCAGCCCCTTCCCCAGTGGTGGAGAAGGAGTTAGCTCCTGCTGGAGTTGATGAGGAGGAGTCTGCTCCTGTCGTTGTTCCTGAAGACGATGCTGGTCCTGCTTCCGTCTCTGAAGAGGAGACTGCCCCTTCCAGTGTCGCCGAGAAGGAGTTTGCGCCTGCCATTGTCGCTGAAGATGGGCCTGCTCGAGCCCCTGTTGTTCAAGAGGAAGCATCCCCTTCCGCAGTTCTGGAGAAGGGGTTAGGTCCTGCTGTAGTCGATGAGGAGGAGTCTGCTCCTTCCGTTGTTCGTGAAGACTATGCTGGTCCTGCCCCCGTGACTGAAGAGGAGACTTCCCCTTCCAGTGTCGCCGAGAAGGAGTTCGCGCCTGCCGTTGTTGATGAAGAGGAGCGTGTTCCAGCCCGTGTTGTTGAAGGGGAGGCAGCCCCTTCCCCAGTGCTGGAGAAGGAGTCAGCTCCTGCTGGAGTGGATGAGGAGAAGTCTGCTCCTGCCGTTGTTCCTGAAGACGATGCTGGTCCTGCCCCCGTCTCTGAAGAGGAGACTTCCCCTTCTAGTGTCGCCGAGAAGGAGTTCGCGCCTGCCGTTGTTGATGAAGAGGAGCGTGTTCCAGCCCGTGTTGTTGAAGGGGAGGCAGCCCCTTCCCCAGTGGTGGAGAAGGAGTCAGCTCCTGCTGGAGTTGATGAGGAGGAGTCTGCTCCTGTCGTTGTTCCTGAAGACGATGCTGGTCCTGCTTCCGTCTCTGAAGAGGAGACTGCCCCTTCCAGTGTCGCCCAGAAGGAGTTTGCGCCTGCCATTGTTACTGAAGATGGGCCTGCTCCAGCCCCTGTTGTTCAAGAGGAAGCATCCCCTTCCGCAGTTCTGGAGAAGGGGTCAGGTCCTGCTGTAGTCGATGAGGAGGAGTCTGCTCCTGCCGTAGTTCGTGAAGACTATGCTGGTCCTGCCCCCGTGACTGAAGAGGAGACTGCCCCTTCCAGTGTCGCCGAGAAGGAGTTCGCGCCTGCCGTTGTTGATGAAGAGGAGCGTGTTCCAGCCCGTGTTGTTGAAGGGGAGGCAGCCCCTTCCCCAGTGCTGGAGAAGGAGTCAGCTCCTGCTGGAGTTGATGAGGAGAAGTCTGCTCCTGCCGTTGTTCCTGAAGACGATGCTGGTCCTGCCCCCGTCTCTGAAGAGGAGACTTCCCCTTCTAGTGTCGCCGAGAAGGAGTTCGCGCCTGCCGTTGTTGATGAAGAGGAGCGTGTTCCAGCCCGTGTTGTTGAAGGGGAGGCAGCCCCTTCCCCAGTGGTGGAGAAGGAGTCAGCTCCTGCTGGAGTTGATGAGGAGGAGTCTGCTCCTGTCGTTGTTCCTGAAGACGATGCTGGTCCTGCCCCCGTCTCTGAAGAAGAGACTTCCCCTTCCAGTGTCGCCGAGAAGGAGTTTGCACCTGCCATTGTTGCTGAAGATGGGCCTGCTCCAGTCCCTGTTGTTCAAGAGGAAGCATCCCCTTCCGCAGTACTGGAGAAGGAGTCAGGTCCTGCTGGAGTCGTTGAGGAGGAGGAGTCTGCTCATGCCCCTGTCGTTGAGGAGGCTGGTCCTGTCCCCGTCTCTGAAGAGGAGACTTCCCCTTCCACTGTCGCCGAGAAGGAGTTCGCGCCTGCCGTTGTTGATGAAGAGGAGCGTGTTCCAGCGCGTGTTGTTGAAGAGGAAGCAGCCCCTGCCGCAGTACTGGAGAAGGAGTCAGGTCCTGCTGGAGTCGATGAGGAGGAGTCTGCTCCTGCCGTTGTTCGTGAAGACGATGCTGGTCCTGCCCCCGTCTCTGAAGAAGAGACTACCCCTACCGGTGTCGCCGAGAAGGAGTTTGCGCCTGCCAGTGTTGCCGAGGATGGGCCTGCTCCAGTGCCTGTTGTTCAAGAGGAAGAAGTCCCTGCCTCAGTGCTCGAGGAGGAGTCAGCTCCTGCTGGAGTCGTTGAGGAGAAGTCTGCTCCTGCCGTTGTCCATGAAGACGATGCTGTTCCTCCCCCCGTCTTTGAAAAGGAGACTGCCCCTACTGGTGTCACTGAGAAGGAGTTTGCGCCTGTCAATGTTGGTAAGGAGGAGCCGGCTCCAGCCCGTGTTGCTGAAGACGTGCCTGTTCCAGCCCCTGTTGTTCGAGACGTAGTAGCCGCTTCCCCAGTGCTGGAAAAGGAGTCAGCTCCTGCTGGAGTCGTTCAGGAGTGTGCTCCTGCCGTTGTTCCTGAAGCAGAGGCTTCTCCTGCCCCCTCCTTTGAAGAGAAGACTGCCCCTATAGGTTTCGCTGAGAAGGAGTTTGCGCCTGCTGTTGCTGCTGAACATGGGCCTGCTCAAGCCGCTGTTGTTGAAGAGGAAGCAGCCCCTGCCTCTGTGCTGGGAAAGGAGTCAGGTCCTGCTGGAGTCGTTGAGGAGAAGTCTGCTTGTGCTGTTCCTGAAGCAGAGGGTTCTCCTGCCTCCACCTCTGAAGAGCAGACTGCCCTTACTGGTGTTACTGAGAAGGAGGTTGCGCCTTCCGTTGCTGCTGAAGAGGAGCCGACTCCAGGACTTGTTTCTGAAGAGGAGCTTGTTCTAGCCCCTGTTGTTGAAGAGGAAGCAGCCTCTTCTCCAGTGCTGGAAAAGGAGTCAGCTCCTGCTCGAGTCCTTGAGGAGGAGTCTGCTCGTGCTCCTGGCGTTGAAGAGGGGGCTGCTCCTGCCGTTGTTCCTGAAACGGAGGCTTCTCCTCCCCCCTCCTTTGAGGAGGAGACTGGTCCTGCTGGTGTCACTGGGAAGGAGTTTGCGCCTGCCGTTGCTGCTGAAGAGGAGCCGACTCGAGCCCCTGTTGTTGAACAGGAGTGTGTTCCAGCGCGTGTTGTTGAAGAGGAAGCAGCCCCTTCCGTGGTGCTGGAAAAGGAGTCAGCTCCTGTTGTAGTTGTTGAGGAGGAGTCTGGTCCTGCCGTGGATGAGGCTGCTCCTGCCGTTGTTCCTGAAGTGGAGGCTTCTCTTCCCCCGTCCCTTGAAGAGGAGACTGCCCCTACTGGTGTCAGTGAGAACGAGACTGCGCCTGCTGTTGCTGCTGAACATGGGCGTGCTCCAGCCGGTGTTGTTGAAGAGGAAGTAGCCTCTTCCTCAGTGCTGGTAAAGGAGTCAGCTCCTGCTGGAGTCGTTGAGGAGGAGTTTACTGCTGCCGTTGTTCCTGAAGCAGAGGTTTCTCCTGCCCCCTCCTTTGGGGAGGAGACTGCACCTACTGGAGTGACTGAGAAGGAGTTTTCACCTGCCATTGTTGCTGAAGAGGAACCGGCTCTAGGCCGTGTTGCTGAAGAGGAACCTGTTCCAGCGCTTGTTGTTGAAGAGGAAGCAGCCCCTTCCCCAGTGCTGGAAAAGGAGTCAGCTCCTGCTGGAGTCCTTGAGGAGTCTGCTCCTGCCGTAGACGAGGCTGCTCCTGCCGTTGTTCGTGAAGCAGAGGCTTCTCCTGGCCCCTCCTTTGAAGAGGAGACTGCACCTACTGGTGTGACTGAGAAGGAGTTTGCGTCTGCCATTGCTGCTGAAGAGGAGCCGACTCCAGCTACTGTTGCTGAAGAGGAGCCTGTTCCGGCCCCTGTTGTTGGAGAGGAAGCAGCCCGTTCCCCAGTGCTGGGAAAGGAGTCTGCTCCTGCTGGAGTCGTTGAGGAGGAGTGTACTCCTGTCGTTGTTCCTGTAGACGAGGCTGCTCCTTCTGTTGTTCCTGAAGCAGAGGCTTTTCCTGCCCCCTCCTTTGAAGAGGAGACTGCACCTACTGGTGTGACTGAGAAGGATTTTGCGCCTGCCATTGTTGCTGAAGAGGAGCCGGCTCCAGCCCCTGTTGCTGAAGAGGAACCTGTTCCAGCGCCTGTTGTTGAAGAGGAAGCAGCCTCTTCTCCAGTGCTGGAAAAAGAGTCAAGTCCTGCTGGAGTCTTTGAGGAGAAGTCTGCTCCTGCTGTTCCTGTAGAAGAGGCTGCTCCTGCCGTTGTTCATGAAGCAGAGGCTTCTCCTCCCCAGTCCTTTGACGAGGAGACTGCACCTACTGGTGTCACTGGGAAAGAGTTTGCACTTGCCATCGTTGCTGAAGAGGAGCCGACTTCAGCCCCGGTTGCTGAAGAGGAGCCTGTTCCGGTCCCTGTTGCTGATGAGGAAGCAGCCCCTTCCCCAGTGCCGGGAAAGGAGTCTGCTCCTGCTGGAGTCGTTGAGGAGGAGTCTGCTCCTGCTGGAGTCGTTGAGGAGGAGTCTGCTCCTGCCGTTCGTGAAGCAGAGGCTTTTCCTGCGACGTCCTTTGAAGAGGAGACTGCCCCTACTGGTGTGACTGAGAAGGAGTTTTCGCCTGCTATTGTTGGTGAAGAGGAGCCGGCTCCAGCCCCTGTTGCTGATGACGAGCCTGTTCCAGCCGCATTTGTTGAAGAGGAAGGAGCGTCTGCTGCAGTGCTGGAAAAGGAGTTCGCTGCTGTTGGAGTCGATGAGGAGTCTGGCTCTGTCGTTGTTCCTGATAACGATTCTGCTCTAGCCCGCGCCATCGAAGAGGACACTGCTCCTACTGGCGTCATTGAGAAGGAGGTATCCCCTGCCGTTGTTGCTGGAGAGGAGCCGGGTCCAGCCTGTGTTGTTGAAGAGGAGGCGGCCCCTGTCTCAGTGCTGGAGAAGGAGTCAGCTCCTGCTGGAGTCGTTCAGGAGTCTGCTCGTGGCCCTGTCGTTGAGGAGGGGGCTGGTCCTGCTGTCGCTCGTGAAGACGATGCTGGTCGTGCCCCCTTGTTTGAAGAGGGGTCTGGTGTCTCTGGGAAGGAGGTTTCCCCTGCCGTTGTTGTTGAAGAGGAGCCTGCTGCTGCCCCTGTTGTTGAGGAGGAACCAGCCCTTTCCCCATCGCTGGAAAAGTTGTCAACTTCTGGTGGAGTTGTTGAAAAGGAGTCTGCTCCTGCTGTTGTTCTTGGAGAGGAGGCTGCTGCTGGCCCCGTCTTTGAAAATGGCGCTGCTCCTACTGGCATCATTGAGGATGAGGTTTCCCCTCCCGTTGTTTCTGAAGACGAGCGTGCTTCTGCCCTTGCTGAAGAGCGCGCAGCCCCTGCCGCAGGTGTAGCACCTAGCGCAGTGTTAGAAGAGGAGTCTGCTCCTACAGACGTTGTTGATGAGCACGCTGCCCCGGGCCCTATTGTTGAAGAGGAAGCTACCCGTACCCTGGTGTTTGAGAAGGAACCTGTTCCTGCCGTCGTTAATGAAGAGGACGCTAGTCCTGCCGGTGTTGCCGAAGAGAAGACCCCTCGTGACACCAACGTTGAAAAGGATTCTCCTGCCCCAGTTACTGCAGACACGGCAGCCGCTGGCTCCTTAGTTGAAGAGGTGCCTCGAAACTCAGATGACAGTTCCTGGAGATCATATACAAGAGACCTTGCTGCGGTATCTACTAGTTCCGATGAACCTGATGCAGTGAAGGAGGAGAAGGGGCTGCCTGCAGCTGTTGCAGTGAATTTGGCATCCGAAGTTGAGGAGGCACCGGTTGCAGCTCCCTTTACTCCAGGAGTGAGAGAGGATTCACCTGTTGATGTCTTGGCGGCCCCAGTTGTGGAAGGAAAGGAAGTGCCTGATTCTGTTTCGGAGGAGGTGTCTGCACCCCTTGAAGTGACTGCCCCTTCTGTTGCTGTGACAAGCGAAACCTTAACTGAGGACAAGATGGCTTCTACCACTGCTCTTGAGTTCGAGGCCGGAGCTTTGGACCCTGCCTCAGCTGAAGGCGTGGAGGCTCTAGAAGCAGGAGAGGAGTTCCCAGTGCCCGAAAAGGAGGACTCGACGGTTGGCCCTTTTGAGGATGATCCTGTTGTTGAAGGTGCTGCTCCTGTGGTGGAGGACAAAGAGAGTCCTGGAGAGATTTTGGAGGAAGGTTCCACCCCTCTGCTTGACGAGGGTTCAGGTTTGGCCCCGGAAGTCTGTGAGATGGAGCTGCCATCATCTTCGGACCGCTCGCTCTCTGTATCCGTTGTTCAGGAGAAGGCAACTGACCCCGCTGTTGGAGTGAAGGCTTCACCTGCACCCGATGTTGAAGAAGAGGCGAGCCCTACCAGTGCTCCTGGACAAGATGATTCTAGTGTGGCTGTCGGTGAGGAGGATGCAACTTCTTCCTCTGTTGTTGCGGACAGGGAGTTGTCAGCCCCTGTTGCTGAAGAAGCGGGGATCTCTGCCCCGCTTGAATCGACTGACGTTATGACGCCTGCTTTTGATGAAGAGACTGCCCCTGCTGGAGTCGTTGAAGAGGAAACTGCTCGTGACCCTGTCGTTGAGGAGCGCGCAGCTTCTGCCACTGCTGTTGTAGACGAAGCAGCTGATCCTGTTGGTCGAGGGGATGCAGCCTCTCCCCCTGCTGTTGAAGAGGAAGCAGCCCCTCCCGCGGTCCTCGAGAAGGAGTCTTCTCCTGCCGGTATCGATGAAGAGGAGGCTGGTCCTGCCGGTGTTGTTGAAGAGGACACTGCTCCTGATCCCATCGTTGAGGAGCGAGCAGCTCCTGCTCCTGTTGTTGCAGAGGAAGTAGCTGATCGTGGTGTTGAAGAGGATGCAGCCCCGGCCCCAGTGCTCGAGAAGGATTCTGCTGCTGCGGTTGTCTTTGGAGAGGAGACTTCTCCTGATCCCGTCGTTGAGGAGCGCGCAGCCCCTGCTGCTGTTGTTGCTGAGGAAGTAGCTGAGCCTGTGGTTAAAGAGGATGTAGCCTCTCCCTCTCTTGTTGAAGGGCAAGCAGCCCCTGCCCCAGTGCTCGAGATGGAGGCTGCTCCTGTCGGTGTCGATGAGGAGGAGGCTGCTCCTGACGCCGTCGTTGAGGAGCGCGCTTCTCCTGCGCCCGTTGCAGAGGAAGCAGACCCTCCCGCGGTCCTCGAGAAGGAGTCTGCTGCTGCCGGTGTCGTTGAAGAGGAGACTTCCCCTGACCCCGTCGTTGAGGAGCGCGCTGCTCCTGCTCCTGATGTTGCAGAGGAAGCAGCTGACCGTGTTGTCGAAGAGGATGCATTCTCCCCGCCAGTTGTTGAAGAGGAAGCAGCCCCGGTCGCAGTGCTCGAGAAGGATTCTGCTCCTGCCGGTGTCGATGGCGAGGAGGCTGGTGCTGCCAGTGTTGTTGATAAGGAGTCTGCTCTTGCTGTTGTCATTGAAGAGGAGACTTCTCCTGATCCCGTCGTTGTGGAGCGTGCAGCTGCTGTCCCTATTGTTGCAGAGGAAGGAGCTGTTCCTGTTGGTGAAGAGGATGCATTCTCTCCGCTTGTAGTTGAAGAGGATACAGCCCCTGTGCCAGTGCTCGAGAAGGAATCTGCTCTTGCTGGTGTCGTTGAAGATGAGACTGCTTCTGACCCGGTCGTTGAAGTTGAGACTGCTCCTGCCCCGATCGTTGAAGATGAGGCTGCTCCTTCCCCCGACGTTGAAGAGCGTTCAGGCCCTGCCCTTGTTGTTGAAGAGGAAGGTGCAGCTACCCCGGTGGTTGAAGAGGAGTCTGCCTCTGCCGTTGTTGCTGAAGACGGGGCTGCTGCTGCAGTTGTTGCTGAACACGATACTGCTTCGGCCATTGTTGCTGAAGAGGAGCCCAGTAGGGACATCGCCATGCAAGAGGAGGCCTCTGCCCCAGTCGCCGAAGATAATGAAGTCTCGACATTAGCAACAGAATCTTCAGTTGAGGGAGATTCTGTCCCTGATGTTGAGGAGGAGCTGTCCGCATCTGTGTATAGGGAAGTGCCTTCTCCTGTGGAGGAGTCTCCTGTTCATGTCACAACTGTCCCAGTGGTGGAAGCAGAGTCGCCTGAATCTGCTAAGGGCGAGGTCCCTGCTCCCATTGGAGGGGAAGCCAGGGTTTCTGCGGTGGCCCCTGAGGTGGAGGCGCCAGCTACTCCTGCCTCAGATGTCCAAGAGGAGTTGCCTGGGCCAGGAGTGCAGGACCCATTGGTTACCCGAGTCGAGGATGCTCCGGTTGTTGAGGGTCCTTCGCGGGTTGTGGAGGAGAAGGAGTTTCCTGCAGAGGTGTCAGAGGAAGTTGCTGCCCCTGTGTCGGACGGGACTGCGTTTGTTTCACCGGATGTGTCAGCGAAAGAGTTCTCAACCTCTGTGGAGGGCTTACATGCTGTGGATGTGGTACCTGTGTCTTCAGTCGATCAGCAGGAGGTTAGTGGTACTGCACCGAGTGAAGATGCAGCAGCGAAGGATTCGGCACTAGCTGTGGAGTCCGGTGAGGAGTTAGGAGAGGCTTCCCCTGGTGTCGCGGAGGAGGAGGTGCTAGATGAAGGTGGTACCCCTAAGATTGTTGCTGAGGATGCTTCCCGTGCCCTGTCTGATTTAGAAGAGGTTCCGACCCCCTTAGTTGAGGACGCTGGCCCTGTAGAAGTTGCTACGGACGAGACTTCCCCTTCTGAGCATATCGAGGACAAGAATTTTCCAGCTCCCATTGTCGATGAGGAGCCTGTCATTCGGTCCATTGCTGACGGATCTGAAGTGCCCGCTTCCGCGGTTGAAGAAGAGTTTGCGCCTGGACCGATTGCTAAGGAGAAGTCTGCTGCTGGCACTGAATTTGAGGACGTGTCTGCCCCTGTTGCAGATCTTGAGGAGCCTACCCCTGCCCCGGCTGGTGATGAGGTAGAAGTCGCAGGCAATTTCATTCAGGAGGAAGTAAGTGACCACTTCGTTGACCGGGAGGCCACCCCTGCAACCGTAATCACAGGGGAAGCGACTCCTTCTCCTGTTGCTGAAGAGGCAGCCCCTGCTCCCGTAGTACATGAAGGCACAGCAATCTCAGATGACAATTCCCGGAGATCATTTAAACGCGGATTGAGAATGATGCTGTTGTCTGCTCCAATTGTTGCACCTGTTGCTAGTTCCGATGAGCGTGAGACAGTTCAGGAAGAGAAGGAGCTGCCTGCAGCCATTGGAGGGGATTTGGCATTTGCAAGTGAGGTGGCACCGGTTGCAGCTCACTTTACTCCAGTAGTGGAAGTGAAGGATCAGCCAGCACCAACTGGACAAGATGCTGCGCTGGTTCGAGGTGATAGGGATTTGCCTACATCCTTGAAGGGTGATTTAACTGGGGTCCCAGTGGAGAACTCTGGTTCTCCAGCTTTGGAAGCAATGGATCTGCCAGCACTTGCTGTGGAGTCAAGAGTTGAAGAGGGGGCCACAGAGCTTGCGGAAGAAATAGATGTGGATCCTCCTTCTGGGACTGACGCTACGCAAGTTGGAGAGGATTCGCTGCATCCACCTGTCGAGAGGGAAGTGTCCCCTCCAGCAGAGGATTCACCTGTTGATGTCTCGGTGGCCCCAGTTGTGGACGAAATGGAATTCCCTGCATCTGTGAAGAAGGACGTGACCACAGCGGTGAGAATGATGCTGCTGTCCGCTCCAATTGCTGCACCTGTTGCTAGTTCTGATGAGCGTGAGACTGTTCAGGAAGAGAAGAAGCTGCCTACACCCATTGAAGTGGAAGCGAAGGTTTCTGCGTCGGCCCCTGAGCTGAAGCCACCAGCTTTGGATCCTGGCTTAGTCGTTGAGTTAGAGTTGCCTAGGCCAGAAGAACAGAACCCATTGGTTACCCGAGTCCAGGATGCTCCGGTTGCTGAGGGTGGTGCGAGTGTCGTGGAGGAGAAAGAGTTTTCTGCAGAGGTATCGAAGGGAGTTGCTCCCCCTGTGGTGGACGAGGTTGCAGTTTTGTCTCCGGAGGCGTCAGAGATTAAGTTGCCAGCCTCTGTGGAGGGAGTTGCAGCTGGTGAAGAAGCCGAAGGAGTTGTTGCTGTGGATGATTCTCCGTCTACCGGGCATGCTTTTTCGGTTGTGACCGAGGCTTCTCCTGCTGTTGCTGAGGAGGAGGCCGCGCCATTTCATTCCTTGGCTGTTGAGGAGTCGGACCTCCCTGTCGCTACCGTGGATGAATCGTCGACTCCTGCAACTGTTACTGAGTCTGCTTCCCCTGCGCCGGCTGATTTCGAGAGCGGGGTTGCATTCCCGTTGGTTGAAGAAGAAGCTGTCCCTTCCCCTGTTGCCGCGGAGAAGGAACTCCCAGCTCCCATTGTTGAAGATGTGACTGCCGAATCGTCCATTTCTGAAGCGGGATCTGTCGGTGAGTCCATTGCTGCACCTGTCGAGGAGGCTCTCCTTGAGTCAGACACTGCCCAGGTTCATCAAGGGATTGACCTTTCCAGTCCTTTGGAGGAGGCTCCAGTGATCTTTGAGGCTTCCGCTGTTTCTGGAGATAGGAACCTGGCCCGAGATGTGGAGGAGGAAGTGGCTGCATCTATTGAGGCTTCCCCGGTTATTGGGTCGAAGGATGTTTCAGGGTCCGTGCACGAGAGTGCTGACACTGTTGCCCATGCTCCACATGTTGACGAGGGAGAGGTGCCTCTAGTCTTCCAGGAAACAGTTGACGCACCCTTGGTTGACACTCCGGTTGAGACTGAGGCTGCCCCTGCAGTGGAGGAGAGGAATCTTCCCGCTACTGTGGAAGATGTGGCTTCCCCTTCTGAAGTGTCCCGAGGTCAGGTTGATGGGGCTGGTGTTCAGGCTGATACTTCTCCTGTTATGGTAGAAGGGGTTCCTGTTGAGGTTGAAGGGGCTCCGGTTGTTTTAGAGGATGAGACTGCAGCTTCTGTTTCTGAGGCAGGTTGTGAAGTGACATCTGCTGCAACTATCGAATCATCTGTGGTGGAAGGCATTCATGACTCAGGGACTGCACCTTCCGTGGCTACGGAGAACCAAGAACGAAGTGCCGTGCTTCCTGTGGATGTATCAGATCGTTTACCAGAAGAATCTAAATCCTCAACGTTGGAAGTCATTGCTGATCCTCCTACTCGTATTCATGATGTTGAGGTTACACCTGCTGTCGTGGATGAGAAGGATTTGCCTGGACCTGTTGTTGAGGAGGGCATTCCAGCCTCTCCTGTTGAAGAGGACGCTGCCAGTGCCCCAGGTGATGAGGAGATGGTTCAGCCAGCCCCAGTTATGGAGGAAGAGGCTGCCCCTGCAACCATTGCTTTGGACGAGGCTCTCCATTCCTCTTTTGTGAATGAGAAGGGTGTGCCTTCGCCTTTTATTCATGACGAGACCATCGCTGCTACTGCTGAAGATGAAGCCGCCCTTGCACCTGCCCCGGTTGACGTAGAGAAGGAAGAAGAAGATGCTACCACAGCACCTATTGCTGTGGAGGTGACTGCCGGTGCCCCCGTTTTGGACGAGAAGGAAGTTGGATCCGATTTTGTTGAAGTCCCGGACCCTGATGTTGAAGTGACTGCTCCAGCACCCGTGGCTGCGGACGATGCTGCCCCGTCCCACGTTGTTGAAGAGAAGGATGTGCCGTTACCCGTCTTTGAGGAGGAGGCTGCAACTGCCCCTGTTGCAGAAGAGAAGGACGTGTCTGGAGCTGTCGTTGATGATGTGGCCACCTCTGGCTGCACTGCTGAAGAAGGGACTGCCGCACCCCTGGTTGTTGAAGAAAACGAAGTGTGGACCGCTCTTGCATTTATCTCTGAAGATAAGAATGTCACAGCTCCGGTTGCAGAAGAAGACGCTGTCTCTGCTGCCGTTTCTGTGGAGGCTGCTCCTGCCCTGACTGTTGAAGAGAAGGTTGTCCCTGTACCCGTTGTTGAGGACGCTTCCCGCACCCCGTTGGTCGAAAAGAAGAATGTTCTGACCCATCTCGTCGTGGATGAGGCTGGCGCTGCCCGTGCCCCTGCCTCAGTTGTCGACCCTGCCCCTGTGCCCATTGTTGAGAGGGATGGCACTCCTGGACGTGCTGTCGAGGAGAAGAGAGTTACAGCCCCCGTCGTTGAAGTAGAGGCTGGCCCTGCTGGTGCTGGTGATGAGGATGAATCCACTGCTAGTGCCTCAGTTGTTGAAGAGAAGGAGCCTGCCCCTGTGCCCGTGGTTAAGAAGGAGGATACCGCTAGCGATGAGAAGGAAGATTCGGCCCTCTCCGATGAAGCGGACGCTGCCCCTTTCAAGGAGATGGAGGTCCCTGCCCTCGTTGTTGAAGAAGAGGCTTCCCCTTCGCCTGTTGCTGAGGAGATTATGAATGAAGGTTTAGCACCTGAGGTTGTCGGGGAGGATGAGGCTCCATTTGCGCAAGACGATATAGTCGATCTCCCAGTGCGCGCATCTGATGAACCGACAACCATAGTTGGGAATAAGCCTGAGGTTGCTTCAACTCCGAAAGAAAGTCTTCCTACCGAGAAGATTACTGCTGGTGAAGAAGCTGCGACTGCCACTTCAGGCAATCCCGAAGCACCAGAGCTTGTGCCACATTCTCTCCCGGTAGAGACTACCGCTGTGGACCTGGATGTCCCTGTTGACGAGGTTTCTGCGACTGCCGAGGCCTTCCCGACGGAAGTTCCGAGTCCTTTGATGGTGGACACTTCAGCAGTGAATCCGAAGCAGATAGAGAGTGGTGAGTTCCAAGGTGTTGTTGCTGAGAAGATCGATCCAGCGGGGTCTGCTGAAGCTAAGAAGACGGTTGAAAATAGCTGGAGAGATTTTATGGAAGAGATGGAGAATGAGTCTATTACTCCTGCCCTCGCTGCGCCTATTGCTTAGACACATGTTTCCGTGTCCATAGTTTAGACACCATTGGTGAAGGGAGTACGAAGTCCTAATGCTAATGAATATGGATGTCAACCTCTATCATAGCTGCATCAAAACCCGACCCTAGAGTATGCCACACCCTTAGTTGTAGCTTGCCTTCTTCTGCCTGTATTGTTTGAGGAGAAGGCTGTCTTGCTTGAAGATGTATCAATTCGATTATGTTTGGTTGAGTGTAGAGTGGAAGTGGAACACATGTTTCACATCAAATGTTATACTAGTGTATGATTACGTATTTGGTTGATAGTATCAATGTCCCATTTTGTACTTTAGTGATGTCTAAAGTGGGCTTCTCCTTATTGTTGACATTTTCCTATAATTACAGAGATCCCACATACTTCTTATTGAGCTGAAACATTGTCAAGGAGTGCATGTCTCCTCATACAGTTGATTTTTTGTTCTTTGCTTCTATCCAATGAGAATGTGCAGAATTTTCAAGAACAAATGTGATGTCCACTGAGAGCTTTGCCATCCCGACACGGCCAAATTGCCAAATCAATGACTCAATTTTCACGGTTTTATGGCAAGTGTAACGTTACAAAATGTTAGCAGTCACAACAAACTTGTCGATACAAAATAGAAACAAATAAGTGCTGCAGCTGACAAAATATGGTACCTTGAAGGTCTTCCAAGCAGAAGCAAATGCTTCTGGTGTTTGCATACGCACAACACCACTAATCAGATCTACCGACCTCACAACCTACTTTTTTGGAATGATTCAGTCCTACACTCAAGAACTTCTTTGTCGATGAGATCTATCTTTTAGGCAACAGAATATCACTAGGCACATTCAGCAAGAACTGCACCTCCTCCTTGGCACGATCCTCCAAATTGGTAGCAGCAACCCATCCCAACACCATCTTCCTAGAACACGCAATACATGCATGTTGCAAAGCCTGGCCACATGTCAAATTTTGCGGAAAACTCCTTGGCTCCACGCGACGACGTACAGGAGAGCGAATTAAGTTTTTTCAGTGAAGGGACTATTGAATAAATTCTAAACATGGATAATCTGCAGTAATCTTTAACTCAAAAAATAAAAATAAAATAACATCACCTCACTACAGTACGAAGAAAGAATCAAAGCTCTTGAAGGCGATCACTAGTCTCAAATTAGAAGGTTCATCATCTCAAGGTACCTACAGGGATAGAGGTTGTCGCATCGCTCAGCTCACTCAGGCAGCCTATGACTCCAAAGCAGGAGGTAGTTCAGAACTACATGACACAAAAATGTTGGACACATATATTCTCAAAACCGAGTTGATCACCAATTGAAGACCCCTCATAACAGATGATAAAAAATCCAGTGACTTGCCAAGACAGACCCAACCATCAATAACTAATCGCAATTGTAGTATGTTGAGTATTGCAAGATGTCCCTACTAATCCCATTTGTTGCAAAATAAAATCAAGGTAGAATGAGCAAAATATACTATTGGTATGAAAGGGCAATTGGTGATTGCATCACAAGCACCCACCAACTACTGAAGTGCCAAGCAATGTAAAAAAATGTAGTTAGAGTCTATCCTCAATCTCCTAGCAATTCAAAAGATGAACGAGAGTTTCATGGTGAAATTAGCAAATGATCCCACTACCATATTACTGAGATGGATTGGGTAATGATGACAAATATTTGAATTCATCGTGTAATTCACATTCCAATTAGTGAGTTGAGAAGGCTCTTCCCACCTAAATTTATGAGATTGTGGAAATGGATTGGATAATCATGATGAATTTTAGAATTCATCATGCAATTCTTGGTCCAATTAGTAAGTTGAGAAGGTTCTTTCCACCCAAGTTTTTGCATTATGAAGCAGCCTCTTTTAGGGTTTAATTTTTTTCAAATGTAAATTTATTGAGAAAGTGTCTTATACAATTTTCTATTCCAATCCAAAATTAACCAAAATTCCTAAATCATTTACAATGTACGAGATGATAGCAATATTATCAGCAGTAGCATTTGGCAAAGAATAGGAACCAATGATTGAGTTCTAACAAAATCAAGTATATTTAACTAATCAATACCTTGTCAAAAGAGCATGACTATCGAATTGGCCAGTATGGAAAGGGGGTCAAATTATAGGAATAATATCTATTAGTCCTGAAAATCATGAAAGTGACTAATTGTAGATGTAAACTCAACAGGTAAGAAAACTTCTTTTCAAAATAATGGGAGATATAGCTCTTTGACCTACTCACCCACCACTTCCAAAACGGGAACTAAACTCATATGAACCAAGCAAAATTTATTATCACAAGAAGGCATGTAAATAACAACTAATAGCTATTATGAGAAGAAAGGGATCCAATATATGATTACATATATTGTCAAAATAGATTCTTCCCAAAAAAAATTACAATTTTAAAAAAAATATCAATACCAACTCGAAACTAAAATTGTCGAAGAACATAGTGACAAACAGCTAACATCATATTCATTATTTTGGGAGATTGCGGACCTCCCAAAATATCATTGTCCATTTTTGTACCCCCAAAATTGAAGTCAATTTTAAATGAATTTAAGTTGAAGGGAATTCATTTTTTATTTTTTAGTTGCAACTTCCATTAAATTGACAATTTCATATAATTAGGGTGTCTCAAGGAAATTAATGATTCAATATAATTAGGGTGTCTTGAGGAAATTAATGGTTCAAGTGATGATAGTCATTTCCTACATAAATGCAATGACTAGTCTTTGCTGAACAGCAAGTCATGAGCTAAATGATTGGTTGTAAAAAGATTTTTATTTCATTTAGTTGGTCCAAGTTCAATTTCTATGGAATTTGTATGAGTGGCTAAGAAATATACATGATTTGGTGCTAATTAGTGAGCTCTACAAGCAGGAAAGCTATAACAACCAATGAGCCTCCTATCCAAAATTGTAACAATTGCTTGATATGTTAACAAAATAAAAAGTGGTCATATCTACTACTATTTTTTCCAAATCATACAATTGTATTTTTAAAAGACAATTAGTTACAAAGTGACATAATAATGAAATGACACCAACATACACAATCTCAGATAGATAATATAATTGTGAATATATTAAATATTATATATAAGTGCACTTGTTGTGCAAATAACTACATACAAAACATAGAAATACTTGAAACACAAATCTATAAAATCCAATCATAATATTCCAATCTACACCATCTATTTTGTACCAAACAATTCTAAATCATATAAAATTGTCCATAGTTATGAATAACATTACTATAGAATACTAACTATGAAACTTAGCTTCAAATACTATAAATTTCTTCGAAAATATTTGATGTATGTTCAATTAGAAGTATACAAAGACAAACTTCCATTGATGACCTCAACTTGAGTCGCAGGGATTCTCACGACACATTGTGTTGTGTCCTTTTTGACTTTGGACCTCCATGTTGTGATGAGAGAATTTGTGTCCTCCCAAATAGGTTCTTGAATCTCGTCCACTTTCCAACACAATCCCTTTGTAGAGTCCCAACCAATGTAGAACTCTTGTATATCCTGCCTTCTTGCTGTTGATTGAAAGTACTGGATTAGGATACAATTCAAATGCTCTAGATTTGTAAAAGGACTGGACAAAGCTTTGGCAATCTATATAGGCTTTGTATCACCATTAGCCAGTCGAAAGGTGACAAAAAAGTCTTTTTGAATATCACGCTCCACTCCGAAAGATGACAACGGACGATTGCAACGTTGCTCTACAAAGACATCATCTTCAACAAACTCCTCACGAACCTTGCCATCATTGTCGAGTTCATCCTCCATGGTTGTTTTGATTCGGGTAGAAGGCTAGAAGCCTTCCATCAATTTCTCAAATGGTATTATTGGCTCTGACAAACATGCTTTCATCGCTTGCCAATAGAACACCAAATGCTCAAAACATCTTTTGTACTCTTCACTCTCATTGCATAATGCCTCCCAATAATTGATGAATCTAGATATCCCCTTAGAGATGCTGTCTACACCTCACATTGGAAGGTGTGCAACAGGCACAGGCTCCCCATGAGGCCATAGACTTTGTCCTTCAGAGTCTTCTCTCCACAATTTGACCCCCCCCTTCTTCAGGAAGCTAGTCACTATCTTGTATTTAATAATTGGGACACCCACAGAGTTGAGGTAAAACTTGAACTGTTGTGCCTTGGTATGTTTAATAAGTGCTTCATCTCCTTCCAATATTGAACCTTCGATGAAGGCTTTGAAATCAGGTACCTCTTCAATCAAATGAGAAATTGTAGGTAAAGAATTCACATCTATGAAGGACTTTATGAGGGCTAGGATGGTAGGAAAGCTTTCCTTCTTTAATTGCATGCTCCATCTACCAAACAATGCGTCGATGTTGTCATAAGTGTGACCTATCAACATGAAACTCACGTACACCTCTGGAAAGATCTTCTTTGCAACGAGAGGGGACCAAAATACGAACACATACCGATTTTTGTTGTCTCTTGCAGCACTGTCCATTTGAATGTTTAGAATCGAAGGTAGAGGAGTCACTCCAACGGGGACTTCAGACAACAACCAAAATGATGATGTGTACGTTTCTTCTCCTTTTAGAACCGCTTCAAATAGAAGAGCAGAACTTGATCCAACAAACAATTCTCAAGAAGAGTATTTTGGAGGGAGTTCAAGGTCTTGCAAGAGCTTTGCTAATGACCCTACTATGTAGTTTGAGTCAGACAAGAAGATATCAAGACCATAGTGCGCATAACGTACATCACTGTACCTGTGAACAATCATTTTAGTTATTGATATTGACAACTTTGTGAGTCCGTCTAGTTGCTTGCTCTTATGGGAGAAAATCGGAGACGCCATCTTTGCATGATCCATTTTGTCATGCATGATTGTTAAGCATTCGTGAGGGTAGGTAGTTGACTTGTAATGGTTTGTGTAATAATTGTATTGATAAGCTTGAGCATGTGCATTATGTTTCTCCAGTAGATGATCTCATTTCCATCATAATCCAATGGAGGCAATCCTTCTTTGTGCATAATATCTATCACAGTTAGCATATTAAGCAAAATTATCTCTAGGCTTTTTCACAAAGTATTCAAGAAAATTTAATCTCTTGATTTTGTTGATATTTGAAGGGGAGACTTCTTTCAACCCAAACACAGCATTTGCTATGTTGACCTTGGGAATTGTCTCTTTCCATGTAAAGATGGCTAGTAGAACCTTTAAAATGATTTTCTCTCTAGAAAAAAGAATGTGCATGCGATGCAGCATATGGTCAACTGACTTTTCAAGTATGCACTCCAACATCTCCACGGCCTACAACGTATGCTTTCAAACCTTTTGTGTACCCACATTTCCATGCAGTTGAATTCGTTCACCTCTAGCAGCATATCCTTGAAAATAATGAAATGTGGATTCCAAGACACCTGCAATATGCCGCCATGTTGCCATGCATACATTAACTCCTTTCAAAGTTATAACCACCTTCTTGCCCTGAGTGTCATGATGGATCCGTCGATGCCCATCCAATTTCATGTGGTTGCAAAATTCAAAGTTTGTCTTGTGGTACATACATTCACGGAAAGCTCGAATCTTCTCTCTAGATAAAGATTGAATATAATTGCTTTGGCAATACACCTTGCTCGATAGAGAGTTGATAGATTCATGAGTGAGTAAATCCTTGGCTTTCACACAAGTTCGAGGAGGAAGAGGATTCCTCACAACACTTGTATATTATCTCACACCTGATGAGCATGGCTACAATAGTCTTGCTTGCCGACGATTATATTTGTCACAAATCTTGTAATCTGAGGCTTGTCCCATTTAGAAACACTCGATCAATAAGTCACGCATGAAGTGAGTACTTCTAGTCCTTAGGAACCTTCACAGGTTGAAAAGATTTGGATATATGAACCACGACAAAAAATTCTCCGAGGAGACCAATGCTGCCTCTTACGTGTTCAAAACTCACACTATGACAAATGCCCTCAGCCACTGGTTGCCCATTCATGTTATGTAGAATTACAATCTTGGTACTCCAGAGACATCTTGTAATACCGTCACAATCTGGAATGTTGTTGTCTTCTAATGGAGTATTCTCCACCTCGAAAAGTTCTCCTCAATAGGATGCCTTAGAGCAACAACCATCATTTCTATGTGTAACAATAAATGGTATTAAACATTGTCATGAGATACCAACATTTAGAAAGTTTAGTGATTTTATAGCATGAACTAAAATTACTATGAATTATAAAATCCTAAAGATGTGTTTGCCCCACAGCCAATGTTTAAAATCTTACAAGATTAACTACTGGGAGAGTACTTGTAGGTCACTCTAGCACACAAAAAGAAACACAAGTTCTATAGTAGTGTTGGCACCCTATTTGCTAAAGAACCAAGGTTCATTGAACATAAAACTAATAGAAACATGTTCTACCACTACAACAATGGCAGTGTTTTATGACTGCAGAATTATGACTGAGGATGACTAGCGACTGCTTGCAGTCATATTCTTGAAGGCCAACACTTTGGAGAGAAATATGACTGCAAAATATGATTGTCAGTCATTTTTACGCCTTGTACGTCACAAGCGTATACTATACGACCATTAGGAATACCAAAGTACTTCATAGGGAACGTAGGGAACATGTTTGGGAACATGGAGTCATATTATCACTAATATTTTCATATAATAGTGATTTTCTTTTGTTTTGGGCAATTCAAGAAAAATTTGGGCAATTCCAAAAAAATATAGAAAAGTCATTGTTTAAAATTTTGAAATCCTAGTCACCTACTTTTTTGGATTTTGAATCCTAGTCACCACTTTTTTAGGGTTTTGAGACCCTAGCCATCATTTTTTTAGGGTTTTGAAACCCTAGCCGCCACTTTTTAGGGTTTTGGAACCCTAGCCGTCACTTCTTGTGGCTCTTCTTTCTTACTTTTTATTGTCTCTTAGCTCTCACTTGTTTTTTGTTGCATCTTAACTCTTGTTTCTTGTTGCTCTTTAGTTTATGCTTCTTGTTTCTTATTGTTGCATCTAAATTCTTTCTTTCTCTTGCATTTGAACTCTTTCTTCTTCTTAGTTTTTTTTTTTGTTTCCTCTTGTTTTATAGTTCTTGCTTCTTTTTTGTTCTTGTTGTATCTGTACTCTCATTTCTTGTTGTTTCTTGTTTTGTTTTAGTTGGTGCTTCTTGTTTTTTCTTGTGTCTTAGTTGTTGCTTTTTCTTTGTTCTTATGTCTTAATTGTTGCCTCATATTGTGTCTTAATTGTTGTTTCTTGTTTTATGTTGCTTTTTGTTTCTTGTTGTGTCTTAGTTGTTGCTTAGTTCTTGTTTTTTATTCTTTGTTGCATCTTGACTTTTGATTCTTGTTAACTCTTAATACTTATCTTCTTTTTCTTGTTTTTTCCATCATTAATCTTATTCTTTCTATCCTAAACTTGAGCTAAATATTTTGTGTTTTTGTAAGTCTTTGAAGGTTAGGCTTTGTTGTTCAATCACTAAAAACTAACCTCTCATTTCTTTAATTGTATATACAGGCATCAAAAGTTGAAACAAAGACATTGAAAGCTACTTGCAACTTCATAAAGCCAAAAATATGACTCACAGAAGTCATATTCCATAAAATATGACTGACAAAAGTCGTATTCTACATCACTGCAAAATATGACTCATCTCAGTCATATTTCATAAAATATGGCTGCCAAGAGTCGTATTCTACATCACTGCAAAATATGACTCACCTCAGTCATATTCCATAAAATATGACTGACGAGAGTCGTATTCTACATTACTACAAAATATGACTCACCTCAATCATATTCCATAAAATATGACTGACGAGAGTCGTATTCTACATCACTGGAAAATATGACTTACTTCAGTCATATTCCACGTCATCCAAAAATATGACTGACTTCAGTCATATTCCACGTCATCCAAAAATATGACTGACCGCAGTCATATTCCACGTCATCCAAAAATATGACTGACCATAGTCATATTCCACGTAGGATTTTTTTTGTTTGCCCGGGCAACTCAAAAAAAAGTCAAGACTCCCCTAGGAAAGTCAAAGTATACGCCATGTTGGCATACTATGGCTAAAAATGGGTATTTATACCCCTCAGAAAATATGACTGCCAATATGACTGATGTCTGAAGCGACTGCTTCTAAATGACTGGAGTTAGTCATATTCCGAGTCATCTACAGTGATTTCTGCGTGAGTCGTATTTTTTGATTTTACGACTCACTGCAGTCATATTTTGCAGTCATAAAACACTGCTTTTGTTGTAGTGCACCATCATTTTAATTGTAGACAATCTAAAAATTGACCATAGAGCATTGGTTGGTAATGGGCGCCTCCACCTTATATTCAATTGAAGTTATGTTGACAATATTCCAACCATCACATACTAGTGACAATATGAATCAAAATTTATAATCCTTGCAGAACGGATCTTCATGCAAATGTATATATACTACTCACATACTAGATGATTTAACTTGAGTCAAGTTAACCACACTATATTTGACATATTCCAACAAACAAGTATGATTAAAGTATTTGCCCACGAACTGACCAATATTTAATATCCAACTATGAATTGGATTCAAGTTGAACTTCAAAAATCTTAGAATGAAATTTGAGGAAACATAAACACATTTCAAATGTCATCACATTTTCACAAACAAGTACTCATCATCTAAATCAATGAAGCAGAATATTTAACTCGACTCGAGTTAAATAATATAGTTCACATATAATAATACAGAAAGTAGTTCTTACGGTTCTATGTCAAGGCTGTTGTAGAGAACATATACTATTCTAATAAAGAGTTGTTTTTGAGCATTTAACTTGAGTCGAGTTAAATATAATTACGACATGGGAGGGAATCTGTGACAACACCTTTAACTTGGATCAAGTTAAAAGGACATAATTGATGATGTATTTATATAAACAACATTGTACTAGCCTTAACACAGAACGACATAAGAAGGTAAATACCATATCATGTATTCCGGATTTCATTATATTATGCAGGCGTGGAATATACTCCTTACAATTATTGTTATGGGCACAATGGAATACAAAATTCATAGAATCTAGCGTCAAAGGATTGCTTAAGTCAAGAATGGTCATACAACAAAATCCTATTGGTATACACAATAGACATGCAGAATGGTGACCATGCTGGGTGTAGGAGAAATACAAACACGAATCTATTGAACATATGAAGAACCCCTATGATTCAGAAGTGAATAACAACTAGAAGGCAAATGGAATTTGATTGAGGGGTATTGATTGCATAGCAGGGCACAACAAACCAAGACTTGACTTGAAACGTCAGCAGCAAGTTTTACAAAAATCAAAATACAACCGAGATAATAGTCGGGAATGACCTCCTGCATTGAGCTTTGAAAATACGAAAGTGTGACACACTGCAAATCGAAATGTAGAAATGCAAATGCGAACGGCAGCAATGACAAAGGCAAGTCATCCAAGTAGGAAATGGGAAGAAACAACCTTGCCCATTCATCGATGTAGGACTGCATTATGCAAAGGAGAGAGGAGGAACTATACGCGGGATTTTCAAACGGTTTGGTCAACTCTGAATAGAAATATGTTTAGGCACTTTTCTCTGTCATTGACAACTGTAAACATTTAATTTTTGCGATCGGGAATCTTCTAATTTCAGTTACTTGAGAATAAAGTCTATAGCTTTTCAAGCCGCTAATTACGTCTTTTTCCCAAAATTTACTATAAGAAATAGATAAATCTATTGGCGGATTCATAAAAAGAAACAAAGTTTAGGGATTTTGGATTTAGGGATAAAGTACTGTTATAGTTGAGGATTTAGGGCTCGGAGGTTTTTGAAGGTCTTGGAGAATAATTATACATGGTCTATACATTTAGACAATAATTTTGTTTTCAATTTGTTAGCAATTGTGTAGAGAAATGGGGAGTGATAAACCGGGGGCCAATTTTTTTTAATCATTGAATTGAATTCAAAATGAATTGATAATTGAAGGCAAAAAAAAAGAACGTAGTTAACCAAGAGCCAAAAGTATTTATCATTGAATTTGGATGCAAGTGTCTTGATACTTTAAGACCAAAAAAACCAATGGTGAGTTGTAAGCAAAAAAAATTTATCTTTGAATTGGGATGCAATTGAAGCAAAAAAAAGCAAAAAAAATTAAAATAAAAAATTACTATTTATTTGTTTTACTACATCTAGTACTTTGTTAGTTGGGCTAGACTAAGGACTCCCTTATGTAATTTGAATGGTACAAATAATATAAGATTCTAATGGTTGTTCATGGTTGTCCTGTACAAAATCAAATGTATAAAATAACAATAATTAGAATAATATAGAATATTATTAGATTCTAATTGTAATTGTAGGATTTTTTGACAATAAGAAATCCATTGGGGAACACTATATAATTGACTTGGTATTCTATGACCATTAAGAATTTATTTTAATTCATAATTTCATTTGTTAAATATTACATGGTCTATCTTATATTCTTATTGGGTATTGTTGTCAATCAGAAATGCCTATGTTTAACAAAAAAACTGATTAGCTATGAGCAGATGATTTTTGTTGATTATATACAAATGTAGGCCTTTACCAATTTTTGCCTTTAAGTTTTCTAAGTAGAAAAGACAACCTAAAAGAAGATTGTTGTGTAGAATTCCATCCAAACCAAAAGATATTAAGTCATCAAACTATACTCAATAGAATCAATCAACTTTTGTATTTACACAAGACGGATAATTTTGAGATTTCAAAAATATTATAAATGAATTTTTTTTCAATATTTTTATAAACATTTAGATAGTTGGAAAGTATTAATCTTGTATTGAATTCACCTCCAATGAATTCACAAACTTATTTTTATATTCTTACAAATACACTAAATTCTTTAAATATTTTACATGTCTCATCAATATCAATCTTATTGAAGAAGTGCCTAACCTTGCATTCAATTGTAAAAAAAATTGTTTTTTATAATTTAAAGTTTTATAATTAATTTACATTGATTGCATTTATACTATCTTTAAATTATTATTTTCAAATATAATGATGCCACTTTAAGTGCTTTGCAAAATGAAGTTTATAGATACCAAGTGTAATCAATCAAAATATAAAAAAATAAACAAAAATGATTACAAATCAAAGTTTTTAATATAAATTGATGAAGTACCTAATATAAAAATGAGAGTATTTTCATTCAGAAGATATATTAAATTTGAAAAATTTGAAATTATAATAATAGTACATTTTTATGTTTATTAATATGTATCTTAAAAATACTAAGCCAAATATAATGAGAAAATTTCCACCATGTAGATTGCAAGATATTAACATTTGAATCAACAAAAAAAAATTGGGGCCTTGCAAACATCCAAGCAGCTGCACTTTATAAAGTCACATATATATGAAAAAATGTCAAAAATGTTGATAACTCTTTCAATTCATTCTTGGCTACATGCTTGAAAAATTTCAAATGATTTGAAATTGTACATCATATAGGAAAAAAAACAATAAGTGGAAAGAAGCCAAGAAGTAGAGAATGATTTATAATACTAAATTTTCAAGAAATTAGTTATGGTTCTAAAAAATCCCAATCCCAATGGTTTTAATGTTGTAATAAACAATCTACACCTATTGTTTTTTATTTTTTTCAAAAATATTGAAAATTGAGTTAAAAAAGGACTTCAAAGTTTTATTTGACAAGTAGAGATTTCATAATTACCCGTAAACTAAAACTCTTCAAGTAACTTTCATCTCATTAATCAAAATGGAAAGATTAAAAGTTTTCCATGTATATAAATAGAGAACCAATTTCAAATTTTTATTTCTAAAAAAAGTTTTTGACCTCCCCGAAGATCAATGAAAATTATATATCATATAATAACTTTTTAACCATATAGTCAAAAGTTATAAAAATTATTGGGCCTTAATGCTATTTCTTGGGTACATCCTGTGTGAAAATCTGAAAGAAAAATATAAAAATTCCGTATGTAGTGAACTGCCTAGAAATCACTATATTGCCAAAAAATGGTGTGTGGTCCTTTAGGGATTATTGATACGCACATAAACATTTAAACAATAAATTATTGATTCTCATCCTAACCATTGGTTGGATTATTAAAAAATAATAATTCTAAAAAATAATAAAAAAAATCGATATAATTTTATATACACATTACACTTTAATGAATCACAATAATTTTAATCTTTCAATAAAAAATTTGGAAAAATCAAGATCTATAGAAATAGTTTTTTCATATACCAAAATTGTAAAAATTTATCAATCAACTATTTGGATCAAGCATGATAAAATGAACAAAAATGTTCCTTAAATATGCAATTATCATATAAATTTTGGTCAAGACTATGAATGTATAGCCAAATGTCTTTTTATAATTTTTCTCTTTATAATGCCTTTCGTTGTTCACACAAGTACTTCCTTTATGCAAATTAAAGCATATTATTAAAAAAATTCACTACAAATAAAAAACTAAAACAATGTCTATACTTGATTTTGCAATGCATTGAATTTGATTTATTTTTAGTATTCTATTAGTCAAATATTTTAATTTCATTTAATTATCTTATTATTTAACTTGAAGAAATTTATGAAAGAAAAGAAAGAAAAAAAGTACTTAATCCTTGAAGTGCTAAGCTTGTGACTATGTAGTCAAATTTGAAAGTCCCACATTGAATTTTAATACAAGTGCTTGGCCAAACCAAGCCTACAAAATGGGAAAAAAATGTAAACAATAAGCCATAAAATTTATTGGAGTACCCATGGTCATAGGTGTATCCACGTTTACAAGGTAGTGTGCTTCACGATTATAGGACAAAGGCACGGAAGAGGGCTCTTCTTTCCCGTCCTGAAACTCTAGAAATGCCAATTTCAATGTTCTCTTTTTTTGCATTGTCAAAGTTTGTTTTGTCTTCTCTTGCTTTCTTGATGCATAATTTCTGGAGCATGGGCCTTGTAGGATTTGTAATACCTTAATGCAGCAATTAGTCGGACCAGTATTCCTCCAGTTAGCCCTTAATTTACACCAAAGGCCCACTTAGAGTAAACCGCTCCGGAATTGTTCCCACAAGGACTTGAGGATTACAGATCTATAGGATAACCCAATCTAAGCATTCACTTTCTCTCCGTCAGACTACTCCGGACTATAGGTCCGGTCCGGCCACTAGTGCCGGATGGGTTCCGGAAGAATCCGGAAACTGTTCAGTGCCCCTTCCGGGATCCCTGGGTTTGGGTGATGAGTGGCCAGATCCACCGTCTGGATGCTTACCGTGTCTGGAAACACACTTTCTTTCTCTCTCTCTCTCTAATACTAATACTAATCTAACTCTTCAGGGACTGGAAGTGTCCTCCTGTTTTGTCGCCTCACAAATCCGGAAGGCTTTCCGGATTAGGTCATGTAGGGACGGTTAAGGACTACAACGACATTCTAACCTTAACCGAGCACTGAGACTCCTGCCGACCGGGTGGGTTTCCTTGTACTCTCTTGGGCTTGCGCCAGGGCTTTGACTCTGTTCTACGGGGAATTCCGGCAATCCGGAATTCGGGCATGTCTTGCAACACTTCCGCACACGAAAGTTGCTAGTAGCCTCTCAGATATCCCTTTCACCTAAGGCAGTATCCTACACGCAGGCTATACCGGCATCCGAGCAGTACTACACTAACACTACTGCCGGAACCATCCGGTTGATCTCCCCATCAAGTTGGTACATTCGGAAACCGTTCACAAAATCGACTCTTGCTACACAAGGTAAGTTCTCAGTCTCCGGAAAAGTAAGAATGGACCTACACCTCCCACAAACATGTACCGCCTACAAAAAGATAAGAGAATAGATACTCCAAACACTTGAAATTAAGCTCAAAAAGGTACAATGCTAGAACTATGGAATGGATGCGAATGACTAGAAAGGCCATCAAAACTCCTACTTATACTAAGACTAACATCATCCTAAAAATCCTACAAAACATTCCTACTGGCCCGCTAGATTTCCGATAAATCCCAGATCCTATTTTTCCGGCTTTGACGGCCGGACTCCGGTATTGCCGCTACACTATGTTACTGCACACTATTCCTTGGAATCCGGATCCTTGGGAAGAACATAGTCCTTCAGCAAATCCAGCTTCACCTCCTTTCGGCCACTCTCCGGAGGAAACAGATTTGGACCCCTTTGTCCCCATCTTTGGACCTCCACGATATTGGGGTCCCTGTCTACACTCCGGGTCCCGACTACTGGAACTTCCGGACTTCTCCGGGAATCCTTCTGGGTCTTCTTATGACGAGGAGAAGACTATACCGCCCAACCATTGTGAGCTTCCGAAGAAGTACTCGTTAGGTCGATGGTCGAGGTCACCGGAAGTAGATCTTCGCTTCCTTGGGGTACCACGGCTCCCCAGTCCACTCCTTCTGGCCTTCCGGATGGTGGTGAAAGTTCCGGATTCACTGGTACCACCGGTGATACTTCAGTAACCACGGATTCCGGATTATTGCCTTCCGGAACCACCAAAGTTTGTGTGGAGGGGGAAGACGAAGTTACTGAATCCGACTCAGTGGGAGCCAAATACTCCATCATCTCCCGCATCTCTGCCCGGGATGCGTCCATCCGTCTCGCCTGCTCTAACAAGCACTTGATGATGTGAACCCGACTCGAGCTGGTGGCTGCGTCGAGGTTGGCTTCAAACAGCCAGGCTTTATTGATACAATCCGCCGGTACATCCAAAGAGCTCCGGAGCCGAACTATACTTTGACACAATGCTGCTATCTGCCGGCGGTGGTCGTCTTCTGTGAATTGGGCCGTTTCCTGGGCTGTGCGGAGAGTGCTTTCTAATCCCACACACTTAGATTCTGAGTCCCGGACTTGGTCCCGCAACGTCCGGTTCTCTACACATAACGTTCCCAACTCCGTCACCAACTTCTTTTGTTCTTCTATTAGGAGACCGTTTTGCTGCTCCGCCGCCACCAACGCATCTGTCCTCCAGAAGATGGCGTTCCAATCAGTTAGTGCCATCTTCCCGCACACCTGTTTGAGAGCCCCCTCATAATTCTCGCAGATCTTGGTGAGGTCATCCGCCCGCCACACTAGGTGCTGAACCATCTCCTGGATGTCCTCTAATGGCGTCCCTCCTAGTTGTATGTGGGTCTTGTTTTCCTCCTCTACCTCCATCATCTTGGACCGGGAGGGTCCGGCCTCGGCCTAAGTGGTAACAGTGTGCGATTGCACCGGCCCAACCAATTGCATGGAAGGTCGGACTTCTTCCGGGGCCGGTCCAGTCTCCGTCTTCTGCTCTTGAACTTCTTCTTCCCGTAGCTCCGGTGCGGTAGGATCTTCTGAGAGATTCACCGGCGGCGTCTTAGTCTACCGTCGTCTCTTCCTTAGAGGAGTGGTCGGCTCCTCGTCCTCCGTCTCCTCATCGTCCGGTCCATCTCGAGGCAAGGATTCTTCTCCTCCGTACTGTTGGAGCTGAACTAGCTCCTGGTAGGCGCTCTCTTTGTTTGCCTTAAGCAGGGAGTGATGAGCATATAGATGGGATAGATACGCCGGAAGGGGACTCTGATCCTTCTTCCCCGATTGGAGGAAACGCACCAGGTCCCCGATTAATTTATGGATGATGGTTGCCCAATCCATCATCATTTTACCCTGGAGGCTCTCCAAGATGGCGGAGGCTACCTTCGCTACCACTCGCCGCGGCTTGGTTGGATGGAGGATAGGATTAAGAAATGCTATCACAACCCGGTACTCCGGATTCACTAGGTTGGAAACTTGGTGACCTTCCTTCGGGTTGGCGAGCGCCTGGAATTCGCCCTCCATCACCTCCTGATTCTTCTCCATATTATCCTTGTCCGGTGCCTCCCGGAACTTGTAGACGGCCTTCCATGTGTTAACCGTCCATAGTTCTGATTTCGCCTGAAGGGTGGTATCCAAGATACCACTTTCCGAACGTCCCCGTGAACTCCTATAAGGATAAATCCTGTAGGTAGAGTTTAAACCGTGATCCGTTCGTCCGGGTGTCTAGAGGGTTTCCATCTAAGTCCGAAAGTTGTAAAGATCCATTTGGATAAATCTTTATTACTTTGCATGGGCCGATCCATCTGGTGTGAAGCTTACCCGAGAAATCTTTGTACTGGCTGTCATACAGTAGGACCAAACATCCTTCGGTGATGTCGGTTCCCCCCGGTAGTTTCCGGTCAAATATTTGCTTCCGGCGCCTCTAGACCTGAACAGTGAGATCCAGAGCATCCCCTCTGCTTTCTTTCAGTGCTTCAATCTCCGCCAGGCGGGATTGAGGATCCTCTAATCGTTTCCCAAAACGAGCTGCCAAGATCCGGAACGTCTCGATTTTCGTCTCTATTTCTTGTAATACCTCCCTCCCAAATACTAGGAAAAAGGGAGTCTTATCGATAGTACTCTTCTGGGTGTTGTTGTATGCAAAGACGGCTGAGCTGAGTTTCCGGTCCTAGTCCGTCTTGTGGCAGGTCACTACCTTATTTAGGATGCCTCCGATAATCCCATTCGCCCTCTCTGTGAGTCCGTTGGCTTTGGGGTTGTAGGGCGTCGTCTTCCGGTGCTTAATACGATACCCATGGGTTAGTGCAAAAACTATTTCATTTAAAAAATGAGTTCCTCTATCAGTAACTGTCGCAACCTAACTTTTTGATTTTTCTCTCTATCGTGTTCTGTAACACGGAATCCGGATTGAGTAGACCCGGATTAGCATGGAAAAGGAAAGAAAAGCCAAGGGTTAGAAAGACTAGAAACATAAGCCCTGAATGAACCAGATTAGGGAATGGAACGGATATCAAAAATGTATCCAGTCTAGTCCCCTAATCGGAGGAACGGATCTAGAATTCACGTCCAAAAAATCGAAAAAAAGTAATGATGAGGTTTTTGGGGTATAAAAGAAACTGTTTTAGGGTTTGTCTGTCATTTGCACCTGGGAGCACCAACGTACTTGGCGCGCTCTCAGTGCTTTGAGTTGTGTCTGCAAATTGAGTGTGTTTTTGTGTGAATTGTGCAAAGTTTGAGAGCTGTGAGTAAGCGCGCTTGTTTTCTTTACACGGGCGCAGAGATTAGAATAGAATTGAGTGCATGAGCAAGGCGGAAATTCAGAAAGAGAGAGAGAGGGAAAGGGAGTACCGCAACACTTGTGCATTGAGTAATTCGGCCAAGGTCGAGGGGAGTGTGTGAGGAAACGGGACGTGCGGCTAGGAGAGAAGAGAGGTAGTGAGCTAAAAGAGAGACGGATGCCGCAGTTAAAGCGTAGTCGAAATCAGGGACCAGCGAGCGCTCAGAGGATAGAAATTAGAGTAAGGAAAGTGGCTCCTTTAGAGCCCAGTAGTGAGCGAGAGAGAGTCGAATTGATGGAGGACCTCTCTGCCATGGGTTGTGCGGGGTTCCTGGGGAAACCCTGGGGGTTTCGGAACGAGGCGATAGTGAGGGAGCTCATCGAAGGAGCCCCTAATCAGTTTGACAACACTATTTGGCCAGTTCCGCCCATGTGGACCACGGAGATCTGGAGGAAAGTTTACGAGCTGGAGGAAGGTGGCGCGGAACAGGCCAACCGGAAGGGAGACTTCGTGCGTGGGAAGTTCCGGGGAGCAGTTAATCCCAAGGACGGGTACGCAATTGAAGACTGCGTCAATGTGCGGCACAGGCAACTACTGGAGTTCTTGGTCCCGATTTTGCATCCGGAAAAACCTACCCGGGTGACTTCCACGCTCGGAAATGCGATTTTTGGGGCCCTGAGCGGAGAGAAGCGGATGGATTGGGCGGCATTCATTCAAACGATGGTGAATGTCTTAGTCTCAAATGTGGGAAAGAGTAGGGCTACTCCGGTAAGCCCTTACCTTTTAGTCATAGCACAAGGAAGCACAAATCCTACCCTTAGGTGTTAAATTGATGTAAAACACCTTAGATGACTCGTGTATCGTTCCCACAGGATTTCAACGTTAGTTTCCTCAAGATATCCGGATCAGGATTCGGAAAACACCAAACCCAAGCAAAACCGGATCTAAATATTTGCAACATAAAACTCTCTCAATACCCTCCCCTCTCCATATTCCAATTCCCTTACATCCACTCCGAATCTTCCACCAGTAATCGAACAAGGAGGATTGTCACAATCCTGTACTTCTCTCAATCCGGATCAATTTGGACGGATGCGGAATCGGAAAGAGGATTCCTATCCGGTTACAGTAACTCACAAAATCTTAGTTTAACCTCTACCAAGAGGGTTCCGCTCTTTGGTTTTCGGAAGGGAACGTAAACCCTACCCTCCAAACGTGTTTAGAGTGAAATGAAGATCCACTTTAAATAACAACAACAAACACCAGAATAGGAAATAGTTACTTCCTCACAACTAATCCGGATATTGATCCAGGCTTAGCAGGTCACTCAGGAAACCCCTATTATCCTCTCAGTACTACAACGATAGACCTATCCGGATAGAATTCAGGAGTGTGATCCGGCACCCGATAACTGAGAGATCCTAACTACCTTCCTGTTCCTCTCTTCCGGATTCAGTAGAACCTCATCAGATGTCAGTTGGCGTTCGTTCTCCCTCCTGAAGAATTCACCCAACCTAAGAATGGCTATCCTACTCAGAAGACATCCAAGGAACTTCAGCAACCAGAACTCCCTCTCAGTACACAAGTTTTCCTTAACCAAACCTCAATGCTCTCAAAATCAGATCCTAGACAGAATTCGGGGGCTACTTGTCTTCCTCCACACCTGCAAACCAGCTACCCGTACTAAACAATAGTTCTAGCATTGCACGGCATACCAACACAGAACTTAGCCTTTTCAGGCCAACACTTATGAAGTGGAAATCTAAAATCAATTTGCAAAGTGTTGAAAAGAACACAAATATGAAAACACATCCGCTCGGGGCTTCAAGCAAACTTCAGCCCCCTAAATACACAACCCCCAAGGAACCCTAAAGGTCCCTAGAAATAAAACCAAAGGACAAGAGAATGACAGGTGTCATTCCTTATCCTTCTAAGTTGACTTTCCTACCAACCCCATCCGATCCGCAAAATGTGGATCTCAGATCCTAAAAATCCAGAAAGTGCAGTCCAAGTGCATGCACCTGAAAAGCACCTCCCAAGCTACTTCCTACCTACTAAAAACTTGGGTTTTCGGCTGACCATGCTAGGATCGTTTCCCAGAAACTTCCTAACTACTTTCCCACCTATTTCCTAGCCTTCTTCGGAGTAGGTTCCTCTAACTTTGATGCCCCCTTCCTAGCTGGCTATTTTCTATTGGCTGACGGTTTCCCACTCAAGGGTGGCTTCCCTTTAGATGGTGTTGAAGCTTTCCCCTTGAACTTCGTTGGCGAGATTTGCTCAAGTTCCGACTCCTCTTCTGATCCGGTGTCTTCCGATTCCTCTTCTCCGGATCTCGACAGACTTTCCTCTTGCTCGGACTGGCTTGGAGATTCGTCCTCCGCAGATTGTTGGCTCCTTGGAGGCATGTCTCTTCCTCTGATGGGAGTAACCTTCTTCACAGTTTTCTTGGCGGTTGAGGGTTGAGAGCCTTTACTCGGTGGTGTGCCTAGGTCGGATTCCGACTTCCGAATTTGAGTCTTCGATCCGGATCCGTGCACTGATCCTTTTTTCCTTCCCTCCATACTTTTAGACGTTGGTGTCAACTCCTTCTCCTGCCTTTCCTGCTTGGCTGGTGTCTTCGTTGGAGTCTTTGTGGGCGCATCCTTCTTGGCTGGCTCCATCTCCTCATCCTCCTTCTTTATTCCGGATTCCAGAAACTGTTATGCTTGGTGAAGAACATCTCGGACTTCAAACATGAACTTCTCCATTTCTTCGGAATACTCTGCCAACACCATGACAGCCTTACCTGCGGCTTCCGGTCCTGCGTCATGGATCCTCTCATCATAGAGTTTGGCTTTGTTCACAACATCCGCAGTGTTGGAAACAAAGGCCCCAACTCTCCTAATGACCCCCTTAAACTCTGAGGTAAGCCGTTCCACCTCTCTCTTCTTTTCCTCACCCTTCTCAATTTGCCGCTGGAGATCCGCATTCCTCTCAGTCAACTCCTTGATGCGGGTTTCCCACTTCCGGTTTTCACTATCCCGGAGTAACTTTTCTACTCTCTCTGCGAGCTCTGATACTTTGATCCCTCCAAGCAGTCCACATACATTCCTCACTGCTCCTCTCTCCGTGTCAAACTCCTCCCGGACTCTCCCTAAATCCGAAATGATCCTCCCCAAAGTATCCTCTCCCAGAACTTCCGGTTCCGGCGAGGTTTTCCCTTTTCCTTTGGATCCCCTCTTAGAAGAGCCTGACACCCTCTCAGCCTCTATTCTCCTTTCGGAAAGATCCTTTCCTCTCTCTGAGGATTCACCCTCAGATCCCTCATCTGGTCCTTCCTTTCTCTCTTCTTCCTCCTCCTCTTGGGGTGGGGTAAGATTCAGTTTCACTAGGGTGACTACGGCCTTGTACATTGTCTTCTCTGAAGTTTTCAGAGTACCTAGGGAGTCATATAAGTGAAAGAGGAATGGCCCAATGGGAGTGGCCTTTGCGTTTCCTAGGGCGTTTACCATCTTTCCTACCAGATCTTTCACTATCCCTCCCCAGAACACTTTCCTCTCTCCACTCAACGCTCCGAAGATCGTATTGGCCCATGTCACCGTGACCCGGTTTGGTCGTTCCGGATACAAGATTGGTACTATAAATTCTAACATCCTCCTCTCTCTTGCTACCTTGCAATCTTCTACTGCGTAGCCATCCTTAGGGTGAGGAGGATTAGAGAATTTACCTTCCGTGAATTTGTGAACCCGCGAAGCCATCCCCTCTCCAGATCGAGGAAAGTCGTAGACCCTCTTCCAGATGTCCATAGTCCACTTTCCGGGCAGAGCTCGGACGGTCTTGATCCATTCGTTCGACTGCTCATTCATCAGCTCCCGGATCATTTCCTCGCTCTTCAAACTCCATGGTCGGCATAGAAATCCCGCACACCCCAATTGGCCCAGATCCTCCTCCAGTTGCTTCCTCTCTCCGTCATCCTTCGGAATCACTGGACAGATGCTCTTGGTCTTGAAAGGAGACGACCCGCTTGCTTCCGCCTTCACCATGGTTGCAGAACTCTCCAAAACACTCAAACCTCCTACCGTTTTCTTGCCACAGCCCCCCCCCCGGTCAATCCTCTTCCTCTCCACGACAGGATCCGGAAAGTAAGATTACCCAATCCTCTCACATTTCTAAAGACAGACCTCGCTCTAAGAGTGCTCCAAACCACAAAGACACAATGAGGTTTGAGGAACCAAACCCCTGTGTATCCTTTCCTAGCAGTCACAGCCGTTGGGAAAGTAGCCGTTTCCGCAATCATCGCGGAGGAATCTAGCCGTTGAACGGTCCTCCGTGATGTATGGGATTACCGTTGGATCCGAGATTTCCTCTTCCCGTCCCGATAATCTTCCGATAGCGTACGGATGCGTTTGCTTCCGGCCCCGGTATATTTTTCCGATCCCTGTTTAGTTCCTTGGATGCGGATCTGGTTCCGGATCTTTAGGAAAACAGGAAACTTACAATATCTTTCTTAACCAAATTATCTATCTACTACTAATCCAATAGTGAAGTAGAGTTAATATTGGTAATATGATTAGTTTACCATTTTGTAAATCAAAAAAATTTTACCAATACCAATTCTTTACTTCTAAATTCTATATAACCAACTTCATCCTTTCATTTTGGTCTACGACACTTTTCCATCTATACAAGAATCAGAGTCTTCTGACATCGGAGGAGAACAAAGAGTGGAGGGCGCAGATGGCTCTCCGGACATGTGGAGGATTGGATGAAGAATCCGAGACGGAACCGGATAGCCCGGAACCGGAGGAGAAGGGTGAGAACCCTAAGAAGAGGAATTGGGAAGAAGAGGAAGAGGAGGAAGAGGACATTCCTCTCCACTGAAGGATGAAGAGGACGCCTAGTCTGAGGGGGTCCCCTTCGGGGCTTCGGAAGGATAAGGGACTGGAAGCAGTGGAACCGGTCATTCCGAAGAAGCAGGAGCCGATGGAAGCGGTCAGACCGAGACCCGTTCCATCGTCCTAGTTGTTGGATCTGATGGGTCCATATAACGACCTAATCCGGATTCTCAATACAGTGAGAGCGGATTGGGAAGTGAAGACCACGATGTTGTGTGAGGTGGCGGATTTAGTAGGAAGCACTCCAACCAATTCCCTGACGGAAGCCGTGGCGAACTGCATTAGCAATCCGGATGAAATGAAGGAGTTGGAGGATAGGTTGTTGAAGCAGAACATCAACCAGCGGGAGAGAGACAAGCAGGTGGTCCAGTTGTGAGGAGAAATCCAAAGCTACCGGAGGAACTTGGATGCTAGTCGCGAACAAGTGAAGGCCGCAATGTCCTTGCAGGAGGAGACCAGGACTGCAATCAACCGGATAACGACAATAGTAGGGGCATTCGGTGAGATAATGGCGAAGGCCAAATTGTTTGATGAGGGGATACATAAGGATCCGAAACCTTCGGGTACCCGTATCGCTCACATCTTGGCTGACTTCGCCGGGGAATTAGAAGAGGCGATGAAGGAATTCCGGAAGGACGCAAAGGAATTAGAGGATAGCGTCCGGAAGTTCCAGAGCGGGTTGGTCTCTTTATCTGGGATTTCGATCCTGGAAGAGTTCGATGAGGTAGAGATATTGGAGGGGAAGTTTGAAACTCCAATATCGAAGGAGAAGGAGGCTGGAAGAACTTCTACTTCAGAAGCCCCACGAACAAGGACATAAGTAACTTCTCCTGTAGAACCGGAGCAAATTCCGGAAGGGGGAGATAAAAGTAGAAATTTGAATGAGCTCTCCCCCATAGCTACTCCAGATAGTGGTGGACCCCCTCAAGAGGGATAGGTAGTTAGAAATTAGAGAGTAGGAAATTTTGTTAGACCGGACCTCTGTCATACGCGCAGTTAGCCGTAAGTATCCTTACAACGCAAATGGTTGCAAGATGATACGAATTATCGTTCCAGGGAACTCTAGTATGATATCGATTGAATGAGAAGTATCCGGATTGTGACTACTCACTTAATCTCCCTTATTTCACTTCACTACCTTATTCCGGAAACTTAGTACATTCCGGATTCCATTCCGGATCCAGACACACCCGGAACTAAGTTCCGTCTCTCTTCCGTCACTGGTTTTTGTTGCCTCTGTTTTACCCTCAGAGGGTCCGCCCTTGATCTAGAAAGGGGTGGGGACTCACCACTTGTACAATTATCCTCTCTGTACTCTAAATCTACTAAACAACACACCCAAGACAACACAGTTGTAGGAGGAGGGAGGAGTATTCTCTCACAGTTTCCGGATTGGCCGATCCGGAATCAGGTCACACAGAGCACTTTTCACACCTCTCTTACTACAACGACGGATTAGAACTTATAGACCCAAAAGAATAGAATCTCAAGGAGAAGACAATTTACCAAGGGGGAGGTTGGCAAACTTTCCGAAGTAGCGGGAGATCTTTTCTTTTGGTGGTTGCTTAACTCCGTATAGAACCCTCCTGGTTCCGGACTCGCACGAACCTCTACCCTCTATTCCGGATTGCCGTTCCGGCACTTTAAAAGCACGTTGCACTTACACTCCCTTACTCAGCTTTGCATTCCTTCTCACTAGCTCCACCCTCAGATGATCCATAGCTCAAGATCCGGATTCCTTCTCTCCCTCCCTTCTCTTTCTCTAGTACCAGATCATACACCCATGCATACACTCAGCCCAAAAGACCCTGTCTAAGCAAAAGTACAGCTAAAGGTATCCTGGCTGACTTAGATTAAGAAAAAAAAATTGTAATACATACGTGAAAGCACGAAAATCCAATGGAGTAGGATGGAATGGAATGGAATGGCAGACAATTAACTTGCCTGCCCTTAAAATACTAACACAAAAACCCAAAGTCAACTCCTAAAAGCCTGAAAAGGAAAACCCGGAAATCCAGGCCACCAATCCCTGAATCTCCCGAAATATCCGGAAAGATTGCTAACAGCCGTCCGAGATAACCGGATTTCCTTACTATCCGCCTAAAATTACGGAAACCGGGTCCAAGCTCGGAACCCCATTCCGGATCCTATACTTCTTCTCCTACCAATCCTAATGTCTTGGCTTCCGTCCTTTCTTTGAACGACTCCCCGCTTGGCTGGTAGGCGTCCCCTTCGTGTTCTTGGCTGGCGTAGTTTTTGCTGTGGCCCGAGTCTGGATATGGCGCGTTGCTGGAGACGGATCGCTGTCGCCTTCGGTTCCAGAAGTGGAGTGGGCACTCTCCTCGTCAGAATCTTCAATGACTTGAACTTCCTTCTCCTTCTCTGGTGTTGTATCCTCCAATGTTGCGGGTTCGCTTCCTTTCTCCGACGTGGTCTCTTGCATGTGCACAAATCCTTTCGGATTAGTCCGAGCCGGATTGGTCATCCCACCGATCCGGTTGATGAGATCTCCCCTAACCTGCTGTCCCGGAACCTTGAATGATCCAGTCATCAAATTTGGCATTGTTTGCGCCTTGGGAACTTCCGGAGTTGAGAACTTAGATGGCACCGGAACCATTTTCGCGCTAGACTCCGGTTCCGGTTCCGAGGCTGGCCTCAGATTCAACTCCGTCATCCGTATCTTACTGGCGGAAGGCTCGGTTGGTGTGAGTATCCCCCTCAGGCCTTCCATCCGGGTTGCCTGATCCGCCACTAGCTTCCCTAGGGTACCTGCGACAAAAGGAAGTTCCGGAAAGGTGGAGAAATCCATCGCATGGTTTGGGTCGATGGCCGCCAACAACTTCTGGATCTCCTTGAAAACTCGCTCTATTCTCGCGGTGAAGTCTACGAGGATGGTAACTACCTTGGTTCCGGTAATGTGGCCTTCTGATATCATTTTCGAGTCAAACAAGGTAGCTTTCGTGATGATGTCGGCTTTGATGTTGACTGCCCCGGTTAGAATCTTGACCAAAACGAGAGCCTCCTTTTCTTTCTCCTTCGCAGCTACCATTTCCCCTTCCGCCCAATTCACCCGGGTCTAGAGTAGGTTCCGTTCCGCCTCCAACTCCTGAATCCGCTCATCCCTCTTCTTCAGATCCTCCGGCTTGGGTAGTCGCTTGACAGCTTCCACGATCTGATCCGGATCCACCTTCAATACTTCCGCGGTATCTATCACTAAATCCAACAACCCGTCGTGAAGTACCTTGGCTTCACGTATCCATTCGAGCCCCGCATTGAAAAATGCGGATTCTGTTTCCATCTCAGGTCCCTTGCTGGACTCCCCCCTCTCCATTGTCGGTGGCTTGATTCTCGACCCTGGATCGGTTGACTTCCTCTTCTTGGTCCTCGGATCGATAAGACGTTCCTCGGGAAGCTCCTTCGGTTCAAACTCGACCGGATCTTCCGCTTCCTCCCCGGAAAGTCCGTATGACAGGAACGTCTTTCCGGTGTCATACTGAATTATTTCCGCTGCACTCAAAAGTTCCTGTTGATGGTACAGATGAAACAAATACGTGCTAACTGGACTCGCCTTAGCTCGAGTCACGTGATCCGCTAATTTAGCCACTATCCCGGCTATGACTCTACCCCAATGCACTACTCGGTTCTCCATAGCCTCAAAGATAGTATTGGCCACCGTAATGGTAACCTGCGTTGGCTTTTCCGGATATAAGATCGGAATCAGAAACTCTAGGATCCGCCTATGTCTCTCGTCCTTACACTCACTGATAGCAAATCCGTCCTCAGGGTTTGCAGACCCGGTGAACTTCCCAGCTACAAAATAGTCCGTCCTCGATGCTAAACCGTTCCCACTCTTCCGGAACTGATAGACGTCTGCCCAGATGTCCTCGGTCCACGCGACTGGTCGTCCTCTCAAAGTAAGCTCATACTGATTCGGAACACCGTGAAGTAGCTCTTGAATCATCTCCTCACTCTTGAGGTTCCATGGTCAGTGTAGTAAACCGACACATCCTAACCTAGTCAAGTCCTCCTCTAATTGTTTGTGTAGTTCCGGGCTATCCGGAATGGCCGGAGAGATAACCCGGGCAGATACTGCTATCTTCCGTACTGGTCCGGATGCCATAAGATCTAAGTGAGAACGAAGGGAAAGTAGTTCTACCTCAGTCGCTAACTCACCACTCTTTCTCTCAACTACTCACACAAACAGTCTCGGGTACACAGAACAGAAAAGTGAAGAGGAAACCTTAGGAAGACGGCTTAAGTACTAAACTGTCTCTCTACGGTCTTAAGGACAACAGCTACAGGTCCGTTGTATCAACGGTATCCTACTTCCGTAGCTACGGGACCTATACGGTAGGTTCCTGTGTTCCGAATGAGTCCGGATTCCGGATCCGGATAAGTTCCGGTTACGGATGGTGCCGGAACGCTTATTTCCTAATTCAAGTTATCTGGTCCAAAAATCACACTCTAACTATTATTTTTTTTAATTTTTTTTAATTTTTCGCACCTACTTCTTGCATTATTGATCTGTTTCTGGATTCCGGATTCCGGATTCCCACAACCTCGTTCCGGAAAGTTAGGAAAAGTTCAAATCCGAAAATCTCGACCGGATAAGTGCCGGATTTCCGGGGAGACCTTTTTATAAATTCTGTATATAATTCAAGTGTCAAAACTGAGACTGGGAGTTTTTTCCTTCTTACATATGCTGTCTCTTGTGTATTGTCTATTGTTTTCCTTGTCTTCCCAAAGATTGGCCGGATAAGGAAGGGAGAGATTGAGTATAGATGAGCAGAGTGTGAGAGGATCTTCTCCCCTTGTTGTCTTCTTGTGATTGCAGATGCCTGTGAATAGGTTGTAAGTGTTGGGAGTGAGTCAAGACACCTCAGTAGGTTTAAGGTTTATAATTCCGGGTGAGATAACCTGTGCTAGGCTAGGCAGTAAGAGAAAGGATCCTCAAACTGTGCTAGAGCTGCTAGATGGAATGTCTGGATTAGCCTCTGAACACTTGAGAGGTCTCACCATCTGAAGAACTAAATGGAAAAACGTTAGGTTATGCTGGTACGGGCAGACGCACTTGTAGTCACCTTAGTTTCGCACGGATTGCAAAAGATAGTAAGGTCGTTGTAGTAAGTGAGGGTCGTACGGGGGATCTTTGTGTGACCTACAGACTGAGATTACTTCCAGTTTGCTGTGAAAGATCAAACCGAATCCTGTTAAGATAGGAGAATAGATTGGGTTAGTGAATTTTCCATCACTATAAAAACCGGAAAGAAAGGAGTGTCAACCTCTCTGAAAATAAGTGACAGATCCCTCTGAAGTGCCGACAGAGGCTAAACAGAACCGGAATAGAAGTTGAGGAAAGGAAGCCCTCGATTAAAGTAGTGCGAGATCCGATCGGAAGTGTGAATTCCGGGTTGGTTCTTGAAGGTTGTCAATTAAGTTTGATTCGGGTTAGTGTTAGTTTGGACCGGATTAGTTTATAGGAAAATTAGGAAATCATCCGGTATTTTGGGAAAAAAAGGTGAGAGAGGTATAACCAAAAATAATGGAATTAGGAAAGTTTCCTCAAATCACCTAGTAACACGAAACACTTCACAGAGTCTCTTGGGTTCGATCTTTAGAGTCACTTTATTATGCTTTAAAGAGGTTTTTGTGAGCATAATAGGGAATTTCACTTACCCTGTGCTGCGACACTAACTATCTCCAAAGGACAGCCATACCGCATTAGGATTTTATCGTATAAAAAATCCGTAGCCATCCGGGCATCGTTCTTCCGGGTTGGACTCACTTCTACCCATTTGGTCGCATAATCGGTTGCTAAGATTATGTACCGATTTTGTTGGCCGGGAACCTATCGGAACAATAGGTCCTATGAAATCTATCCCCCACTTTTCAAATGGAGCTAAGGGGACAATGGGAGTAAGCGGCCAATGATTCCGAAAGATTGGATTTCTAGTCCTTTGACAAGGATCGCAACTCCGAACAAAGATGTGAACATCTATATTCATAGTTGGCCACCAGTATCCGGCTGCCCGAATCCTCTTGATGGTGGATACTGATGCAAAGTGGCCTCCGGCGGGTCCTTCATGAAGACTTCGGATGACCACTTTTCTGTACTCCGGCTCCAGGCACCTTTTTAGTTTATCATTGGCGCCTTGTCTGAACAACACCCCTTGTATGATAGAGTAAGGAGCTACCCGGTGCTAGAACATACTCTTCTCTTCTCTGCTCAACTCTTCCGAATATTCTCCGGTTTGGAGATAATCCGTAATCATTCGGAAATCTGGGTTGTCTCTTCTCTCTATCTGAAATACAGAAAAGGGTTCCATATCTTCCTTTGATTCGAGTCGGAGAATTTCTGGAAATTCATCTGGAAACTCATCTATCAGACTTAGTGGTTCTTCTCGTTCTCTTTGCCTAGAAAGGTAATCCGCATTGGAGTTACTTTTCCCGGACTTGACTACCACCTTGTAGTCAAATTCCTGCAGTAATAGGATCCACCTTGCAAGCCTTCCTGAAAGGTTTGGCTTGTTGACTAGGTACTTCAAAGCATCGTGGTTGGTGTAGAACGTTATCTTATATCCAAGTAGGTAATGCTGGAACTTCTTGCAAGCATATATGACTGCAAGAGCTTCTCGTTCCGTCGCAGTGTAGTTCCGTTCAGCCGAACTCATCTGCCTGCTGGCGTAGTAAACTGGCCGTTCTTGATTTTTCTTGTCCGACTGCCACAGAATTGCTCCTAGACACCAACCGGAAGCATCCAACGTGACATGGAATTCCTTGTTCCAGTCTGGTGGAGATAAAATTGGAGCCGATATTAACCTCTTCTTTAACTCCTCAAACGAATGTTGCTTGGCTTCCGTCCATTCGTATGTCGTTTGCTTCTTGAGTAACTCCGTCAATGGACTGGCAAGCCGGGCATACCCTTCAATGAATCTCCGGTAGTATCCTACGCATCCAAGAAATCCGCGCAACTCTCGGAGATTCTCAGGGTTACATGGACGTCCGAACGGACGTCCAGCGTCCGCGTCCGCCGGTTCCCAAACGTCCGCCGACATAGGACGTTCCGACCGTCCCCGTCCAGCAAACGGGCAGATGGTCGGACGGGAAGGCGGACGGGGATTCGGACGGGGCGGACGGGGCAGACGGGGAGGGCGGACGAGGAGGCGGACGGGGCGGACGGGGCAGACGGGGAGGGCGGACGAGGAGGCGGACGGGGCAGACGGGTCGGTGTGGGGTCGTCCGATTGGGGCATCGGGCGGAAAATGGGGTAAACTTCGGTGTAGGGATGAAATCATGGATTTTTTTCCAATTTTTGGAGAATTGCTAAAGTGGCAATATATGACAAAATAATGTTACTAAATTTTTTAGTATTCATTTATATTTTGGATAGAACTATCTTTTCATCCATATATTTAGATGAGTTACATTTGATGTGCGCAATTTCATCCAATTTTTTTTCTTTCAAATTCGAGCAATTTGGCATTATCATCCAATTTTTCTTCAAATTTAACCTATAGATTTGGTGCAGTCCATTTTTGTTTTAGGCATTTGGGCCTTCAATTGGCCCAAAAAAACAATGGTTGATGGTTCAAACAAATTCAATCATCCAAATAACCATAGGATGTTGTAACCCCTACATGTCCAAGCCTTGTTTTCAAATTTCAACTTCCTCTAATTTGCTCTAAATTGAACAAAGAGCCCACATTTTGGTAAGATGTATCAATTTTTTTGGAATTGTAACCATACAAATTCAAACTAGACTTGTTAGAGATTGCATAGGAAAAGAAAGCACAACAATATCACTTGTAGAGTGAAAGATTATAACATTTGACAATGATGCTGTTAAAATCGCAAAAAAAAGTTGAAGGACGTGATTGGCAAGACAAATTTAAAATGTTTGGGGACCCAAAGAATATGAGGTTAATGGACCAAACTTGCACTACTCCAATCAATTTACGGCTTTACAAAATTTACTCTATAATTTTTTAATATGAATTTCCAATGTGAATTTTCCTCCAAGATCTATTGTATTTGAGGCTCATTTCCAAAAGCTCTTAACACAAAAGAAAAGTCAAGATTGCACAAGGTACCCTTGCATAATATCTCTTTTAGAAAAATCATTGTCCTTTAATTGCAAGATCGGACTTCTGGAGCCAAAAGTAGACTTCAAAAAGAATTTCCCAAAATTATTAGCTTACTAAAATGATGAAAAATAGTTAGGTTTTACTGAACTTCAAAGTTTTGCAAACACCATATTTAATATTTTGGTGCCTCAAGCATTTAGAGGGTAGTTACTATTTTTTTTTAACATCTTAATGAAGCCGACAAACCCGTTGCATTAAAAAAATTAACAACACACCATTGATACCAAACAAAAAACCATGCTTCTAGAATCTAGAAGACAATTTACAATTATACATAATATATTGTTCAATTGAATATCTTCAACCATACATGGCAAATTGAACAATTGGAAGACCATACAATTTAAAACAAAAACTTCCCAATCTTGCAAATACCAACTTAAAAAATCACAATTTCCGTAATTGTAGGGTTTTAGACTTTTCTATGCAAAATTGCAAAGCAACAATGACAAAAGATAGGAACAATTCACACACTTTAAAAATCATTATCAATTAAAATATCCTCATCAATTACAAAGGCACATAAAAGTCCAACTACATTGGCATTCATTGGTCTTAAAAAATCAAAATGGTGCACATATGCTATGCAACTATGTAATTCGCATACATAGTACTTGGCATCTATGCATACTACCAGCCTATATACTTATATAAACTATTCTTGAACTTCAATATGAACCACGGAAGTGTTCATCCGGAATAGGTGTGTGAATTTCACCCTCAGGTAAAACTCCTTCACAAAGAATTATTTGTTGTAGTTCCACTAGGTTGACTTCTTGGGTCGTGTGCCCATCGATTGCTCAGTATTTTTAGGCCTTTTTTGTTGGCTTATTTTTTGTCAAGTCCATTTTTGGGTTCTAGGGTTCAGGGTTTTGAGGCTATGAATTTTTAGAGGGTTAGGGTTTAGGGTTTAGGGTATGACAAATGGGTTTTCAATATTTTGAAGGTTTTAGGGTTCAAGGGGTATGCTTCTGTCATTTCTTCATGCAAATATGGGAGAATGTTGCAATGATGATAAAAAATGGAGAGACTCTTTTATTTCTTCATGTAGGTTTGGTGGAATAACGTAGTAATGAAGAAAAAAAATAGTATTGTTGAGTTTATTTGCTATTTATACATGCACGTTTGGTGTAATACTTGAAATGCACGTTTGTCAATTATTCTCCCATTTTTTCATGCAAGGGTGGTGGAATAACAAAACAATGAGAAACAAAGAGGAAATATTGTTGCTCAATTTATTTGCCATTTATTCACATATGTGTGGTGGATTACTTGAGGAATGGAAAAAGATGGAGAGATAGTATTGCTCAATTACTCTCCCATTTCTTCATGCAAGTGTGGTGGAATAATGTAGCAATGAAAAAAATGGGGAAATAGTGTTCCTCAATGTATCTGCCATTTTGTGATATACGAGTGATGAAATACCAAAGGAATGAAGAAAAATGGGGAGATAATGTTGCTCAATTACTCTCCCATTATTTTCTTTATGTAAGTGTGTTGGAATACCATAGCGATGAAAAGAAATGGGGAGATAGTATTGCTCAATTCATTTTCCATTTTTTTAGGGAAGAGCTGGAGTCTTGGGTTAAAGATAAGGGTTCATGCTTTGGATAATATAATATAATTAGGGGTATGTTCTACGTTGTGGGCATTTAAACCCAAAAAATGTGGTGTAAATAAGATATTTCACTTCTAAATTTTTCCTTTTCTTAAATATATAATAACCAGAATAATAACCAAAAACACCAAAAATAAATAGGTCATTATGAATCATGGAAGCATAGTGTAAAAATGAGCTCCTCCTCATTGATAATATTTTTGGTTTAGTGCTTAACGTGACTTAACGTGTCATAATCATTTATTTCGGTATGATTCAAAAGTGGACCACAACAACAAAAACCAGAATTAATTGCAAAATTTGAAGACTTGTGAGTTATGAGATGCAACCTAAAGTAGTAGTAGATCCATAGTTCTATTAATACCCACCTAATTCATAACATGGTTAGGGGCTAATTAACAAGAACTAAAGACTTAAGCGTACTAGCATCTTAAATAATAAGTCCAGAATATACTACTAAAATTGATTTTGTTTTTAGAATGAAACATTTCAATTCCAAAGTGGTGTAGTCATTTACAAAGATAGAATGGTAGTCAAAATAGTGTACTATGCAAAATTGAATGGTCTCTTCTAAGTGGTTAAATTCATTTATAACTTCCTAAATTGTGTATTAATAGTAATTTTATAAGTGTTTTAGTTCTTGAAATCACCGTTTAAGGTTTTATGATGGCCATCTTGGATGCAATAATCCATTGTAGTGGCTACTTAACTTCTGGGCCAGGCTTATAGGGGGAGTCTCTAAAATGGTTCAGGCATTAAGAACCACCCTACAAAAGGCTCTAAAGCACTGCACATGGGTGTTGAAATGGAATTAACTTTTTGTGATGAGGAACTAACATCCCATGTGGATGATTTTAGGCTATTGAACAAGTGAGATGGTTCACTATCATGATTGACTTTACTCACATTAAGAACCAAAATTTGGTAAGGTCTACAAAATGGCTTAAAAATGTCCAAATGATTGAAATAAGATGATGAATAGCAAATGAAATATTAAAGAAAATGAAAAAAAAACTGGAAATGAAAAAAATTTAGCTATAAAAAAGAATTTAAGGTTTAGAAATGCATGAGTATTTTTCACACTAAATACCTCTCGGTACAGAGAGCACATTTTTAGCATTCCACCCATGTAGACCAAATGAGTACGAGTGATAAATTTTTAATAAATGTTTAATTTAGGAAAAGTCCGCCTTGTCTAGAGTGGCTTGTCGTTTCATTCGTTCATTGGTTGCATCTGCTATTTTTTTGGGCAAGCATATAAGGTAGAACAACCCATTATGGACCTTTTACCCATTACGAACCCCTAGGAACGAGCCCATTACAGTTCTTTTCCAGATTTTTAGATTCTGATTGCAATCAATGTCTTAGCTAACTGGAATGGGGTGATTAGAGACTGCAATAGGAACTTCTAGCATTTTAGGGTTAATTCACTGTGAAAAGTGACTTTTCTAGACCTTCCATGCACTACAACAATGGCAGTGTTTTATGACTGCAGAATTATGACTGAGGATGACTAGCGACTGCTTGCAGTCATATTCTTGAAGGCCAACACTTTGGAGAGAAATATGACTGCAAAATATGATTGTCAGTCATTTTTACGCCTTGTACGTCACAAGCGTATACTATACGACCATTAGGAATACCAAAGTACTTCATAGGGAACGTAGGGAACATGTTTGGGAACATGGAGTCATATTATCACTAATATTTTCATATAATAGTGATTTTCTTTTGTTTTGGGCAATTCAAGAAAAATTTGGGCAATTCCAAAAAAATATAGAAAAGTCATTGTTTAAAATTTTGAAATCCTAGTCACCTACTTTTTTGGATTTTGAATCCTAGTCACCACTTTTTTAGGGTTTTGAGACCCTAGCCATCATTTTTTTAGGGTTTTGAAACCCTAGCCGCCACTTTTTAGGGTTTTGGAACCCTAGCCGTCACTTCTTGTGGCTCTTCTTTCTTACTTTTTATTGTCTCTTAGCTCTCACTTGTTTTTTGTTGCATCTTAACTCTTGTTTCTTGTTGCTCTTTAGTTTATGCTTCTTGTTTCTTATTGTTGCATCTAAATTCTTTCTTTCTCTTGCATTTGAACTCTTTCTTCTTCTTAGTTTTTTTTTTTGTTTCCTCTTGTTTTATAGTTCTTGCTTCTTTTTTGTTCTTGTTGTATCTGTACTCTCATTTCTTGTTGTTTCTTGTTTTGTTTTAGTTGGTGCTTCTTGTTTTTTCTTGTGTCTTAGTTGTTGCTTTTTCTTTGTTCTTATGTCTTAATTGTTGCCTCATATTGTGTCTTAATTGTTGTTTCTTGTTTTATGTTGCTTTTTGTTTCTTGTTGTGTCTTAGTTGTTGCTTAGTTCTTGTTTTTTATTCTTTGTTGCATCTTGACTTTTGATTCTTGTTAACTCTTAATACTTATCTTCTTTTTCTTGTTTTTTCCATCATTAATCTTATTCTTTCTATCCTAAACTTGAGCTAAATATTTTGTGTTTTTGTAAGTCTTTGAAGGTTAGGCTTTGTTGTTCAATCACTAAAAACTAACCTCTCATTTCTTTAATTGTATATACAGGCATCAAAAGTTGAAACAAAGACATTGAAAGCTACTTGCAACTTCATAAAGCCAAAAATATGACTCACAGAAGTCATATTCCATAAAATATGACTGACAAAAGTCGTATTCTACATCACTGCAAAATATGACTCATCTCAGTCATATTTCATAAAATATGGCTGCCAAGAGTCGTATTCTACATCACTGCAAAATATGACTCACCTCAGTCATATTCCATAAAATATGACTGACGAGAGTCGTATTCTACATTACTACAAAATATGACTCACCTCAATCATATTCCATAAAATATGACTGACGAGAGTCGTATTCTATATCACTGGAAAATATGACTTACTTCAATCATATTCCACGTCATCCAAAAATATGACTGACTGCAGTCATATTCCACGTCATCCAAAAATATGACTGACCGCAGTCATATTCCACGTCATCCAAAAATATGACTGACCGCAGTCATATTCCACGTCATCCAAAAATATGACTGACTGCAGTCATATTCCACGTCATCCAAAAATATGACTGACCATAGTCATATTCCACGTAGGATTTTTTTGTTTGCCCGGGCAAATAAAAAAAAAGTCAAGACTCCCCTAGGAAAGTCAAAGTATACGCCATGTTGGCATACTATGGCTAAAAATGGGTATTTATACCCCTCGGAAAATATGACTGCCAATATGACTGATGTCTGAAGCAACTGCTTCTAAACGACTGGAGTTAGTCATATTCCGAGTCATCTACAGTGATTTCTGCGTGAGTCGTATTTTTTGATTTTACGACTCACTGCAGTCATATTTTGCACTCATAAAACACTGCTTTTGTTGTAGTGATGTTAGAAAATATTTTGACTGCATTACGTGAGTACTAAGATGAGTATTATGGGTATAGTTTTTGTTGGTTATGGAGGGTTTAGGGTCTTTTAGGCCATGATGGGCTGAGCACTTCAAAAATTCATAAGAAATTCACACTTAGTTTGTTGAAAAAATATATTTTCAATTGCTCTCGCCATTTCTATCGCTTGTCTTTATGTGAGAAAAAAAGTAAAAAAAGTTAGTAATGAACTAAGGACAAATGCCCCATTTGGCCCGTAATGGGATGTTCTACCTTACATGAAATAAATAAATCTTTAAATTCTCTTCCACTACAAAAAAGGGCAAAATATATTAAAGTCCTCCAAGATCTCCAAATGGCCTAATTTCCTGTAGGTCAACGCTTTCAGGACCTTCTACCTTAGATAAATCATGGGCAGGTTCGGGTGTTGTAAGGGGAGGTTTGGGTACTACCGTAGGAGGTTCGGGAATGGAGGACTACGTTCGGGTATGCCGAGCGCGAGGTTTGGGAATGCAGGACTACATTCGGGTATGCCGAGCGTGAGGTTCGTGGATTCGTCATTGACCTCCTCAGGTGGCACAGGTTTCCAAATGCTGCGACTTCTGCGGTGCGTCTCTTGACTTCGGTTTGCGTGAGTTGTGTGCAACGTCCTCGTTTTAGGGTTGCTGAAATTGTGAGTGATTGCGTTTTCAATCGGTGCATGGAGGTTTGCAAGGGATGTGTGAGTTGTGTGAGCCCCATTTCGCAAGTGCATTGAGGGTTTAGGGTGAGGAGGCTGAGCTCCATTCCGCGAGTTTCAGGGTTTAGGCTTGGCTTCATTCCGCGAGTTCTATCGGGAGCTGCTATGAACCGCGAGCTCAATTGGGAGCAGCAACAATTTGTTGCGAGTTGAATTGGGAGCAGTAACAATCCATTGAATGCGAGTTGGATTGGGAGCAGCAACAATCCGTTGCAAGGTCAACAATCCGTTTTGTGATTTCAATCTGGTTTTCCAGTGCTTTGCAAGGTATGAGGTTGATGTCGTGACTTGTGAACTCCATTCTACAAGTTGATTTAGGGTGTACAATGAGTGACCGAGTGCTTCCACAAGTTCAAGGATAATGTTTATCAATCTGTGCACACTTGTTTTTGAAGGCTACTGCTTGTGAGCGCTTATATTTTTATGCGTGCTTGTTTTTGTGGGCTTCTGTTTTTGTTTCGCAGCGATTGTTTTTCCAACGATTCTGTTTGTTTTCCTGAGCGCTCATGTTGTTGTGGCTCCAACTTCTGTGTGCCACACTGGTCCCAGTAGAATGGTTTAGGTCTGTATTTGGGAGCGATTGTTTTCCAACGCGTTGTATTTATGAGCGCTGATGATTTTGTGGGCTTCTGCTTCTACGTTGGTGAACGCTTGTTGTTTAGGCCGATTGTTTGCTTTATTGATTGTTGCAGACTGATCATGTTTAGGGTTTTGGTGCCACCGTCTGGAAGGGAGGGGCACAAGATTGTTGAAATTGAGAAGCGCCATCACCTGTTCTTGAAGCAGTGTCAAGTCAGGAGTTTGCGATAGCTGCTCCCAATCTCTCCTTCTAGTACAAGTAAATTCAGTTTGTGAACCCTTCCTATTGTGGTTGAGGACTTGAGGGTGTTCAATTTTGTAGTTTTACTTGTTTTAATTTGAATTCAAATTTATAGAGATGTAAGGATACCTCTGTAAGCAGTGTAAGACCTTTAGTACCCGTTTTGGATTCCAGGTTGTAGTTTGTAGTGTCTTGCACGGTTTGCCACTTGAATTCTGCATATTCACATTGTCTCCATGTCGTGCACCTTACATTTCTCTAATGAAATTGCACTGTACATGGCATTTTCAGAATTTGAAGGGTACGTTGAGCATCTGAAGTTTAAAGTTGACAGGAGGAGCCTTCCAACTCCCAGGTTTGTCCACTGAAGTATAGAAACAAAAAGCTAATTCATTCCATCATGCAAGCATTTAGGGTTTAGATGCGGCAATTAGGATTTCCACACAATGGCTCATTCAAGTTCACAGGAAAAGTCAGGGTTATCCTCGAGTCGAGGATAACCTGGGATACTTCACCGCTATCTAGACTTCATAGGTACCTGTGAAGTGTCCCTGGTTATCCTCGACTCGAGGATAACTTGGAAGTAATTGATGTTCTCTAGAGGGAAGCAAACAATCGTTCATAGAAGACGATCATTAGCTCGTCTCTAAAAAAACAAAACTGAACTCGAATGGAAGGTAACCTGAGATACGTGAACGCTACCACGACATTATAGGTACCTGTGAAGTATCCCTGGTTATCCTCGACTCGAGGATAACTTGGAAGTAATTGATGCTTCTAGAGGGAAGCAATGAATCCTTCATAGAAGACGATCATCAGATCGTCTCTAAAAAACAAAACTGAAAAGCAATGGAGGATAACCTGGGATACATCAACGCTATCCCGACATCATAGGTTCTTGTGAAGTATCCTTGATTATCCTCGAGTCGAGGATAACTCGGAAGTAATCGATGTTACCTATTAGGAAGAATACAATCATTTATAGAAGACGATCATCAAATCGTCGCCAGAAAAAAACTAAACTGAAATTGAGGTAAAGAACATTATTTTCCAAAAGGAACCATTATTCATCAAAAAAGAAACAAACATAAAAAAACAATTGTATCATCAAACCATTGATACAACACACAGAACATAAAAACAACATTCTCTAGTAGCCCCGTACGTCCTCAATGTGCCATTCACATGAAATGACCATTGAAATTCACAGCTAGTGCTAAGATTCCCCATACACCAGTTATCGTCGAGTTGACGATGCTATGTCCAATTATGCGATTTTTACTACAACACATAAATAGGACGTCCTTTGGAAATTGAGTGTAGATACCTGAAACTAAATGCCAATCATGCACATTTGCTGACAGGACCTGAGAATGGATTCGGAGGACGCATACGACTATTCAGTGAAAAAGCACCACCTAGAACCCTTCGTCAATCCTGTCGAAGATGGACCCTTCATTTTGGAAATGGAGGATAGCTACGGCAAACTATTCCAGCTTAAATTGCATATTGCAAGCTGGAGTTTTGGTGTGAACCGATGGAAAGACTACATCTTTCTCCGGTACAAAGTCTCCGGGCAGCCGGGTTACCTTGTGTGGAATTTGAATGAAAAGGTGATATTCATAGATACTCACCACAACAACTATGTTGTGATCGTTCTACGTGAGGTAGATGACGGTGGAAAAGTTGGAAAACATTGTCACTCAATTGTGCTGAATGTCAACTCAAATCAGGCAGAGTTTGACCTTGAAAACCTCATGACTTTATTGGAGGGCTTTGAAATGGAGTCCCTCAATCAACAGTTTATAGATAGTGGATACCTTCCATGGAAAACTGGGACCGCCAAAGCTACTGCAACCAAGCTGAGCCTGATCTTCCAGACATTGGATAGATTCGCTTTGTCAAACGTTCAAGCTCCTCCGACTGTAGGAGGTCAAATACGTAATATTCAACAATGCGAATCGATTGGAAAGCGGACCATGTCATCTAGAAGCGGAGGAGGAAGAAGTAGGGGGACACAACCTAGTCAACCCTTGCCCGAGACTCAAACTCAGGATTGCATTAATCCTAGCCCTACACCACCAAGTAAGAGAAGAAGGAAAAGTTTAGTGGGAGGTGCCACGGGTGCAAGTAGCTCGGGGTCTGCATTGACATCAGTTGGAATTCAATCAAAAGAACCGATGGAAGAGTTCCAAAGCCACGCTATCATTCAAAGGGAGTTCTGGGCACAACATAATCAGTGTTTTCTCTTTGATTAAAACATTGTTAGTGTGGACATAAAGCAATGCATAATTGCGAAAGAACAATACATAATCCGTGCACTGCAAGATGACATGGTTAAGTCTGTGAAAGAGCAGCTCATCCAACTCATCGACATCAAGCAGCGCCAGAAAGTATACTTGACACTAGTGGACCAAAATAAACAACTCTTGAAAATGAAACCCCAGAAGTGGGAAGACATTGAAAATGGCTAGTTCATGATTATCAATGGCCAACATAGTATAACAGCATCCAAGGAGCTTCAGAAGCAAGGATGTGGTGAAAGCAGGCGTGTGGAACTGCAGAGGTGGGACACATACATTGTTTGGACGTTGGACCCAAACAAACTTCGACACATTTCGCGCTTCTACAATGCAACAAACCACCTAGATCATGCGCAGCCAACGTGGGGGAATCAGATAATCAACTGTAGGAACATCTGAATTGCCTGCAAGCGTCCCACTCTTGAAGTGACCGATCATGTGGTGCGACAGAACAAGGCTGTGTACAATCCATTGAACTACAAGGTGAGCGAGAATATACCATCATCGTCGACTTGACGATACCTGTTGCATGACTACATTGAATTCTTTCAGTCTTGTATTCATTGGTCAGCATTTGGAATTATAATTAGAACTCAATTTCATCATGGATTTAATGTTTTTATTTAAACATTCTTTCTCTCTTCCCTTATTTCTCCATCACCTCTTTTGCAGAGCTTTACCAATGCAGTTGTAGATCGTTTCCAGAATATTAATCCTAAAGGAGACGGTGCAACAATAAGGGGGCCGTCGGACCTCAAGAACAAAATCCAGATAATAACCCTCTCGGACGAGTTGTGGGATCACTGGAAACTCTTTCTGACAAAGCATGGTGAAGGCGAGCTCATTGACCCAGCTACCCTTAAAATGTATAAGGAAAATAAAGGGTACAAGTTGAAGCCTGCTGGATTACGAAGGGAATTCTTTAAACATGCTGGCCATTTCACTGACCAGGATTTCGGAAAACAGGCACAGCATCTGCTTGGGATAACTCCTATTCGGGTTGCACCATATCTCAAGCTTTCAGTTTCAAAAATGAGGGTGTTAGCAGTGGACAATATGACAAGTACGGACTGGACTGAGCGAAGGAAAAGGAAAAAAATCGTGATTCAGGACTTGATGAGCATCAAACCTGACTTAAAGCTTCTAGACAGACGGAAGGACATAATTGACGACCGGTGGAGGTCTTGGAAGTCTCGCCATCGATTCTCATCTGCTACATGGAATTTCCTCCTTTCACACATCAAGGCTGACTACTTCAAGAGGCGCTTATGGAATGATGCATGGCTAAAGCGGGTGTCGGACCTAGGAAAAGAATTCCCAGACGTTCTGCACATGTACAATCGCTTCATGAAGCTGAAATACAGTCTTCTTGAATTGAGCGGTGGAGTGGAGATGCGCGGAATGGATGTCTCGACGAAGGCACTTGTCACCACTAATCGATTCACTTACTACTGTCGAGAGGTGAATCTTGCAGTGGTTGACACTAGAGAAGTCCCTCGATCAAAACCCACAGCAGTCGAGGCAGCCATAGACCCATTTTTGGACTTCTTGGATGACAAGCTGGAACCAAATATGAGTGCAGCCAACGTTTGGCTTTTCATATTACGTGACAGTGAAGATCTGAGCGCAGTTGTTAGCTTCGCTGACGTGAACATGGCGGAGTACGACATACTGAAGTCCAAGTACATCCCATGCAAAGCGGAAATGCTCAACAACGTGACGAACCGAGGCGCCGCCCCAGATGTGCTTCTTCTCTTCCTCTTCAAGAAAGAGAACGAATTCGCTTCATCTGTACAGGATTTCATGAAGCCAAAGTATCGAGCGCCTTCGGGAACTTGTCCTTATTACAAGGATGCGCACAGGAACACAGAATGCAAGTGGAGAATTCACCCCACTGAACTCCGAATGGAGTTCTATTTCGAGATCCTTCAAACATTTGTAGTCCCTAGCGAGAACGTGCTTGGAATTTATACCGGAGTCAAGCTCATGCTTGCTGCAAAGGTATGTCACGTTAACATTGTCATTTACTATCATTGACTCGAGGATAATGGTCAATTTGCGGAGTGGATTTGTTAGGCTAGTGTAGTTCATGAAATCTATTGAGCAATTGTCATAGTTATCCTCGACTCAACGATAATTAGCTATTTTGTATAGTTTGTTTTCCTATCATGTTCTTCTCTTTGCTCTTCATACAAAACAAAGGATGTAGGATGCTCTTGTTATCCTTGACACGACGATAACCTCTCCTTGCTCCCCTACGACTCACTGATATCCTCTTCTCTTGATTCAGATGTTTGGGGCATTCTTCTATGGTTACGTCGATAAGCACGATGCAAAGGGATATAGAAGTATATCATACTTTGCAGATAAACTCGACAAGAATGACTTCATGCATTCAAACTCGCCGTACTCGCTTACGTATGTCCAACGCCCTCGTCGTGGACCCGTCATGGTGTTGTCTGACTTGCCTCCGTCGCCTCCCGTGACACTGGAATCACCTGTTGGGACCTCCGTGACGGAAAATCAAGTGCAGATTGAAGACCTCGTTAGCTCCGATCCGGGATTGGATGGAATAAACGAGTACGGAACAAATACGTTCCAAATGCGTGTGTGGTTATCCTCGGTGTCGATGCCAACTCTGGATCCGACTACTGATCCCGTCACCTCTGAGAATTTGAACATCCAACCTTCCTCTCTTGGATTGGTAGACATGTTTGGTGTGTCTGACAAGAATGAACCTGCCCAACCTCCTTGTAATGAATCACAGGCACTCGCGGGTGTGGATCCTGTTGCGCGTCATATCATCGAGGATATTGAATCAGACACGGAATTTGACAAGATAATGGAGGACGACGCAAAGAGGACTGAAAATGTTGGGGATGTCAACCGAGCAAGGGTGGAAGAGAATGTTGGGGCGGATGATGAATTCATAGTTGATGCCCATGTTTCCAACTTGCTAACCTTCATTGACCTAGGCAGTGATGATGATGTTGTGGATCATCCTCGAGAATCTGATGACGATGAAGAAAACGATGATGGCGCTCCCAAACAGAAGGAAATGAAGCCACTGCTCTTGCCCCCACGGGTTCCATCATCAAGGTGGAGAAGGACTATTAGAGGCTAGAAGAGGAAAAGAGGACCAGAAGAATTGAACGAATAGCAGCAAGGGCGGCAAGGGACAAAGAGTTGGCCGATGCAAATGCAAAAATAATGGAGTTGCAGATAAAGTCGCAAGCCCAAATCTCGGATCTATCATCCTAGTTTGCGCAACTCAAGCAGCTCCTGTCATCCCAGTCTAGTGAACAACCTGGAAATCCCTTGGTTGTATCCCAGACTGGGCCTTCACATCCTCCACTACCTGTCTCTACATCACCAATCATGCAGGAACTGGTTGTCGGGCTCCCTCATCCTCGTGTCAATGATAATGACGATGGTCTCGCAGTGACACCGGAAGATGTCGTTGTATGCACACCAACTTCGCAAGTGCCAAGGATATCTTCGCCAATCCCTTCAGCATTTGAAGTTGTTGTTCCGGAGCCACAAATTATTGTGCACGATGCAGGACATCATCCTCGTGTCGATGATGCTGATCGTGTTGCAGAGGTCTCGACAGTTTCGATTGAAAAGACCTCCGTGCATGAGTCGGCGGAGGTTGTTGTGGAACGCCATTCTCCCTCCTTTGATGAAGAGGAGGAGAAGGTGGACTACGGCGAGGGCGAAGAAGATCTTCAAGAAAAAGGTCCTTCTTCTAAGCCCATTGAGGAGGAAGACGATGCCACCCAGGCGGGTGGATCTTCGCAGGTAAACTCCTCAAATCCAGAGTATTAATCCAAGGTGGAGAGTTTGATAGTCGTTTGTTATTGTGTGGATGTTTGGAATGCGGTGTGCATGAACTGCCGACTCTTATTCGAATTCATGATGCTTGACAGGATGGCGTGCCTATCCTTGAATGAATTGCGCGGACGGAACCTGTGTCCGTGGGCGACATGCGTGTAGAATAGTATAGCGTAGGCCTCAATGCGCAGTCTTGACGACCCATACTTAAACGAAATTTTGACATGTATTTTATAATCTACCTTAAATAAAGTATAAGCGTTTCAATAGATTGTGTACAATGACATCTAATTGAACCGATCTGTCTATGTGTTCATGCTCAGCTCAATACACATAGAAATGTGCAACGTCCGGTACCAATGAAAGCACTCCCTCGCGGAAGTCCCTAGTCAATTAGTGGAATGAAATGCATCTGTCCGCTTGCTAGCTCTCCCACTTCTGCATTTATTCAGGTAACTCCAATTCTCATTTGTTTTGCTTTGATTAGGTAGCATCGGAGGGGTGAAGAGAGGTCTTGCGAACGAGCTTGCGTCCTTTGATGCCTCCGCCGCGGAAAAAATGGCTGAATATTGTCTTAGACCTGAACGGCGTGCTTTGCCAGAGCATGCCGAGGGCGTTTGCTGATAAATTAAAGTCTTATAGGCTTGAAAACAACGTTCTTAGCCATCGGTACCCAACTGTCATCGGATCGAAAGCAGTATTCGCTAGACAGAATGTCAGGGAATTCTTGCAGCAGGTGTCAAAAATTGCGCATAGGGTCATTGTGTGGTCCACCATGATGAAGCATAATGCAGAACCGATTGCTGGGCACCTATTTAGCAATTGCAAGGCTCTGTCGTACGTGCAGTTAGCCGTAAGTATCCTGACAACAACAAATTGTTGCAAGATGACACGAATTATCGTTCCAGGGAACTTCTAGTATGATATTGATTGAATGAGAAGTATCCGGATTGTGACTACTCACTTAATCTCCCTTATTTCACTTCCCTACCTTATTCCGGAAACTTAGTACATTCCGGATTCCGTTCCGGATCCGGACACACCCGGATCTGAGTTCCGTCTCTCTTCCGTCATTGGTTTTTGTTGCCTCTGTTTTACCCTCAGAGGGTCCGCCCTTGATCTAGAAAGGGGTGGGGACTCACCACTTGTACAATTATCCTCTCTATATTCTAAAATCTACTAAACAACACATCCAAGACAACACAACTGTAGGAGGAGGAAGGAGTATCCTCTCACAGTTTCCGGATTGGTCGATCCGGAATCAGGTCACACAGAGCAATTCTCACACCTCTCTTTACTACAACGACGGATCCGAACTCATAGATCCAAAGGAATAGAGTCTCAAGGGGAGAACAATGTACCAAGGGGGAGGTTGGTAGACTTTCCGGAGTAGCGGGAGTTCCTTTCCTTTGGCGGTTGCTTATCTCCGCATAGAACCCTCCTGGTTCTGGACTCGCATGGCCCTCTACCTTCTTACCCGGATTGCCGTTCCGGCAATTTAAAAGCACGTCACACTTTCACTCCCTTACTCAGTCTGCATTCCCCCCACTCAACTCAACACCAAGAGATCAGTAGCCCAAGATTCGGATTCCTCCTCTCCCTCCCTTCTCTTTCTCCAGTACCAGATCATACACCCATGCATACACTCAGCCAAAAGACCCTGTCTAAGCAAAAGTGTAGCTAGAAGCACCCTAGCTGACTTAGATTAAGAAAAGAGAATTGTAATACATACGTGAAAGCACGAAAATCCAATGGAGTAGGATGGAATGGAATGGCAGACAACTAACTTGCCTGCCCTTAAAATACTAACACAAAAACCCAAAGTCAACTCCTAAAAGCCTGAAAAGGAAACCCGAAAATCCAAGCCACCAATCCCTGAATCTCCCGAAATATCCGGAAAGATTGCTAACAGCCGTCCGAGATAACCAGATTTCCTCACTATCCACCTAAAATTCCGGAAACCGGGTCCAAGCTCGGAACCCCATTTCGGATCCTATACTTCTTCTCCTACCAATCCTAATGTCTTGGCTTCCGTCCTTTCTTTGAACGACTCCCCACTTGGCTGGTAGGCGTCCCCTTCGTGTTCTTGGCTGGCGTAGTTCTTGCGGTGGCCCGAGTCTGGATATGGCGCGTTGCTGGAGACGGATCGCTATCGTCTTCGGTTCCGGAAGTGGAGTGAGCACTCTCCTCATCCGAATCTTCAATAACTTGGACTTCCTTCTCCTTCTCTAGTGTTGTATCCTCCAACGTCGCGGGTTCGCTTCCTTTCTCCGGCGTGGTCTCTTGCATGTGCACAAATCCTTTCGGATTGGTCCGAGCCGGATTTGTCATCCCACCGATCCGGTTGATGAGATCTCCCCTAACCTACTGTCCCGGAACCTTGAATGTTCCGGCCATCAAATTTGGCATTGTTTGTGCCTTGGGAACTTTCGGAGTTGAGAACTTAGATGGCACCGGAACCGATTTCGCGCTAGACTTCGGTTCCGGTTCCGAGGCTGGCCTCAAATTCAACTCCGTCATCCGTATCTTACTGGCGGAAGGCTCGGCTGGTGTGAGTATCCCCCTCAGGCCCTCCATCCGGGTTGCCTGATCCGCCACTGGCTTTCCTGGGGTACCTGCGACAAAAGGAAGTTCCGGAAAAGTGGAGAAATCCATTGCATGGTTTGGGTCGATGGCCGCCAGCAATTTCTGGATCTCCTTGAAAACTCGCTCTATTCTCGCGGTGAAGTCTACGAGGATGGTAACTACCTTGGTTCCGATAATGTGGCCTTTAGATATCATCTTGGAGTCAAACAAGGCAGCCTTCGTGATGATGTCGGCTTTGATGTTGACTGCCCCGGTTAGATTCTTGACCAGCGCGAGGGCCTCCTTTTCTTTCTCCTTCGCAGCTACCATTTCTCCTTCCGCCCAATTCACCCGAGTCTGAAGTATATTCCGTTCCGCCTCCAACTCCTAGATCCGCTCATCCCTCTTCTTCAGATCCTCCGGCTTGGGCAGTCGCTTGATAGCTTCCACGATCTGATCCGGATCCACCTTCAGTACTTCCGCGGTGTCTATCACTAGATCCGACAATCCGTCATGAAGTACCTTGGCTTCACGTATCCAATCGAGCCCCGCATTGAAAAATGCGAATTCCGTTTCCATCTCCGGTCCCTTGCTGGACTCCCCCCTCTTCAGTGTCGGTGGCTTGATTCTCGACCCTGGATCGGTTGACTTCCTCTTCTTGGTCCTCGGATCGGTAAGACGTTCCTCGGGAAGTTCCTCTGGTTCCGACTTGACCGGTTCCTCCGCTTCCTCCCCGGAAAGTCCATATGACAAGAGTGTCTTTTCGGTGTCATACTGAATTATTTCCGCCGCACTCAAAAGTTCCTGTTGATGGTACAGATGAAACAAATACGTGCTAACTGGACTCGCCTTAGCTCGAGTCACGTGATCCGCTAATTTAGCCACTATCTCGGCTATGATCCTACCCCAGTGGACTATCCGGTTCTCCATAGCCCCAAAGATAGTGTTGGCCACCGTAATGGTAACCCGCGTTGGCTTTTCTGGATATAAGATCGGAATCAGAAACTCTAGAATCCGCCTATGTCTCTCGTCTTTACAGTCATTGATAGCAAAGCCGTCCTTAGGGTTTGTAGTCCCGATGAACTTCCCGGCTACAAAACGGTCCGTCCTCGATGCTAATCCGTTCCCACTCTTCCGGAATTGATAAACATCCGCCCAGATGTCCTCGGTCCACGCGACTGGCCGCCCTCTCAAAGTAAGCTCATATTGATTCGGAACACCGTGAAGTAGCTCCTGAATCATCTCCTCACTCTTGAGATTCCACGGTCGGTGTAGTAAACCGACACATCCTAATCTAGTCAAGTCCTCCTCTAACTGTTTGTGTAGTTCCGGGCTATCCGGAATGGCCGGAGAGATAACCCGGGCAGATACCGTTGTCCTCCGTACTGGTCCGGATGCCATAAGATCTAAGTGAGACCGAAAAGAAAGTAGTCCTTCCTCAGTCGCTAACTCACCACTCTTTCCCTCAACTACTCACACAAACAGTCTCGGGTACACAGAACAGAAAAGGGAAGAGGAAACCCTAGGAAGACGGTTTAAGTACTAAACTGTCTTTCTACGGTCTTAAGGACAACGGCTACAGGTCCGTTGCCTCAACGGTATCCTACTTCCGTAGCTACGGGACCTATACGGTAGGTTCTTGTGTTCCAGATGAGTCCGGATTCCGGATCCGGATAAGTTCCGGGTACGGGTGGTGCCGGAACGCTTATTTCCTACTTCAAGTTATCTGGTCCAAAAATCACACTCTAATTATATATATATTTTTTTTAATTTTATTTTTCGTACCTACTTATTGTATTATTGATCCGTTTCCGGATTCCGGATTCCCACATTATCCCTTTGATATACTAGGCCAGGAGCAGTGTTCGAAGGTAGAAGTCGCTCCTAGAAAGTTCTTTCATCGCAGAAACAAAGTGTTCTGCTTGAAGATTATTGAGGATGGCCTGTTCACCGTTCATAGTCAGGGCCCGTTCTTTAACGATCAAAATACCCTTCTCATTGATGATTCTCCTGAAAAGAGTATTTGCAATGATAATGGAAATGCCTTGTTCCTCGAGACTTGGAGTCATTCCAAGCGGAGGGACGACGTGCTCATGGGCAAGCTGCTCCCTTGGCTCCGGAGGTTGCATTCCAACTGTCCGGACGACGGGATGCAACAATACGTCAATGAGAATCGGATCGGGTTAGACCCGCCCGGTCCCGATGACCATGCCCTCCAAGATATCATTGAGGGCATGAAAGAGTCCGCGAAGGTTATGAATTGCTCATACGAGCTTTCCGCAGTAGGTCTACGTGTAGAGACGCGTCACCGTAGAGTTTACACTTCGACTTAGAGTTTACACTTCCGTGTGATTGAGCATGCATGGATCCAGGCATTTTGTACTATGTATTTCAAGTAAATGACCATTCATTGTAATTAATATATGAAACCCTTTTTTTTAAAATCATCTTCTGGCTCAATGTTTAAGAATTTGTATGCCCTCGAAGTGCTATTTGGTTGATGCGGAAAGCAAGAATTGAGCTTATTAATAATTATTTAGTGCAGGTCGAAGGTGTTTGCTTTTTGAGATCACTTGTGAAGCAAAAAATCACAAGGAGCCTCCTCTCTGGATCGGAAAAGGCACTATCGAGTGACTCCAAATTCGATGGTGGAAGCTGTGAAACGGCTCCCTTCTCTAAGCCCTACATGTTGTGCTGTGCCACGGATGCCGCGTCGGCTGCCATCAACTATTCAAAGGGGGATATTGAGGACAGCGTTGTGTACAGCCCCCCAAGTCGTGGACCCGGAAGGACTCCTATCTGTTCTCCGTCGCCGTTGAAGCGCACGTCCTCGAGCTACGGACGATCTGCATTACCAACTTCGTGCATGGGCACTCCCACAAGTCGAAAACTAAAGCTCCCGGTCGACAACGTTGTGAGATATCCTCGGCTCGAGGATGACGTTCAAACTTCAACTCCGTTAATTAGCATCTATCCCCATTGTTGGAGTGGAATTAGATCCACTTCTAAAGGGAGATGAGGAGATTTTACTTCACGGGAAGGCTGTTTCGTTTTGTAAAACTTCATTTGATGGTAATCCATCACCTCATTTGAAGTCTCGGGGAGCAAGGCGAACGCCATCATCGGATAGTCTTCTTCGACAAAGAATTGTCAGAGAGCAAAGACAAAGTATGGGCTCAAAATCTACCGAGATTGTAGTTCTAGACCTAAACCCTAAACCGGTTCTACCAAGGTCGCCCCTTAAAGGTCCAAAATCTCATTCTGCTTTGGAGGTTCCCGAAAGCATCCGAAGGCCAAAGCGGAAAGCCAGGGCTACGCAAAGTTTGAATGATTGGGATACTTCTGATAGTCGAGGTTAGTCGCATTATCCTTCGAGGCGTGAGGATATCCTACGAGGGCTTGTAAAGTTGCAAGCAATGGAAGCAGCAAAGATTGATTGATTAGACCTCTCCGAAAAAATGTGAGAGAAAATGTGTACATAAGTCAGACATGTTTTAGAATCCATCCATTTTGTAGCCTCTTAGTTTTTACCATGAGTAGAATGATAATTGAATTGTAAGTACTTAGAGAAATTGAGTATATACGGACATATTGTAGGGTAAACATGAGGTAATAGGAGCCAATAAAGGTGTCACACTTCCTTTTCTTGAGCTTTGTTTGTAAATAATTTTAATTGATTCTTGAATATTAAAAAAAAAATTACACTAATGTATTCAATATTGTAAGTAGATTCTTAAAGATGGATTACATCCATACATAGAAATGTATATATATTCAAAAAGGACAAAAATGTGAGTGTCACGCTTGCTTTTTGTGCTAAATAGTGCTTAATTGAATGACTATCGTGACATTTTGGATGAATATTGTTTTGGCGCCTTCACGAATTCATCCAAATTCAAACTTCAATGCCGTGTGGAGCCGTTTCTCTTTCGCTGAGTTCTGGCGTGTGACCTCGCTCTTTCCTTCTGGCAGAGCTGTGTAAACTTTGTGTTCACGTTTAGGGTTTCTCCTTGCCTGGCATCCTACTGTTGTTCCCTTCTCACTAAATTTTGTGGAGAGTGCTGTTAGAGTTTTGGACTACTGAGACTTGTGAAAGTCTGGCGCAACCACATTGAAGGACACGCTCTTTTAATTTTACTAGGGTTTAGGGGAAGCGTGAAGGAATTTGAGCTGTGTGTACTTGGGAAGAACTATGGCGCAATTGTAGGTTTATCTTGCTGTGGTTTTAGGACGTCTCCAGCTGCTTAAGGGTTGCCACAAACACATTCAAGTGCAGATATCTTGCTGCGATTTTAGGACGTCTTCAGTTGCTTAAGGGTTGCTGCAAACACATTCAAGTGCAGAATTTCAGATTTTAACGTAATCCTATGTTAGGGTGCGTTTAGGTGCTGGTCCTCACGCATGTTTGTTGCATGTGCATTGCTATTGTAGCACCGTCGCTATTCCCGTTGCTGTTGGCAACATCGTCGTTGTTGTTTCCTGTTGGCGCTAGTGTTGGTACTGGCAGTTTAAGGTTTCAGCTATGTTCAATCCAGTGCTCCGTGTCTTCCCAAGTTCTGGGGATGGAATAACTGATGTAGTGTGGATCCATGGGTGCATTTTCAGAACCTTCATTTTCGAAATGGCTGAATTTGAACTTCAAAGGGGACCTGTCAAGGAAGACAGTTACCTGGCTTGGTCCACAGAGAAGAGGAAGGCGTCTGCACGGGAGCGAACACGGCGATGTCAAGCAAGAAGAAAGGCCGGTTTGGTTGAAGAAGAAGAACTAGCACCTACAGGGAGAATTGAACAGGGAGAATGTCAAAGACTTGAACATTGTGCCTCTAGGGCCAATAGAATTAGCCAAGACATTGCTAGGGAGATTGCAGAGTTTGCCTCTTCCCGCTTGGAAGAATACAATGTTAAAATTCAGCACCTTACTGTGCAAAAGTTTTTGGGTCACAGTTATATGAAAGACATGATTCCACCATTCTTGAGTAACTTGAAATCTATGAAATTGCAACAGAATGTTGTTTCTAGTGTAAGAGAGGGTATGAGAGAACATTTGGTTGGGGTGAAGCCATCAAAGATTGCAATGGCTAAAGATATCTTGTGCACCTTTGCTTCATTTTCAGTGGTTGGAAGTGGTCAGGGGTTGGCTGCTGTGTTGGGGGTGGATAGGAGAAACATATCGAAGGCGCGGGCTAGACGGCTTGTTTTGGATACTGCAAACGATGCTTTCTGGCTGTATCATCGCCGAAAAAGTCGTAGCGATTCCCTCGCAGAGAATGTGAAGGCCGCAGTGGAGCATTGGTGGGCTACTGAGACCACAGTGTCTTCAAATCGGAAGGATATTGTAAGTTTCCATGAAGGTCTGAGACAATGGATTTCACATCCAACACATTTCCTTCAGTGTTCACAGGTATTGCCTTACTTTTATTTCTCACTATTGTAATTTGATGCTAAATGTTGTCCTTGCAATGTACTGCTATTGCTGCTGCACTTTATGAAACTTCTGTGTTGGAAGTGGGATGCTTTGGCCATCACCCGTTAGGCTTTTCTGCTTACAATGCCAATGCGATTAGAAAGTTCACTGCCTTTATCTTGCTTACGTGCTGAAGGTTGTATGCTTGAGATACTTAGATTCATTTGTTGCTTGTGCTCACAGTGAATGTCACTTGCTGTGCTAAAAGTGCACTATAGCCTGTGCTTAGGGTGCTTCAGCTATATCCCTTTCTTTTGCCTTGCTTTTGTGCTAAAAAGGGTGTACTTGAAATACTTGAAATCATTTGTTAGTTTTGCTGCGTTGAGTGGTGTGCTTAGGGTGCTAGATTGCTTGTGGCCTTATGGTTCAAGTACTTTACTGGACTCCTACTTTGGTATTGAAGTTGCTTAGGGTGCTGGATTGCTTAGGGTACTGGTGGCTTGTGGCCTTATGGTTCAAGTACTTTTACTGGACTCCTACTTTGGTATTGAAGGTGTTTAGGGTGCTGGATTGCTTAGGGTGTTGGATTGCTTGTGGCCTTATGGTTCAAGTACTTTTTTGGACTCCTACTTTGGTATTGAAGGTGCTTAGGGTGCTGGATTGCTTAGGGTACTGGTGGCTTGTGGCCTTATGGTTCAAGTACTTTTATTGGACTCCTACTTTGGTATTGAAAATGCTTAGGGTGCTGGTTGCTTAGGGTGCTGGATTGCTTGTGGCCTTATGGTTCAAGTACTTTTTTGGACTCCTACTTTGGTATTGAAAATGCTTAGGGTGCTGGATTGCTTGTGGCCTTATGGTTCAAGTACTTTTACTGGACTCCTACTTTGGTATTGAAGGTGCTTAGGGTGCTAGATTGCTTAGGGTACTGGATTGCTTGTGGCCTTATGGTTCAAGTACTTTTTTGGACTCCTACTTTGGTATTGAAAATGCTTAGGGTGCTGGTTGCTTAGGGTGCTGGATTGCTTGTGGCCTTATGGTTCAAGTACTTTTATTGGACTCCTACTTTGGTATTGAAGGTGCTTAGGGTGCTGGATTACTTAGGGTGCTGGATTGTTTGTGGCCTTATGGTTCAAGTACTTTTTTGGACTCCTACTTTGGTATTGAAAATGCTTAGGGTGTTGGTTGCTTAGGGTGCTGGATTGCTTGTAGCCTTATGGTTCAAGTACTTTTATTGGACTCCTACTTTGGTATTGAAGGTGCTTAGGGTGCTAGATTGCTTAGGGTGCTGGATTGCTTGTGGCCTTATGGTTCAAGTACTTTTTGGGACTCCTACTTTGGTATTGAAAATGCTTAGGGTGCTGGTTGCTGAGAGTGTTGGGTTGCTTAGGATCCTGGGTTGCTTTTGGTGCAAGTTTTAAGGTGCCTAATGTGCTTTCACTTTGTCGGTCTTGTATCTGAAGGTGGTATGCTTAGGGTACTTTGAACCATGTGATCCTTTTGCTTGCAGCGAATGTCAGCTTGTGGACCCCTGAGCACAGGTTCTGATTTCTTTGATTTGTGTTAACTGGTATGCAGCTCGAATTTTATACGGCTTTCAAGGCCAAGAACCTTGACCTTGTTTGTAGCTTGACTTCTTTTGAGAACCTGAAGCCATGGTGGGTCAAGCGGTTGCGAATGTGGAATACCTGTTGTTGCTGATACCACCAGGAGTTGACAGAGCTGATGATTGCTCTCGACATTATGAGGACTGATAGATAGGGAATTCATTTAGATTGTTCTTGTGATTGTGCGATGATCTGTGGTGGCTTAGGGTGTGGTGAAGGTGCGGGTAGTATATGTGCAGCTCATCTTCAAGTGTATGAGAGGCTGACTAACCTGTGGACATCCATTTTGTGCAAGAAAGACGAATTGTCAATGTGGCACAAGCGGGACTGTTTAATGGATGAATGCGTGGATTGTGGAATCCAGATGCTTCGGATTTGTCCGCAGGAAATGACATCTGAGCAGATCGTCAAGTGGAAGAGCATCGGATACAAGGTGGTAGGGACAACGGAGGAAGGAATCCCAAGGAAAGCCTCAACCTTGGAATATAAAGAAACAACTCCCCGTGAGTTGATCAATTACCTGAAACCCAAGTTGCAAGCGTTTGTGTTGCATAATTATGTAGCATCTTGGTAGGATTATCAATTTAAAGAATTGTTTACCTCTGTTCCTCCTAGAACTTTAATCTCTTGCACTGATTTTTCAGAAAATTATACTTTAAAGGTTCAAAATGAGATACAAAGTATGCATTGGCACAATGATCAGGTCACAATCTTGGTTCATATCACTTACAAGTTAAACCCTGATTGGGACAGAGATAGTAATGAGGCTCTTTTGTTGAAAGAAACTCATTATTATGTATCTAATGATAAAACTCATGACTCTTTTTGTCCAACATTGTCTTATGCTGAATTGGGAACATGTGAAGGGCCAAGGTTTCACCCCCAATAACCATATAGTCTGGTTAGATGGATGTAGTGGGCAATTTAAGAGTGCACGTGCTTGGTATTTCATAAGTAGATATCCTAAGTTGACTAGCAGTGCCACATTGGTAGATGGTTGCCAAATGTCTTGGAATTATTTTGGGTCTGGTCACGGGAAGGGAGAAGTAGATGGTGCAGGTGCCTTGCTGAAGAGAGAGCTCCGTAAAGAGCAGCTGAAAGCGGATGGAAGGAAGCTACAGAGTGTTGCTGAGATTGTTCAGTTCTTGAACGAGCAAGCTCTGAAAGTGCACGCAGGACCCCAAAGTGCCCGGAGTGAGACATCAAAAATTTTCTGGCTAATTCCTAGAACTGGCCTAGGTAGTGTGGACCGAAGTGACAGCAGACAAGCGGAACGTGTACCGGGAAGCATGTCGAACCATCAATGCCGTTCGGTAACAGCAAGAGACCCAACACTCCTGTAGTATCGACAATTGTCTTGTTTTTGCTATGTGTGTTTGGGGTATGAGACCCAACATACTTGCTACCAATCAGACCATGTCCGAGAATTCAGTTTGTACAGGTTGAGACAGGGTTACATGGACGTCCGGACGGACGTCCAGCATCTACATCCGCCGGTTCCCGAACGTCCGCCAACATAGGACGTTCTGACCGTTCAGCGGACGGGGAGGCGGACGGGAGGCGGACATGACGGCGGACGGGGAGCCGGACGGGAGGGCGGACGGGGAGGGCAGACGGGGAGGGCAGACGGGGAGCTGGACGGGAGGGCGGACGGGGAGCTAGACGAGAGGGCGGACGGGGAAAGCGGACGGGGAGCTAGACGAGAGGGCGGACGGGGAGGGCGAACGGGGAGGCGGACAAGGAGGCGGACGGGGAGGGCGGACGGGGAGGCGGATGAAAGGCGGACAGGGAGGCGGACGGGAGGGCGGACCGGGAGGCGGATGAAAGGCGGACGGGGAGGCGGACGGGCAGACGGGTCGGTGTGGGGTCGTCCGATTGGGGCATCTAGCGGAAAATGGGGTAAACTTCGGTGTAGGGATGAAACCATGGGGTTTTTTCCAATTTTTGGAGAATTGCTAAAGTGGCAATATATGACAAAATAATGTTACTAAATTTTTTAGTATTCATTTATATTTTGGATAGAATTATCTTCTCATCGACATATTTAGATGAGTTACATTTGATGTGCGCAATTTCATCCAATTTTTTTTCTTTCAAATTCGAGCAATTTGGCATTATCATCCAATTTTTCTTCAAATTTAACCTATAGATTTGGTGCAGTCCATTTTTTTTTAGGCATTTGGGCCTTCAATTGGCCCAAGAAAACAATGGTTGATGGTTCAAACAAATTCAATCATCCAAATAACCATAGGATGTTGTAACCCCTACATGCTGAAGCCTTATTTTCAAATTTAAACTTCCTTTAATTTGCTCTAAATTGAACAAAGAGCCCACATTTTGGTAAGATGTATCAATTTTTTTGGAATTGTAACCATACAAATTCAAACTAGACTTGTTAGAGATTGCATAGGAAAAGAAAGTACAACAATATCACTTGTAGAGTGAAAGATTATAACATTTGACAATGATGCTGTTAAAATCGCAAAAAAAAGTTGAAGCCTTTTTGGCAAGGCAAATCTAAAATGTTGGGGACCCAAAGAATATGAGGTTAATGGGCCAAACTTGCCCAATCAATTTACAGCTTTGCAAAATTTACTCTATAATTTTTTAATATGAATTTCCAATATGAATTTTCCTCCAAGATCTACTGTATTTGAGTCTCATTTCCAAAAGCTCTTAACACAAAAGAAAAGTCAAGATTGCACAAGGTACCCTTGTATAATATCTCTTTCAGAAAAATCATTGTCCTTTAATTGCAAGATCGGACTTCTGGAGCCAAAAGTAGACTTCAAAAAGAATTTCCCAAAATTATTACCTCACTAAAATGATGAAAAATAGTTAGGTTTTACTGAACTTCAAAGTTTTGCAAACACCATATTTAATATTTTGGTACCTCAAGCATTTAGAGGGTAATTACTATTTTTTTTTAACATCTTAATGAAGTCGACAAACCCGTTGCATTAAAAAAATTAACAACACACCATTGATACCAAACAAAAAACCATGCTTCTAGAATCTAGAAGACAATTTACAATTATACATAATACATTGTCCAATTGAATATCTTCAACCATACATGGCAAATTGAACAATTGGAAGACCATACAATTTAAAACAAAAACTTCCCAATCTTGCAAATACCAACTTAAAAAATCACAATTTCCGTAATTGTAGGGTTTTAGACTTTTCTATGCAAAATTGCAAAGCAACAATGACAAAAGATAAGGACAATTCACACACTTTAAAAATCATTATCAATTAAAATATCCTCGTCAATTACAAAGGCACATAAAAGTCCAACTACATTGGCATTCATTGGTCTTAAGAAATCAAAATGGTACACATATGCTATGCAACTATGTAATTCGCATACATACTACATTACTACTTGGCATCTATGCATACTAACAGCCTATATACTTAGATGAACTATTCTTGAACTTCAATATGAACCACGGAAGTGTTCATCCGGAATAGGCCAGTTGAATGAAGTACGGAAACGGAAGATGACTTGTGCCAAAGTACTCTCTTTGTTCTGAACGCGCTTCAAGTAAGTATCAAACACCTGTGCAAATTGTGGATGGAGGTACTTGACATGTGAGCTACTTGATTCATGCTGCAACTTGTGATACGCCTCCGACATGCACTGCCTACTGATCCGTTCAGCTAATTTAGCAACAGCATATTGCTCGGATTGCATGGAAAGAGAAGGGATGTTTTGCACATCCGCATCTCTTCCATGTACATAAGTAATATTGGGATCCATCCACCACCTCCTCTTTATAGCTTCGTCCTTTTCAGCTGTTGATGTGAATGTATACAACGACTTCATGGGCTCGCTCAACACTGTAGTCATCCCCCAATCACAAACTCCAATGTAAACCCGGGACTCATCTTCAGAAAAATGAAACATGATGTTGTCCGGAGAAATGTCGTTGTGGAGATGTTTAGCGGTGTGCACCGCATTCATGATGTGCAGTAATGCCTATGCAAGCTCCACGCGTTTGGCTCTAAATCGCTTCAGATTTTTAGCAGCAATGATTTCTTCTTCTGTTATACGCGGCTCATACAACACTCGAAGGGCTATATTGTCTGGATAGTCGTCATCCCGACGCATCATTTCACGCAATGTACCGCCGTTCCACCAGAATGAGTATCCTTCATTCTTTTTGGAATGCACTGCAAAAAAACGTATCACTCCAGCATGTGGAATCCTTACTGCCATAGTCTCAGTATTGTGTTCCATCTTTGCAAAAGCAGGTCGTTCACCTTCTTGGAGAGACATCTTTGCTGCAAACTCCCATGATGGATGAATCTCCCCACATCCTTCTATTTGCACTCTCCGAATTGTAGCATAGCCACCCCGCATGATTTTGTTATTTACGGGAATCACCGTGGCCGTTTCCGGAAGGGCTATTGGAAGGCGACGTGTATTTTGTACTTAGTCCATTCCAGGCTTGCTCGTCCACCAACCAATTGACCCTGCTCTATTCTGCCTCCTCTTAAATGGTTGGCACCTTTTGGTGAATAAATCCGCTTTCATAATGACATGCTCGAAGGCTTCATCATTTTCGCGTTTCTTCCTCCAATATTTATCCAAAATGACCGAAGCATTCCATAATGCATCATGCACCTTGCTGTCAAGAAATTTGGGGAAATTCTTCTTCTCCGTTTCATCAATCCATTGCGGTACGTGCAAGGCGTCCAACATCCTCTGCCTCATATCCACGAAGAATTTCTCGATGCAATCCTCTTCATATCGCACATATTTAGTGTCAAGAGACACTGTAGTCTCTGTCTCATAAAACTTCACAATCAATTCGATTAAGAATGCTTTGCAACTCTCCGAGGGATTCTCCCTTGTCCACTGAATAGAGGGGGCTTCTTCTTTTCCCTTCGGCTCCTTGGAAGCCTTCTTCACCCTCGGCATGTTGATAACCCAGTAGAATGATGAACGTCAAAGTTTTATAAAAAATTTGGCAAGAGTTACCCCAAATATTAAACTCTTACCCACCCAAAGAAAGGAGCCATTGGAGGTCAAACCACCAGCTCTCCACTCTCTCTTGCATGCAAGGGGGAAGGCAAAAGTGAGAGCGGACGGTCCGTCCGCTTGTCTTATATGAGGCGGACGGCCTCATTCCAGTCCTACAGCGGACGGACTAGCCGTCTGCCTCTTCTTGGCCGTCCGATCGGACGGTCTAGGGTTGGCGGACGCCTCGTCCGGTCCGCACGGTCGAATAGAGGCCGTCCGATCGGGCGGACAGGGTGGCCGTGCGCCCCCTCTGGCCCGTCCGATTGGACGGACGGACAGTCTGCGTGATCGGACGGTCCAAAGGGGGCGATTTTTAGATCGTCCGCTTCATTTCTACCGTTTCATTTTTAGGGTGATTTTTCCCCCTTTTCATTCAATAAGCTTCATGTAGGTCTTCTTGTTTGGGAGGAATTGGGCATTTGGGCATTTCAATGCCTAATAATTAAAAAAATAGACCCAAGGCTTCTTCTCAACTTTCTTCAATTTCTTGAAATTTTTACTTCTAAAGAAATGTCAATATTTTCATTACATTTATCATTTTCTTGAAATTTCGAGTTTTTAACCGTATAAATTCAAACTAGACATGCTAGACATTATGGAAAAAAAGAAAACACAACAATATCCCTTATGGAGTTAAAAATTATAATGTTTACCTATGAGGGTGTTCAAATTGCAAAAAAGAGTTCAAATATTTCTTGCAAGTCAAACCATTGAACTTCGTGACACAAAAAATTGGAAGGCTTAATGTGTATAAGCTCAATTACATTAGGGCTAATTAAAATCCACAATACTATTATACAATTCTTCCAAATGAATTTGGATTCTAATTTATTCTCCAGAACTAATTGCATTTCAATCTCATTTCCAACTTCCAAGAGCAGGTAAAGAATACAGAAAGTCAACATTGCATTCGGTACCCTTGCACTAAATCTAAAAAAGAAAAAACACTGTCAAGCATTTCCAAGAAGAGATTTTTGATACTACAACTAAACATGTTCAATAGATGTGCATGTTCAAAGTTTTAAATAGTGACATCATTGACCACTAATGGTCACAAAAGTGGTCACCAAAATACATTTAAACAATAATAGTAAATCCATAACCTCCGAATAAGTCAAAAGACATCTTCTACTCTACCCTTAAATAGTTAAACTACATTATACTCTATTCTGAATCCGAACTACTATCGTCATTTCGACCTTCGGGTGTGGGACCAAAGCCACCACATCGCCCATATCCGCCAGACCCTCCTCCTTGTTCGTAATCGGAGAAGTATGGACCCCCAAATGGTGGAGGTAGAGGAGGTGATGCATTTGCCTCGGCCCCTCTTGTCCCTCGTTCGCTTGAGCCGGTGTAGTATGAGCTTCCACGAGGCCCATATGAGTCCGGCCCTCCCGTCCTCGGATAGAATTGCGACCCACCATATTGAGATCCACCGTAGTCCGTGAACCTTGTGCTTCCATGGCTTCCTCGTATGTTTTGGAAGTCATCGTGGGGGCCAGGGCTAAAATGCAAACTTCCTCCTCCATATTGCGGGCAATGCACATCATGATCATGACGAGGTGGTGACCGTTGTTGACGCGGGTGACCTTGATCCAAAATACTATTTCTTGTTGCCTCTCGCAATTGATTTTGGAAGTCCAAGTCTTCGCGCTCTTCTCGACTTACGTGCCTTTGTAGAAGTGGAGGTGGAGGTGGTAAGTCTTCTTCGTCATCATCATCATTGTCCTCTACATCTAGCAATGGTTCCGGAGGAAATCCAAATTGACCTCGATTAGACCACTCCGGCATGCAATCGCTTGGGCCAACCCAATTGGTGTCTATCACCGCTTTGTCACAACTCAATTTGGTCTTCTTGTCCTTTGCAGGCACCGTACGCCAATCCACATCTTTCTGGAGTACAATCTCCGCCCAAATCATTGCCATGGTGGAATAGTTCATGATATTTGGTTTGGAAGCACCTAGACCACAAGATGCCCAAATCTCCTCGTATCTCTGCTTGAAATGTTCACTCTTGCAAGTGTTCATGGGACCTTCCCACCGTCTCACTTGTCTCTCTAATACAACCGTGTTATCTGCTGGCCAGAGTTTCGCAATGTGTGACATTTTCACATACTCTCGACACGTTGTGCAAGTCCATACTGCTTTGGGCTCGTATTGCCATCCCTCTTCAGCCACACAAAAGTGGTTGAAGTAGGCGTTCCAATCCATGTCTTGTGATTTTCCCTTTGTACTCTTCTTCAACGGATTGGGAAATCCTTTTGGAGCCATGGTAATCCTTCTTTTCCGCACTGAATGCAATGTTTGAGTGAGAAGTTTGCAATTTCTATAATTGAGAAGGAGATGAAGAGATTACAAAAATTAAGTTAATTCATTCACAATTGTTCACGCTCCAAGTCGAAAGGGGCTCACAGATACCAATTGGCGCTGGATCTGCCCACTCCGCAAGGGAAACAACTGCGCGGAATGGGCCGTCCGTGCCCCTCTTTATACCGTCCGCCGATGCTGACATCACTGCCCAAATCCGACAGGCGGACAGGCAATATGCCCCGGCGCGTCCAATCGCACGGCCTCGACGGACTGCGGACGACTGCATCGAACGGAGCCCACGGACGGACGCTCTGACCGCGCGGCGGACGGACAACGGGCGGCGAACTATCGGACGGACAGCGGATGGGAGGACGGACAACGGACGGCGGACGGAGGACGGACAACGGACGGCGGACGGCGGACGGGCGGACGAGCGGACGGCGAACGAGCGGACGACGAACGGGCCGTTCTTATACACATTGAAGTTCATCACTTGGAATACCCTATGCTCGAGTCAGATTCGTTAAAAATTAATTAAAAAATAAAAGAAATATGGCATGTAGTGAAATTTTCAGAATTTATAACAGGACATAAGTTGAAATCTTAAAAAAAATTGATGAAAACAAATTGAAATCTCATAACAAATCTTAATTAAATGAATTAAAGAGTCCTAAATACTAAATAAGAAAGAAAATTATCTATGAGAATAGAGATTCTAAGTCTAATAATACTTAACCAAGTTGCTATTCTTAGTAGTTTATATATATATATATATATAAGTTTATTTTAAATCTAACTTTAGCATCAAAAATCCAATTTTCAAAATGATTGATTATGATTTTCTTATTCAAGATTTTGTACAAGAGTTTCCATCACAAACTTCACTTTCATAGTGTTGAGGGCTTTTGGAAATGAGCCTCAAATACACTAACTCTTGGAGAAAAAACCACATTAAAGATTCATTTAAAAAATTGTAGAGTAGATTTTGAAATGCACGTTAGGCCCTTCATCCTCATATTTTTTTGGTGACTTGATTTCCTTCATATTTTTTAAATCATTCTGTAATTAGTTATGGAGGGCGAATAAGTTGAAAGGCAACGGTCATTAAAAGTGACCATGTCCTAAAATGTGCTAGTACATTCACTAAAGCAAAATGTACCTCTCCGTCATGATCACTCTTAGAGCACGGGTGTTCTTAGAGCAACTCCCTTATGGATTTACTTTATTTAACTTTAAAGGAAAATCATCTAAGTAACTACAATAAAGTACCTATGTTTTAGCATTAAACATGTTGATTACAAATGCATATTCTATATAAGAGGAAAACCAAAATATTAAATTTTTATTTTATTTTTAAGTAATCAATAAATAAACTTCTTTTTGTATTTTAGAAATAAAATGTATAGAAACAAAAAGAAAAATGAAACAAAAGAAAAAAATCTTTGTTTTTAATTAAAAAAGAAATAAAAGATAAACATGCATATTTTTATTGACGTTTTTTAATTGAGCCTTGATAAAATTGAAGAGCATATGAATTGAAAATCCGGCCCAAGGGGTTTAGACTTTAGATTAAGTAGGGCCGGATGGAAAAAACTGGAGCTGGATTGAAGAATGGATTGAAGGCAAATCCAGCCGGACTTTCATCCGACCTTAGGCATAGTATAAACCCAGACTTAGATAAAAGAAGAACTTATACATTATACAAATAGAAACTAAAATTTTTTTATTGCTTCACGTTGCAAATTCTCCAAGAAAAAAAATAAATATATATATATATATATATATATATAACAAAACAAAACAAAAAACAAAAGAACACACACAAAAACATATCTTTTATGGATTAGAAGATTATAATGCTTTTCACAATGAGTAAGGATTTTATAGTTCTACTAATTTCAAAAATGTTGTGAAGTCTTACACTCTTTGTATATCCTTACTTTTAAAACAATCCTAATCAAAAAAGGGCATTACAAAATACAGTACAAACATGGCGTTGCAGTGTGTGACATGCATAAGTTATATACATTTTTGGCTTTTCTATAAGTCCATATGTACAAAACACCTTGAAGTCAATGGAAATTGTCCATGAGGTTTAAAACCAAAACCAAAACCAAAACCCTTGAAGTAATTGTTGTGATTGTAACACCATCTCAATTTGGTCAATTGTAAATTATAACCTTTCACTTTATCACTAATATTGATCATGTTCTTGGTTTTTTCTTTCCCTTTGAAATATCCTACATGATGAAAAAATAAATAAATAAATAATATCCTTTATGTCTAGTTAAAATTTGTATGCATACAATTTCAAATGAATATTACAAATTTACAATTTGCTCAAAACAATGTCTTAATCTGAAATGTAGGAGACTAAGAGCAGGGTTGCTAGCGTGCGAGCGTGCGAGCGTGAGCATGTGAGCGTGTGAGCAGGAACAAATAAACATGAATTACCTATGACCATGGATTCATAAAATGATTGAATCACCACCTATGACCGTGGTTCTTTAATCTTTAGAGGGTCGTGGCTGTATATTTTTTGGTATTTGTTGTAACCCTAATAATGGTGTAGGTTTAGGTTTAGGGTGTAGGTTTAGCGATATATAAAGATTTGTTTGCTATCTATGTAGTGATGGTAATCAGTCTTCTGCAAGCTTTATTTCTGGTTAAACCACAATTTATGTCACTGAAGCTTTGGTGTACTTGTATTGTATTTCACACTGTCTTTTTCAACAAAAATCATTTCTGTGCAATTGTTTTTTCGTTGAGGGTTTTATATTTTTTAATGGAAGTGTTGGAATAGTTGCCATTTATTTTAAATCTATATTTTTCTTTGAAAATTTTGGTATAGTTTCTATTTTGGTAGACACCCTAGTATATAAGCTGTAGGGAGTCTGGATAGTTGTAATGTTCTTCGACATCTTTTTTTGGAAGCCCACATTTATAGTTTCAATTTTAATATGACATCCTATTCTTGATCATTCAAAATCTACAGTACTTGTGTTTTTTTGACACCTTATATTTTGGAGAATAAGTCGTGTGCAATTGCAATTTTTTTTAAATACACTACAAAAACTTTCGATTACTTGTAATGTTATTGGACACCCTATATGGCTACAAAATGTTTAAATTAAGCACATTCATGTAGTTGGAATGTTTTTTTAAACCCAATATTCCGTAGTTTTGAAATCTTTTCAAACCATGGTCATTGTGAATGTTTATTTCTCTTATAGGCTGTGTCTCTTTCATTGAGACACTTGAAATGATGAACTACTATGTATTCCCTTGTATTGTCATTCAAAAGTGTCAAATGTAAGACACTAAGGTTAGAATTCATTTGAATGCACGACTGCATATTGTAGAGCAAAAACGGTGATATACACACATATAACCATAAAACACACAAATCCAATCATAATCAAAATCAACACATATTGTTTAAACTCATAAGATACGTCAATCTTATGAGTCTAAGTGGCAGTCGATTCTACTGCAGAATCCCTGTCACTAGAAGAATCTGAAGTTTCTTCACCCTCTGAGGCCGATCCATCTATAAACTGCAAGACATTTAGCGCGTACAAAGGCTTTCGGCGTTTGGGTTCTGCAGTCCCAAACTCTGCAAATGCTGATGCTAACTGCGATGCATAAACTAGTAAGTTAAATGACTTCTCAGGACTAAGGAGAAGCCTTTGCCTTCTCTTAACTGCATCATCTGCCATCAATCTCGAACTGCTGCACATGCAAATGATTCACAATTAGATCATGACATCTTACATGTACTTAAGAAACATTAGAATTTGAGGACTAAAGAAAACTTACTTACTAGGTCTATCATGACGAGGGAACTTCCGAGGTACAATTGTCATTGAATCTGGATCTTGTGACACTTGAACATCAGCAGCTTCGCTCATTCCAATTGGGGCAACAGGACTTATAGGAGTAATAGTCCTCTTCATAGGTTCAAGGAGATATTTGAAAATGTTCTCGTCTTTCTCCAACGCTAGAATATGGCGCCCTGTTCCGCGACAGGCCTTGATGGAGGCACCTGTGAAAACCAAAAGAAATTTCATTCAATAAGTGTTTAGGGTTGGTGTTGCATTTGAAGACTATATACAAACTTCATTTGAATTTCATACTTACCTGTTGACGCTGTGCAATCAAGAACAATGTCTCCCTCGTCAGTGGTACCGTCAATGAGAAATGCCAATAGTCGAGCATCCTTTTCTCGAGCCCCACGCCACGGTTTTCCATCGATTTTATTCACTGATAGGGAATCTATTGTCGTATAGTTCATAAGCACGTCATCTTGTTTAAGGTCCACTTTGGCTTGCTCCATTGCCTTTGATCGCTTGAAGCAGAACTTTGATTTCCCTCTAAGACCAAGGTCTTTCACGAGAATGGTGATACCAAACTTCAAGGTCTACTAGTACAAAAACACAACTCACATTAAAAAAATGAATTAAAACTCAACCACGATAATGTTCCAAAAACTGTAAGGGATTTGGAAAATATTACCGTGCTCTTTTTGTCCACGGCCGATATTAGATGCGCTCGATTCGTACATAGCCACTCCTTCTTCACAACTATTTTTCGAAATTCTGTACATAATCCCGCAATGGTGCTCTTTGCATCCACACTCCACGAATGGAAAACCACAATTGTACCATGGTCTTGCAAATGCTTCTCTGCAAATGCAAATGCTTGGAATATCATATTGTAATGGGGGTCTGAGTTCCACGCCGGTATAATATCTGTTGTCAATGAACACCCCGGCACCGGCAAATTCTCTTGGCAGTCAAAAACCATCAAGTCAAATCCGGGAAATTTGTTTACCTTCCCATCGTATTCCCTGTCTTTCTCTACCACCACCTACAATAGGAAATTTGGTACCAATTAGTAGTTTCTAAGATGGAATTCTCATTCTGGACTTCTAAATGATCTTGTAAAGAACAAAAACAAGAAATCCTTACCTTTTCTAGGAAATCAATAACCTCAGTGTAGCAATTCGGCCCAGGTTTTAGTTCATTTTCCATGATGTCTTCGATGGAGACATTCAGGATTAACTCCTCCGACGTTACCTCTTCGTCGTCTGAAATGTGAACCAGCTGAGTCCCTTGGGTGACCATATCTTCATTGAAGTCTGGTAGGACTGCCTTCCTCTTCATTCCGCTTTGACTTCTTCCTACCATCTCAGAGCTCTGGTCCACCGTTGATGATGTAGGAATAACGGGTCCACCTTCATCTTTCTTCATCCCTTTCGCCTTAGCCTTTTCTTCCTTCTCTTTTTCCTTCTCCTTTTCTTTCTCTGCCAACTTCGCCAAACGCTCTAACTCCTTCTTCTGTTTGTTCTCCAATGCAACTTTAAGCTTTGCTGCCTTCTTCCTGTCACTAGACTCCCTCTTCGAAATGGCCCTCCGTTTCTGGACATCGGTCATCCCTACAAACTCATCCACTTCCAAATCAATGGCACCAATACCCTCCAATGAGTTCCGGAGCTGTGATTCCGATGGATGTGTGTATGAAATTGGGCAGTCAAGGTACCATCCACCACCACCAAGATGGGCCGTTGTATACGTCCTCAGTTGCATGGAAGTGTACATGCAACTCGAAGAAGTACGGTCTAAGAAATTCGATAGGAATGTAAGGAAGTCTTTCTTCTCAATTGCACCTTTGCCCAGCAACTCAAACTTGAAGTATCTGTAGTTCCATTGTACAATGCAAAAAAGAAAAATCAAAACACATCACAGTATTGTTTAAACAGATTGCAAGATTTCATTTATACTAAGAAATGCTTCAAATACACTTCATTAATTTATTTGCAATTTAAAAAAAAAAAATTAATCAACAAACAAGACCAAAGGGAGCAAGAACTCTGTCCACAAACTTTGAATCATGTCATACAACTTTTCAACTCACACTATAAACCTCTTCAATTGTGCCCATAGTCCCCAACTCCTTATAAGTATTCTTGCACATCTACATTTCTGACATACAATGACATATTCTTCACTTCATTGTATGAAGTACAAAATAAATACAATGAACACTTAAGATTACTTAACACTTACCGAAAAAGAACTCTTCGCACCGCTTGCTTGGACCCTTCATAGGCCTCAAAGTTGTCATTCTTCTTGAAATAATTTGCTCCTCTCAAGTGTGGTAAGAACCCTTGATCCCAAATCTTCTTTCTCCAACCTTCTAGGTAGTCCACCAAGGTATCTGGTTGCTCTGGTACGTCCATGTTCACAGCGATATTGTCACCCTTCACAATACTGTCAAATTCCTTCACGGCTGCATCTTCAATATAAGAGACAAAGGTCTTGTAATGTCACGCCCCTATCTACTTGGGGTGCCCAATGTACCTAAGTGTGTAAGGGGGACCTTGGGAGTGACTTCCCAAGCCTTGCAATAGACTTGGTAGGGAGAATGAAGAGACTCCCGATCAAACAGGGCGCAATAGCGCCCTGGTTTTGAAGTGGACATGAGAGTGTCACACATGCTTGGAAAGCTCTTGACAATACGCTTCTAATGGCGCAAAGAACGCGCAATTTAGAGTTGTGAGCGAAAAGTTATGGCCGCTCAAAGTTGATTGGGTCCCGGTGGCGCCGGGACACTTGAGGGCTAGGTGTGTGGGGTTCTCAATGAATCCCACAACAAAGTATGGCATGTGGCATATCATTGGAAAGCTATGAACACAAGGAACCTAGAATGACAAGAATGACAAGAATGACAAGCATTACGAGGTTCTAAGACATGAGTCAAAAGTTATGGCCAAAAGAAGAGCCGTGGTGAAGGCGTGACGCCTCCCCCGGTGCATCCGAATCTTTAGAGGGCCATAACTTTGCGAGAACTTGTCCAAATGGGATGAGTGAGCAGTCCATCGGGATCTACTCGTCACGTAGATGTCTAAAATGGTCTCGTGTGTTGGATTTGGAGCTCGGAGCGCAAAGTTACGCCGGTTGGAAGTTCGGGAGTCCAAACGGTGACGTAACTTGGCGATTTGGGTTGGAAGTGGGTGGTCTTCCACAACCCAAGGTTATCCAAGGACTTCCTTCGACCTAGGACGGGGGGGTCTGCCGAATACCACAGAGAGTACTATAGGAGGGGTTGGTCTCCCTCCTCACTCCCTCTTGAAGCCTTGGTGAGTCCCGGTGACTCATGGTTGGTGGTGGTGACTTCACCACCACTTCAAGGCACCATGGGACACTTGTGTGTGTCCCGTGGCATCGGTTGGGTGGAGTCCCGCTCCTTGCTAGGCCTCCTTGGATGTGTCCCGAATTGTGAGTGCCGGTTACCTCTAGTGGATGAGTAGCAAATGCAAAAAGGGCTAGCATGGAGTGGGGTGACACTCAAGGGCGGTTAGGACCATGGTGAGTAGTGCCACTATGGGTTCTTGCACATTAAGGTGGAAGTTCCGCCCCATGTTACTAAGTGACATGCCCGGTGTCATGATGGGAGTGTGTGCTAGTAGTCCCGGTGACTGGGACTTGGCAAATGAGTTGGAAATGGGGACTAACACTGTGGGTGCTTGGCATGTGCAGTGTTAGGCAGTTGGTGACCAAGTGACGCTGTAAGTGGACTGGGGTGAACCTAGTGAGCTGCTGGGAGCTGGGAGGTGTCATTTGGGTCGCGACATTTGGTATCAGAGCAGGGCTACGTTGGTGTGCAGTGAGTCTTGGAGCCATGGTGAGAGCCAAGACAGGTGAAGCTGGAGCTTCAAGACAAGGGCGCCAAACACGTAGTCAAGGTTTGGAGGCTAATGAGCCTTCCTTGGAGGAAACTCAAGGAGGGGATTCTCTTCATTTGGAGCAAATGGGACAAGAATTGACTCCCATTGAGGAAGAGAATGTGGAAAGTAGTGCCAAGGAAGGTGACACCGCCACTAGTCCCGGGAAACCCCAACGTGATCGCAAACGGAAAGGGCGTGACCTCATGTTTGAAGAACTTGTCAAAACACTTCAGGTGATGCAAGGTGAAATCAAAGAGCTTAAGGAGAAGGGTTTTACCTCTTCTTCTCACAAATTATGCAAAACCAACATGCCATCTTCTTTCACAGGCATTGGCAAGGCCCACAAGGTGAAGGACTTTTTGGTGGAATTGGAGTTGTACTTTGAAGCTCAAAGAGCACCTGAAGAAGACAAGATCACCATCGTGGTGACCTTTCTCAAGGATCATGCTTTGCTTTGGTGGACTCACTTTCGTGGGGAAAGTCCTGAGGTGGTGGACAACTTGACTTGGGCTGGTTTCAAGGAACGCATTAGCGACCGTTTTACCCCAGAATACCAAGACATTCGTGATGGAGTGACACTTGTAAGACTCAAGCAAACAGGGAGTCTTAGGGGGTATGTGCGGGAGTTTAATGCCCACTTGAATGTGCTTCCAAGGCTAGATGAGCTAGCCAAGAAGATCATTTTCTTCAATGGGTTGCAAAGTTGGGCAGAACGTGCATTGTTTAGAATGCCCCAACTTCCAGAGACTTGTGCGGAGTTGTTGAAGCTGGCGGAAAGGATTGGTGATGATGAAGGCCAAAACAAGAAGGCTAAAGATGGGCCTTCAACAGGTGAGTCAAGCAAATACTCCAAGCGCAAGTTGAGGCGTCATGTTTGGATGAAGAGCAAGCATGGTGGGGATGGAGCCAAGTCAAGTGGGCCAAAAGAAGGACAAGCTAAGGGCATTGACAAAGGGGGTGACAAAACTAAAAGGGATGTGAGCCAAATGACTTGTTACAATTGTGGAGAAAAGGGCCACTTGTCCCGGGGTTGCACCAAACCTAAGGTGAGTGTTCAAAATGCACGCTCTCACATTGGAGAGCATGTTCTTCAAGGTGGCTTCTTGGCTAAGGCAAATCAACCCAAGTTGAGTCCCCGCTTGTTGTTCTTAAAAGGATCCATAAGTAAGCATGATGTTTCACTCCTGGTGGATACAGGTGCAACTCACTCATTCGTGAGCCCAAGACTTGCTAAAGAGTTGGGCTTGCAAATCAAGGAGTCTTGCAAGCCCATCAAAGTGCAGTTTGCCAAGGGCAAGCCGCACAAGACAAGTAAGGTGGCAACAAACGTGGAAGTGAAGTGTGGGGAGTTCACCTTTGTGGAGGACTTCACGGTGTGTGATATGGATGGGGTAGATCTCATCTTAGGAAATACTTTCCTAGATACTTATGAAGTAGACATAAGAAGGCGGCCATCTTTGAAGGTGGTTGCCAATGTAGATGGAAAAGAGATAGAGTTAGAAATAACTAAGTCACCCAAGATGTTGGGGACTCAAATCCATCTAGTAGTTTTGGAAGAACTTAGTGATACTAAGTTCTTGATTGTTATGCGTGCTGGTGTGGTTGGAGAGGAAAAGAAGTTGGCTAATAGGGCCAATTCCCCTCCAAAGTGTGTAACAAGTGTAATCCATAAGTTTATGGATGTTTTGACAACTGAGTTGCCTGATGCTTTGCCTCCTAAAAGAGAAGTGGATCACAAGATTGAGGTGGTGCCTGGATCACAACCACCATCCAAGGCACCTTACCGGTTGAATCAAAGGGAGTTGAAAGAGTTGAAACACCAACTCAATGAGCTCTTAGCTAAAGGATACATTCGCAAGAGCAAATCACCTTATGGAGCGCCAGTCTTATTTGTGGACAAGAAGGATGGAAAACTTCGCATGTGTGTTGATTATAGGGCACTCAATAAGATCACTATTAAGAACAACTATCCTTTACCTCGAATTGATGATCTCTTTGATAGGTTGGCAGGGGCGGTGTACTTTAGCCGCATTGATTTGAAGTCAGGTTACTACCAAATTCGAATTGCACTTGGAGACATTGAAAAGACGGCATGTAGGACCCGATATGGGTCCTATGAGTTTTTGGTGATGCCTTTTGGTCTATGCAATGCCCCTTCAACATTCACCACCCTTATGAACACTGTGTTCCATCAAGAGATGGATGAATTTGTCATTGTCTACATTGATGACATCTTGGTGTACTCCAAGACGGCGGAGGAGCATGCCAAGCACCTTGAGATTGTGTTGGGAAGACTTAGGGAACACAAATTGTATGCAAATGGGGAGAAAAGTGAGTTTGGTTTGATGGAGATTGACTTCTTGGGCCACATGTTGTCTGGATCGGGGATCAAGCTGGATACAAAGAAGGTAGAAGCAATCAAGGAGTGGAAACCACCTACCACCCAAAAAGGTGTAAGGTCATTTCTTGGACTTGCCAATTATTATAGGAGGTTCATTAGAGACTTCTCTAAGATTGCCAAACCTTTGTCTGACTTGTTGAAAAAGAACCAAGCCATAGTGTGGTCCAAGTCATGTGAGCAAGCTTTTGAGGAGCTCAAGGCCAAACTTTCTTCTCATCCAGTGTTGAAGTTTCCTGAGTTTGATCAACCTTTTGAGGTACACACGGATGCAAGTGATTTTGCAATTGGGGGAGTGTTGATGCAAGGTGGGAGGCCCATTGCTTTTGAAAGCAAGAAGTTGGATGGGACCCAAACCAAGTGGCCAACACATGAAAAGGAGATGTTTGCAGTGGTGCATTGTTTGAAGACATGGCAACATTACCTTGGTCTTCATCAAACCAAGGTGTTCACCGATAATGTGTCGTTGAAGTATTTTGAGAGCCAAGCTAGAGTGACAGCCAAGCAATTGAGGTGGTATGACACCTTGGCTCTTATGAACGTGGACTTGATTCACAAACCGGGCAAAGAAAATGTGGTGCCCGATGCCCTTAGCCGAAAGGATGAGTTCAAACCAAGTTCTACTCAAATACTAAGGTTAATGTATGAGGGAGAAAGTGACTTAGCTAGGAGAATAAGGGAGGCTTACATGAAGGATCCAGAAGCTCAAAAGTTCCTAAGTGATTTGAGGGTTGGCAAGAAAGTGAAGGGGATTCGATTACACCAAGGCCTAATCAAATTCAAACAAGGTAGGGTGTATGTCCCCAAAGGCAAGTTGAGGTTGCAAGTCTTGAAGGAGGAGCATGACAAGCCTCTTGCAGGACATAGAGGTGAGAAAGCCACCATAAGTTTTGTGGCTAAGAGGTTCTATTGGCCTGGGATGAAAGAAGACATTGCACATTATGTAAAGACTTGTGTCACTTGTCAAGCCAACCGAGCTTCATATCAAAAACAAGTTGGGTTACTTAAGCCTTTGCCCATTCCAAATGGTCCATGGGAATGTATTTCCATGGACTTCATCACTAGCTTATCGGAGTCACAAGGGTTTGATGCCATCTTTGTGGTGGTAGATCGGTTTAGCAAGTTGGCCAGGATGGCGCCAACAACAGGAGTGGCAACTGCATTTCAAACAGCCACACTTTTTTTCAACACTTGGTGGAGGCATAGTGGATTGCCTAGGGTGATTGTCTCTGATAGAGATCCTAAATTCACAAGTGCATTTTGGAGGCACTTGTTTAGGAAAATGAAGACCAAGCTTTCATTTAGCACAGCATTTCATCCTCAAACAGATGGGCAAACAGAGAGGGTGAATGGGGTCTTGAATCAATACCTTAGAAACTATGTGAGTGCTGACCAAAGTGATTGGACGGAGTATTTGGCTCTGGCTGAGTTTAGTTACAACAAAGCCAAATATGCAGCTACAGGAGAATCGCCATTCAAAGTGGCTTATGGTGTGGAGCCACTTATGCCTACTGACCTTGCCTTGGAGGGGTTGCAATCAGAGTTTGAAAGAAGCCAAGTTGCAGAAGACTTTGTTGTTCAAAGAGAAGCTATGCTTGAGAAGATCAAGTTGCATCTAGACAAGGCACAAAAGAGATACATCAAACAAGTGAACAAAGGGAGACGCCAGGTGGAGTATGCTGTGGGACAAAAAGTGTGGTTGAATGTGAAGAACTTCACATTGCCAGAAGGACTAACACCTAAGTTCATGGCCAAATATGCAGGTCCCTTTGTCATCGCCGAGCGGTTGTTTGAGGATGTTTATAAGTTAGAATTGCCACAGGAAATCAAGGTGCACCCAACTTTTCATGTTTCATTGTTGAAGCCATATCATGAGGATACCTTGAGGCCGAAACGCAAGCAAGTGTTGCGGCCTCTCCCTAAGTTAGTTGGAGAACACCTTGAGTATGAGGTGGAAGGGATTCTTAAGAGTAGAAATACTAAGAAAAGGGGCAAAGAATACTTAGTGAAATGGCGGGGGTATCATGAAAAGGAAGCAATTTGGGTGAATGCCAAAGATATGGTTCATGCAAAGGAGGTGGTGGATCGATTTGAACAAAGTAGACAATCCAACAAAAAGCCACGTAGGAGTTGATGAGGACATCAACCTTTGTTAGTGGGGGAGAAACACAACACTTGTGTAAACAGTGCATTTATGCGCTTGTCTATTGTGTACTTGTTTTGAAATAAAGTTGCAATGTTGGAAATGACTCCTTGTGTGTGAGTTAGCTCTTGATTGGCATTAGCACTATGAGATGAGTCCTAGTCTCATTGATGTTTGGTTTAGTAGAAGAGGATGGAATGATACGTAAATCAATTTTGAGAGTGCTGCAAAATAGGGGCCTTGGCTTGAAGGTTGCAAGGGACTAAACCCTTTTGACTTTCAAGCTTAGGACTTGCTCGGGCGGGAGCAAGATAGTGGCACGGGCTTACAAAAGTGCCCTTTGGGAGTGGACCATTGTCTACACATGGATTGATCATCCATGCCTCGGAAGAGTACTCAAAGGACAAGTCGGGCGGGACTTGGCACTATCTCTAGGCTTGCAAAGTTCATCACTTGATAACTTAAATGTTGGAGAGGGGTCTTGGTGTTGCAACCAAGTAGAAATTGATGAGCCTTGAGTTCTTCCTAGTCATGTAAGTAAGATAGGCTAGTTGAGCCTAACTCGGAGCCAAAAGATGGCAAACCGGGAGAGTCTCAAAGTAGATAAGTCCCTTTAGAGTAGGTCTAGGTCCTTGGATGTTTGCCGTCCAGGGTGCCAAAACCATGGGCTTATCTAGTGCCACCTTTGTAGACTTAGCCATTTGAACTAAGTAAATGAGTACTTGGGTCATTGCGGGGTTAGCTACCCAGAACGCAATGAAAGTGTTGAGGGGGATGGCTACCCTTCTTAACTCAATGCTTCCGACTAGAAGTAATGTCAATGAGGGCATCGACCCTATTTGGTGGGGGTGAGTGTCACGCCCCTATCTACTTGGGGTGCCCAATGTACCTAAGTGTGTAAGGGGGACCTTGGGAGTGACTTCCCAAGCCTTGCAATAGACTTGGTAGGGAGAATGAAGAGACTCCCGATCAAACAGGGCGCAATAGCGCCCTGGTTTTGAAGTGGACATGAGAGTGTCACACATGCTTGGAAAGCTCTTGACAATACGCTTCTAATGGCGCAAAGAACGCGCAATTTAGAGTTGTGAGCGAAAAGTTATGGCCGCTCAAAGTTGATTGGGTCCCGGTGGCGCCGGGACACTTGAGGGCTAGGTGTGTGGGGTTCTCAATGAATCCCACAACAAAGTATGGCATGTGGCATATCATTGGAAAGCTATGAACACAAGGAACCTAGAATGACAAGAATGACAAGAATGACAAGCATTACGAGGTTCTAAGACATGAGTCAAAAGTTATGGCCAAAAGAAGAGCCGTGGTGAAGGCGTGACGCCTCCCCCGGTGCATCCGAATCTTTAGAGGGCCATAACTTTGCGAGAACTTGTCCAAATGGGATGAGTGAGCAGTCCATCGGGATCTACTCGTCACGTAGATGTCTAAAATGGTCTCGTGTGTTGGATTTGGAGCTCGGAGCGCAAAGTTACGCCGGTTGGAAGTTCGGGAGTCCAAACGGTGACGTAACTTGGCGATTTGGGTTGGAAGTGGGTGGTCTTCCACAACCCAAGGTTATCCAAGGACTTCCTTCGACCTAGGACGGGGGGGTCTGCCGAATACCACAGAGAGTACTATAGGAGGGGTTGGTCTCCCTCCTCACTCCCTCTTGAAGCCTTGGTGAGTCCCGGTGACTCATGGTTGGTGGTGGTGACTTCACCACCACTTCAAGGCACCATGGGACACTTGTGTGTGTCCCGTGGCATCGGTTGGGTGGAGTCCCGCTCCTTGCTAGGCCTCCTTGGATGTGTCCCGAATTGTGAGTGCCGGTTACCTCTAGTGGATGAGTAGCAAATGCAAAAAGGGCTAGCATGGAGTGGGGTGACACTCAAGGGCGGTTAGGACCATGGTGAGTAGTGCCACTATGGGTTCTTGCACATTAAGGTGGAAGTTCCGCCCCATGTTACTAAGTGACATGCCCGGTGTCATGATGGGAGTGTGTGCTAGTAGTCCCGGTGACTGGGACTTGGCAAATGAGTTGGAAATGGGGACTAACACTGTGGGTGCTTGGCATGTGCAGTGTTAGGCAGTTGGTGACCAAGTGACGCTGTAAGTGGACTGGGGTGAACCTAGTGAGCTGCTGGGAGCTGGGAGGTGTCATTTGGGTCGCGACATGTAAGCTTTGTCTAAAATATACAATGCAATGCAATTACTCCATGCACCTACACTTCAATTTTGTAATAAGTAAAAAGTTCAAAGATTACAATACATGTATAAAACTGTATACACTTCTTTCAACGTTCCAATATTGAGCATGTTCTTAAAAAATAGGAAAACTATTTTATCCTACCATATGTATAAGCAGGGAAAAATGTTATTATTTTTTTCCTAAAGTCCTAGTCACTAATGCATGCACTTGTAAAGGAAACAAGCTCTCACCCCAGCATACCAAACACATCTGTTTAAAAATGGTGCAAGTAATATCTCAGACATTGGCCTCGGCGGAAAACGCCTAGCATCACGTGATGGCCCAAATGAATTCCACCACTTCAAGAACTTTATTTTATGTGCTGGTGTAGTGTTGCAAGTTGCAACCATTTGTAGCTTCTCCAGAGTCATCTCTGGAATCTCATTAGCACTCCAATGCCTTTCCACCTACAATTTGCAAATTTTTTGTTAGCCTCAAATGTCATTTTCAACAATAGGAGTCAAATTGTAGTTGCATATGCATAAGACACAAACCTCTTGTAGGAACTCTGGCTTGAGAGCTGGATTGGCCACTGTAACAAGTTTCATCATCTTTATATTCAATTTCCCTATCTTCTCCCGTGCTCCAGCTCTCATTGCATGTGCCACCCCTTCTGGCATGTTCTCTTCCTTAGGAGTGACTTCATGGTACTTCCGTACTGCTCCATCTGCAGCTTGAGCTATCTCTTGCTGCAAAAATTACATGATAAATTAAATTACAAACAGCTTGAAAGCTCAAATCCAACCACATGACAACAAAACATGCATCCAGTAATTCATAATTGTTGAAGACATCTCTTACCCGGAAAAGAAAACAAGTGAAGACCTGTACAGGCATAGTATACCAAGTCCTCTTCATCTTCACTACATCACATAGTTTGAGTTCAGATGGCCTCAACATTTCCTTGAACTTGTCAATGGGAAGAAGTCCATACTTTTGGACTCTGTATAATGTGTGGACAAGATTAGTCTTCACATGTGAATCCTCCGTCGACCTACAATTCATTTGATCAAATGGGTTAATTAAAGACTTGAAATACAATCATAAAAAAAAATATGCAAATAAAGATAATAGACAATGCCATATTAAAAAGGAAAAAAAGACTTACTTGTTTATGTCATGCATTACATGCATGACCAACTCCGTCTTCCCCTTTGTGTTTAGGACAATGGAATCCACAACACAGTGCCAATCTGCGTCACCGAAGTGACGCCTCTTGATGTGGGTCATCCAAGAAATTAGCCGATGGTTTCCATCGCAAACGTAGAACTTCAAGTTTTTCATAAACCTGAGCTCGGGCACTGACTCTAAGTGCGAGGTAAAAATGGCATTTTTCTCTTTCCAAATAGGACCCCAAGCCTCCATCTCCTCTTCCATGAACTCCAAACTTTCCCCTCCCTCATTTGTTGTTGTCACATAAAACACTGCGGCTCCATCTCTATAGCCATTCACAAATTCATGCTCTAGTAACAATAGGTCACTTGCAAGAGTGGGCCTTACCATAGGCATGGCTACCATTCTACACAATGGTATTTGCAACCGAAATAGGTGGTCCGGCTTCATCCGCAAAGCTGCAATAGACTTCACAACATCTACCTTGTGATACTGCCGAAGGTCATCCTCCAGAAGGTCTTTAGACTCATCTTCTACAACGTCCTTCTTTGCATCACCTACCCCGTACTCATGTTCACCTTCATCTTCATCTTCAGTTTCTTGTTCAATGTCTGGTTGCTCTGAAGCTTCGATTGCCTGAGTCTCAGGAATGGTTTCCTCTACCCAAAGGTTAGCTGTACCGTCTTGTATCTGAAAGTTCAAATATGAAAATGAAAGAATTAGAAAGGATTCCAACAAAGACAATGACCAACAGAATACTATGAACTCACTGTCAATTTCAAACTACATAGGTAACTAATATGTCTACAATGAAGACCATCACAAACGAGCTTTGTGCAAAATTAATAATTGAAAATGATTCTAAAGTAACAATTTCAAAAACACACCAAAATAACCAAATAAATTAATAAACCAATACAAGATACAACAGAGAAGTTTGTTACATGTCAATTTGAGACTGAACAAAGATCAATGAACACAACATCTTCACTATGTGTAATTGTGCTCCATGTACAATCAAAAGTTTCATGAATTATAGGTGCATTGTCAGTAATATAACTCTGCCTATTAGTGTTGTTTTTCCTCTGAACTCTCTAGAGAGTGCTCTGCTGTCCTATGACTAAATGCATCCTTATTTTAAGGATTCGTCCAAATCTAGTGTAAAACAACACTAACATAGAATAATGCACAATCCTTGGATCACTCACATGATTGAGGGCACGTTTCTTGTATACATCTGCCAAATAATGTGCACTTATTGAGATTTGGAAAAACTTACCATTTCTTCTTCTCTTCGTTCATCTTCTTCCGAACTGCTGGAGACTTCCGTGGCCGTTGGTGATGGTGTCGAAATGTGAGAAGGTCCAACCCTTGATAGCAACGGGGGATTTGGAGGACGCTCTCTTCCTGTCGATGTACTCCTCTGATGTCCTCCCTGCACATCCAATCAGACGACATAAAACGTCACTAATTTTATATCACTATATTCTTTCCCAAATGACAATCACAAGATTTAATAAAACTAAAGAGAAAGTCATGAACACTAACATCATTTTTTCTTTGTTGAATAGTACCAACTTATCAAACCATATACATTATTGAATGTACAAATTCACTTCATCTACAACTGAACCTACTAGAAAAGAGCCCAAATGTACTTAAATTTTAGAAATTACTATAATACCACACATTCAGAAAGAGTAAAATTTTTTATTGTCAAACGGAGGGGTCTATAGCTAACATGATTTTTTACAGTCACATCTGACGGTCCATGATGAAGAAAGTCCTACACCCCCCGTCATGGGATTATAGTTGCCGTAGTTTCTGTCGTCAGCATTCTTAAGGACATAATGCGAATAAACAACAACTTCTGTTTGGCCTTTTCAATTGAAGTAACCATAAACAAAAAGGCACTCTTTCATATTAAATGCAAATTATAAAAAAAATTAAAAGACTCGTCACATATCGAAAATGAAGGTCAAGGTCAACTCCTGAAACTTTAAGAAGACTTCAAAACTACAATCAAACGCTGCGCAATTAATACAAATGAGTCAAAGTTCAAATAAAAACATAAATATTAAAACTCAAACATTACAAGTTCGGGGGTCCAAGCAGCAACGGCAAATAGACCATCGGATCCGATAGTACATTCCCTATGGTCACCACGACCCACATATTTCCAGAATTTGGAACCTTATAAACCCACGCCAGCTATGGCATATGACAGCGGGGGATTTCGACCCAAACACCCTAAATCCCACTTTGGTCTGCCAGCTTTCGCCACCTATGCATTCTACCTTCACAGCAAGTCAGCAACTTGGAGCCTTCAAAAGTCGACTAGTGTAGAAACTTAGAAAAATTATAACCTTTCTAAGAGAATCCAAGAATTATAGCAAAAGAAGGGGGTCCCGTTACCACCAGGAAGGAGACCGTCAGATCCGACTGTCCGTTCACTGGACTGTCGAGGACCCCCCAAAATGAGGCGGCTTAAGAATTCAATACTCTGTCTTTCCACTGGATATACGTAGTTCAGCTAAAATTTGAAATCGTTCCACATTCTCAAAAGAACTCGCACACCTCGAATCTGAAGGTTGTTGCTGATCTCATTCAAGATCAGTTCACACTTCTTACTGCTTTCGGGAATCGGGATTCATTGAAGCATAGTCCGGGTTCAATAATACACATTAGTTTCACTCCCCGTTTGTGCATACTCCTGAAACCACAATGAATTTCAAGAAAGAAGTATCTTTGATCGGTACAACAACAAGAAGAAGATTAAAAGGATAACTACGGCGATGACCGCACTCAAATTTGGGGGTCCAGGAGTGACTAGTAGAGGAAGCGTCGGATCTGACTATCTTCCCCGAAGTCGCTAGAGGACCCCAACATTTCAGTGGGGAATCGGAATGCACAAGCAGATGCACCGTTAGTTACTGTTCTGGAAACAGAAAAAAATGCAGAGCTGAACTTACCGTATGCACAGACGCCTGCTCTTGCGATGCAGGAGAGTTGGAGTCCAATCTCGCGCGAGAACGAGTGTGCCTCATCGTGGAGCCAAGCTGTATGGTTTCCTGAAATTCCCGCAACAGAGCTGCAGCCGTCTCTTTCTCAGGTGCAAAAAGAATTCTTAAAAAACAAAAGACTGAGTGTCCATAGAGAGGGCCGCACAAGGGAAGGGTGCTGTGACGGGGACAGTGACGGTGACCCGGTGGATGATCTTTCATTGGTAACGAAAGTATATTAATTTTTTACACGCTACGATATTAATTGAAGGACTAACCTTCATGCATCATGGTGGACACTCATTTTCTTGCTCAAAAGAAATTGACACAAGAACGATGAGGTTTCGATGTGTACACTTGCAAAATTTGAGAGAGCTTGCATCTACTCTCCACTGCATTGTTTACTATGAACGCAGGAGCATTCCAAAACTTACTGTGAATGCGTCAACTTAATTTTTACCAATCACCTAGTTCTGCGTTTTCATCAACAGTTTCCTTTTTCAAGATCCTTTGTTCTAAAGCTGTAGATTCTCGACTGTAATTGAAGAAACCTGCAGAAGCATCCCAAAACTGACGGTGGTAAGGTAGAAATTAATTAATGAAGGAAACTATTTCAACGCCGTTTAGTTAATTCTCAGCAATTGTGGTTCATCGAATCTGAATTCGGTTCGGAGCGCTGTGCAAGAGAATCCCGGGACAGAATGAGCACTCCAAGTCGGCCATTTGTGGTAAACACAACTAGCCATGCGAGATGAACGGAAAGCCGGGTTCTGGTGCCAAATTGCGCGCTTTTTTTTTTTACAACTTGCCTACCCTGGAATCGGCTTATCCGGAGATAGGGTCTAGCGGCTGGTAAAGCACCGCACGACTTGCGGTGTCAAGTGCGTCCTCGGCGGCCCTTGAAAATCTGCAGGAGCGGTTTCTGAACACCTGGCCAAGTTGGAAGACCATTGACGTTCCACAAGCTTACATAACATGCGCCGGAAGGCATTCACAAGCTGCCTCACGTATAGTTCAAGCAATTTATTCTACATACACTTTACTGTGCAAGTTACGTCAACAAGTCAACAAGCTGATCGAGCAATTCCAAAGCCTCATGCATGCATGCCAACCCATGCAAAAGTCAGTAACTAATGGGCGATTGATCATCGACCGAGCTGCGCTTTTTTTTTTTTACAACCTGCCTACCCTGGAATCGGCTTACCCGGAGATAGGGTCTAGCGGTTGATAAAGCACCGCACAACTTGCGGTGTCAGGTGCGTCCTCGGCGGCCCTTTTCTGGATTCAATGTGCTATCGTGAGGTTTTAGGTCTTTGTGACATCATCTGGAAATGGGAAAAGGTTGGTCCAAATCCATCACGTAGTGGGAGAAAAAGGGCCTTCGATAACAAATCGAATAAATGGATGCACCATAAAAATTGTTACACCAGAAGCCACCAAATGAACATCCAAACTCTCGGCATTGAACCTAAATATAATTGAACCCGTAGAAAGCATTCTTGCCTAGTTGCAATTGAGTCTGATAATCTTTCCCCTATACATATCATTCCAGTGTAACGTCACCATGAAGCTCAAGTAAGAAAACATGCACTAATGCTCATAGTTCAGACTACATCCTGTACAAAAAATAAGTCGAATTCTCACGCAACACAACACCCAACAAGTCAAGGACATGAAACCAGGTCACGAGCATAACTAGGTCTGCAATGTCCGATAGTTGAGATTTAAGGGTTCAGTGCAATACCGAGTAGTACGATAAAAAGGTGGATTGGTCCGGGAGACTTCAGTGAAAGGATTCTGCCAATGCTTGATTTGTGAGATATAATTTCAATTAAATCTTGCTCACACTTCAATAACAGCATTTCATATCGAATGATTATTGTATGAGCAAGTTGAACCCGCAGTGGGATCTTGTTGCTAGAGACCATATATCTCTTCTGTAGCTGGGGTGTGCCATGACGTTGGCGTAATTCATGCCCTCTTGAACTCCTCTTCATTAAACAATTCTTCCCTGTGTTTGTTACTCGGCAAGATTGAGCTTTCCCATCGGTTCCCATTTTCTGATTTAGAGCTCCTGCTCACTGTTTCTGGCAGGTTGCCCAATTGCCGCAGAGTTCAGCACTGAAACTCGGGATGACTGTTACGGCAACTTAGATTTCGAAATTGCAACTTCTGCACTGGAGTTGTTGCCGAGATTATCTCAGTTTTCCTTGATTCTGTGAGACGTTGAGTTTCTTGACATACTAGTCCATGAGTGCTAATTCACTCGTATTCTACTGTCTCTTTGCACAGAACATGTGGACCTCTCTTCCGTAAATCACTACAGTAATGTTCATGGCAAGTACAAAAAGGATAATATTTGTTCGATGACTGTCTCAAAACTCCTCTGATGAAACCATAGCATCGCTCACAGGTTTCAGTTCAGTTGGTTGTTGGAGACTTGTTGTAATGGTAATCTTCAACTTACTCTACATATCGTGAAAGCAACAAAAGCCATTTTAGAAGTGTCCGGCACGCGAAATGGCTTGCTGACGTGAAATCATTTAAGAAGTTAAACAGCGTTATGGGGAAAACTTGGACTGTGGGTTTGGTAATTGACTACCCTTGAACCGGCCCACCACAGATGTACCGGTATGGACAACAACTGTCAGGGTTCCAAAAAGTACTAAACTACCAACCCCCTCACCTTGCCACGTGTGAATGAAGCTAGACATTCTGTGAGTGTTGAAGAGACGCGATCAATCGAAAAAATAATGAGGAATTGATGATTTAGCACAACCCTTAACGGATATTTCGTTAAAACGGCATTATTCCGCAAACTTGGCACTTGCAGGTTTAAAGCATGTGTTCTAAAATGTACACCAGTCCTACATCAGTTTAGACCATGTGTTCTAAATGTACACCATTTGTAGAAAAAGAGTAGAAAAATGGCGTTAAAATGGCATCATTTTAATGAAATATCTGTTCTCCACATGAAGAAAAGAATGACCAAGTCCTAAGACGTTGCAGAAGAACAGGAGTCCTAATACAAAAGTACTTTAAGAACTTAGACTTCAAGGATGGATGATTGATGAACGCTCCTAATAAAAAAAAAAGTTCCAGTTTAAGTCGACGACAGTCACAGTAGTTCGTGGCTTCTTCCGGTGAATGAACTCCGAAGCTGCAAAATTGAAAGATGTCTTCTAATGCCCAAATGAGATCAACGTGAGAATGAGTACTAGTTTGTACTATCTTCTAAGAATTGAAAACAAGCGCTGAAGAATCTTTAAACTGAAAACATAGTCGCAGTCATTGAAACTCAAAATGCAAGGGAAAGCAATATCTATACAATTGCACGGAATAAAGAAAGAATTGAAATAAGAAAGAGGGAGAGCTATGCGCTTTGACAAGGAGACTTAAGGCTGGGTGGTGCAATTGATATTGTGAACCCCGCCCTTTTTTTTATACTATGTTTTCACCTGATTTTTGAATTTTCATCCAACCACTGAATGTGAGGTAATTTTGCTGCATTGTGATATTAATTGATAATGTCGGCGCTGAAATTGTCCATTTGAAAATGCCACCTCATACTAGAGAAATATCAAAAATAACCATTAGTGAACTTTCCTAAACCATATTCTGAAATCTTTATTTATACACAATTTGGAACTAACTGACATAGCTACCTGTTTGCGTTTAATATTATTCTAATTGAAGCAGCTCAAAAGGTAGGTGCTTCATTTTTCTATTGCGTAGGTGATGTGGACACATAATTATGATGCCGAACATAGCCTCTGAGATGCTGTGAATGTATTATAGGAAGGCGGTGCACAATAAGTGCTTTAAAATGGCTACCTAAAAATTTGGATTCAATAATAGTAACTAAGAAAGGAGGGTCGTCCATCCCTACGCCTCCTAATTTGAGGTGGAATTCAAATTCCATGTACGTCATTATACCGTAGAAAAAGAAGTGGTTCAGCACTGACCTATAAGGATTACACTCTTACATCTTGTGTAGTTTTTGCATATGGTTTGTATATCATGGCTTCCATTCGTGTAGATGGATATGAAGTTCCACTTATTTTTCCGGTTAATGAAGGAGGACGAGCAAAAGTATTGAGCCATCTCTTACATGTTCGTTTCAAGTTTGTAGAATCTTCCATTTATGTTGAAGAAGAGAGGATGTCACTGTCAGGACAAGTGCAAGAGTCAATTCCTATGGTGAAGTCTGAAGAAGAAAGTGGTCATTGTTGGTATCTATCGAAGGGGAACTATAGAGCTTATGGTCTTCCTTTGTGTTTGGTATCTTCATCATCAGAAATCCCAAGTCGGCATTCAGATACTTCTACTGTCAATATGCCGTATGTTAATTATGTATTATCTCCTAGTTCGACTCGAGAAGTGTCTAGAGCTGCTCCACATGGTTTTGTTCTTCGTGCAGTGAAACTAGAGAAAGAAGATTCTATCATCGAGTTGTCTAGCGATTCATCAGGAGAATCTCTTCAGTTAGAAGTGTTAGAGCCATTGCTTCCTAACAAGGCTGCTCTAAATGAAAATGGAAGTCCATTTTCGGTGCAGAACACCCTATCCAGTAGTCCAGGGCGTTCTTCTGTGTCACGTCCCCCGTTGCATCCAAGTGCAATCAGTCGATTGAGTATAATAGAATGCCTGAAGAGATTGGCATCTATGCATTGTTCAAGGAACGAGTTATCCACAATGGACCTCAATAGTATGAAGCATCACCGCGTGCAATTTCTTCCAGCCGTATTCAATGGGAATGTCATTTTCGAATTGCCTCCTTGTCGACTGTCGTCCTCTTCAGCAACAGCGAAGAACTTGGAAGGAATGGATAAGTGATACGATGGACATCCTTGGTGCAAATTGGTGACTACAAACATTCAGAACTCTGACAATCTGAAGTTCCGTAAGTCATATTGTGCAAGTCATCTTGCTTGTGAGAATCCAGATTGTGATTATGTGAAGAGGACTTCTAAACGCAATGAGACAGAATGGAGTGGCTACACAACATTTCCTTTTGAAGTAGGAAACAATACTTCAAAAGATTGTACGCTTGTTTGCAAAGTGTGCAAGATTTCACCATCATGCCTAAGTGTGTGTGATGCTCGGATTTACTATTGCTATAGTGCTAATCCACATATGAGTAGAGCTGCAATTCACTTTGGAGACCACACTCACCCTGTTGCAAAAGGAATGTACAGGGATTCTGCAAAAAAAATTTGTGGACTTCTAGTAGATGAAGTGGCTAAGACACCAAAGGCCACTAACTCAGCAATTGCTTTGTCTGCAAGCAAAGAGTTTTTGACGAACTATTTATTTCATGATGGTCAAGGGGAAAAAAAAATGTTGAAGGGAGAAGAGTTGGAGGAAGTGATGGATCGCTTTGAATTCTTAAGCAGTCCGAATGTTAGAAATGTCATATCATCATTTCGCTCAAGCAATGGAGGAGGTGTAATTGATAACATCATGACCATGAAGAAGGAATCAAAGTTTGAATTCATTCACGACAGCGTATTTCCAGGACAGGGAAAGGAGAAAGTTTACATTTTCAAGATGCTTACTGAAGGTCCTGGAAGTGGAGTGGATTTGGTGAAGCGCATGCAACCTGGAGGGAATTTGGAGAATGCTTGGATGATGTTTGACCATGTGAAGCGTGTGAAGGAGTGGACAACAATGGCATGTCATGTTTATGATGCACAATACAAGAAGGTAATGACCATTGCAGTCTGTGATATGCAATCTGAAGATACTGAAATTCAAGTGCAATTTTGGAAGTGTTTGAATGCCGTCATGTCACGAAACGGAGTACATCACCCAAACTTCAAGGGGTTCATGGCAGATAGCGCTATGGCAAATTGGAATGCTGTTCGTATAGTCTATGGAAATGGTTCAGCTAGTGACAGAATGGAGAATCGTGAACGAACATGCTTACTGCATTGGAGCACTTCACTTCAGAAGCATACTCAAAAATACATCAAGGAGGAATTCCAACATCAGCATACAAAACTTTGCAAACAATACAAAGATTCGAAGACAATGGAAGAAGCGGAGACACGATATCTAGCAATTAAGTCATGGTGGTTATCATCTGGAGCAGCAACTGAAGATGCGCTTCATCACTTAGATCACTGGTTAGCATTTTGGCATTTTCGATATCGGCAATGGGGGGGATTCATGCAAATGGTGAGTACAACATTTCTGTATCATGTACATTAGAGTAGATATAGAAGACTACCCCAAGGACATGGTCTTCGTTTTAGTAATAAAATAGGATACGTAAATGATCTAAAATAAAGGGAGGTGAATAGAATTAAAGGAAATGGTATTAATTGTTAATATTTTTCTTGGTGTTTTAGTAGTTAAGCGCATAGAGAAATCGTTTATGAAGAATAGCATGAAGGATTTTGTCGTCTTCAAAATTCTACCCTAAACTAAATTAAATTACTGGATGTAATAGTCCTTTTTTTTTATTGCGGAAGATTGTAATGTATGGAATTGACTACAATTTTTTATTCTCTGCTTGTGATGCAATGCAGGATTTGAATTTGGAAGAGATGGCGGATATGCCTTCCTGCAATTTGTCGGAGACAATTCACAATAAGTGGCTCCAAATGTCTGGCAATCGAGGAAACAATCTATTTGATGCTACATGCGATGACAGCATCCGTGCGTGGATGCAAATGACTAACTATTGAGCTTATTTAAAAGGGCATGCATCTGGATGTGGCCCATCGAAAGGTGAGTTGAAGTTGAGAGCTGCTAGACGAAGTGGAGACCCTAAGAAGATGGCAGAGGCATTGAATACCTTACCTGGATGTGAAGGTTTTGGAATTCGTGTACCACACTTGGAGGGAGAGGAAATCTTTGGAAGCACAAAGAGGAAGTTGGACGTACCTATTGGTGATGCAGGGGATTCACATTGACCGGACAAGGTTAATTTTTCGCAACCTCATATTCGTACAAGGTCATCTGTGGTTGGGGTGGAGTCTTCTGGTGACAAAGGAAAATAACAAGGGACAAATGACTTCAATCATGTTACAGTTGCATTTGAAAGTGACTGTGATACATCTAAGTGGCACATTGCAAGGATCAGCCACAAATCAAATGCAAGATGTTATGCTCAACAGCGGGGGTCAAATATGAAATGCACTGCAAAAATCTCGAAGGGACGGAAGGGAACACCAGCTCCAACTTATCGCGGAAGAAAAGAAGATTACGGAAGTAGGAGAGAGGTGATAAGTGACTTCTGGTTTTGTCCAGATGACATTGAACGTTGTGTGAAAGGTACAAAGCGGAAGTGGGTCATTGACTGGCCAAGTTTGCCAGACATTTGGCCTGTTTTAAGTGGGACCAATTTAAGTCGGGAAGAGACTTTGCTCCTGCAGCATGCAGGATTCTGTCTCCAGGAGTGACCAACTTTATCACCACGTAAAATTTTCAGTATGTCGAAGGTTTTTCAGACTGTTTTATATGATCATGCACCGCCATCAAATGCAGATGTGTATCCAACAGTGAGGAACAATCATAGTATTCGTAGACTTGCAAATGCCCCCACAATAGAGCAACGGAATAAGTGGGAAAGTGCAAGGAATATCAAAGGCCAAATCATAGGAGTGACCTTGCTTCCATTACCAGGTCTAGGTGCAATTGTATCATTGGAGACAGGAGCAGATGACAAAAAAAATGTGTATCGCATTACAATGGGTATGTTCCCTTCCTGCACATGTCCAGACTTTGTAAGTATGGTTGTATCTGCCATTGGAGGATGTCAGCAATATGTTAATTGCAAATATTTGTACTACTTGTATCGATACTTCTGCAAGATGAGCATGGAGGATGACAAATTCATTCATGCACCAAGCTATAGTTTCAACGAGTTAAAGGTTCTCTTAGTTCGAGCGGGGATTATTACTATTCTGGAATAGGCACAAATATTTTTTTCTATGTACTTGAATTATATACTATGAATATGAAGTTCTAAACAATTGAATTGCAAAATATTGGCATTTGTGTTTTTTTTATGAAATGTCTGCTTTGTAGTTGTTGTATGGTTATAAAATTTTGTACTTCTCATTTTCTGTGTACTTCTTCTTTGGGATGATGAAACCGTTACCCATTTAAATAACTTCTATGTGAAGATGTGGTCACTCCATTAAGTTGAGAGTATATTAGCAAAATTGCGAGAGGTCTATGAGACTAGAATGAGGTGGCCCGGGTTCGAATCCCGTGAGGCTTCTAATTATGCCAAGGTGCAATCCCTGTATTGAGCTAAAAGCAAAGCAATTGTAGTAGGATTATTATTTTTATAGTTTATGGACATCACAAATGCAATCATTGAAGGGAACTGGTTAAACATGAAAGAAGTAATATTCTTTAATTTTGCCATATAAAAGAAATTACTACCTTGAAAATGAAAACTTTGTGAAAAGCACGGTAATAGGGCAAGCGGTCATAGGACTCATAATTTACTAAAAAAAGTAAATAAATTTTAAGTCCAATTTTATTTTTTTTAAATTTACTTTTAATTTAAAAATAATTAATTTTCAGGCTCCCTGCTCACGAGCTCCTCGCTCGCCGCTCACAAGCTCGCCGCTCCAAGCTCGCATGCTAGCGTCGTTGGACTAAGAGTTGAGGGTTCAAGGGTTCTAGGGTTTAGGGTCTCATTGTAAACTTCAAAGAACTCTAAATGATTATTTAAAATCTGATTATAACTTGTCAATTTCTTATTTTCTGGGTTAATGAGAAAAGCATAGGATGCTGAAACTTTAATTGACCCCAAAAAACTGACAGTAAGTAAAGGCGGACGAGAAGAATCCTAGGTTTCATGCCAAATTGGAAAAAATTTGGACGCCTTGAAATAATAGGCGACGGGCTAGGCGGATGGGGCGGACGGGGCAACTTTGTCCGCCCGTTCGCCGGGCGGACCTAGACGCCGGCCGCTTGGTCGGCGGACGGGGCAGCTCCGTCCGCCCGTCCGCCGGCTCGGGCCACGTTCGCGTGGTCCGGGATAGGTCCGGTCCCGGGCCTCTTTTAGGTCTGGGAGCGGACGGGTATATTGGCGGACGGCCAATACACATTTCCTCACTTTCACTCTTCCATTTGGGAATCACTGCCATGTCGGATGTGCTACTATTGCTTCACGCACTAGTTGCTCCTATGTGGTGAAGAGTGGGGGTCATATTTTGATCATACTACATTGGATTTTGGTCCTTGGTTACTTACATACGTTTGGAGACAATGAAGCACATTATATATTTTGAAAGAACGGGGATTATATATTGGAAATTTCCATTCTAAAATTGCAAGTGAGTACTCGACACTCAAGCAGTCATGGCGGGGGCAAGTAGTGCTGCAACTGAAGGCAAGAAGAAGTCAAAGCCGAAGGGCGTTGGTCATGAGCTACGGTTTGACATTTTGGATGACGTCAACATCAAGGCTGAGACGGGTTGGGAAAAAGAGGATGTGGAGTATTGGACCTCTAAATTGTGCTACAAATACGTGAAAATGTATTACATTGGGAAGTTGTGGCCTCGAGAGTGTCACCCTCTTCACACCCGTGAATATTATTTTAAACCATTGAATTGCCTCAATGATCATTTTGTGCACCGTTCGATGGAGGTGTGGAAGGCCTTATTTCCGGAGAAGGCTATGAGCAAGGGCAAAATTAACTACAGCTTGGCAGGCATGGTTTACGTTGAACTCATACTGGGCCGTCAAGTGGATTGGAATACGTATCCTACGATAGCGACATTGCCACTTGCGATTGGCAGACGTCAGAAACATATCCCTGATATGTTTGTTCCGAAGGCGCAACTTCCTGAAGCAAGTGAAAAAAAGAAAGCATTAGAGGATGCTGTGGAATCAATTCAGATCCCTCTTGAAATCCAAGTGCGTCGTACGGAAGTACTGAATGGAAAGAAAATGGCGGTAGAACCGGTTTGTATGGGGGACCCCACAAAAGGAAGCACTTGTCTTGTGGACGATGTGGAGGGAGAGGTGTTTTTGACTCCACCGACGGATTTGAATCCTACACAAAACGTGTTAGAAGGGGTGCCAGAAAGCAACGTTGCAATGAAGCTCCCTCGGCCAACAGAACATGGATCTACATCGATGTCACAAAAGCACCAAGAAGAGGATCCTATAAAAGACATTGAAGATAGAGAAGACATTCAAGACGTGAAGGAGGCTCACGCTTGTATTGACCGGTTTTTAGCAGACACAACACAAGACATCATGTTCTATGTCCCTCTGTCTCCTAAATCAAGGAAAAAACCAAGCCTACTGTCCAGACCTGAAAATGCAATTCGGACTTCACCAAACCAAAATGAAGAGCATCCAACTCAACCGACAGATGTAAGGATGGACTCTCAAGACGAGGCTGCTGTAAACAACGACAAAGAGACCCCGATTATCCAAGATCATCCGTTGCTAGCTTTGTTGGGCCCAGAGGATCTTAAGACTCTACAAAAGATGCCTCCACTAGAAGAGATGGAGAACTTGTTGCAGTGTTCCCTCCGATGGAATCAATTTGAAATTCAGAGAGAAGCAACAAATGGCGGAAATGAAGGGAGCACTATAAACGAAGGTGGCCCTGCAAATGTAGGAGGAAATCCTAATGAAGGTGGCACTACAAATGAAGGACGCAGCTCCACTTCAGGCAATTCAACAGCAGGATTTGGCGAGATATTTAGAACGGCGTATTCTCTATCATGTACAGCTAGAGTTGTGACTGTATTGACGCCTGCTCTTGCGCAAATAACTGATACATTTACGAAAATGACACCATCCGTTCTTCATGGTGCTTTGGCTTTCAGAAAGTTTGTTGAGTTTGCGGACAAACTACAAGACGAGAAGTTGGAAGACCTTAAGCATAAATTTTTTTTGGAACAGCAGAATTTGGAGTTGAAAGAGGTGCGTTACTCCAAAGAAGATCATGATGACCTCAAGGCAAAGTATGAGATATTGGAGAGCAAATACAACACGTTGTATTGGAGGCCGACCCCAAACTTGAAGCCCTTGGGTAATGACTATGAGAGTGTCAAGAAAGATAACAAGATTTTGAAGCGAACGAATGACAATTTGAAGGCCATGAATGAGAATCTCAAGGCTATGAATGAGAAGTTGGTGTTGGAGTTGAAGACATGCAAAGAGATGTTAGAAGAGCATCGCAAAACATTGTGGACATTACAGAACGAGAAGGTAGGTCAACAATCGCCTGGCGGAATAGGGCTATTAGAGGCAAGTGAACCAACACAAGAGAGCGATCAACTATCTCTTCCTCTTGACGAGGGCAAAGCTAAGGATGGGACCGTAGAACTCCGACAACGCATTCCGAGTCCAAAATCCATAGTTTTCCCCTCATTTGAAGATGCTTCCATGCAATCACAAAATCCGGAAGTTGAAAAGTTAAAGCATCAATTGGACTTGGCAGTTCAAGGAAAGAATGAGGCCGAATCAACAATGAAACGAATGATGGAAGTAGGGGTACTAAGTGAAATCCTTCCAAAGGAAAAGGCGGATTTACGGTGGATGATGTGGGCGCGGCAACTACAAGATCATTCCTCTGTATCATCCGGACTCATGAACGGGCTCTTGAGGTATGCATTGCAATCAGACACAGCATACGAGAATGTCAAGAGTTCTTATGAGCGTTTTGTGGAGAAGTTGGAGGAGGAAAGAAAGGACCCTGATTTAAAACTTACGGTTTGGAAGAACATGGATAGGATGTATGAGCGGCTAAACCACGGAAAGACCTATGATACGGAGAACATTGATTGGACTTTGGAAGCAGAGGAAGGATGGGTCCCTTATGGCACGTTGTCAGCTCACTTCCAGCAACATGAGAAGGAGCTTGTGCCGGGAAGTTTTCCAAATACTCCCATCTTAGAGGGTCATTGTTCTCTTTGCCAAGGTTGTTTTGGGCCCGAAGGAGCTATAGCATTGGGACAGTGTCGCCATACATTCCATGTGTTTTGCATTCAAAGATCGGCAAAATTTCAACGCCGTTGTCCCGAATGCCGTATTCCTCTGAGTCCAAGGCTGTATGAAATGCTAGGGATTTTGTACCGTATGCCTACGGGGCACGAATACAATCGATGGAACCTTCCACTTGACCAAGAGCCATACAAATTTCAGAACTATTTGCATTGGGGGAAACCAATGAAGTAGGATGCTCGATCACAAATATATGAGCTATGCGATGGCCCATTTCCCACCAAAGATTAATTCTTTTGGATGACGTCTGACGTGGAGGTTGAGTTGCGTGCCTTCGAGATTAAGAATAGCGAGGCTCGAGAGTTGTTCTGTCGCAGCATGGGCGGACATTGGAGCATACAGCACCAAAAGTTCTTTCGAATTCCCGAGAAGGAATAAAAGAGAGAGGGTCCAAATGACCTCTTGGTGGAGGTTGAGCGTGATCCAAAAGTCATAAAGCAATTTGCGGGCTACAATATGGATTTGATAGGGCGGGCCCTCATTTTGTCGAAGTTGGAAGAAGCAGCAAGGGTTCGTTCTGTGGTGGACCTAAACGGTAAATCATCTACAGAGCATAAGATGGAAGACGTTGCAAGGGCATTTGACATGAACATGAAGGACATTATAACCAAGTGGAGGAAGTATCTAGGAGAGGGAGGCGAACAAACTTGGATGATGAAAAGCGAGGATGAAATGATAAAACAACTAATGGATGACATAGATTGTGCTGTGAGGGCTTTGAGGGCCCACGAAGTGGAGCTGTCTCCGAAGAAGAAGAATAAACGGAAGATTGAAGAGGAGGATGACCACTCTCCGGAAACCAAATGACAATTTGAGAGGGTTGACATGCAGGTACAAGCTAGCCGCGGAGGGAGCAGCCATGGAAATAGTCCGCAACCGGTGCCTCGTCGAACAAGTAGAAGACTCATGGCGAGGGAGGGGATATCTCGTGATGCCGAAGAAGATAATAGTGTGTTGAAGTAATTGTGAAATGTTTAATTTCCTATGTAGTCGTATTTTAATGGCATTCAAGATATAATTATGTAGTGTGGGCTTCATTTTTTTTATGACTAGTAGTATTGTACGTGGTCCACCATGTCCATCATGACTTTTTTGTATTGCATATACATGTAGTGAAGAAAAACATGTTGCAAGTAATTATTTATTTTTCTGAATATATATATATATATTATATTTTTATCATAAAATTCATTTTCTTGGATTAAGTTTTATTGAAATGTGCATGTTATGCCCAATTTTTAGTGAATTGTGTCATTGATTGAGAATTTTGTTGTAGTACTTAACACTTGTTTTCTACTACTTTCGTAATCTAGTTATCCCTAGGATGGAATGCAACCAACTGAACCAAGAGCCCAAAAGTTCGAAGTAAAGAAGTAACTAAGTAAAATTGACCACCCTAAAAGGCTAAAACCGCCCTGTTCGCACGACCGCCCACCTGACCCGTCCGACCCGACTGACCCGTCCGCCCTCCCGTCCACCTCGTCTGCCCGCCTGCCCCGGCCGCCCGCCCATCCGCCCCGTCCCACCGGCCGGCCGCCTTGACCGACCCGACCGACCATCCGTCCACCTTGTCCGCCCACCCCGTCCGCCGGGTTTTCTGACCGTTGGCAATGGTTACTTCTAAGGCATAGAACATTCAACAAATTAGGAGTATAAGAGCAAGGAAGAAGGCATTTACAAGCACTTCTGAGAAACTGAACGCTAAGATATCCAAGGGCTAGGAGCTGTAATCTTTGTGTCCCTTGCTTGGTAATGCATAGTTCAGTGGACAGTGGGGCTTTGATTTCCAAGGCTTTACTTACACTACAAGAAAGTTGGAGTTTCTGTGACTGGCACATATGACTGCGTAGAAGTCGTATTCCAGTCGTGTGACTAATATACGACTGCGGGCCTTGCAGTCATATTAGTTGAGTCGTATAGCAGTTACGGGTGCTATTATATTAGCACCATCCAACAGAGGGCAGACGGAGAAGGGATGACAAAAGGGATGAGACATCCACTGCCCGAAGCTGAGGTGGACAAGGGCGTGTGCCCGGCACACGTGGTTTGAACGTTGACATGGCAAGCGCTGATTCGCTGGAGTTACTTGGAGTGCCAGTCGCGGCGCAGTCACTTTCTAGTCATGGTACGGATTTCAACAACCAATCGGAACTTGACACGTGGCACACTATAAAGTAGGCGTTTAGGGGTGTTTAACGGTGTCCTGGAAGTGTATTGTGAGTGCCGCTTCAGTCACTTCATAGTCGTGGGTAAGTCGCGAGGAAGTTGCACTGAAGTCGCGAGGTAGTTAGGGGTGGGCAACGGAGACTGGTGAAGTCACGGATCAGTCATTGAGTAGTGATTATGGTGTATTGTTAAAGTTGCTATGCAGTTGCGTTAAATCATCTTATTGTGGAGGATACAGTAGTGACTGCAAATTGCTGGACTACAGAGTACTAGCGTAGCCTGTGAATCCGTTCTCCATTCAAGCATACTAGTGGGCAATTTCTACATGCTAACACAAACAAAGTAATAACACGGATGACCTGAGTGCCACAAACATGACCAGAACCTCATACTCAGAATTGTTGCTAGAACTTTCATATTATAGTCATTAGATTTCAACAACAGAAAATTGTGATTTGGGAGAGTTGAGAAGGCAAATGTTTTGCTAAGGTACGGATAGACCACCTCCATCCTCCAGGATATACTACAATGTACACAAAGTAAATGTGCCCGCCTCCCTTGCCGGAGAGAGTACAAAGAGGAGGCCTCACGCAACCAACTTCAAGCTCTTTTCCCCCCACATTGCGACTGAACCCTTGACGTCCTCAATCATATATTGATCTCCTTTTTCGTTGGGAAACATCAGAGACACACCCGCCTGCAAAACAAGGCGCACATCTACCCTCCACCACCCCCTTGGGATATCTTGACCGTGGAATTGGTGTTCACCTGGCACACCACTGATGGTCCCCAACGCCACTTTCTGCTTCACGGCCCTCGGATTCATGAGAAATACTTCGTCACCGATCTTGAACTGCACAGGAAACCACATGATCGGTTCTTCAGAGTCCCAAGGCATGTCTACCAAAATCTAGCATTTTCTCTCAAACGCGCCCCCTGTGAATGTGAGTGGCACGTCACTTGCCAAGAACTACACTGACTTGCTTCTTCTATTCAAAACTGCCGCATGACTGGCACGTGACTGAAATTTCGCTTAGACAATATAAAAACAAGAAAAGCGGATTACCAAGAGATTTTCCAAGTATTGGAGCTTACCCTAAGCGGGTTGGCATCCTTGTTTGCCGCAGACTTCGCCCTTGTGGATGGCTTCCTGACCTGCACACACACACGAAACCCATCAAAAATTCAGCAAAAGGGTAGGTCAGGTAGAGCACACCAGTGGACAGCGGGCATGTGCTATGCCCGCCTCCTCACCTGCGACAACGTCTAGGAAGTCATAGCCAGAGCTAGTTCGTCGTTTGTCCAACATGTGGGCCACAGAGTCGGTGACAATTTCGGGATACTTTGTACGGAAGCTTGGGATGTTGGGGCTGGAAGAGAGGGCTTCCAACAAGGGCCACAGGTAGCATTTCAAGTAGTCTTTGTCGTCCGCCAGCAAACGCAGCCACTTCACGTAGAAAGGAACAGTGATGAGAACATTTGCAGAAGGATTGCAAGCTACTCTAGAGACTTTGCTATCTACAATCACGGTATTCAAAGCAGAGAATTCCGGCCACCTGTCGTACACCTTTGACAAGTTCTTTCCCTCCAACACCGGGTTCCCGTCTTCTCCCTCTGGTCCGCCACAATGCTTACCAGTCCAAGAAAACAATGGGACTTCATACGGTCCTGTGAGACCGGCAAGCATAGTGGGGACTACGTCACCCATGTAGGACTCACTGCTGCTACCCCAGAAGGCTACATTGAAATGGAGAAAACATCTAGAGAGAAAGGGTTTCAACCAAGGCCTCATGACCACTCTCCTCACATGCGTCTTTGTGGTCCCACGGATTCTACTATTAGGATTTCGCCCTGCAAGCAGACTGCAGTCCACCAAAGTGCCATGAACATTGAAGACCAATAATTTCTGCCGCTCACAGATCCGACTGCGCACGAGTTCACAAATTGACAAGGAAAGCCTGGCCTCGTTCGACGTGCAATGAAGGACGTCGGAGGGGGTTGTTACCTTGCTTGGAGACTTTGCCGCCTTCCTCCCTTTCTTTTGCACGGGATCAAGCCGGACCAGCGGTACAGAGTCCTCTGGGGAGGAGTCAGCGCCATCCTCACGAACTTCGGAGGGTACATCCGGGGGACCCGGGGACAGCACTGCAGCTTTCGCAGGCTGCTGTTTCGGAGGAGACTTTCCACCCTCCTCAGCGCAAACCTCCTCCTGAGCAGGGGTTCCAGCCACGACAACAATGGGCGGTCCAGCATGTGCGGCTCCAGCATTTGCGGCTCCAACATCTGCGGCAAGGGTGACTAATTCATAAACCTTGTCATCCACACTGGCATCTTCGACAGGCTTCTCCAATTCCGTTGCAGCATCTTGGGCTACGGACAGTACTGCACAATCACATTTGTCAATAAGCCCTCCTCCACTGGCGGCTGTTACTGTATCAACAAGGGCTGTCTTCACGCGTGGGTGGCGGATTGGTGCAACACGCGTGGGTGGCGGATCCTTGAGGGACATCTCAGATTCAGAAGAAAGTGTCACTTCTTCATGCCGGGCGGTCACAGTTTGTTCAATCACTGGTTTAGGTGGTTTACTTCGACCTGCTGAGGCACCGTCCTGCAGCACCAAGTTAGCTTCGGCGCCAGGCAAACCCGTCAAAGCGGCAGGAAGCACCCCCTGAGCGTCGACTCCTTTCTGACCACGGGATGATTGATGCTCCAGCGCAGAGTGAGTTATGGACGGGCTGCCATCGTCCCCCATGTCAGACTTCCGCATGAATTGTTCGAACATGGTCCTCATTTCTTCTGTGGTCGCCATGATTTGCCCGAATTTCCCGTCCACATCCTTCTTCAATTCGTCAATTTGCCGTTGCAGACTAGAATCCTGTGCAACCCCACCCTCGTTATGAAAATAAACGCACCCTGACCTTATGGTCCCCAACTAACGAACTGCAAGTTCCCTCACTGTCGTGATAGAGTCACTAGTCAACATGCGTTCAGTATTCCGCGAGTACACATACACTTCTAAGCGACTGAAGCACTACTTCACGACGACTGCGATACGACTACGTCGCGACTTCGTTGCGACTGAGGTGTTACTTCCATGCACCGTGACACGAGTCCATGCCAATTCTAAGGTACTACTGGATTACTCCCTCATAGGGCAACACCTGAATGGTTAAGGTCCACAAAGCAATGCATGTGCCCGACTTACACGTTCCTCATATTGTGTGTCCACTTGTAGTTCACATTGGCTAAACGCAACTAACATGTCCCAAGCTAACCAGAGTAAATCAAGTGACTTAGAGCTGTAGAAGAAGTACATGGGACAGAGTCACACCTAATATAGGTACGGCCAGAACTCATACAGAAATCAGACATACCTCAGGCAAGGAATTGACTCACATTCAAACTCAACCTCCCAGAACTGAAACTTACATTCCATCTCCCTAAACTGAGACTCATCAAACTTGGGGAGGACTGACACTTAATTGACACTCAGACATAACTGAAAGAGAACTCATTGACACAACATATATTACATGTTCACATTCAAAAAAGAATGCGACAACGGGATTACTTCCAAATGACTGACAGACGACTCTACAGCGACAGTGGATTAGTAGCCACCAATAATCCACTGAAATGGTTAATTCCCAATAGTAGTCACGGCATTTCTTTCCTTAAAAAGTTCAGAATGGCTAAACGCACCTACACAATCACTGGAAACCACAGTACAACACATGACTTCAGCAAACAAGGGGATAAGTCGGATTCACCTAACTAACAGTCGAAGGTAATGAGCACTTCAGCATTAGTAATCCAAATACAGAACTCGCATAAGAACCATACAAACTTCCCATAGAAAGGGGCAATTTAACGGAATGAGTAACATACCACTTTCTGGATTACAAGATCCACGTTGGTGCTCCGCACGACTTTTGCAATGTCGGTAATTGTTGGGCTGATGGACCGTCTTCTTCTCTACACACAATCAGAAGAAAACCACACATTGCTATTAAACATGAGGCAACGAAGACGTCCATTACTAGCGGCTACAAGTACATAAACTTCCAGAAAAGGGTAAGCATACATTCATTTCACAATATTCCTCACCAGTGAGGCTTCCACCCCCGCTTTGCCTGTCCTGCCTACCGCACTAAGACCCTTGACGCCTTGACGTGCTACTGCCATCTTCGCAGACTTCTCCTTCTGTGCAGGAGTGTTCCAATACACAATTAGGTGTTTCCATTGCTCGGGGTCAATGTGCACTAGGGTTTCAGCGTGCTCCGGGTCTGGACAGCCACTTAATAGCCACTTGCTTTTCAAACGAGACCTCTCCGACTTCATAAACCTTGTGACAGTCGTCCTGAAGGCAGCCATGCTCAAAGGTGACCCAACATATTCAAATTCATTGTCCAAAAGGTCTCGCAGCTTCTGTAGGGTGTGAGGCTTGTACTTTGACCAATCCAAGATGCTCATATCCAATACTTTTGGAACAAAATTCTGCACCGACAGGTCCCACGCATTCTTCCCGGAGCAGCCAGGATCCACTTCGCCCCCGTCAAGTACTTCCACAAAGTTTGGTTTAGGGGGACCCTCCGTGATCTCTTCTCTCCCGAACTCATAAGCGGTTCGCTTCTTCCGCCGACTTGAGTGCTCAGATGGCCGGTCCATTGCCTCCCCTCGAACCTGCTGAGAGGATCGTCCATGGGTATTCCATGTAGGTTGTCGGGGGGGTGCCGGCTTTGGTAGCCACTGCCCAGGCTGCCACTGCCACCCTGAATCCTCATACTCGTCAACTACTGCGGGTGCGCGCGAAGTCGGCTTGCTTGCAGGCAGCTTCCTTGGTAACTTGAAGGTAGGGTTAGGTTTGTGGCGCTTTGCCCTCCTGTCTACCAGGGGCTCTGCTTCCTCCATCTCCTCGGAACTGGAGTCAAACAATGCATCCTCTACAACGTCGCATAGGTCAGAATGAGCGCTCTTGCAAGACTAGGAATGTCCTAAGTTGCAGAGGCACCCACGTGGGTTATAGTGGAGGCTCAACTCTCCCACAATTGACCCCATGCATCCACAGCTGCGCAAAACAAATCAAACCCGGTCTTCCGGTTTATAACGTTAGATTGTGTAGAAAATTACGTATGACCCCCCCGAAAAATATAGGCGGTTGCTGTTCTGGGACTCCCCATTGCGGGAGTGGGCAATTCAAATTGCGCTTCTACCTCCACAACGCCACGCAGAAAAGTGGTCGAGATCAATCCCAAACCCTAATATCCTTCAAAGAAAGCGGGAGACAATTTTTACCTGCTGCAGCGTCTTCCAACTTTAAAAGTCGCTCTACATGTGTACAAGCTATAGCTAAATGCATCATACCTCTTGCGATGGCCTCTTCATTGGACCTAGTCGCCTCTGAGGACGAATTGCGGTCGCTACTCATTCTGGAGTCGTCGGGCGCCGCTCCACGACTACGCTTCCCCCTCCCGCTCCGTCCTCGGAGGCCCCGCTGCCTGCTACTCCTACGCACAACCTGTTGACCCTTCTCTCGGCGAATTGAACCCTCACGGTTGCGCTTCTTTCCTGAGTCCTGATCACTTTGCGGCGCAGGTGGCTTAGGGTTCAACAGGCTGTTCAATACAATGGCCAAATTCAAGAAGCAGGTGCACAAGCACAAAGGAAATCAAAACAAGCCACCTACAAGGAAAAGACAACATCACTTGCAAAAAAGACGAAGCGCTAGGGTTACGCCTGCCTCCCCTATGCGACTGCGCACTTCCTTGGCCACGCTGCCACCAGTTCCACGTGGCCGAATGGTGAGGAATGGGATTTAAGGCAATTCCTCAATCAGTGCACTGTCACGTTACTTCCCCACGACTCCCTCGTCACTTACACGAAGTGACACAGAAGATACACATCAGACGCTGAGACTTCAGCACAACTCCGAGACGACTGCACAGTGTCCAACGCATATAGGCGGCGCATTTTCCAAAGCTCATAAACCGCGAACCCTACCACAGCGTCTCCTGCAGAGACACACGGTTTGCACCATGGCTGTGCATAGAAGTACACACGCAAGGCTAGAAAGACAACCATCCAAGTCTCAGCTTTTGGATGCGCCGCCAATTTCTGGAGTCCACGGTCGACGGCGAGGTGGAGCACGCGGCGTGGATGACACAGAATCGTCTCCAATTCATGGCGGCCACGAATGCAGGGACAACTGAAGGACAAACCAAGGTAAGGAAGAAACTCACGACGCTAGTTGCGAGTTGAAAAGAGGCCCGAATTTTGGTTGATTTTCCGCCACACGCTTGTCGCGCGCCAACTCGTACTCTCCCTTCTCCACTGCTGGAGACTCCATGCCGCGCCACGCCCACAATTCTTGCCTACCGCACTGAGGGAGACAGTTTTCTTCCTGCTTGAGGCTGTGTAGGTAAAAAAACAAATTGTTCGGATCGAAGCAGCGAGGAGTGCAAGCGTACGAGCTGCACGGAGGAAGAAGGTCGATGCCAACATCTGTAGTTTGGAAACAGAAGGCCTCGTCTTCCCTTGTGTTCAAACCGCCTCACTAAGTGTAATTCTTGAAGCCTGAAGCAGGTGTGCATTTTTATCACAAGTAGGTACATCAGGTAGTGGGTTTGATGACGTGCCAAATTTGGCGGCGGGCATTCAATTGCGAAGTCCTACAATAACTAATGACTTGTCCATGACTGAAGGAAGGATTTAGGGGCAGTATTTGCTGTTGATTTTGTTATGATCGTCACTTGAAAGGGTGACCCCTGACTCATGAAGTGTATAGATCCGTTCAGGGAGGAGCACCCTGTATACATGAATTCACTGGATGCGTGCTGACCCGGAGACTTAGTGAGAACACCTGTGTTGGATGTAGGATTGTGGACCCAACCCTCCTGACAGCTAGCGATAGTCACCGATAAGTCGCCTACAACGCTACGATGACTTCCTGGCGACTCGAAGGTGACTTCTTTGCGACTCAAAGGTGACTTCTAAAACCCTGAACCCCAGAACAAGAACTGAAGTCCTCTTCAGTTGCTCCACGACATGTTGACGATGTTGTCACATTCGCTTCTTGAATCTTATGAGTGTCATGTGACAGGGGTGTCTAAGGACACAACGTATGTACTAATGAACATGAATGGCATTCGTGGTTTTGGATTTGAAAGCAAATTACACTGAAAATGAACACAGAAATGATGAAAGAATACCATCCAAAGCTGAAGTCAGTTAGAGGCATATCTTTGAGCGCTCATGCGTTGACGGGGTACCTCCAATTGAGGTCGAAGTTAGGCAGCGCCCCCCAGAACTCAGTTACAGGCATATCTGTGATCGGTTAGAATTTCACGGGGGTGGAGGAAACTGTCAGATCTAGCGGAATGTTTCCACGTTCGTGCTAAGAAGAGGATCTCTGTGTGGCTCAGTTTTTTCAAATCTCTTATTAAATAAAAAAGGGAGGGCTTTGGGTTCTTTGTTTTGTTTCATGTTCATTGTCTTCCTCCTCACATGTCGCACCTGAAGTGCATGTGCTATCCCATTAGTCACGGACATGTGCATGTATGTGAATTGTGGAAGTCAGATGCTTAGGGTGCAATGGAGAGAGGACCGCATGCCCAGTACCTCCCCTCCCCTTTGAATTTGGTTGACAACGCCAGGATGAGCGGGCAATTTGTCCCCAGTCATGGCTGAGTCATCTCCAAGTCACTCAGAAGTTGCACAGGAGTTCGCCTGAGCTGGCGGTGTCCACATTCGCAGTTATAAGTCTTTGTTTGCGGCATACTGTACTTGTTCGTGACGTGGTTTTCATATCTGTGCCAATGCATTCAACGCAGGTAAGCTATTGGATTTGGACGGCGCAAACCTCGTGGCAATTATGGATCCAAGACTTCCATGCAATGATAGTCGGCGTCAGCGGCTGCGGGATGATAGGCTGTGGAGTAGAGAGCTCCGGAGGGCTTCCGAGCAGCACTTGAAGAGGTTGGCTTGTCCGTGCAACAAATGCCGTGGAGGAAGGAAGTTACTTATTCGTAACGTGAAAGAGCACCTCCTGCGAAATGGCAGACATCCAAGCTGTCGGATTTGGAGAGGTCCAGGTGCCAGGGACTCTTCAGACGAAGAATGGGAGCACGAATTCTGGGGACCAGTGGTGGCAGAACCGGTTCAGGTTGACGCGAATGTGGACACCGCAGGCATGATCAAACAAGCTTTGCAGCATGAGGATGTACTTGCAGATGCCGCGGACCAAGTGCGTCGTGAGGTGACCGATGCGTTTGCAATTGCCGACTCCGTCCATGCAAATTTTCGGGGGGAGGATCACGACGTGGAGGACACAGCGGAGGAGGAGGAGTGCAGGGACGACCCAACCCTTCTACGGCGGGTATACCAGCCGTTGATGGAGCTGAGGCCGACGTGGACTCGGATGGCCAAACATTGGAGGATTCCATGCAGCGTTTATATGAAGGTGCCAGATCCAGCAAGATTGGAGCCACAGTATTGCTCATGAATCTCTGTACGGTTCACGGAGTGAGCAACCACTGTGCAAATGAGTTGTTTAGTATCTTGTAGCTACACCTTCTTCCACAGAACAACACATTGCCAAAAACGTACCATGCTGCAAAGGCTTTGACCGCAAAATTGGGTCTCACTTACAACACCATCCACGCATGCGAGAAAGGATGCGTACTCTTCCGCGGTGAGCATGCGGAAGCTGTACGTTGCCCTAAGTGTGGAGGACGCCGCTACAAAGACGAAGAGCGACGTGCTCTACCTCTGAAAGTCTTGCGTCATTTTCCAATCATTCCTCAGTTGAAGCGGATGTTCAGGAGTCCTACCATCTCCAAGTTAATGGTGTGGCATGTAGAGAACCGCAGTGATCGTGTGGGCGGGGACGGCCTTGTCCGGCATCCATGTGATTCGAAGGCGTGGCGGCACTTCCACGAGAATGTGGACCCCAACTTCCAAAATGATCCTCGAAACACTCACTTTGCGTTGGCAGCAGATGGAGTAAACCCGTTCAAGCAAAATAGGTCGTCTTGGTCCACGTGGCCAGTTGTTTTGTTGAATTACAATATTCCTCCATGGTTGACTACAAAGAAGTTTTTCCTCCTCTTGGCCTTGTTGATTCCCGGTAAAGAGTCCGTGACGTTGGAGAACTTCGATGTGTACCTTGCGCCCCTCGTGGATGAGTTGCTACAGTTATGGGAAGGTATTCCTGCGTACGATGTGACAGAGGATGTAGGCTGCAGGTCATTTCAGCTGCGGGCCATGCTGTTGTGGACTATCCATGACTTTCCAGGCTACGGCACAGTTGGAGGGTTTTCCCATCAAGGATATGCGGCCTGTCCTTGGTGTGGTGTAGATCTGGGTGCCAAGCATTCCGTGGAATTGGGCAAGCAGACGTATGCTGGAACTAGGCGTTGATTTCGTCACGCAACTTCATTGCTACGGTAGCATGGGATGTTGTGTCTCATTCTAAAGAAAGCCAGCTTGATTTCGGGGGATGACAGCTGGTCTGGAGTCACTGCACTACTAATCTTTAAATCAGTATCAATTAAGAAAGATTTGAGATTGTATTGCCTTGGAATTTGAATGCACCAAAGAGACCAACATTTGAGGACTTGAAGCAAAAATTAATAAGGACTAAAGCCTTATCTAGAGAATTTGTGACATTTGAGTAACAGAATAAAAAATTAATAAGGGATAAAGCCTTATCTAAAGATTTTGCAACTATAAAAAGGCTAGGTCTAGCTTAGGCAAGGGCAATTATAGGCATGAATTCTAGCCCTCTACCGTGTCATGATGTAGAGCTTTACCAAACTTTGCAAAGAAGGTATTAAAATTGGACATTTGGAAGTATACTTTAGAGTAAAAACTGTGTAAATATCTTCACAAATCGTCTACTTGTAACTTTCACATGTCTCATGCTCAAAATAGAATGATGCAAATATTTTCACAGGCAGAATGATTTTAGAAATCTAAACAATTTTAATTTATTTTTTTAAGAAGATGGATTTCTTAGCTGTCCAAATATTAGTCCATTTATAAAAAATATGTGATACATTAATTCATGAAGCATCGGTTTATATTCCTATAAGTCTTGAATTTTAGTGCATATAAAAAGATATGATGGATTGATCTACGCCTTTAAGTTCTTATTGAAGTCTACATTCGAAACATGTAAATATTTTATCATGTGCATGTCTTTTTATAAAGTTTCTATATTGCCATTTTTATGAAGGTAGTCCTTTAGATTAAAGAATACAATGGTGTAAGTGCAATAGAAGAAAATTTGATTAAATTATAAAGTGTTTGTATGTCTTTATGTTCAATTTACATTTCCTAATTGATTGCTAATATGTCAAAGTTTAAATGCAAGTCCACGATAGGGCAATAATATTAGATACCATTAAATGAATATGAAGAGTTTGAATTTGAATTATACAATTGGTCAACACTTGGAAACTGGATTCATTTTGGAACAACATCTAAGTCCACAACTACTTGTCTTGTAATGCTTATTTTGGATACTATGAGATCATGTACAAACCTCATCACATTAAAGAAAAAGGAGAATTAGGATAGAAATTATAAAATATTAAATTTGAATTCAATAGTTGACAAATGTTTTTGATCCACAGAATACATGCATATTTTGATAAGACATACATGTTATATAAAATGGCTTTGCTTTGAATTACATAGACCTTATCTTTTAATTCACTTATAATTTAAAAAGAAAACAAAAAAGTAAATTCCCTTGGGGGGGGGGGGGTGTCAAGCATCTCTTGATGTAATTTTAAGTTGAAAAATTTAAATTTTCCTAACTTATAGAACTTGATTGTAATTGTTTAATTTGTACATTTTCATATTGAAAAATAGTAATTTGAAGAAATTGAATTCAAGGTGATTTGGGGCAATTATTGACAAAAAAACATACAATCCCTTCTCCTAATAGGGGGTAATTATATGACATGTGGGCCTTACATAATCATCAATATTTAATTTTTTAATTTTTAGAGAAGTATCTTTAGGATCTTATACCTTAAGTACTAGTATGAAAAAATTGGATTAAAGGTTTAGGATCCATCTATATTTAAGTTCCTTTACACCTTCTATGACTATAGACATTTCTTGAGTTCTATTTTTTTAACAACTTCTTGCATTGTACATAATGAAAAAAATTAATGAAAAATTGAAATGAGGACGTAGGAATGTATTTTGTGGAAAAAGACACTTGATTTCCATCCTTTACCAAAATATTAAGCAAAATTTTGTCTACAATTAGATAAAAAAACAAATTCATTAATATCTCTTTGACATAAGGAATTCAATCATCATTATTTCAATGGTGGGATTGTTCAAATAAGCTAGCTTAACGCCTTCAACAATTAATTTTTTTTAAATACACAAAATTACATTGAGAAATGGTTATTTTTTTAAAGAAGATGCATGCTTACATTGCCTAGAAAATCAGATAGTCCATAACCTTCTCATATTTAAAGGCCATATTTGTTATATAATTGAGACTTTTTGCTCTTGAGATTTTTATCCTCCAAGTCTTGACCCTAAACCACTTTATCTCTTTATAAGTAATATTTTAGGCATAGAACTAACAATGTTACCCAAACCTTAGGATCCATTATAGAATTCATCACAATTTGAGCATCAATTACTTTCCATTTCAAATACTAATCTTTAAAATGGATTTAAGAAAACAACCATCATGTTTCAAAATCTAAAAAAACATTGAAATTACTAGCAAACATATAGGATTTCCTAGCAATCACAAAGTAGAATTTTTTTAATGAGATCTATTTAGATTGCTACATTCCCAACAATCTCGGCTTTCATCATTCTTTAAAAGCATAGTATGACTCCTAATTCTCATTTTCCATGGCAATAGCTTGCATTGCCTTTGCTTTGGTAATATTAAGTAATATTAAGAAATTACATAGTATCTTTTGTATTATTGTCCCAATTTAAAAAAAGGGAAGTAATGAACTCATCAAGCTTAATTGAAAAGTAACTCAAAGATTCATAATTGCTCCATTCTAGATCCAAGCATTATGCAAAATTTTAGAGCACGTGGACCATTCCTTGGTGAGTGCTTAGGGGCATACTAAGAATGTAACTAAGGGATATACAACTAAAAACATCCTTGTGTAGCAAACAAAACAAACCTAACTTAAGGTATGGATTACAATTGAACAACTCTCAATTGTAAGCTAAAAATTTGCACACAAAGTCAAATATTAATCCCAAATGGAGATTACCTATAAATGGTTCATCAAGAATCTTAACCTTCAAAATGTCAAAGTCCTTTCCTGACCCTAAACCAAGTTCCACCTAAATTCAAATACCAATCTACCAACCAAAACATTAAATACATTTTGTACCTCATGTATCACCCTATCTTGCACCACAAATTGCTGAAAACTTTATGCATTTCACACAAGCAAATTCAAACAGGTTGAATTAAAAGAGCAATTGCACTATATTTTCACAAATTACATGGACAAGTATAAAATAAAATCAATTGTTCTTTACCCTACTCCTAGTTACCACCTTTTGTATTTTTTCAACTTGTAAGCCAATGATTTCTGGCTATACATCTCCTTTCCTACATTCATGTCTACGAGAACTTCCGTTCTTGGAAGGAGATCGTCTAGACAATCTTGTGGTTTTACATGCATCACCACTCTCGTTAGACACACATGATTTGCTAAGCTTCTTCCTCATGCTAGAATCATCTACACATGGATCACAAGACCTCTTTACACTAAAAGAGTATCTCTTGCCACTTGTATCAGGCGGACTTGCCACTGCTAGACTCAACTCCACTGGACTCAGCTCCTGTAAACTAGCTTCCACTGGACTCAGCTCTACTGAATGAGTTGGCTCCATCAGATTCGTTGCAATCACCGTACTCTGCGTGGCTGCGGAGATAGGAATCCAGTAGGGTGCAAATTAGCGCTGAGAAAGCCAACAACATGAATTCAGACACGAGAATATACACTCACAATAACTGAAAACATTGGCATCTTTGGGGAATCAACCAGCAAATTCAAACTTACCCGCCTCTTTGGGAGGACACAACAACACTGCATCAATATCCTTTGTTTTCAACATTGTTGCCAAGTCAGGATTTAGGGTATTGTTGCTTGTAACACCTGCTGCCTCCTTAACTGGGGAGTCAACCTCATCAAAATCGTCACCATGAAGAGCTGATTTTGTTTCAGAACGGTCTTTAAGCCCCTCCTGAAGTGGTGTGGCATCTTTCAATCTGCTACCTGAAATGCAAGCCTGGACTCCAGGCTGTACTTGATAGATTGTGACCCTGCAAACAAAAGACACAACCAGTCACTCAAAATTTGCCAAAAATAGCCTAACCCAACACTATTTATGTCTTCATTGCAATAAATGAAACCAACAGCACAATAGGGACCCAATTATATATACCCTATGTATTTAAGTAGCTCAGGCTTTGCTCTGGTTAATTTCGAGATCCTAAATGTGATCCATTGCTATCCAAAACAGCCTTCGAATTACTTTGAGCACGTTCAGTAACTCAAAATTGCTAATTCCTAAACCCCCGCTTGTTATATACCCTAATCAGAATCTGAAGAACACATTTTTGTGTCCGACAAGAAATTCATGAGTATTCCAGAATCCAAGTACAAATGCATGGGTGTCTATCACCTAAGCACAGAGCAAGTGAGTATTCAGCACCCTGCACTTGATGCCTGAATATCCAGCACCTAAGCACAGAACAAGTAAATACTAACCACCCAAGCAGAAATACGTGAGTATATAGCCCCTAAGCAAAAAACAAGTGAATACCAACCACCCAAGCAGAAATACGTGAGTATATAGCACCTAAGCAAAAAACAAGTGAATACCAACCACCCAAGCAGAAATACATAAGTATACAGCATCTAAGCACAAAACAAGTGAATACCAACCACCCAAGCAGAAATATGTAAGTTTACATCACCTAAGCACAGAATAAGTGAATACCAACCACCCAAGCATCAATACGTGAGTATACAACACCTAAGCACAAACTGAAGCACGAACACCCTCGATACCGATAGCCAAGCAGAAAACCAAGTCTGAACTCGTGAGTATCCAACACCCAAGCACAAACACGAGAATCATCAACAGCTAAGCACAAATCTAAGCACAAATCTAAGCACAAAGACAAAAATCACCAATTACTAAGCACAAACCTAAGTACCAAGCGAGAATCACCAACATCTAAGCACAAACACAAGAATCACCAACAACTAAGCAAAAACCAAAGCACAAACACGAGAATCACCAACAGCTAAGCAATAACCGAAGCACAAACACAAGAATCACCAGCGGCCAAGCCCAAAATCAAGTATAAACACTTGAGTATCAAGCACCCAAGCCTAAACTCAGGAGTATCTAGTACCAAAGCTTCAAAGCTCGAGTATTCCAACACCATGCACAACAAAAAGGAGTATTCCAACATCCAAGTATACTCACAACCACAGTCCAGCTTCTGTTGCTCGAGTTCATAAGTATTCCACTAGCGAAGTACCCTTGTCACTACGTCCCAGCACCCAAGCCAAACTGATGAGTACTCCAATAAGGCACCCAATTGCAACCATGTTCCAATAGCCAAGTACCCTTGTCACTATGTCCCAGCACCCAAGCCAAAACTGATGAGTACTCCAATAAGGCAAGTACAATTGCAACTACGTTCCAGCATCCAAGGACAACCCGAAACCATACTGTAAATGTGGAAGCACTTAAAACAATCATATTTTGTCACTGAAGCCCAACAACAATGCCAAAGCACCAAATTAGTAAAGCACCAAATTAGTAAAGCATCAGAGTTGAGGGATTCACTCACATTCAAGGATTGGAATACCAAAACTGTCCTTCAAAGTCTCACTCAGCTCCTCCATGGACCTTGCCAACGATGACTTTGCAACGTCATCTTCGACACCTAATTCCCGTGAGCGGAAACCAAATGAACTCCACCATGCCGGATGAAAAGTCTTTTTGCAAATCACACACGCATTTTCAATCTCTGCAACCTTGGCAATGCAGAATGGATGATACAAATGCTTGCAGCTTGCCATAACAACATCAAACGATGTGTACCACCGGTTACAAAAAGAACAGGCTTCCAATTCAAATACAATTCCGGCCTCATCTGACAAATGAGGATGCAGGCAAGGTTTTGGCCAACAAGCCACTCCTCCTCCTCCTTGCTGCATCCGGTGGATCTGATCCGCAACTGCATCCTTGTATCGTTGCACCTCCTCCAACTCTCTCTTCACCACTGCCATGTCAGCCTCAAATTTCCACATGTCTAGACCAGCATCGGTATACAACTCATTTGCTTTCTTGGCCCTTCTTTGACAGTCTTCAAAACTGAAGTTAGCATACTCTAGCTTCTTACATTGCACTTGTCGCTCTAACCTCAAGCTCTCTAACTTTTGTAATCCAACAACAAACAGATCATTGCCTTCATCGAGGTTGTCTCTGAATTGCTGTACCTGTTAAGAGAGAAAGAGAAAATACCCTAAACTCAGAAGACATCACAAAGCTAGAATCCCTGCTAGAGCAAGACAAATTCCAAGCAGTGACACCCTAAGCCCTAAACCCGAATCCCATCAAGATCACTAAAGGACTGTGGACCCTAAATCCTAAACCCTGATCTGAACTACATGAAATTGAGCAAGAATCCTAAACCAAATAGCAAGAAATTACTCACATTTGTCTCTAATGCTGAGATTAATAGATCGTTTTGCCACAATCCTTCCTCCACCACCTTCACGTTCTCAGCCGCTTCCTTTGCATCAGCATTTCGATCGTCCATCCCAAATTTGAATCCAATGATTCTCTCTGCAATGCTGGATTTTGAAGAATTCAAAAACCTCTCCTTACTTTCGGTGTTCGCCAGCAACTCGCCTTCAACAACCAAAACCTCTTCTGCTTGAACAATCTCTGCTATCGATGCAGGAGATAATTTGACACCGCCCGGCTTGAATTTTCCAAAGAGCAACTTTGCTTCCACCGGTTGTGACTCCAAACCGCTGGCTGCTCCATTGGCCTTCGAGTGGGAAACGGAAGGCTTTACAATAGCATAAGGCGCCAAATGCTTTAGGGCAGTAGCCTCCTCTTCTGTAAGATCTCTCTTCAAAAGTTCCCCCTCTAATCGGCTGATAAGAAGTAAATTCGTCAATGCAGCAGCGGATGCCCAATTCACATCAAAACCCATCAATCCAGCAATGTAGCCTTTTACCACTCAAGCCATGAACTCATTATTTGTAATCTTAGACTTCCCGTAAATTTTAGCACACAACTGGAGAAGCTCTAATCTACTTTGTGGACTCAGAGTAGTGTTTGTTGTCTTAAACGTTGAACACTTTCCCCAAACTTCCTCGATTTTCTCCGGGGTCACACAAGCCATATCCGCGGAATGCTTAGGGTTTAGACCACAACCAGATAAGCCTCTCTCCTTCACAAAAAATTCGGTTGTCTGCAGTTTAAGAGATGCTAACTCTAGAAGCAACTCTCGAACAGACTAAGGGACTTTTGTAGACTTCTGCTTCTTGTCAAACGATCCCCTCCTCTCTCTCGAAAGTTTTGCGGACTCTCCTCGCACCACCTTTGACTCCATTGTGCGCAATAGACTAAGCAAATTCAGGGTAAGCAAAAACCAAACCAATGTGCTCAAATCCCACCTAAACCCTGAATTGTACATTGACTGAGACTAGAATTGTAACCTCGCATCTGAGCAAACTAACCCTACACAAGATTTGCAAAGTTCAGAAGTTGAGCACATCAACAGCCTGCGCATAGTGCAAGCGCCGCCAAAACAAAACATGACCAAACAAAAAATCGGACAACGTGAGCACCAGAGCAGGACGTGAGCACCAGAGTGGAACCTGAGCAGAGTCAGACTCGTTGAATTGAAAGAATGACAAAAAAACCCGTTGGTCCACTGTCAGCATGTAATCTGGCGCTTGTAATTAACTACGTGTACAACTCATCCAAGTTCCACTTAAAACCAGCCTTAAAAACCACCCATAGGATGTTGGTTTTGGCTCCTATTATCTCGTTTTTACCCTGTAGTTACTATAAATAGATTAGCAAATATACAGAAACTAGAACACAGAGGATGTGCTACGACATGTAACTATGAAGAACTGTATTGTTTTCACATGGATTTGGAAAAATCATAAATAAACTCAATGATTCGTTCGTTTTCACTGTGAATGATCTAGTCTATTGCAAATGACACGGTTCCTCGAAGCTTCTTAACTTGGAGTGAACTCATTCGCTTGATTAACTTCCTTAAAAGCACCTTTAGAACCATCGCATTATTAAATTGATTGTCATCATATTAAATCACCACTTCTATGCCTTTAGATGCAACTTCTTATTGATGTTGAGAAAACAGTTCTATTTATCATTGAATTCAACAACTCTTCATGAAATGGGGCTTTGGTTTTCAATTTTCCAAGTCTCAAAATGACCATTTTGTCTCAATTTAACGAATAAGGCCTTCTCTGCATCTGGCAATGGTTCCGGAGGAAATCCAAATTGACCCCGATTAGACCACTCCGGCATGCAATCGCTTGGGCCAACCCAATTGGTGTCTATCACCGCTTTGTCACAGCTCAATTTGGTCTTCTTGTCCTTTGCAGACATCGTACGCCAATCCATGTCTTTTTGGAGTACAATCTCCGCTGAAATCATTGCCATGGTGGAATAGTTCATGATATTTGGTTTGGAAGCACCTAGACCGCAAGATGCCCAAATCTCCTCGTATCTCTGCTTGAAATGTTCACTCTTGCAAGTGTTCATGGGACCTTCCCACCGTCTCACTTGTCTCTCTAACACAGCCGTGTTATCTGCTGGCCAGAGTTTCGCAATGTGTGACATTTTCACATACTCTCGGCACGTTGTGCAAGTCCATACTGCTTTGGGCTCGTATTGCCATCCCTCTTCAGCTACACAAAAGTGGTTGAAGTAGGCATCCTAATCCATGTCTTGCGATTTTCCCTTTGTACTCTTCTTCAGCGGATTGGGAAATCCTTTTGGAGCCATGGTAATCCTTCTTTTCCGCACTGAATGCAATGGGCGGATAGGCCGACCGCCAGATCGGACGGGCAATATGCCCCGGCGCGTCCAATCGCACAGCCTCGACGAACTACGAACGACTGCATCGGACGGAGCCCGCGGACAGATGCTCCGACCACGTGGCGGACGGACAGCGGGCGGCAGACGGTCGGACGGATAGTGGACGAACAGCGGACAGCGGATGGCGGACGGGCGGACAAGCGGACGGTGGACGGCGGACGGGCCATTTTTCTACACATTGAAGTTCATCACTTGGAATACCCTATGCTCGAGTCAGATTCGTTAAAAAATAATTAAAAAAATAAAATAAATATGGCATGTAGTGAAATTTTCAGAATTTATAAGAGGATATAAGTTGAAATCTCAAAAAAAATTGATGAAAACAAATTGAAATCTCATAACAAATCCTAATTAAATGAATTAAAGCTTCCTAAATACTAAATAAGAAAGAAAATGATCTATGAGAATAGAGATTCAATTTCTTTTTTATTTGGCATTTTTCCAAATCTTTCTAAATTTTTAAGTATCCAAGGCACAAAATTTTGATGTGAACTATATTTTGAAGTCTAATAATACTTAACCAAGTTGCTATTCTTAGTAGTTTATATATATATATATATATATATATATATATATATATATATTAAAGTCTATTTTAAATCTAATTTTAGCATCAAAAATCCAATTTTCAAAATGATTGATTATGATTTTCTTATTCAAGATTTTGTACAAGAGTTTCCATCACAAACTTCACTTTCATAGTGTTGAGGGCTTTTGGAAATGAGCCTCAAATACACTAAATCTTGGAGAAAAATCCACATTAAAGATTCATTTAAAAAATTGTAGATTAGATTTTGAAATGCATGTTAGGCCCTTTATCCTCATATTTTTTTGGTGACTTGATTTCCTTCATATTTTTTAAATCATTCTGTAATTAGTTATGGAGGGCGAATAAGTTGAAAGGCAACGGTCATTAAAAGTGACCATGTCCTAAAATGTGCTAGTACATTCACTAAAGCAAAATGTACCTCTCCGTCATGATCACTCTTAGAGCACGGGTGTTCTTAGAGCAACTCCCTTATGGATTTACTTTATTTAACTTTAAAGGAAAATCATCTAAGTGACTACAATAGTCAATAAAGTACCTATGTTTTAGCATTAAACATGTTGATTACAAATGCATATTCTATATAAGAGGAAAACCAAAATATTCAATTTATTTTTTATTTTTAAGTAATAAATAAATAAACTTCTTTTTGTATTTTAAAAATAAAATATATAGAAACAAAAAGAAAAATGAAAAAAAAATATCTTTGTTTTTAATTAAAAAAGAAATAAAAGATAAACATGCATATTTTTATTGACGTTTTTTAATTGAGCCTTGAGAAAATTGAAGAGCACATGAATTGAAAATCCGGCCCTAGAATCCGGCCCAAGGGGTTTAGATTAAGTAGGTCCGGATGGAAAAAACTGGGGCCGGATTGAAGAACGGATCGAAGGCAAATCCAGCCGGCCTTCCATCTGGACTTAGGCACAGTATAAACCCAGCCTTAGATAAAAGAAGAACTTATACAAATAGAAACTAAAAATGTTTTATTGCTTTACGTTTCAAATTCTCCAAGAAAAAAACAAAACAAAACATAACAAAACAAAACAAAAAACAAAAAAACACACACAAAAACATATCTTTTATAGATTAGAAGATTATAATGCTTTTCTCATTACGACAGGGTTTTACAGTTCTACTAATTCCAAAAATGTTGTGAAGTCTTACACTCTTTGTATACCCTTACTTTTAAAACAATCCTAATAAAAAAAAGGGCATTACAAAATACAGTACAAACATAGCATTGAAGTGTGTGACATGTATAAGTTATATACATTTTTGGCTTCTCCATAAGTCCATATGTACAAAACACCTTGAAGTCAATGGAAATTGTCCATGAGGTTCAAAACCAAAACCAAAACCAAAACCCTTGAAGTAATTGTTGTGATTGTAGCACCATCTCAATTTGGTCAATTGTAAATTATAACGTTTCACTTCATCACTAATATTGATCATGTTCTTGTTTTTTTCTTTCCCTTTGAAATATCCTACATGATGAAAAAATAAATAAAAAAATAATATCCTTTATGTCTAGTTAAAATTTGTATGCATACAATTTCAAATGAATATTATAAATTTATAATTTGCTCAAAACAATGGCGTAATTTGAAATGTAGGAGACTAAGAGTTGAGGGTTTTAGGGTTTTAGGGTTTAGGGTTTAGGGTCTCACTGTAAACTTCAAAGAACTCTAAATGATTATTTAAAATCTGATTATAACTTGTCTATTTTTGATTTTTTGGATTAATGACAAAAGCATAGGATGCTGAAACTCTAATTGACCCAAAAAAACTGACAGTAAGTAAAGGCGGACGAGAAGAATCCTAGGTCTCATGCCAAATTGGAAAAAATTTGGACGCCTCGAAATACTAGGCGACGGGCTAGGCGGACGGAGCGGATGGGGCGGTCGGACACAGTCGGGTCGTCCGCCGTCCACTTGTCCGCTTCGGCGGCGGACGGGGCAGCTCCGTCCGCCCGTTCACCAGCTTGGGCCACGTCCGCGTGGTCCAGGACAGGTCCGGTCCCGGGCTTCTTTTAGGTCTGGAAGCGGACGGGTATATTGGCGGACGGCCAGCTCACATTTCCTCACTTTCACTCTTCCATTTGGGAATCACTGCCATGTCGGCTACTATTGCTTCACACGCTAGTTGCTCCTATGTGCACTAGAAGGAACCCACGTTTTAGGTGACGTTTTGTAATTTTTTCAGACGGATTTTAGGTGACGTCGGAAAAAACAACTTGTGTTTTTTTTGTGTCTAATATAACATCCAAATGTTATATTAGACACAAAAAAACACAAGTTGTTTTTTCCGACGTCACCTAAAATCCGTCTGAAAAAATTACAAAACGTCACCTAAAACGCGGATTTCTTCTAGTGGTGGTGAAGAGTGGGGATCATATTTTGATCATACTACATTGGATTTTGGTCCTTGGTTACTTACATACGTTTGGAGACAGTGAAACACATTATATATTTTGAGAGAACGGGGATTATATATTGGAAATTTCCATTCTAAAATTGCAAGTGAGTACTTGACACTCAAGCAGTCATGGCGGGGGCAAGTAGTGCTGCAGCTAAAGGCAAGAAGAAGTCAAAACCGAAGGGTGTTGGTCATGAGCTACGGTTTGACATTTTGGATGACGTCAACATCAAGGCTGAGACGGGTTGGGAGAAAGAGGATGTGGAGTATTGGACCTCTAAATTGTGCCACAAATACGTGAAAATGTATCACATTGGGAAGTTGTGGCCTCGAGAGTGTCACCCTCTTCACACCCGTGAATATTGTTTTAAACCATTGAATTGCCTCAATGAACATTTTGTGCACCATTCAATGGAGGTGTGGAAGGCCTTATTTCCGGAGAAGGCTATGAGCAAGGGCAAAACTAACTACAGCTTGGCAAGCATGGTTTACGCTGAACTCATACTGGGCCGTCAGGTGGATTGGAGTACGTATCCTACGGTAGCGACATTGCCACTTGCGATTGTCAGACATCAGAAACATATCCCTGATATGTTTGTTCCGAAGGCGCAACTTCCTGAAGCAAGTGAAAAAAAGAAAGCATTAGAGGACGCTGTGGAATCAATTCAGATCCCTCTTGAAATCCAAGTGCGTCGTATGGAAGTGCTGAATGGAAAGAAAATGGCGGTAGAACCGGCTTGTATGGGGGACCCCACATACTTGAAGCTCCAAGAAGAGGATCCTATAAAAGACATTGAAGATAGTGAAGACATTCAAGACGTGAAGGAGGCTCACGCTTGTATTGACCGGTTTTTAGCAGACACAACACAAGACATCATGTTCTATGTCCCTCCGTCTCCTAAATCAAGGAAAAAACCAAGCCTACTGTCCAGACCTGAAAATGCAATTCGGACTTCACCAAACCAAAATGAAGAGCATCCAATTCAATTGATAGATGTAAGGATGGACTCTCAGGACGAGGCTGCTATGAACAACAACGAAGAGACCCCGATTATCCAAGATCATCCGTTGCTAGCTTTGTTGGGCCCAGAGGATCTTAAGACTCTACAAAAGATGCCTCCACTAGAAGAGATGGAGAACTTGTTGCAGTGTTCCCTCCGATGGAATCAATTTGAAATTTAGAGAGAAGCAACAAATGGCGGAAATGAAGGGAGCACTATAAACGAAGGTGGCCCTGCAAATGTAGGAGGAAATCCTAATGAAGGTGGCACTACAAATGAAGGACGCAGCTCCACTTCAGGCAATTCAACAGCAGGATTTGGTGAGATATTTAGAACGGCGTATTCTCTATCATGTACAGCTAGAGTTGTGGTTGTATTGACGCCTGCTCTTGCGCAAATAACTGATACATTTACGAAAATGACACCATCCGTTCTTCATGGTGCTTTGGCTTTCAGAAAGTTTGTCGAGTTTGCGGACAAACTACAAGACGAGAAGTTGGAAGACCTTAAGCATAAATTTTTTTTGGAACAGCAGAATTTGGAGTTGAAGGAGGTGCGTTACTCCAAAGAAGATCATGATGACCTCAAGGCAAAGTATGAGATATTGGAGAGCAAATACAACACGTTGTATTGGAGGCCGACCCCAAACTCGAAGCCCTTGGGTGATGACTATGAGAGTGTTAAGAAAGATAACAAGACTTTGAAGCGAACGAATGAGAATTTGAAGGCCAGGAATGAGAATCTCAAGGCTATGAATGAGATGTTGGTGTTGGAGTTGAAGACATGCAAAGAGATGTTAGAAGAGCATCGCAAAACATTGTGGATGTGGGAATCCGGAATCCGGAAACGGATCAATAATACAAGAAGTAGGTGCGAAAAATAGAAAAAAATCAAGAAAATTATAGTTAGAGCGTGATTTTTGGACCAGATAACTTGAATTAGGAAATAAGCATTCCGGCACAACCCATAACCGGAACTTATTTGGATCCGGAATCTGGACTCATCCGGAACACAGGAACCTACCATATAGGTCTCGTAGCTACGGAAGTAGGATACCGTTAATACAACGGATCTGTAGCCGTTGTCCTTAAGCCCGTAAAAAGACGATTTAGTATTTAAGTTGTCTTCCTAGGGTTTTCCTCTTCACTTTCCTGTTCTGTGTTTCTGAGACTATTTGTGTGAGTAGTTGAGAGAAAGAGTGGTGAGTTAGTGACTGAAGTAGAGCTACTTTTTCTCTCGTTCTGACTTAGATCTTATGGCATTCGGACCAGTACGGAAGGTAGCGATATCTACCCGGGTTATCTCTCCGGCCATTCCGGATAACTCGGAACTACACAAGCAGTTAGAGAAGGACTTAACTAAGTTAGGATGTGTTGGTCTACTACACCGACCATGGAACCTCAAGAGTGAAGAGATGATTCAAGAGCTACTTCATGGTGTTCCGAATCAATATGAGCTCACTTTGAGAGGGCGGCCAGTCGCGTGGACCGAGGACATCAGGGCGGACGTCTATTAGTTCCGGAAGAGTGGGAACGGGTTAGCATTGAGGACGGACCGTTTTGTAGCTGGGAAGTTCACTGGGTCTGCAAACCCTAAGGACGGATTCGCTATCAGCGAATGCAAGGACGAGAGACATAGGCGGATACTAGAGTTTCTGATTCCGATCTTGTATCCGGAAAAGCCAACACGGGTTACCATTACAGTGGCCAATACTATTTTGGGGGCTATGGAGAACCGGGTAGTGCACTGGGGTAGGGTCATAGCCGGGATAGTAGCTAAATTAGCGGATCACGTGACCCGAGCAAAGGCGAGTCCAGTTAGCACCTACTTGTTTCATCTGTACCATCAACATGAACTTTTGAGTGCAGCTGAAGTGATCCAGTATGACACCGGAAAGGCGATCTTGTCATACGGACTTTCTGGGGAGGAGGCGGAAGATCCGGTCGAGTCTGATCCGGAGGAACTTCCCGAGGAACGTCTGACCGATCCAAGGACCAAGAAGAGGAAGTCAACCGATCCGGGGTCGCGAATAAAGCCATAGACGATGGAGAGGGGGGAGTCCAGCAAGGGACCTGAAATGGAAACGGAATCCGCATTTTTCAATGCGGGGCTCAAGTGGATACGTGAAGCCAAGGTACTCCACGACGGTCTGTCGGATTTGGTGATAGATACCGTGGAAGTTTTGAAGGTGGATCTGGATCAAATCGTGGAAGCTGTCAAGTGACTGCCCAAACCGGAGGATCTAAAGAAGAGGGAGGAGTGGATCCAGGAGTTGGAGGCGGAACGGAATCAACTCCAGGCCCGAGTGAATTGGGCGGAAGGGGAAATGGCAGCAACAAAAGAGAAAGAGAAAGTGGCTCTTGCTCTGGTCCAGAATCTATCCGGGGCAGTCAACATCAAGGCCGACATCATCACAAAAGCTGCCTTGTTTGACTCGAAGATGATATCGGAAGGCCACATTACCAGAACTAAGGTAGTTACCATCCTCGTAGACTTCACTACGAGAATAGAGCGAGTTTTGAAGGAGATCCAGTAGTTATTGGCGGCTATCGACTCAAACCATGCGATGGATTTCTCCACCTTTCCGGAACTTCCTTTTGTCTCAGGTACCCCAGGGAAACCAGTGGTGGATCATGCATCCGGATGGAGGGATTGAGGGGGATACTCACACCAGCCGAGCCTTCCGCCAACAAAATGCGGATGTCGGAGTTGAATTTGAGGCCAGCTTCAGAACTGGAACCTGAGTCTAGCGTGAAGTCGGTTCCGGTGCCATCCAAGTTCTCAACCCCGGAAGTTCCCAAGTCCCAAACAATGCCGAACTTGATGACCGGATCATTCAAGGTTCCGGGACAGCAAGTCAGGGGAGATCTCATCAACTGGATCGGTGGGATGACCAATCCGGCTCGGACTAATCCGAAAGGATTTGTGCACATGCAAGAGACCACGCCGGAGAAAAGAAGCGAACCCGCAATATTGGAGGATACAACACCAGAGAAGGAGAAGGAAGTTCAAGTCATCGAAGATTCTGAGGAGGAGAATGCCCACTCCACTTCCGAAACCGAAGACGACAGCGATCCGTCTCCCGCAACGCGCCATATCCAGACTCGGGCCACAACAAAAACTACGCCAGCAAAGAATACGAAGGGGACGCCTACCAGCCAAGCGGGGAGCTGTTCAAGGAAAGGACGGAAGCCAAAACATTAGAATTCGTAGGAGAAGAAGTATAGAATCCGGAATAGGGTTCCGAGCATGGACCCAGTTTCCGGAATCTAAGGCGGATAGTCAAGAAATCCGACAATCTCGGACGGTAGTTAGTAATCTTTCCGGATATCCCGGGGTTTTTAGTGATTGGTTGCTTGGATTTCCGGGTTTCCTTTTCAAGATTTTAGGAGTTGACTTTGGGTTTTTGTGTTAGTATTTTAAGGGCAGGCAAGTTAGTTGTCTGCCATTCCATCCTACTCCATTCCGTTTTAGTGCTTTCACGTATGTATTACAATTCTCTTTTCTTAATTTAAGTCAACTAGGATACCTCTAGCTGCACTTTTGCTTAGACAGGGTCTTTTGGCTGAGTGTATGCATGTGGGTGTAACCTTATACTAGAGAAAGAGAAGGGAGGGAGAGGAGGAATCCGGATCTTGGGCTACTGATCTCTTGGTGTTGAGTTGAGTGGAAGGAATGCGGACTGATTAAGGGAGTGTAAGTGTGACGTGCTTTTAAATTGAAGGAACGGCAATCCGGGTAAGAAGGTAGAGGGCCCTGCGAGTCCGGAACCAAGAGGGTTCTGTGCGGAGATAAGCAACCGCCAAAGGAAAAGAACTCCCGCTACTCCGGAAAGTCTACCAACCTCCCCCTTGGTACATTGTCTTCTCCTTGAGATTCTATTCCTTTGGGTCTATAAGTTCTGATCCGTCGTTGTAGTAAGAGAGGTGTGAGAATTGCTTTGTGTGACCTGATTCCGGATCGGCCAATCCGGAAACTGTGAGAGGATACTCCTCCTTCCTCCTACAGCTGTGCTGTCTTGGGTGTGTTGTTTAGTAGATTTAGAGTATAGAGAGGATAATGGCACAAGTGGTGAGTCCCCACCCCTTTCTAGATTAAGGGCGGACCCTCTGAGGGTAAAACAGAGGCAACAAAAACCAGTGACGGAAGAGTGACGGAAGAGAGACGGAACCCAGTTCCGGAGGTATCCGGATCCGGAACGGAATTCGGAATGTACTAAGTTTCCAAAATAAAGTAGGGAAGTAAAAGAAGGGGGATTAAGTGAATAATCCCAATCCGGATGCTTCTAACTCAATCGATATCATACTAGAAGTTCCCTGGAACGATAATTCGTGTCATCTTGCAACCATTGTCGTTGTAAGGATACTTACGGCTAACTACACGTACGACAGTGGACATTACAGAACAAGAAGGCAGGTCAACAATCGCTTAGCGGAACAGGGCTATTAGAGGCAAGTGAACCAATACAAGAGAGTGATCAACTATCTCTTCCTCTTGACGAGGGTAAAGCTGAGGATGGGACCGTAGAACTCCGACAGCGCATTCCGAGTCCTAAATCCATAGTTTTCCCCTCATTTGAAGATGCTTCCATGTAGTCACAAAATCCGGAAGTCCAAGAGTTAAGGCATCAATTGGACTTGGCAGTTCGAGGAAAGAATGAGGCCGAATCAACAATGAAACAAATGATGGAAGTAGGGGTACTAAGTGAAATCCTTCCAATGGAAAAGGCGGATTTACGGTGGATGGTGTGGGCGCGGCAACTACAAGATCATTCCTCTGTATCATCCGGACTCATGAACGGGCTCTTGAGGTATGCATTGCAATCGGACACAGCATACAAGAATGTCAAGAGTTCTTATGAGCGTTTTGTGGAGAAGTTGGAGGAGGAAAGAAAGGACCCTGATTTAAAACTTACGGTTTGGGGGAACATGGATAGGATGTATGAGCGGCTAAACCACGGAAAGACCTATGATACGAAGAACATTGATTGGACTTTGGAAGCAGAGGAAGGATGGGTCCCTTATGGCACGTTGTCAGCTCACTTCCAGCAACATGAGAAGGAGCTTGTGCCGGGAAGTTTTCCAAATACTCCCATCTTAGAGGGTCATTGTTCTCTTTGCCAAGGTTGTTTTGGGCTCGAAGGAGCTATAGCATTCGGATAGTGTCACCATACATTCCATATGTTTTGCATTTAAAGATCGGTAAAATTTCAACGCCATTGTCCCGAGTGCCGTATTCCTTTGAGTTGTATGAAATGCTAGGGATTTTGCCCTGTATGCCTACGGGGCACAAATACAATCGATGGAACCTTCCACTTCACCAAGAGCCATACAAATTTCAGAACTATTTGCATTGGAGAAAACCAATGAAGTGGGATGCTCGATCACAAATATATGAGCTATGCGATGGCCCATTTCCCACCAAAGATTAATTCTTTTGGATGACGTCTGACGTGGAGGTTGAGTTGTGTGCCTTTGAAATTAAGAATAGCGAGGCTCGAGAGTTGTTCTGTCGCAGCATGGGCGGACATTGGAGCACACAGCACCAAAAGTTCTTTCGAATTTCCGAGAAGGAATGGAAGAGAGAGGGTCCAAATGACCTCTTGGTGGAGGTTGAGCGTGATCCAAAAGTCGTAAAGCAATTTGAGGGCTACAATACGGATTTGATAGGGCGGGCCTTCATTTTGTCGAAGTTGGAAGAAGCAGCAAGGGTTTGTTCTGTGGTGGACCTAAACAGTAAATCATCTACAGAGCATAAGATGGAAGACGTTGCAAGGGCATTTGACATGAACATGAAGGACATTATAACCAAGTGGAGGAAGTATCTAGGAGAGGGAGGCGAACAAACTTGGATGATGAAAAGCGAGGATGAAATGATAAAACAACTGATGGATGACATAGATTGTGTTGTGAGGGCTTTGAGGGCCCACGAAGTGGAGCTGTCTCTGAAGAAGAAGAATAAACGGAAGATTGAAGAGGAGGATGACCACTCTCCGGAAACCAAACGACAATTTGAGAGGGTTGACATGCAGGTACAAGCTAGTCGCGGAGGGAGCAGCCATGGAAATAGTCCGCAACCGGTGCCTCGTCGAACAAGTAGAAGACTTATGGCGAGGGAGGGGACATCTCGTGATGCCGAAGAAGATAATAGTGTGTTGAAGTAATTGTGAAATGTTTAATTTCCTATGTAGTCATATTTTAATGGCATTCAGGATATAATTATGTAGTGTGGGCTTCATTTTTTTTTTATAACTAGTAGTATTGTACATGGCCCACCATGTCCATCATGACTTTTTTGTATTGCATATACATGTAGTGAAGAAAAACATGTTGCAAGTAATTATTTGTTTTTCTGAATATATATATATATATAATTTTTATCATAAAATTCATTTTCTTGGACTAAGTTTTATTGAAATGTACATGTTATGCCCAATTTTTAGTGAATTGTGTCTTTGATTGAGTATTTTGTTGTAGCACTTAACACTTATTTTCTAGTACTTTCGTAATCTAGTTATCCCTAGGATGGAATGCAACCAACTGAACCAAGAGCCCAAAAGTCCGAAGTAAAGAAGTAATTAAGTAAAATTGACCACCCTAAAAGGCTAAAACCGCCCTGTCCGCTCGCCCACCCGCCCGCCCGCCCATCCGTCCGCCTCATCCATCGGATTTTATGACCGTTGGCAACAGTTACTTCTAAGGCATAGAACATTCAACAAGTTATGAGTATAAAAGCAAGGAAGAAGGCATTTACAAGCACTTTTGAGAAACTGAACGCTAAGATTTCCAAGGGCTAGGAGCTGTAATCTTTGTGTCCCTTGCTTGGTAATGCATAGTTCAGTGGACAGTGGGGCTTTGATTTCCAAGGCTTTACTTACAGACTATATTTGATACATGTGACATGGTGATTTGAACCTAAACATTTGGAACTGAAGACAAGATTGGAACTTGAACTTGGACTTGAACTTGAACGGAGCTTTCCACAATGAGTAAGGATTTTTCCGGTTGGTATGTTGTTCCATCAAGCGGTAAAGTGCAGTGCAAGGCATGTGACTTGGTGTTTGCAAATCGGAAGTGTCGCATGTTGAGCCACCTTGGATATGAAGGCAAAGATGGTGTTCGCAACATGGGGATAAGCATATGTCCAAAATTGACTTCGTCAATTCGAACTCTTTTTGCCGGTTGTAATGGGTTATTTCCACGAAGATCGGCCTTTGACAATGTAGATGGTGAAAACATAGGGAGGGTTGCAAGCAATGCCTCAGATAGAAGGAATTTTTCACGTTCAACACAAAAGGACTTGTGTGCAGCGCCGTCTGAAATTCATCGTGCGTCTTCAAGGGTACATCAAAGTGTGGAAACATCAAGTGAACAATGTCCAACCCCACCTTCTTCCATCAATCAGCCCCGAAGACAAAGTCGGCTAGTAGATGGGTTTGAACAAGCTGATAGACGCAATTTGAATGCGTTGTGGGCCAATTTCTTCTATTCAGCCAACATACCATTTGCGGTAGCTCGAAGTGAGGCCTTCAAAGAAGCAATGAAAAAAACAGCTGAGTTTGATAAGCCATACAGCCCACCATTGTACGACGCTCTACGAACCAAATTACTAGAAGAAGCGAAAGAAGATGTCAAGCTAAAATTGCAGAAGAGGACCGAGGATAGTATCAAAAAGTTTGGAGCAACCTTGTCTATTGATGGATGGAGTTCGGTTACAAATCGGCCATTGGTGAATTGCATGTTTGTATCTTCTGCAGGGGAGCAATTTTTGGGATTGGTGGACACAAGTGGGTTCGTAAAAAACGCAGAGTATTTGGCCTCTATTTTGGACAAATTCATACAGGAGGTGGGTCCGCATAACGTGGTGCAAATAACAACGGACAATGCTCCTGTAAACCCTCGAGCATGTAAAATCATAAAAAACAAATATCCTCACATTTCTTTTCAAGGTTGTGTGGTGCACGCCTTGAATTTGTTGCTAAAAGATTGGGGGAAGGAAACATGGATGGCGGATGTCGTGGCCAAAGCTTGTATCGTACTTACGTTTTTTAGAAAGCGGCACATGCCGCTTGCAATATTTCGTTCATACGAAAAAGAGCACAACTTATTGATGCCAGGCGAAACACGATTTGCTTCAAATTTCATTGCGCTTGAACTCTTGTTGAAAGTGAAGGGAGCACTTCTACAAAGTGTGACAGATCCGCGTTGGGAACAATATGTGAGGACGTTGGATGACAAGAAAAAGAAGAACCGTACAAAGTCTCGGTATACAAAGAAGATAATAAACAGTGAACATTTCTGGACGCGTTGCACGAATTTTGTGCAGTTGATGGGCGTTGTTGTGTATAGCCTTTGTGATTTAGATGCAAAGACACCATGTTTAGGGAAAGTTTTGCATATTATGAGGAAGATACGGTCGCATGTGGCGGGGTTAGAAAATCCGCCTTTTCTATTGAGTCCCGAATTTGCCAAATCATTGAAGGAGGCGTTCAACGCTAGATGGGAAATGGTAGAGACCGATCTCCAATATGCAGGAGCTCTTTTGAATCCCTATCTTTTGCACGATAAAGAACTAGCCAACAATTTAGAGGCCACTGAGGCATGCAAGCGTGTTCTCATGCGAATATGTAAACCTATGGACTACGCGGACATCGTCAAGGAATTCATGGCGTTTCGACATAGGGAGCCTCCCTTCCACAACATGTTGGATCCAAGTGAACAAAAATTATCAGCACACGCTTGGTGGGATTTTGAAGGCGCATGTGGGAAGCTCATTGCTCCAATTGCAAGGAGAATATTGGGCCAACCGGTATCTTCATCTTCATGTGAACGGAATTGGAGTAGCTATTCTTTTGTTCACAACAAATCTCGAAACAAGCTGAGAACAAAGAGAGCTGCGGATTTGGTGTATGTGTACACTAATTCAAGAGTGTTGGCCGCATCCAAGGAGAGGGATGAGAAGAAGTGGTACCTTGAAAATGTAGATTCAGAAGAATCAGAGGGGCCAAACGAAGATGACGAGAGCAGCGAAGATGAAGAAGAAGGTGTTCGTGTGGACGGAAATGAAGCACATGGACAAGAAGCAAATTGGGATGACCCAATATTCAATGAAGAAGAAGATTTTGATGGCAACACATACAATTTTGGAGGTGAACCGTTTGGAAGAGTAATATGGATGATGATGACATGGGCAACAATGACCGAGACGAGTACGACTTTCCAATGGACGATAATGATTGTAAAAACGACGAAGGCATACCTTCCATAGCAAGGTTTGTAGATGGAAATCGATTTCTAAGTAGCAACAAGGTCCTCAATCTAAACGAAGAGGACGCAAATGTCCAAGTCGTGGCTTCTAATGGAACCATAGCATCCAATGCTGGAACTTCCGAAATAGATGAAGTGATTGGAAGCGGTAGGTCTCCATCCATAGTGGTGGCCCAACTAGAAAAGAATGACAACGTTGAGGACCGCGAGCAAATGAATGTGGACAAGATAAGCGTGGAGTCTCTAGGAGGATTGGTAAGCAAAAGCAACGGGGAACCAAGTAGCCTAAACCATGAAGCGAGTGGGACACAAGACAATGTACGTTCGCGTTTGATAGAATGTAGAAGTCCAAACTTGCTTCACAGTGGCCAAGGCACAAAGGAAAACATGACAAGTTTTGTACGTCCACCGCGTAGCATTCCTCCAATAGGTGCACGCTCACTATTTAATAGTGTAAGCACTACTTTGGTGGGTTCAGGAAGTTCTCAACGTCCGACACGAGCTTCCATCATTTCAAAAGAAATAGAACGTACCGAAAATTGAAGATTGCAGATTTCTTCATTCACCGACGACGAGGAAGATGAGACGCTGGCCTCAATGTTAAAGAAGCAAGGAAACCGCCTACCAACATCTTCAACAAGGCTAGCGAACCCGACACTGGATTCTTCAAATGCTATAGAGGCATTCACTGAAGAAGGGAGAAAGGCAGGGATGGCAATCATGATGGAAGAACCCTCTAAAGCAAAGAACAAACGAGTAATGGAGCCGTTTGCTATCTCTCCAACGAAGAAAGTGAATGTAGGAAAACCCCCCTTTGATAAGCGTCTGTCTATTCCAAAACTTCCGTTGAGAAAAGGAAAAGCGGTTGATCGCCTCCGTGAACGTGTAGGGAAAACCTTGATGAAAGCAAAGAACGAGCAAATGATGGGCAAGCCTAAGAAAGCTCGTGTATCTTCAACAGTACAAGAGAAAAGAGGGGGAAATCAAACACTTTCATCAGACGATGAAGAGAACACCATGAGTGATGAAGATGATGGATTCCAATCAAGAGAGTACAGTAGCGGGGCAGAGGTGAAAGGAGATAGTGATTACCACCCCTAGGCATTCAAATTTAGAAAGAATTTGAATCAAGAACATTTACAGAACTTGGTGCTCAAATGCTTACGATTTAGAGAGATGAATAGCTAAGATTTATTAGTTCTTGGAGCATTTCATAGTAGTACAAGGTTGCCAAATTATCTTGAAAAAATTAATGAAACTATCATTTTTGGGGGATTTTGTCCCAAGTGATATTGAAGAAATCTTCATTGTGTTATTTTTTGTTCTCAATTTCAAGTGTGTAGCACGTAAAAATTTCTGAAGCGCCAAAACTCACAAATATGTAAGAAGAACCCTAAAACAAATTGAAAACCATGCAAAATTGCAAAATGCAAAGTTACAAACCCTCACTCTCTCAGTCGGTCACTCCCAGACTCCCTAAACCCCTTGGCCCTTGAACCGTTTGCCCGTCCGCCAGCCCGTCCGCCCGACCGCCCATCCGTCCGCTCGCCCATCTGCTTGTCTGCCAATAAAAACGACCATCCGTCCGCCCGCCCGTCCACCAATTTGACCGGCCGCCCGACCGCAGGACAGCGACCGAGGACCGTCCGTCTGCGTCCGCAGGGTCCAAATGTCTGGACGTCCGGATGTCCGATTCTGGACGCAATTTCGCCGCGAACGCTTGTCCACGACAACCCTGGAGATTCTTGGGTGGTAGAAGTCCGATTATAACCTGGACTTTGCCTAAGTCCACCTCTATTCCTCTCTGACTGACCACCTGTCCTAGGAGCAGGCCGGAGGCTAATCCAAAGAAACACTTACCCGGGTGTAGCTTGAGTTTAGTTTCCCAGCATCGCTGGAATGTCTTCTAGAGGTAAGAGAGGTGGTCGCTCCATTTGTTGAAAATAACAAAGTCATCTATGAAGACTTCCAAGAAGTATTTAAGGAAGTCTTGGAATATATCCATCATAAGCCTTTGGAAGGTACCGGGAGCATTGCACAATCCGAACGGCATCCGGCTAAAAGCAAACGTTCACCAATTGGTGGTAAACGTTGTTTTTAGCTGATCCTGGCTTCGGATTAAGACCTGGTTATATCCAGAAAATCCATCCAGAAAGCTGAAGCATTGCCTCCCAGATACATGATCCAATACCATATCTATGAATGGTACCGGGAAATGATCTTTCTTGGTGGCTGCATTTAGTTTCCGGAAATCCTGACAAACTCGGATCTTCACCTTTCCGTCCGCTCCAACCTTCTTTGGTACAATCACAATGGGCGATACCCATTCAGAGTGATTCACTAAATAGATGAATTTGGCTTTCAACAACTTGTCAAGTTCTTCCTTGACTAGTATTGAATACTTCGGATTGAGGCAGTATTGCCTTTGCCGAACTGGTACGGCTCCTTCAACCAGATCAATGGCATGTTCACCTAACTCCGGAGGGATGTCGGTAAGATCTGTGGGCGACCATGCGAAGACATCGGAGTATTCCTCCAATAATATCATATATTCCTTATGTTCCCGCTTAGATAGACGTTTCCCTATATAGAAAGTTTTGTCTACCCCGACGGAAACGGACTCATAGTCATCGGGTGAAGCTATGGATTTGACACCCTCAGCTTCTTGGTTGTCCAATTGGTCAACCAATTGTTTCCAGGACATCTGTTGACCGTCCGGACGAGGCGGAAGTGTTCCGTCTGCAAGTTGCTTCCGGATCCACTCCTCTGACAGCTGAACATCAGATTGTCCTAGGGATCGATCAATTGGTACATCCTTAAGGGCTTTTTCAAAAGAAATAATTCCTTTTTCCGGAACAGGTGCTGAAAAACCAACATCTCCTTCCATCGTCTTCCGGAACTACTCAACTTAGTATGCCGTAGTGGAGTCCGAATCCTCGGATTCGGTCCAGTTGGATGTGTATCTGTCATAGCACAAGGAAGCACAAATCCTACCCTTAGGTGTTAAATTGATGTAAAACACCTTAGATGACTCGTGTATCGTTCCCACAGGATTTCAACGTTGGTTTCCTCAAGATATCCGGATCAAGATTCGGAAAACACCAAACCCAAGCAAAACCGGATCTAAATATTTGCAACATACAACTCTCTCAATACCCTCTCCTCTCCATATTCCAATTCCCTTACATCCACTCCGAATCTTCCACCAGTAATCGAACAAGGAGGATTGTCATAATCCTGTACTTCTCTCAATCCGGATCAATTTAGACGGATGCGGAATCGGAAAGAGGATTCCTATCCGGTTACAGTAACTCACAAAATCTTAGTTTAACCTCTACCAAGAGGGTTCCGCTCTTTGGTTTTAGGAAGGGAACGTAAACCCTACCCTCCAAACGTGTTTAGAGTGAAATGAAGATCCACTTTAAATAACAACAACAAACACCAGAATAGGAAGTAGTTCCTCACAACTAATCCGGATATTGATCTGGACTAGCAGGTCACTCAGGAATTCCCTATTATCCTCTCAGTACTACAACGACAGACCTACCGGACAGAATTCCAAGAGCGTGATCCGGCACCCGATAACTGAGAGATCCTAACTACCTTCCTGTTCCTCTCTTCCGGATTCAGTAGAACCTCATTAGACGTCAGTTGGCGTTCGTTCTCCCTCCTGAAGAATTCACCCAACCTAAGAATGGCTATCCTATTCAGAAGACACCCAAGGAACTTTAGCAACTAAAATACCCTCTCAGTACACAAAGTTTTCCTTAACCAAATCTTAATGCTCTCAATAATCAGATCCTAGATAGAATCCGGGGGCTACTTGTCTTCCTCCACACCTGCAAACCAGCTACCCGCACTAAACAATGGTTCTAGCATTGCACGGCATACCAACACAGAACTTAGCCTTTTCAAGCCAGCACTTATGAAGTGGAAATCTGAAATCAATTTGCAAAGTGCTGAAAAAACACAAATATGAAAACACAACCGCCCGGGGCTTCAAGCAAACTTCAACCCCCTAAATACACAACCCCAAGGAACCCTAAAGGTCCCCCAGGAATAAAACCAAAGGATAGGAGAATGACAGGTGTCATTCCTTATCCTTCTAAGTTGACTTTCCTACCAACCCCATCCGATCCGCAAAATGTGGATCTCAGATCCTAAAAATCCAGAAAGTGCAGCCCAAGTGCATGCACCTGAAAAGCACCTCCCAAGCTGCTTCCTACCTACTAAAAACTTGGGTTTTCGGCTGACCATGCTAGGATCGTTTCCCAAAAACTTCCTAACCACTTTCCTACCTATTTCCTAGCCTTCTTCGGAGTAGGTTCCTCTAACTTTGATGCCCCCTTCCTAGCTGGCTGTTTCCTACTGGCTGACGGTTTCCCACTCAAGGGTGGCTTTCTTTTAGATGGTGTTGCAGCTTTCCCTTTGAACTTCGTTGGTGAGATTTGCTCAGGTCTCGACTCCTCTTCTGATCCGGTGTCTTCCGATTCCTCTTCTCCGGATCTCGACAGACGTTCCTCTTGCTCGGACTGGCTTGGAGATTCGTCCTCCGCAGATTGTTGGCTCCTTGGAGGCACGTCTCTTCCTCTGATGGGAGTAACCTTCTTCACAGTCTTCTTGGCGGTTGAAGGTTGAGAGCCTTTACTCGGTGGGGTGCCTAGATCGGATTCCGACTTCCGAATTTGAGTCTTCGATCCGGATCCGTGCATTGATCCTTCTTTCCTCCCCTCCATACTTTTAGACGTTGGTGTCAATTCCTCCTCCTGCCTTTCCTGCTTGGCTGGCGTCTTCGTTGGAGTCTTTGTGGGCGCATCCTTCTTGGCTGGCTCCATCTCCTCATCCTCCTTCTTTATTCCGGATTCCGGAAACTGTTCTGCTTGGTGAAGAACATCTCGGACTTCAAACATGAACTTCTCCATTTCTTCGGAATACTCTGCCAACACCATGACAACCTTACCTGCGGCTTTCGGTCCTGCCTCATGGATCCTCTCATCATAGAGTTTGGTTTTGTTCACAACATCCGCAGTGTTGGAAACAAAGGCCCCAACTCTCCTAATGACCCCCTTAAATTCTGAGGTAAGCCGTTCCACCTCTCTCTTCTTTTCCTCACCCTTCTCAATTTGTCGTTGGAGATCCGCATTCCTCTCAGTCAACTCCTTGATGCGGGTTTTCCACTTCCGGTTTTCACTATCCCGGAGTAACTTTTCTACTCTCTCTGCGAGCTCTGATACTTTGATCCCTCCAAGCAGTCCACATACATTCCTCACTGCTCCTCTCTCCGTGTCAAACTCCTCTTGGACTCTCCCTAAATCCGAAATGATCCTCCCTAAAGTATCCTCTCCCAGAACTTCCGGTTCCGGCGAGGTTTTCCCTTTTCCTTTGGATCCCCTCTTAGAAGAGCCTGACACCCTCTCAACCTCTATTTTCCTTTCGGAAAGATCCTTCTCTCTCTCTGAGGATTCCCCCTCAGATCCCTCATCTGGTCCTTCCTTTCTCTCTTCTTCCTCCTCCTCTTGGGGTGGGGTAAGATTAAGTTTCACTAAGATGACTGCGGCCTTGTACATGGTCTTCTCTGAAGTTTTCAGAGTACCTGGGGAGTCATACAAGTGAAAGAGGAATGGCCCAATGGGAGTGGCCTTTGCGTTTCCTAGGGCGTTTACCATCTTTCCTACCAGATCTTTCACTATCCCTCCCCAGAACACTTTCCTCTCTCCACTCAACGCTCCGAAGATCGTATTGACCCACGTCACCGTGACCCGGTTTGGCCGTTCCGGATACAAGATTGGTACTATAAATTCTAACATCTTCCTCTCTCTTGCTACCTTGCAATCTGCTATTGCGTAGCCATCCTTAGGGTGAGGAGGATTAGAGAATTTACCTTCCGCGAATTTGTGAACCCGCGAAGCCATCCCCTCTCCAGATCGAGGAAAGTCGTAGACCCTCTTCCAGATGTCCATAGTCCACTTTCCGGGCAGAGCTCGGACGGTCTTGATCCATTCGTTCGACTGCTCATTCATCAGCTCCCGGATCATTTCCTCGCTCTTCAAACTCCATGGTCGGCATAGGAATCCTGCACACCCCAATTGGCCCAGATCCTCCTCCAACTGCTTCCTCTCTCCGTCATCCTTCGGAATCACTGGATAGATGCTCTTGGTCTTGAAGGGAGACGACCCGCTTGCTTCCGCCTTCACCATGGTTGCAGAACTCTCCAAAACACTCAAACCTCCTACCGTTTTCTTGCCACAGCCCCCCCCCGGTCAATCCTCTTCCTCTCCACGACAGGATCCGGAAAGTAAGATTACCCAATTCTCTCACATTTCTAAAGACAGACCTCGCTCTAAAAGTGCTCCAAACCACAAAGACACAATGAGGTTTGAGGAACCAAACCCCTGCATATCCTTTCCTAGCAGTCACAGCCGTTGGGAAAGTAGCCGTTTCCGCAATCATCGCGGAGGAATCTAGCCGTTGAACGGTCCTCCGTGATGTATGGGATTACCGTTGGATCCGAGATTTCCTCTTCCCGTCCCGATAATCTTTCGATAGCGTACGGATGCGTTTGCTTCCGGCCCCGGTATATTTTTCCGATCCCTGTTTAGTTCCTTGGATGCGGATCCGGTTCCGGATCTTTAGGAAAACAGGAAACATATAATATCTTTCTTAACCAAATTATCTATCTACTACTAATCCAATAGTGAGGTAGAGTTAATATTGGTAATATGATTAGTTTACCATTTTGTAAATAAATTTTTTTTACCAATGTCAACTCTTTACTTCTAAATTCTATATAACCAACTTCATCCTCTCATTTTGGTCTACGACAGTATCCTTCCGGCGTACTGGTCTCTCCCAAATGTTCCTCCGGACGCCAGGGTAAGGTGACCGGAGGATCTCCGAAAACGAAAGCCCTCTTATCCCAATTAACCTTAACCTTGGCCATGTATAACCATGGCCTTCCTAGAAGCAAAGGAAATGGCCGACCCTCTCCTATCCGGATCACCAGGTAGTTGAGTGCGTAGGTGTTTCCATGAATCTGAGTGGGTAATCCGGAGAGCTTCCCTACCAGGATGACCCGCGATTGATCCGCCATCCGTAGCATCTGTTGAGTATCTTCAAAGGAGGTATACCCTAGACCAAATGCCGTACTTTTAAGGATTAAGTTCACTCCGGATCCTCCATCCACTGGTACATTCCGGATGGTACATCCGTCAATCTCTACTGTCACTTCTGGAGCTCCAAAATCTTCCAGCTCCGCGAAGTTGATCGCCATAGGTGGGAGTCGGATTGCTCGTCGACGTGAGCGGATCAAAGACTCCTTCAGCTGTTTCTGATAATTAGGATTATCATGTAACAACTTACTGATAGTAACATTGGCCTTTTGGGCCTTGATATCCTGAAGGATATCATACTCATCCACCCGAATTTGAGAATCTGGTCTAAGTATTATCTTCAGCACAATTACCTCCCGGACAGAGTCGTTTGGTCCTTGTGTCCGAGTAATCTCCTCTCTAACCTCTTGACTCACATCCGGGAATGGGGGAGCTACTGCTACCCCTTCCTCATCTTTAACTATACCTCCTTCACTCTGAGAATTTCTAGAATGATCCGAAGGATCTGGAGTTCGGCTTGCCCCTATTGTCCGGCGATGAAGTCGGGACTTCCTTCTTTCTTCTACACGCTTACGGGTGGAGCTACGGGTGCTCACTTGGGCGACTTAGACCGCCCGTTCTTCCGTCAGCTCCACCGGACACCGTCAACGATCCGGATTTTTGATGCCCTCGGTGCTTCCGTAATTTAGCGTCGTCTTCTCTCAAGATAGAACCTCCACTTGTTTAAATGTAACCCTTGGACGTGCTGGTTCCGGACATTCCTCAGCATGATGTCCATATTCCTCAGTGATTTGCGTAGAGACTGCTTGGAATTCTCGTAGTGTTGGGCTACCTCCATCGCTTCTTGAAGAGTGGCCAGCCCGGACTATCGTATTTGAAAGCCCATTCTTTCCGGAAACCCTGCAACATACACTATAAGAAAACGGTGTCCGCTTGGACATCTAGCCAAAAACGACGTATATCCGCGTAGACACGATACGTTGCACGAGACATCAGGGTGTCAGGTCGAGAAAGTGGAGATTTTGCGATGATGTCTGTGTTAGCATTGCTAGATTGCAGTCACAGCATACTGATGCTACAAAAAACGTCCATGCAATGTAAGGCATCCAGGTGGACATCAGATGTTTCCCAGGATGTCCACAATAACATGATTAGCCACGTCATCATCTTTGGTCAAACATACCTCACAAGTTCAGATAGAATTTTGGTGCGGTCAGAGGTAAAGTGACTGCCCAAGGCTAAAAAGAGGACAACAGGTAGGTTGTGACTCCTAAAGCTTATGTGGCATTTGATGTGGCGAGATGAGGTGGTTATTGTGTGACGTGGACCGATGAGGTGGCAAGATGACGTGGCTACTGTGTGACGTGGCATGATGACGTGGATATTGTATGACGTGGACAAGGATGATGACGTGTCATACCACGTCAGCATCCGTGACCAGTCCATGTTCCGACCTCGGATGTCTCTGTGGACATCACACCTGACGTTTTGACGTCCACATTGACATCACTTCTAGCGTTAACATTTTGTACTTCCTGCGACTGTAATTTCAAACCACATGCTATCTACGGTGCGTTTCATTACGTCTGACTGGACGTGTGGGCGTTGTGGAAGCAACTATAGGCATCCACTTTGATGTCAAAAATGACTCCAAATGCATGACATTATTTTATGAAAAAGGGTGAATTTGTACATGATGCACGTCCTTCCTATGTAGTACAGGCGGACTTATGTGTTTACTTAGGTCAGGGGCATTTCTGGGCTCTTCAAGTCATACAACTTGTGCACGTTCTTCAAACTTCATTAGGATAAGATTGCAACCTACTCTTATGATGTCACGTGCAACACCGAAGTAGACAGATTCTGTCACAAAATGCATGTTCAAGATGCATCAGGAATACTTGGAAGACATGAACATGTTAATGTCCTTGTATTTTGCAGATGTCCTATGTGACGTCTAAATGCTATCACAGCATACACATGTCAATGATGTGAACACCCTATGCTTCTTCCTCAGATGCGATGTCATCGCTAACTATGGCAACATACTCGCCACCATGGTCTATGGGTTGGCGCACCGAGTCCACGACTTGTTGCACTGGTTGTAGTTCATCGAAGTCCCTATCATTCACCAACTGCACCATGTTCGGGGTTGTCGTTAGAGGGTGCAATGAGCCACGTCTACCCCTCACCTCAGTTCGGCAAACTACTTTCCAACCAGGCCGATGTGGATCGTCGGAGAAGAATACCTGTTGGCAATGCAAAGGAAAGGCAAATGAATTGGCGTGGACCGTTCCATCCAAATGGTTGAAGTTTGCCAACATGAAGCCATACTTATCCTGTTGCACGCTAGGAGCTCGACTACCTTGTGTGCCCCTCACCCAATCACACAACAACACTGTGACGTAGTGATTTCGATAATCCAATATCAAAATCTCTTCAATGTACCCCACATACTCCTGCGTGGATTCCAGTGGCCTCCCGTTTTGCAAACCCCAACGAAGCTGGCGTGTGAAACTCGCTACCACTCTAGAGTCACGGGTAATAGGCCCACGTTCAGAGCTTCGGACACGGAGGTGCATGCCATGACAATACATTTGACGGTGGGATGTTGCCTTCCGCTCAGAAAGCTGCGCATAATGTTTGATGTCTTCATCCACTGGACATCCAGAATGATCAGCCTCTGTCACTGTTGACGTCAGCCACTGCGCGAAGGATGGAAACTCACTTAGTTCAACTAGATAACGGACAGCTCTTCCTGGATTTGAGCGCCGCCATGCAACACGAAAAGCTTCCCGCTCCTCCCATCTTTGGGACTTTGCTACAGTGTAGTCCCTACATCACACTCAGCAATAATGAAATTAGGACAACGGATTGAAGATTTGACATCATGTATGTCGGGGCCAAGTACAGTGTGCATGGCACATCTGCAAAGTTGTGCAAGAATTCAAGTAGTCCTTAACAACGATCGTGTGTTGAGGATTTCCTCTTCTACTGAGATGTCCACATTGGGGCCAAAACAAACATCAATGCGTCTTCCTACATGACATCATTGAACGTGCCAGCGTCGGATATGACGTCTGCTAGGAGTGTATATAAGGCAACGTGATGTCCAAAGTGGCACTGGAAAGCAGTGCCAGTTACTTACTCTCGCCAAGTTTCCAAGTATGGCACATTGTCAATTACGAATGCATGTGCATACGCTCGCAAAGCGTCGAATAATGCCCTCTCTTTTGGTTTCCTGCTACGTATCACCTCGTCATTCATGATGGGATCTTTGTCTACATCCCAAACACGCTCACCAATCCCTTGAAACTGTCTCATGTATTCCGTGCAGAAGCCAAGCGTGTCTTCAATGCGATATCCCTCTGCTATGCTACCTTCTGGATGCACCAAAGTCCGCACATAATCCTTCAAAGTCTTCATGTATCGCTCAATGGGGTACATCCACCTACAATGCACTAGGCCACATACAAATAATTGTTCAACAAGGTGCACTGGCAAATGGGTCATTATATTCAAGAATGTCATGGGGAACTCCTTCTCTATGAGGCAGGTTGCCATAATAACATCCTGCATGAGGACATCTTTGTCAGCTTCCTTGATCTCCTTCTCACAAAGTCTTTGGAAAACCCTGCTCATTTTTATAATAGCCAAGCGCACATTCTCATCCAAGATGTTCCGGACAGCCACCGGTAGAATCTACACATGAACAACATCTCTGTAAGTCACTCTCCCACTGCTACATTTTTAACACATTTCCCTGTAACTTGCATGAGGGTCACCCGGACATTAATTTTGGACATCCACTACAACGTCTTTGTGCTGAACATGACAGACTACTAGAAACGCATCACAACCAAATGAAACACTATTATGTTCATGAAGACGTCTTCCCGTGCACTGTCATTAACATACTACTGCCTTCAACAACGTTACTAAAGACATATGATGTCCACAACGGTTCTGGAGTAGTGACAATCTCTGGACTCCCTCCCTTCCTTGGATAAGTTCAACGAACCCCTGTGTCACGTCCCATGGCAACCTCACCTGCTACATGAGAATGTGATAATCATGCATCTTCATATACTATAACGTTCCATTCTGTAGACGTTCATGAATTGCACCAACATAGTTTGTTGGGGTACGGATACTTGATACTATATCCACAAACTCCCTGTGCTCATCTACTGTCATTGCATACGACGCATTTGGCATGTAGAAATCGTCTTGTGTGACAACTCATATTTTTTTTTTTATTTGTTTACCTTTTTGAGCGAACCGGAAATTAGAAATAGGTATCCGGATTCATCTAAAGAGAAAGATAAAACCAAAAATAGTCACAAAAGGACCTTACGGAACTAATCCGGTTTTAGGTAGAAGCGGATTGGATTAGATTTCTAACCGGATAGTATTTCTAACCGGAATCTCGTTGACCGGATTGAAGAGAACCGGATGTGAAGAACCGGATCGGATATCCGACTGGTCATAAAGACAGTCCAGGGCGTCAGGACTATATAAAGCCTGACCCAGCCCATTTTTAGGTCTCTGGATTTCCACGTGTTGTCGTATCCTGATTTAGCACCTGACGTTTTTATCGTTGACCACGGCAAGGAGAGAAAGTACAAGAGGGTCCAGAAGTGAGTGAGGGGTGTGAGACGTAGAGATCTCCTTCGGACATGAGTGGCTGAGAGTGTGAGCACGCCAGTAGGTTAGTTTACAAGCAGAGCGGAACATCTGAGTGTCGGCGCTCCCTTGTTAGGACTGTAGAGCGTGAAAACCGGGTAGAGCTACCCTCATGCCGCGGCTGAACCGGAAGAGAGGTTCTAACACCCCGCCCCCGAGTGAAGTAAAGCTTAGAAAAGTGGTTCCGGTCATGCCGACCAAGGAACCGGAATAGGGAGAACTCAGAGAGGATTTATCGTTGATGGGTTGTCAGGGGTTAGCTTTGAAACCTTGGGGTTTCAAAGATGAGAGGATGATTAGAGAAATCCTGAGTGGCGTATCGAATCAGTTCGATAACACCCTGAGAGGGAATCCGGTCCAATGGACCGAGGCTTTGTGGCGGGACGTATACGGATTCCGGCTAGGAGGACTCGGACTTGCCAACCAGAAGGATGATTTCGTCCAGGGCAAGTTCGGAAGCGTAGTAAACCCGAAGGACGGCTACGCAGTAGAAGACTGCCTCGATGACCGGGAGCGACGCCTGCTCCAGTTCCTGGTTCCGGTTCTGCATCCGGAAAAGCCCACCAGGGTGACTATCACCCTGGCTAACACGATCTTTGGAGTGCTGAGCGGAACCCGGAAAGTAGACTAGGGCCGGATCTTCTTTGATCTGATGTCCCAGCTTACTACAAGGGTGGGGAGAAGTAGGGCTACTCCACTGTGCCCTTATGTGTACCACCTCTACCAGCAACAGGAACTGCTGACGGAAGTAGAGCTGAAGGTGTGGAAGGCCCAGGAGCGGACTATGAAGTACGGAGAATCCGAGTCCGACCAAGAAGCGGATTCCGGAAATGAAACCGAGGAGGAGGAAGAAGAAGAAGAGGAAGAGGAGGAACCGTATGTCCCTGCCAAGAGGCAGAAGACCACGCCGACTCGGAATCGAGGAACGCCCCCGGGACATTTGCGGCCGCGTAGAGGGGAGACTCCAACCGGACCAGATGTGGCATCCGGATCGGGAACCGGAGATCCGTTCGACGAGTTGGTTGGGATCCTCTGCGGAATCCGGGCGGATTGGGAAGTTAAGAAGTGGACGCTCGGGGAGATCGCGGAATTAATCGGAGCGGAATCGGACAATCAGTTGCCGCAGAAGGTAGCTGAGAGCGTTATCAATCCGGATGAGCTCCGGAAGATGAAGGAGGACAACAAGCGACAGCACGATGAGGTGGACACCCTCAAGGCCGAACTTTTTGCGTTGCTCGAGAACGCCACCGCGACAAAGGAGATGGCGGAGGAAATGAAGAAGTTGGCCGCAGAAGTGAAGGACGTGCTTGGAGGGCCCGGAGCTGCGGTCACCAAGGCACGCCTGTTCGAAGAGGAGGTGCACAAAGACAAGAAGATATCCGGAACCAGGGTGGTGTACATCCTCACCGATTTTGAGGAGCAGATGGAAAAGCTCCTATCCAAGGTACGGGAGTCAGCAGACCGGATCGTGGAGAGCAGCCAGAAGTTGACAGAAGTTCCGATCTGGCTCTCTGAAATTTCTCTTCCGGACTTGTTTCCGGAAGACGTAGCTCATGAACCGGGAAAGGACAAGACGCCCCAGTCAAGTAGGGCAAAGAAGGAGACGCCCTCGACCGGACATCAGCCGATAAATTTAGACTCCCCGGAAACTGAGGAAGATCACCCGGCTCTACCTACGGATGGGGAACGGAACCGGAATCTAAATGAGGTCTTCGAGCAGTTGGAGAGACCTGATGAGAGCCCTACCATTGGATCCCGAGTGTATGAAACGGAACAGGAAGGATTGTAAAAATAGGACTTATAGATAGGGACCGGAATAGAATCCGGTTAGGATAAGGTAGGACCGGATTGTCAGCACCTTCAGAGGCGGAAATCATGTATTCACTTTTTGCTTTTTGTATATAAAACAGTCTCTGAGCTGGAGACGAGGAGGAGTTCTTTTGGCATTTCCTTGTGTACTTTCCTTTAAACTAACTTTTGTGTAATTTTCCCGAGTGTTGGCAAGAGTGCACGGAGTTAGAGTAGGAAGGTGAGTACGGAGGTGTTGGTAGAGTTTCTCCCCTTGATGTATGTTTCCGGTTCTAGGTACATGTGAGTAGGTTATGAAGAGTTAGGAATGGATTCCAGGGCCTCAGCAACTACAGAAGTTTAGCATTCCGGGTAAGAGATCCGTTGATCAGGCTAGGCGGATAGGGAGGGATTCCTTAGCTGCGCTAGAACTCCTGGGTGGGAAATCCGGTCGAGTATCCTGACTCCTGTGAGGTCTTGCCACCGTTGTGGGTGAACGGAAGAACTTTCGTAGGTGTTGGAACGGACAGATGCACTTGTAGCCACCTAACTTCGTACGGAACGGATCAGTGTCAAGGTCGTTGTAGTATGAGAGGATCGTACGGGGGGTCTTTGTGTGACCTGTAATTCGGGTTGCTATCCGGATTACTGTGAAGGACCAAACCGGATCCGTGTTAGTTAGAGGATCAGTGGATAGGAAAGTGGGTCTTCAGCCACTATAAGTCACGGAAGGAGTGGTGGGCCTACCACTTTCAAAAGCAAGCGATGAACCCTCTGATGGTAGAACAGAGGTAAAACTAAACCGGGTACGGAAGGGTGGACCGGATTGGATCCGCCCAGGAGGGTACATAGGACCGAAAGTTGCAGGGTCCAAAATTCAGAAGTCAGTCCAGAGACCGGGGAACTAGTGAAACCGGAAGTGGGATACAGTTCGGTCATAGTCTTCCGGTTGGTGTTTGACATTTCGGTCATCAGAGGTAGAACCGAAAAAGTAGAAGTAAAGGGTTTAATTGGGTGCATCTCCTTGTTAGAGTTAGCTACTTCACAGGATCTCGTGGGTTCGATCTTTAGGGTCATTTTGTTATGTTCTAGGGTGATTTTTGTGAGTATAATAGGGAAATTGCTTACTCTGTGCTGCGACATCTTGGCGTCTTCGTGGGTCTTGAAGCCAAATTTCTCTACGTATTCCAAGCTATTGTGCATCAATGCGGCTGCCAGGGCTATCGTTCATAGCAAGAAGGGTCTTCACAATGTTCTCGCATAAGTTTTTCTCGCAATGCATCACATCCAAAATGTGTCGGATCAACAAATACTACAGAAGGGAACACACGTAAATCTTAAGTACGCTCTGCCCTCCGAAAGAATGTATATCGTCACTTCCCGTGTTGTCTGCTAAGAAAACGTACAACGACATTCAACCTTCACTTTGTATTCACGACTACGTCTGAGGGGACATATAACACAACATGAGATGTTCACATTGCACGACTGAATAGGCGGCCACTGTCTACAGCTATTGCAATTTGTGCAGCGGGATGTCTTCTATGACATCTACTTGGACATCAACGCGCCAGTACTATGACACAGAACGTCAGAGAGGACGTACCACTCAGACATTGGACACTACCTACATGTCAAAGTCAGGTTAGACCACTTTGTACCTTCTAGTAGGGCAGCTCAAACAATGCACTCAAGTGTTTCACCCCTGTGAAATGCACTGGGTCATCCTTTCCATCTTCTCTTGTACCCAGATCTAGAAACGCTTGCCGCCATGCAGCATATCGGATAACATCTTCGGCGGTCATGCCCTTTGGCCTGAAGCGATACTCTACTTTCCCATTGAAGCGACGATTTCGACGATAAGGATGGTGTCGACTTAAGTACCTTCGTATGCCCCCATACACAATCTTGGACCCTCTGGTACTTCGATCCGCCCTCACATCGCCGGTTCTTGCAAGTCGAGAATCTGTCTCAAGACCACAATCCGGGCATCCTTTATATCCCTTGCAAGACAAGCCAGAGATCAGAGCATACGCAGGAAAATCGGATATGGTCCACATTAGTAAGCCACGCATGATAAAGCGACGAGCACCTTCGGGCTGTGAGAAATCTTGAGCCACCACACCTTCCCACAATGCATGTAGCTCCTTCAACAATGGTCGCAAGAACACATCCATGTTCTTAGAAGTTGGGGACTGCTTCCCAGAAATGAGAAGGCTAAGGGAGATGAAGAATTTCTTCGTCACAAACCATGGCTCAAAATTGTAAATCAAAATGAGCACCGGCCATGTCGACCAATTCGTGTTGCTCAGCTTGAAGGGATTGACACCATCCAGTGCTAGTGCCAGACGCAGGTTCCTGTCGTCAGCACTGAAGTTGTCAAAGTGGACGTCCACGCTGACATGCTTCCAAGCAGGGCTGTCCACCACTAACCGCATGATGCCATCATCGCTGACATGCCGCGTCCAACCCGTCAGCATCTGAGCGATCTCCGAAGATCGAAACATGCGTTTAAGTCTTGGGATCAAGGGAAAGTGTCGAACGACCCTTGTTGGTACCGAGTTCGTTCCCTCCACCCACCTTGGTTTAGAGCACTTCGGGCACGTACTTAGATTTGCATGCTCGTCTTCAAATAGCACACAACCACATTACAACAAAAGCAGTGTTTTATGACTGCAAAATATGACTGCAGTGAGTCGTAAAATCAAAAAATACGACTCACACAGAAATCACTGTAGATGACTCGGAATATGACTGACTCTAGTCGTTTAGAAGCAGTCGCTTTAGACATCAGTCATATTGGCAGTCATATTTTCCGAGGGGTATAAATACCCATTTTTAGCCATAGTATGCCAACATGGCATATACTTTGACTTTCCTAGGGGAGTCTTGACTTTTTTTTGAGTTGCGCGGGCAAACAAAAAAATCCTACGTGGAATATGACTATGGTCAGTCATATTTTTGGATGACGTGGAATATGACTACAGTCAGTCATATTTTTGGATGACGTGGAATATAACTGCGGTCAGTCATATTTTTGGATGACGTGGAATATGACTGCGGTCAGTCATATTTTCCAGTGATGTAGAATACGACTCTCGTCAGTCATATTTTATGGAATATAACTGAGGTGAGTCATATTTTGTAGTAATGTAGAATACGACTCTCGGCAGTCATATTTTATGAAATATGACTGAGATGAGTCATATTTTGCAGTGATGTAGAATACGACTTTTGTCAGTCATATTTTATGGAATATGACTTCTGTGAGTCATATTTTTGGCTTTATGAAGTTGCAAGTAGCTTTCAATGTCTTTGTTTCAACTTTTGATGCCTGTATATACAATTAAAGAAATGAGAGGTTAGTTTTTAGTGATTGAACAACAAAGCCTAACCTTCAAAGACTTACAAAAACACAAAATATTTAGCTTAAGTTTAGGATAGAAAGAATAAGATTAATGATGGAAGAAACAAGAAAAAGAAGATAAGTATTAAGAGTTAACAAGAATCAAAAGTCAAGATGCAACAAAGAATAAAAAACAAGAACTAAGCAACAACTAAGACACAACAAGAAACAAGAAGCAACATAAAACAAGAAACAACAATTAAGACACAATATGAGGCAACAATTAAGACATAAGAACAAAGAAAAAGCAACAATTAAGACACAATATGAGGCAACAATTAAGACATAAGAACAAAGAAAAAGCAACAACTAAGACACAAGAAAAAACAAGAAGCACCAACTAAAACAAAACAAGAAACAACAAGAAATGAGAGTACAGATACAACAAGAACAAAAAAGAAGCAAGAACTATAAAACAAGAGGAAACAAAAAAAAGAGAACTAGGAAGAAGAAAGAGTTCAAATGCAAGAGAAAGAAAGAATTTAGATGCAACAATAAGAAACAAGAAGCATGAACTAAAGAACAACAAGAAACAAGAGTTAAGATGCAACAAAAAGCAACAACAAGTGAGAGCTAAGAGACAATAAAAAGTAAGAAAGAAGAGCCACAAGAAGTGACAGCTAGGGTTCCAAAACCCTAAAAAGTGGCGGCTAAGGTTTCAAAACCCTAAAAAATGATGGCTAGGGTCTCAAAACCCTAAAAAAGTGGTAATTAGGATTCAAAATCCAAAAAAGTAGGTGATTAGGATTTCAAAATTTTAAACAATGACTTTTCTATATTTTTTTGGAATTGCCCAAATTTTTCTTGAATTGCCCAAAACAAAAAAAAATCACTATTATATGAAAATATTAGTGATAATATGACTCCATGTTCCCAAACATGTTCTCTACGTTCCCTATGAAGTACTTTGGTATTCCTAATGGCCGTATAGTATACGCTTGTGACGTACAAGGCGTAAAAATGACTGACAATCATATTTTGCAGTTATATTTCTCTCCAAAGTGTTGGCCTTCAAGAATATGACTGCAAGCAGTCGCCAGTCATCCTCAGTCATAATTCTGCAGTCATAAAACACTGCCATTGTTGTAATGCCACTTGGGCACACATGGATGTTGTTGTACTCTAAGCCCAACTTCCTAATCATTTTCCTTGCCTCATAATGACTAGTAGGGAGCTTGTTGTTCTTTGGGAGCAAGTCTGATGACAAATACCGTAGGAGCTCACTAGTGAAATGGTTACTCACGCGGAAGACCACGCACATATTCATGATGATGATTGTTGCTGACAGAATACTCGATGATGCCCCCTCGTACAGTGCTGTTGTTGTGTGCTCATATAAACGCTGCATGTCTTCAACAGTGTCAACGTCAACGTTTGCTTTAGCACCTGACGCTCTGTCAGACGCCAAGGTGTCCGAATGCAATGCATCGCCACGATCAAAGGCCTCCATGACTTGCCTTTGGACGTCATGTTCTACATCCAGAGGAGCGTCGTCGTCATTAGCAGCGTCACCGACATCAGTGTCCCCTAATTTTGGTCCTCCGTTCACATCCTGCATCTGAATGTCTTCCTCTACTATGTCTGCGTCATTCTCAACGACGTCATCATCATATACAAGATCTTCCACCCATATGCCATTAGGAGGGTATCCATTGGGTGGGTCCCCCCCAATCATTGACTTCGTAAAAAAACATCCCGTCCCACCTCTCTATGATGCTTCCGAATCACATGGATAGTCCGGCATCTCCTTCCATGACAATATTTGCATGGACACGGAAACCTCGTCAAATTCAACTGCGTTGCCACCCTCAACTCGGTTAGTAGAATGAGGTCACCTATAGGAATGTGGCGAAGGACACAGCCGTCTGCATTGATGCGCACTCTTACAGCACGATGTCCACGCCTACCCTCCATGTCCGTCACAGGCATCAACACGTACGTGCACTTGCTGATATCATGCAATTTGAAATGTCCACTCTTGAAGTAATTAAACTTGTTTCCTACAACATGCAATGGGAAAGACGAAGAGAAAGATATAGTAGACAATCAGAAGGAAGTCAAGGGTGGTTGAAAAGGAACACTTCTGATCACCCAATGACAATTTTGAACGTCTGGATGTTTTTGTGAACATATGTTTGTCACTGTAGACATCTACTTTGACACCGTCATGTCCATTGCACCTATCTGTTCATCACTATCTCTTAGATCGTGGATAGTAGTTCGTGTAGTACTGTAGACTTGTGAACCTATAACATCCAACATCATAGTCTATGAATTATTTGTTTTGGTGGCAAGCAAATGTATACGTCCCGAGGAAGAAAGAAAATTTTCCACAAATATTAGGTCCTGTTTCCAAAGAACATGAGCGTAAACTGCAAATGAGGTTCATTTCCTTAGTACTTCAGAATGGGATAAAAAAGCAATGCCAAGCAATAAAACCCGACGCCCAAACGCCTACTTCTTGCAAATTGTAATTGATAAGTGGCTTTTATTCCTTGAAATCTCTTTGTAACTCTTTTTTTTTAACTACAGGGCATCAACTCAAACAAAGGTAGGACACGTGAATGTGCTGGAGTTGACTTCCAAAGGCCCTAGGTGCGTCCAGCATCATGTCCAGTAAGACGCATTTATGTCTACAGGAATACCACAATGTCACCCACAGGCTTGTACGTGACATCAACACGTCTGAATAGAAGATAAAAAGGTATTTGCTACACGTGCTACGTTTGACATGGGGTGCTACGCCTAACATCCTAGAAGGCACCGGAAAGTTATATAAGTTTATTCATAAGGACATTGACATGTTCTGCTTGACATTAAGTCTTGTACAGGCAGGTCAGAAAAAGCATTGGGTTAAGCTACGCAACACTATATCCTATGCACTTTAAGGACTGCAGCTCTAAGCAGTCAGTGGTTTCCATGGCTAAGGAGGGCAATAAGGTTTGCGCTTTGAAATTATAGTACATTATAGGCACTACTTTCTTAGAAGAAGCTAATTTAGCATCATTTAGAAGCTACTTAGGTAGAGGATAGCCATACAATACAACAAAAGAAGAATGAGTTGTATTGATGGGACTTCGTTACTTCCAAGAAGAAAAAGTGGTTACAAGTTTCATTTCAATAAGTCCCCCAGAAAAGATGTAGAAAAGATAAAGACAAGGTGAATTCCAAATTCTACTCTAAAGCTTCTAGTTTTTAAGCTCTAATTTGGTAGAGCCTCAAAGAAATGACTTAGAGCCAAAAAAAAATTAAAAGGTAAAAGGCAAGTTCTAATTTAGAATTTGTATTTTGAAGAAGCTTCAAAGAAATGACTTAGGGAATACAAATAGAAGGTCAAAGCCAAGTTCCATTTCACAAATTTTATTTTGAGGAAGCCTAATTCAAACTCTAAGATATTCTTTTACTTTAGACCCCACTTAGAGAATAAAAATAGAAGGTCAAAGTCAAGTTCCATTTCACAACTTCTAATTATTCACTTGGAGACTAAAAATGGAAGGTCAAAGCCAAATTCGAATTTCCTGAGAACATGTGCAATGAGACGTAGTCATGCCTACTAGGACATGACAGTGTCATTTGTGATGTCATGCAAAACATCATCGCAACATATCCCCTTGTCCATTTCAAATTGGCAAAAAACGCATCGTTACTAACACCAAGTCAGACATCATGATGTCCGAGTTGATGTCTACATGTCAATTGTGATGTCTGCTGAAGCACACGAATGTCAACTTCCGACCTAAGGGCCTTCTTGAAAAGTACAGCACCCAATGTCACATATGGGGCTGTCGCTCCGTCATGGGACTTAGACAAACCCTAGGCCCACATTCGGCCTTCTTCTTCCTGCAGTCGCTCTTCTTCCTTCACCTACACTCGAATTTGCAAACTTCTAAGGAGTAGAGCATGTTTCACCAGTTTGTGGACAGCATTGTTGCTGCTGCACTCACCTCAGGGATGGAAAAATCAGTAGCTGTAGCAGATGGAAGCCCCCGTCGCAGCAGGCGCCTAAACAAGACCAAACACCGTGTAGACAACTTCCTCCCTCCTTCGCTTCCTCCTCTCCCTCCTCTCCTCTCCTCTCCTCTCCTCTCACTAGAAGAAACCAAAATTTTTGATGTCTAAGGGAACGGATTTTAGGTGACGTTGAAGAAAACAACCTATGTTTTTCTGTCAACAATTATCTCCATTAATGTTCCATTGGACATCATTATTGACATGAAAAATACAGGTTGTTTTTTTCAACGTCACCTAAAATTCGTTCCCTTTGACGTCGGTTGTTTTTTTGAATGTCACCTAAAACAAGGTTTTCTTATAGTGTCTCCTCCCCTCTCCTCCCCTGCCCTCCCCGCCCCGCCCCGCAAGCCTCCGTCATGGCCTCCAGCAGCTTCCATCAATTCTAGGAATTAAAATTGGCGTCATTGAATTGTGTTGGCAGATTAGGGTTTCATCCATATTTTCCATCCATGACACACTGAGGCTTCAACTGATGTCTAACTGAACATCACTAGGAGCGTTGGGGAGTTTAGGCTTGACATTGGGATTATCTTTGTTCTCTTGTTGATGCATCTCTTGTTTGAAGGTGGAGGAGCAACGTGCGGAGGTGGAGCGTGGGAGCGTGGAGGCGGAGCGTAGGAGCGTCGAGGCGGAGTGTGGAGGCGGCAAGGACTCCCACGCCCAAGCGGGGAACCCCGGCACCCTTGCACGGAGCCCCCACGCAAGGGCGGAAAGCCCCTGTGCCGCGGCGGGGAGCCCTGCGCGGAGCCCCCCCGACGCCGCCCCTGCGGGGAGCCGTGCCGCCCCAACGGGGAGCCCCCTACCGCGGGGAGCCCCTGCCGTGGGGAACGCCCCTGCCGTGGGGAGCCCCTGCCGCGGGGAACGCCCCTGCCGTGGGGAGCCTTTGCCGCGGGGAGCCCCTGCGCCGGAGGAGGGAATCCCTCCCGCGCCACAGCTCCTCCAACAGCGGGAGCAGGTCAGGTATGTAATTTTTTTTTTTTTTTGGGTTTTGGTTTGTTGTAGTCTTGTGTTGTTGTGAATTTTCAATCTCTCTCCTTACACTCCAGTACTCTGGTTTCCATTTGCAGGAGTGATCCTTGTGTTGGCTTTTGAGAGTAGCATGAGAAAATCCTTCATGAGATTGTTTGATTTAGGAGCGGTTTTCAGGAGCCATGAATCACCTTGGATTTCAGTTTAGCAAGTTTATGAGTTGAGCCATCCATGAGTGTCCAGCCTACTGCAATGGGGTCAACATGAGCTAATATGAGCCACTTGCGACATGGAGAGGGTGCTTAATGGAGTCCTTTATGTGCAAGTGTGTTGATGACTGCCATTTCAGACAAGCCTTGCTGGACTTCCACCGAGGCGCGCGATTTTGAAATGGCGCTCCCGCTTTCGTTCCTCGCAACGGAATCGGACTCCCGTTGTCTCTCTCCTCTCGATGTTAGGGTTGACGAGGTGCTGTCAGGCCAGTTTTTTTGAGGTTTCATTTTCTCTTCTGTAGAAAAAGGGAGGAGTTACAGAGCTCGCAGCTTGGGGTTTAGGGTTTGAGATTGTAGCTTGGGGGTTTACGGAGCTCGCAGCTTGGGGTTTAGGGTTAGTTACGAGTTTACATTCACTAAGTTTAGGGGGGGTTCATGGATTCATCACTTGTGCGTGGAGAGTCCGCACGTCTTGTAAAACAAAGGAGGGCCTCGTTGGAGAGGAAGCCGCGACTAGTGAAAGCTGGCGCCGGTGTTCCAGAGCTCTTAACGGAGCTAGCGAACTTGAAGGCTCAAACTCATGAGTTTTTTGAAACTGACAGAGGCTTGTGTGGAGAAGGGTTAAACCCAAAACTCGCTAGCGATATGGCCGTGGTGACACAAGAGAAGATAGAGGAGGTTTGGGGGAAATGTACAACCTATAAGACTACCAACAGTGCATTGCCGCCAGAGAGGAGGAGAGAACTCGTCGAGTTGTACGCAAAAATTTATGGGAAAACGGAGGTCACAAACAACGAGTTCATGGCGTGGGTAGTTAAGGGAAACATTGCAGAACAAATGGGACTGAAGGTCGACTGGGCCTCTGCGGCTTCGTCCACTTCGTTTACACTTGCAAGCCGTGTGGAGGGAGATTTGGTACGACGTGATCTTACATCTGAGCAGCTAGCTCGGCTGCAGGTTCTGGCCCCCCATGTAGTACCAAGAACTGCCGGATCAGGTAAAAAAGGAGCGATAGGGACACCTGAGCAAGATTTGAAACTTGCTCTGTCTCTTTCTACCATTGGTCACGTTTCAGACGCAGATCTTACGACTATTGAGGAGGTGCTGCGAGTGGAAGAGGAATTCCTGGTGGGTAGTGAGAGGAAGCAGCAAATTCTCTTGGCAGCAAAGAAGACCATAGAGGAGAAGATAGTTATGTACAAGTTCGGAGTGGACGACCGACTAGCAGATGCAAAGGAAGCTGTTGAAAATGTGACAGCGGCAGAGGAGGCTTTGGCAAAGATCGATCTGCACATTGCTGATGTCTTGGCCTCAGTAATACTTCCCGATTCTCTCTCCATCCTCTACTGTTGTGAGCCATGGCTTGTCAAGCTTCAACTCTAGGTTTGTTGGTGATTAGGTGAAGGGTTTCAGGGTTTAGGGCGTCTACCTGAATAGTAGGTGCTTATTTTACAGGGTCAAATTCGCAGTTATGTGTAGTTCACGAGTTTTGAATTCTCAGTTTCTTATCACTCGTGTGATTCATGGTTCTCCAAGTTTTAGGGTTCAGCATTCACGACAAAGCTCTAGGGCTGCTCAGTCAAGCTCTACGTTTATTAGATTAAAGGAGTCAAAATTTGACTTGGTTGGGCCCAAATATGCTTTTCGATTTTCAGATTATTCATGCTCTGGTTCTCATTGGCTTTTGAAGTCTTAGGGTTTGAGGTTTGGAGATGCTGAGTACTTCTCCTCTGTCATTGCCCTTATGAAGGTCCAGGGTTACAGGGATAGACTTGACGAGGGGAATGACGGATTTACTCTGGGACTGAAGAAATTAGATGAACTGAAGTGTGATAGAGACGTATTAGCACACAAGCTAGACTTTGCTATTTTTGGCTCTGACGATGCTGCGAGGAAGTCCAAAAAAGCACAAGCCCTATACGAAGATGTATGTTTGGACTTGAGGAACTCAGAATTGGACATGCAAGCTGTTTGCGAAGAAATCTTGGAATGTAGGAGGCACAAAGAAGCAGTGGCTAATGAAATTGAGAAGCTGAAGGCTGGTGCAGGTGTGCATTGCTGTCCGAAACCTTGTTTGCACCCTCACGAAGTTGAAGAGGCTGCAGGTCCTTTTATGCTTGAGCCTTGTACTGTTTGCAATCGTTGGTATAACTCGTATGACGTGGTCATGGCGAGCTGCCGACACTTTTACCACCCTTTCTGCATTACAAAATTGGCAGAATCTCAAAATAGTTGTGTCACTTGCAATGAGGTATTTGCCCCTAGTTGGTGGACATCATTTGGATTCCAGAAGATGCAACCGGGAGAGGATGCTACAAGGCTTCGGTTGGACAAATCAGTGTGTGAGCTGAGCGACACAATGAAGGATAGTTTTGGAATTCGGAGACCAATGTGTAAGTGGCCTCATTCCATTCTCTGCTACTGGATTATGGTTTGATTGAAAACAACCTTCTTCACCTCTGAATGTGCAATGTTGCTTGGAAATAAACCTCAGTCATTGATCAAAATTTGAAAGCTTCCTTCATAATCTGCTCCTCTACTTGAATATGTACACTGTTGATTTATAAGTTCACTAGGATCCTTCTGTGCTTGCTGTGTTGCTATAAGTTCTGAGTTCTTGCTTGAAATTCTGCTTTCTGGCTACAAATGTGCGTGGTTGGTACTATGTTGGCCAATGACTTGTTAGAATATGTGCTTGGGTGCTACTACCTTTTATTTGGTGCTAGAAATTCTACTTACTTCCTAGAATTTGTGCTTGTGTGCTAGTATGTTTCTAGATGACTATTTTGATGCTCGAATTTATCCTTTGTTGCTGGAATATGTGCTTGGATGCTACTATCTCTGCTTTCTTCCTAGAAATGCTACTTCCTTCCTAGGATATGTGCTTGGGTGCTACCGTATGTGCTAGGGTGCTAAATTATGTGCTTGGTTGCTACTGTATGTGCTTGGTTGCTACTATATGTGCTTGGGTGCTAGTGTATATGCTTGGTTGCTACTGTACGTGCTTGGTTGCTACTATACGTGCTTGGTTGCTACTATACGTGCTTGGTTGCTACTATACGTGCTTGGTTGCTACTATACGTGCTTGATTGCTACTGTATGTGCTTGGTTGCTACTGTATGTGCTAGGGTGCTACTGTATGTGCTTGGGTGCTATTGTATGTGCTGGGGTGCTATTGTATGTGCTCCAGTGCTACTGTATGTGCTCCAGTGCTACTGTCTGTACTAGGGTGCTACATGATATGTTGTGTTGCTAGAATTTTGGCTTTGGTACTCAAATTTATGCTTTCTTGCTGGAGTGTGTACTTGGTTGCTACTATCTTTGCGTTCTTGCTCGAAATTGTACGTCCTTCCTAGGGCATGTGCTTGAGTGATACTACCTTTGCTTCCTTGATAGAATCTTTGCTTCCTTCATAGAATCTTTGCTACCTTGCTAGGAACTTTGCTTTTTTGCTTGATTATGTGTTTTGTTCTTTGAAGGCATGCTTTACTGTTTCAATGGTTGCTTTCTTGCTAAAATGTTTTATTCTTGCTATGATTTCTGATTTGTTGCCACATTATGTGTTGAAATGCTGAAATGAAATTGCAAAGTCTTCTCTTATTGGTATCAGCTGATCTCTTCTATTCTACTCTTTATATAGGAGTTTCAGATCTTACATCTTTGAGAATGTGCTCTCCTATTGGTGGCTGGCCAGCCATCATCCCTGCTCTTGTACTTATAGATTTAGCCTCCTTTCTTGTATTTTGCAGCATCATAGTCGAAAGGGAAGCACTTAGATTGGGGATCCACCGGGTCCATCCAACAAGTGCATTCCCTACTACCATGCACGTCTGGCAGCAAGCTTGTTCATGGGTCCTTTGTAAGTGGAGGATGCCAAACTCAGGATGAAGCGACAGAAACAAGAAATGACGATTTACAACAGGTGGTTGACTCGCCAGTAAAACAATCCTATGCTGCTCGGCTGCACCAGTCCGGGGTCACGCAGGCTCTCTCAAGTGCTATAGTACCGCTGGATAGTAATGCCCTGCGAGTGGTGGAAGCCACAGCTGGTAAGAGCCTGCACATACATGTGTGTTCATTCAATTTCGGGATGCCCTCGCGTACTTTAGCAGTCTTCTAGTGCAGAGCAAACTAGGCTTCGGGTGGTAGTACATCGTTTACTGGGTTCTTGTAAGAAACGTGCAAGCTTCAATGACGAGTTGGAATGCCGTATGTTTTGTTGAGGTACAGTCTACATGTGCCCGTTCGCCACGAATCCTAATAATCGTGAACTCATATGTTTCCACTTCCATTCATGGTGTCGATCTTCTGAGTCACACTCTTCCTGTGCCTCCTTTCCGATGCATTCAGTTGTTTTTTGGAGGTGATTACCAATTTGTATGGTTCAGCAAGGGTCGTGCATGGAGAACCTGCTGCATATAATATGGTAGAGGACGAAAGTGACGATGACGATGGAGCTAAGAAAGGGATTGAACAGGACGTACAGGAAAATGAAAGTAGGAAGGGGATGCACGGGAGTGGAGAGGGGCGTCATTCTATCACCGGTAAAAGAGCCCACATTCCTGCCTTGGAAGAGCAGGGACTTCGAAAAAAAGTTAGTGTATCAAGTTTGGGGAAATCGAGTGTAGAACTGGAAAAGGCAGGTAAAGCTCAAGTGCCAGCCCCTACAATGTGTCACACTCGCCATTCTCTTGCCAAACAGGTTGAGGTCGAGGCAGCAGAGAAATCCAAGAAGAGCGGTAGGGGTAGGCATAAGAACAAGTGATCATTTTCAGCAAGGTTGAAAATATGTATTCCAGAGGTCTATTGCATTTTCCCAACCACAACGTCATACATTCTGTACAGGTGGATGCTACAGGCCAAATGCAGGTATTTCAACTTTTTCCAATTGCATTTCTCTCTCGTGGTTCAGGGACCCCCTTCAAGCCAACCTATGCAAGTGTGTGACTGAGGTTTGCATTGCTGTAATATGTCCTAGGAGCGTGGAAGTGGGCATTTATCGGTTAATAATAATTTAGCCACCCTGATTTTGCAGTCGTTGATCAATTTGATGAAAGATATAGTGGCCAACATACTGAGATACGAGGACACTATTAAGGAGGATGGTAAGGCGTATGACTTCAAGAGCAGCTTCACAGGACCCAACAGTACTTCCGTGAGAGATTTATCACGAGTGCGTGCTTCTGTTGGAGGCGCAAATGTTGAAGATGTCTTCATGGGTATTGCTCGTGTTGTAAGCTTTAGTTGGAATGCTCAGAATTTGTACCACACGGGGGCCAATAGTTGAACTTATCACACGGGGGGCAGTAGTTGAACTTCTGTGCACTCAAATGGAATGCTCAGAATTTGTATCACACGGGGGGCAATAGTTGAACTCATCACACGGGGGCAGTAGTTTCACTTCTGTGCACTCAAATGTTTGTTGGACTTATGTGATGTTTGTATGTTATTCTGTAAGCTGAGCGACTTCAAATCTTCTGAAGTCCAATTGGATACTAGTACCTCAATTGTGCTATTGACTACTGTATGTACTAGGTTGCTACTGTATGTGCTATGGTTGCTATTGTATGTGCTAGGTGCTACTGTATGTGCTAGAATGCTAGGGTGCTTCCAAAAAATAAGGGCACAGTAACTCAAGTGAAGTTTAGATTAAAAAAAAAAAGCTTGGTAAAACGAGGTGCTCGAAACCAAAATGAGCATGTATGCTACATCCCTCATTTATACAATTAATTTATTCATCTTTCAAAGGGATTTATTCCTAAAAGCGTCCATCTTCTTCAAATCAGCACAATAATTAGCTCTAGAATGGAGATGAGGTGGTTCTTAATCCCTAAATGCCCGAGGCACCATAATCTAGTGTTTGCAAAACTTAGAAACTAGATAGAAACTAACCAAGTTGCTATTTTTAGCAATTTATATTTTGGGAAAATTCTTCATGAAGTCTAGTTTCCGTATCAAAAATTCGATCTTGATAATGAATAATGTTTTGAATTTTCTATTCAAGGTTTAGCGGTTTTAGGGTACCCATTGCAATCTTGACTTCCCACAATGTTAAGAGCTCTTGTAAATGAGCCTCAAATACAGTAGGACTTGAAGAAAAAATCACATTCAAACCTCATTTAAAAATATTGTAGAGTAGATTTTGAGAAGCCATAAATAAATTGGGGTTATTCATGTTAGGCCCTTAAACCTCATATTCTTTTGGTCACCAACTTGTTAGGTTTGACTTGTGAAAAGTGAATTGAAAAATGTAAGGGAATAATGCTTTGAAAAACAAGAAACCAATTGTGTTACATTTCGAATTTATGCTTTCTTTCTCTAAAAAATGAGTTAAAAAAATTTCCATTCATAGAAACCCATAAAAAGGCGGTCTACCCTTTAAATGGTTTAGGGTAAAGTACACTATCTTAATTGTTGTGGTATGTGCAAGCTTTAATTGAAAGATCATGTGTTCAAATTAGTTTGTAGTATGTTGAACACAATGAAATAACATTATTAGAGAAAGTTCGTGTACTAGCTTGGCTCCATTTTATAATTCAAAAAGTATTGTCAAAGATGAATAAGAAACTCTACTTTTCTAACACTTTTTCTCTTTTACACACATTGTTTTGTTTTCCATTTCCAGAATTTTTGAAAATGACATCCTTGCAATGAATCACTACAATCCTACATTCATGTTATAAGGAAAAATTACTTAAAAAAGAAGTACTTATCCAACTCACTAATACCTTGATTGATGTTAAAAATGTTGATTCAACATCCAATGGTCAAATATTTTTTTAGACAAAAGTTAGGAAGGTATGGTCATCAGATTCTAAAATGCAGACATTCATACAATGACTCCACAAACTGAGTCTATGTTGTGTTCGTTTCACTATATGTGTCATAAATTGAAAACAAATGAACAAAATTCAAATGAGTGAACACGAACATTGTAGTATCCTTTGGGAACTACAATCCCTGCAGAAAATTGAAGTGAAAAGTAATTACGGTTTGGAAGTAAATGAAATCCAAAGCCACCCACCCCATAGACTCAATTATTGAGGCGGGTTTGATAATCATTCGAAAAATTGTATATGCTTCTTTTTTCGAGCCGTGATGACTTGAATATAATATTGCATGTTGTTGTACACAATTTAAGACCCTCTCCCATTGAAATTGTAAAAATTTGACACACATATGTGTCAAAAATAAATCATATAGTAGAAAATGTAGATAATTTTAATGTGAATGGAATTCAAAGATTCTTCATGAATCGAAAACTTGGGCTTTCATTTGTAATCATACATGATCTGTAGGTTGCAATTATAACTGTTTTTTATTCTATTTTCAATAGATTTGAAGGTATCTGTCATAATATCCAAATAATACAAATGACTATAATTTGTATAAAGCAAACGAAAGAACTATTTTCACTGCATTCAGTAGTGTAATCCGACAAATTTGTTATAAGGCTTGTATATAGTGCATTTGTTTGGGTAGTAAGTGGCTAGATGTAAAATGATAACAACAAAGTGATTCTCACATTTTCAATTATCTCACATATATGTATGTTTATTTGAAATTCAATCATTTACTAATGCACGAAATATACATAGTTAGCATATCATTGGACAATGAAAACATATTTACGACAAAATATTCACAAACACGTTTGATAAAAATAGTATTAAGTCATATTGGCAAAATGTGGGTATCACTTTGCTGTTATCATATTATATTTAGTCATTTGTTTTCAATTTATGACACATATAGTGAAACTAACACAACATAGACTTAGTTTTTGAAGTCACTGTACCTCTTAAGTCAATATGTTTTTTGGTTAAATTCCACCCACCCTTGAAACAATTGCAGAATAAAGTAAATTTCATTTTTTTAAAAATATACTGCATTTTTTTCATTCGTTGATTTATAATTAAACATAAACCATAAAACAACTCAGAGGATTAATAGCTAAATGGTTGTTTGTGTTATTAGATACAACTTATTAAGGTAGGAACCCCTATACCCGAGTTCTTAAGCCATGACCAATATGATCTGGTATAGTAGTTCACAAAGTAAATATTTAGAGGAGTGAAAAGATAGAAATGGCACGTACAAAATAAAATAGCGTGAATCTACAACTTCAACTGAAATTACTATGAACTTGGGGAGGCAAAAGTGTGCATCCCCCATTTCTGATCATCAATTCAAAACTAATTTTTTATTCATTAATTCCTACTCTCTTGCACTATTTTGGGACACGTGTCATGGACTAATTAGTTCAGACCTTGACAAGTTAGAAAAAAAACATTTCCAAGCTTTGAAAAATGTGATTGGGAATGGGTCCCTAATCGGGAATGGGGGATCAGAGGCTTAGAAGTAACATTAAAAATGCGTGAATTCACAACAACATAACTTACAGTGAAATGGAGATTGAATGGAAAATTATATTGAAACCTGGTACCATGCTCAAACGGATCTGGAGTTCATTGCCAAAACAATGGTGGTCCTTTAAAGAAGTAGTTCAACTGATGCACTCCAGTTCCAGTCGAGCTGGACGTTGACACATTGCAGCTCATTATGCAACAATGGACGGTGGCTGGTCATTATGCTGCAGATGCTTCAAGGTGGGGGGGCATAAGTTGCCGTTTTTCAATTGGAAAAATCACTGGTCATCTATGCTGCAGATGCTTTGAAGGCGGGGGGGGGGGGGCTTAGTTGCCGGTTCTTAATCAGAACAATGGCTGCTCATTATACAGCTGCAGATGGATGGTCAGTGCTTTTTAATAAGGAAAATCCCTTGCTCCGATTCAGTTCCCTTTTAACAAGGAGGGTATTTGTTTAGTGCAAATTCTTGAGTTAGTGATCATTTTAAGGATATAAGGACAAGTTTGCCTATAACACGAGTCCAAATTATTTTCCAAAACGTGAAATGCGATTGCAAGCCCCACGCACATGACATTCACACAAGTGATACACCCCAAGCTAGTCACATGAAATGCGAGTGCAAGCCCCACGCACATGACATTCACACAACTGATACACCACAAGCCAATCAGAACAATTTGAGAATGCTATCGAAAAATCTGGCAGCAAAATGTGCAAGTTAACATGGCATACTAAGTGCAAGGCAACGATTTCCTGTAAGTTCATTGAAATGAATTCGTATTAAATAAAATACGGTTACAAAAGGCATAGATCGCACCAAAAAACAATGTATCCACACATAATGTACAATCTACTCTTCCAAGACCACAGATTCCTCCACTGCTAATCTAACAATGCTGCGGCACGGGCAGCCTCATCGATAATCTCCTTCACATCAAGCTTCAACTCAAACCCTGCAAACTGACTCTTCACAAGGTGCGAGATAGGAGGCAAGCTGAATTTTGAAGTCAACAACAAATGGCTATAAACCGAACTAGGTTCCTTATCGTTTCTCAACAAATAAGTACGACTACCTTCTTTAAGATGCTCGTACCAGAAACCTGAGAAAATAACGTCCCCAAGGCCATACCCATTCTTTTCTGGGTCTGTGAAGCTGTGTTGAAGCATGCGTGTTGCAGTATACACTAGCATCAACCAATATGGCTCCTCATGAAGTGGTGAACGCACAACAACATTATCTCCAATGCAAAGCCCGTCGGCGATCCACTCACGGTCAAGACCAATTTCCACCTCCTCGTCGTTGTTGTACAATCGGCGAGCTTGGCTTGGTCGCTTTGGAGTCAACCTTTCAGTTGCACATGCAATTACAAATGACAAAAACATTCACTCAGTCAGTAATGCCTCCAGTAAATCAAGGCAGCATACTACGTAAGTCAGAACATCATGTAGCTATTTGCCAAAATACCCAACATAAACCAATACAACAGCATTCAAGAAAGAGTCTGTTTGCCAAAATACCCAACCTAAACCAATACAGCAGCATGGGAGAAAGAGTTTGGCAAAGTCAGCTACAAAGGGAGAACTCCCACCTGTGCAAGATGAAGCTAGGAGCATGATCTGATTGGTAACAAGGACTCTCATAGTCATAACCAGACAAGCATGACAGAGGCAGCTCAATTGCCGATATTGTATCAACGTCGGGTCTCTAGCGGACACTGACCGGCACTGGTGATTTCCCATGCTGCCTGGCACCGTTTCAGCCTGAAGAGGGTCTGTTTTGTCCACCGAACCAGGTCCAGAGATTGGAATCTCCCAAAAAAATTTACTAGTACTGCATCGTGCACCCCGTGGCCCCGCATGTGCTTTTCTAGATTCCTCTTTCAAGAACGCCACGATTTCTGCAGCATTCTGGAGCTTGCGCCCATCCACCTTCATTTGTTCTTTTCGTATCTCTCTTTTTAGAAGAGCACCTGCACCATCCACTTCCCCCTTTCCATGCCCACTTCCAAAATAATTCCAGCACATTTGGCACCTAGAATTTAAACTCACACCACTAGTGAGATTAGGATACCTACTAATGAAATACCAAGCACGTGAAGACTTAAATTGACCACTACATCCATCAGACCAGACAATGTGATTAGAAGGTGAGAAACCTTGACTGCGCACATGCTCCCAGTTCAACATGAAGCACTTTTGCACATACAAAGAGTCGTGGGTTTTGTCATCAGAAATGTAATAATGAATTTCTTTCAGAAGCAGTGGCTCTTCGTTTTCAGCTGTCCATGCAGGATTAGGTCTGTAGGTTATATGCACTAGAATGGTTATCTGGTCATTATGCCAATGCATTGATTGGATTTCGTTCTGAACCTTGAGAGTATAATTTTCAGAGAAATCCACACAAGATATGAAAGTGTCTGCAGGAATAGACCCAAACAACTCCCGGAATTGGAAATCTTGCCAAGTTGCAATGTAATTATGAAGTACAAAAGCTTGTAGTTTGGGTTTGAGGTAAGCGATTAACTCACGCGGTGGTGACTCTTGATACTCCATCGTCACCACTTTCTTTGGATTTCCATCTGTAGTTGTTCCCACTACCTTGTATCCAATACTTTTCCACTTCACGAGCTGGTCAGTGCTTTCTTCAAGTGGACAAACCCTAAGCAGCTGTAAGCTACAATCTGGACACTCTCCTAGTAAACAAGCTCGACGATGCCAAGCAGAGAACTCGACTTTCTTACATAAAATGGATGACCACAAGTTTGTTAGTCGTTCATATACTTCATGATGAGCATTGCAGAAACGGCCAACATTTGCAGAATCCAGAGCACCACAGACAAATTCACATTCACAATTGCAACTACTGTGAACTCCAAGCTTATCTACACGCATGGTGTCAAGAGCTCTGAGTAGCTCTAGCAGCTCTTGATGATACTTACAACAGCATGTATTCCATAGCCGTAAACGCCTAACCCACCACGGTTTCATGCTCTCGAAAGAAGTCAAGCTACAAAGTAAGTTAGGATACATGGCCTTGAAGCTCGTGTAGAACTCGAGCTACACAACCGTAGCTGCCGTTAGAAATAAAACAGAGGAAGATACTAAACATTTACAGATATTGCAAAATGAGAGCAAGGAGGCTAAATCTGTAAGTACAGGAGCAGGATGATGGCTGGCCAGCCACCGATAGGACAGCACATTCTCAAAGATGTAAGATCTGAAACTCCAATAGAAAGAGTAGAATAGAAGAGATCAGTTGATACCAAAGTATGAATTCTAGCAATACAACATATCCAGTAGCACCCTAGCCTATACAGTTGCATTGAAGTACATACATTAGCACCCAATCACATACAATAGCACCCTAGCACATACAATAGCACCCAAGCACATACAGTAGCAACCAAGCACATAATTTAGCACCCTAGCACATACACTAGCACCCTAGCACATACAGTAGTAACCAAGCACATACAGTAGCAACCAAGCACATAATTTAGCAACCAAGCACATACACTAACACCCAAGTACATGTCCTAGGAAGGAAGTAGCATTTCTAGGAAGAAAGCAGAGATGGTAGCATCCAAGCACATATTCCAGCAACAAAGGATAAATTTGAGCATCAAAGCAGTCATCTAGAAACATACTAGCACACAAGCACAAATTCTAGGAAGTAAGTAGAATTTCTAGCAATAAATAAAAGGTAGTAGCACCCAAGCACATATTCTAACAAGTCATTGGCTACATTTTTAGCAACACATCCAACATAGTACTAACCACACACATTTTCTAGCCAGAAAGCAGAATTTCAAGCAAGAATTGAGAACTTATAGTAACACAGCAAGCACAAGAAGATCCTAGCAAACTTTGAAGCAATAGAGCCAATATTCAAGCAAGAGAAGAAGTATCATATGAAAACAACATGTTATAAATCAACAGTGCACATATTCAAGCAGAGGCGCCCATTCTCAAGGCATGAAACAAATTCTGAGCAGTGACTGAGGTTGATTTCCAAGCAACGTTGCACCTTCAGAGGTGAAGAAGGTCATTTTCAATCAAACCCTAATCTAGTAGCACAGTTGAAGAAGAAAACGGAATGAGGCTATAGGAAGATACCAAACATTCAGAGGATTGCAAGCAACTAGGAAGTGTAAAGGAATTATATTTTTACAATACTTGAGATACTTGTAGGAAATGGGTAGCATGGGAGACCCATTGCCGTGGACCCTCGTGGAAAGTCACAACATCTTTGCGGTTTGGAGACACTGTCGTCTCTTCCGCCCACCACTGCTCAACCAGAGTCTTCACATTTTCAACAAGGGAGTCGCTCCGAGTCTTTCTCCGATGGTGCAGCCAAAATGCATCTTGAGCAGAGTCTAGTAGTACTCGTCTTCCTTGCGCCTTTGAGATATTACGCCTGTCCACCCCTAACAGCCCAGCAATTCCTCTTCCACTGCCAACATTTCCCTTAGAAGCGAATGTACACAAAATATCCTTTGCCATTATAATTTTAGAAGTTTTCTGACCCACCAAGTGCTCTCTCATGCCTTCTCGCACACTGCTAAGAACGGAATGTCCCAACTTCATAGATTCTAAGTTACTCAAGTACGCTGGAGTGATGTCAGCCATACAAGTGTGTTCCAAGAGTTTCTCAACAGTGAGAGCTCGTATGTTCCTGTCATACTGTTGAAGACGCTATGCTGTAAACGCAACAATTTCCTTCGCTACATGCGCACTAATTCTATTCACCCTAGATGCACACAAATCAGTAGTACCCGGCGATTCACTAGATGGATTGGAATCAATCGGGACTTCCCTATTGGTGCCAGCTGCCTTCCTTGCCCTGCAACGTCGTGTTCGCTCCCGACTGTCTCTTTTGCGCTTTTCAGCATACCATGCTTGGTGTGCCTCTTCTAGTCCACCTTGTGCCTTTCCTAGTCTAGGTAGGGCACATTCTAATGCTTCAGCAGAAGCCATTTCTTCTGCCATTTCAGGAATCAGTGGCCTCACCTACCAAAAGAAGGTGCATACAGTAAGAAAGTCTGATTTTCCAGGTTGATCAAGCTCTTATTCCCTACACCCTAAACCCTAATTCACCAGTGATCCCTTTGGTGAGAAGAAATTGTTCATCAGCTAGTCTTCATGCCTTTTGTTGGGTATACTTCACACTGCTGGCAGGACGCTTACACTGTGAAGAATACCCATTGCAACCACACTCCCCACACAAAACCCACAAAACCCATCTCCGCAAACGCCTTGTATTCTTCCTGCGGCAAGCACTCATCAAACCCTCTCAAAACGAAAACGATGCAAACAATACTCCGTCAAACAATAGCTTAACGTCAAAAAACCTACCCAAAAACGCCTCATTCACGCATCACACACGTTCTCACCCTGAACGCTAATTGCAATGAGGTAGAACTTACCAAACCACTTATTGAACTTCCATCTGTACACAACGAGATCCTACTCTCTGCAAGCCAGAAAATCGTCTTACAAAAGCAACGTCTTCAGTGTCATGTGTCCACCAATGCAATACAACGCTCAAGGTAACTAGCGGCTGAAGCAGAAACACAAGCAGAAGCACTAGGATCCGAAAGAGACGACAGGAACTAAACCCTAGAAGTCCACAGTTTGGTTCATCCGCACACGGCAGAAACAGAAACACAAGCAAAAGCACTAGGATCCGAAAGAGACGACAGGAACTAAACCCTAGAAGTCATCAGTTGGGTTCATCCGCAAATTGCGCTCATCCGAACACAGTCATCCACTAACGCAGCTGGCAACCTCGATCTTCTAAAGTCACTTATTCATCTTCCACTCAACAATATTCATCCATTTAAGGACCTTTTAGCACAAAAAGCATTGGTTACATGAATATAAAGTTGCTTTGGGGATCTCAAATGATGAATAAAAGTGGATGGCATTACAAAATAAGATTCTCTAAAGTTTATGAAAAAAGAAAACATAATCTTCAAACCAAAATTCAATCACCCTTTTCACACAACTATCCTAAAGCGTTTAAAAAAGGAAGTATTACGTCCTAAGTGGCTCATATTAGCTCATGTGGACCCAATGGAGGATCTACATTGCTTGCAGGCACAAGTTGTTAGACTTTTAAGGATAGTTGATTTTATTTCCATCGTGTACAATGAAGTACTCATTTGCTTCCTTGTGACATTGTGGATGTCAAGGGGGACTTGCACATGCTTCTGAGGATGTCAAAGCAGACATCAATGTGTCCACTTGGCCAATTTTCTTTTTCTTTTTCATTTTCTGCTTGCAGGTGGGTGAACATCCATGGTGGCGTGGTAGTGCTTTTCCGGACACTTATGTGTCGTTGATGATGTCACAAAGAGCTGCAGGGGACATTATGTCCATTTTTTCGTGTCCTATTCGCAGATGAGACTACCATATGGACTCCCCTGTGACGTAGTAATGTTTTTATAAACATGCAGATGTCCAATGTGATGTCCTGCAGTGCATCACATGTCACGTTCTTGGTTCTTAAGTGTCTTGTATATAGAAGAGTCGAACGGTGGGCGTCCGTTGAATCGTCCTAATGTTTAATTGGACGTCCAGGTGTTGGAATTGATGTCCATGAAAGCACACCATTATAGCATGTTAGTTGGCCGTTTTGTTCTTTTAGTTTTGAGCTGTGATTGCCTTGCGCAGGTTTTGGGTGAGGATTTTCATTGTTGGCCGCTAGTTGAGATGGCCCCCGATTCTCGGAGAAAGCTGCCTGTGAAACGGGCAGCACCGTCTCGGCATCATGCTGACAGCGACAATGACGACTCTACCGTTGAGGAGGTATACGCTAGAGGTCGGCCACTCACAGAGCAACGGTCGAAGCAAAGTAACGATCCTCGGCATGTGAGTAGTCGTGTGAAGGACAAGGGCAAAGCTGTAGCAAGTACTCCACCATCCAAGAGGCGTCGTACGGGAGTGTCACGCACGAGAAGGAATGAAGCACAGTTGTCTATGAGCGAGGACGACTCCGTTGAATCTGAGCCCAGGTGACTAGTGCCACCTAAACCTCTTATGTGGTATATTATTGAAAGGAGGTTGGATGTTTATATTCGATTTTGTGGCACAATTTACACCACAGAGTTGCCCAATTCAAATTCTTTTCATATCCGTGGCATGGGGGCTCTATAGCTAAACCGCATGCACTTCAACGTCTACAGCATTTATGTGGACATTGTGTCAGACACAGCACGCTGGCTTCTGCATTTCAACGTCTTAGTCTTCTGTCTAAGTAGATGTCCAAGTCGATGTCTTAGTTGATGTTCTAACGATGATCGAGTGGCCGTTGACTTACAAGTGCTGTTTGTATTTGAGGTTTCATAGGACCACATCTTGATCTCCTAACTCGGACGAGGAAGAAGAATCAGACGCCGTAATGGTCATGGAGAAGGAGCCTACCACACCTCTACTTCGAAAGATCAATGTGAAGAAGGAGCGCAACAGCAAGCGCAAGCAATATGTGGAGGTGAACAAACATGGTTCTCCCCGTGGGAAGGCAAAAAGCTATTTGATAGCAGATGTGAAGGCTTTTGCCAAGGGATTGAATCCTTTGTTTGGGTGGGTTGACCAGCCATTGGATGAGAGACAACGTTTCTTTGATAGAATCTACGAAGGTAATGTGACGTGACCGAAATAGCTTGAGAAGGTTGTGAGTTCTTTTTTTGAATTTGATGTCCTCCTGGACGTCATGATGCTGAATATGACATTTGGATGAGCATCACCATGCCTTCTGTATTGACGTCTACAGTGGTGTCCATATGTCTACAATGATGTTTGTGCAGACATCATTGTGTCTACGAAATTAAACTATCTCGGAAGTCTTATCATTTGCAAGTGTTTTGTATTGTGACCGTCTTATTTCAGACTGGGAAGTTGGAGGCGACCAAGTGGAGATAAATCCTTCGTGGTTTCCAAAGCATGTGACGAAGACTTTGATCAATGTTCGCCATCATTTGATGAAGTTGATCGATGGGAACTGCCCTAAACCACCAGAAATTGATGCCTCCGTGTGGAGGAGGTTGCAAGAGAGGCGCAGCTCGGACTTTGCCAAGGAAAAGTCCGCGCAGATGCGTGCAATTTCTAAGGCAAAGGGGTTCAAGGAGGCACAATTGAGGCTCATTGAGAAGAATGTCATAGGTGAATTGGTGAGAGTCCTCCACTTCCATCTGTTTCGGATGTCCATTCAGACATCATGTTGCTTTGTAAGATGTTTGCATTTATGAACCTCATGTCCGAAATGATATCTGCGTGGACATCAATGTCAAGACCTCTAATTGTTTTCGTGTGCTAGACCCTACAACTTGGACGCATACCTTATGAGTCGGAGGTGAAGGAGGCAACGGACAATGAGTATGCTCGGCGCCAAGCGGAGACCCGCAAGTCACCTCATGACTACAGTCCAAATATACAAGAACTGCGGACGTCGAATGCAGAGTTGGGAGGGCGCCTTGGTCGAGTAGAAGAGCTTCTCCAACAACTCCTTCATTCCCTTGGAGGCAACAATCTTCAAAGTCATGTTGTTTCAAATGCAGGAGGTGGTGGTCAGAATGTTGGATGCGATGTCACTCCTGTGAAGAAGGTAGCTGTTGAGGACGTCCCCACAGACATCGAGGGGGATCTTTACGTCAATGCTGACGTCGGTGGTGACGTTGCTGAAGACATCACAGATGACGTTGAAGAAGAAGTGGACTACCTAAAGGACACCGTTTCGGACGTCCAGACTGACAACAACGCTGGTACAGACATCCAAGAAGACGTCCAATTGTGCGTTGTGCAAACCATTCCCAAACAGAGCGATGCTTCAGCAGACATCGGAAAGGACGCGGAGAAGTCCTCCACAGACCCGTATGCCATTTCCGTGGATGAAGTTCCCCCCGCCGAAGTGCAAACGTCTACTCTTGCAGCACAAACCGGTAGAGTTCAAGAGGTATTTTACACACCCTAAATCGTATGACAAGAGGTCATTGGATGTCATTCATGTTTTTTTCCACATAAGAATTAGGCTTTGTGTCCTTGCATCCACATGTAGACCAAAATGCGATGAGTCCACATTCTCTAAAGTGTTTTATGTTATCGCTTTGTTCTAGGTGGAAAATATGCAATCCTCCGGGTCGTCTACCCGTTCCAATCGGGTCACAAGGACTGTACCAAGTGCAAAGCCGTCCAAGTTTGTGGCCCCGACAAAGACATTGAAGGCAACTACACCGAAGTCTTTGAAGGCAAGCCCTTCTACGGTGGTAGATCCCCCTAAGAAGGGAGAGGCACCACGCAAGAAATGAACACACGGTGAGATTCTTACCAATCTTGAAGTTTGTATTGAAATTATGCCGTTCTCGGACGTGGACAGTGGTTCCAAGAACATGGAGTCGTTGATACCTGTGTCAAATGGAATGCAGAGCGTGTTGCAGAGGACGTCCCGAGAGACAGAAGGACGTCAGCCCCAACAATGGGACGTCGCTGCAGACATTTGCGTGTCTAGAAAGTAGCGGACGGGAAATGAAACTGAAGAGGTTGCCTTCAATTGAAATTCTCTTATATGTGTTTTGCTTTGTGTTGATTTCTTTATTCGGCTTAGTCTTCATTTTCAGCTTTGGCTTTGTGTTCTACCGTGACCCTCCTTTGTGAGACATGGTTGTTTTTTGTATTGGATTTTCTATTCTATGAATATGGACATACTCCTATTTCAAATCATTGTCAATTTGTGGATGTTGTTGATGTCTAAAGCAGCATCCCGTGTCCCGCCAAGCAATGAATTGTGACGTCAAAATGTCCAATACAATGCATTCATTAAGCATGACGTGTCTCGTAGCATACATCCGCTCAAACATCTTAATGTCCAATTCAATGCAAATACAAAGCATTGGAGTGTCCCAGACAACAAATCCATCGAACATCATAATGTCTAATGCAATGCACACAAAAAACATCAAAATGTCCAATAAAATGCATCCGCGAAAACAGTGGAATGTCCAACAAAATGCATACATGCGTTGCAGAAGATGTCCCACGAAACAAGTGTGTTCATAATTGCATCTCCTCCTACTTAGATCTTCTAACGTGACGTTACCGCTGACATCCTACAATGCATCCATCCATCTGCTACCCTACCATGTAGGTGTGCTGCCTCATGCAAGTAGACATCTCCTATGACAGGGACTGCTTTGAGAAGCACGCATGTGCAAATTCCACACGTCAGGATGGACATCTCATTCAACATACAAATGTTTCATTTGACATCATAAAAGCCATGCAGATGTCCACAGCGATGTCTCAGGAGACATCCAGAATTGCTAGGGAGACCAAACAAGTGGTCCCAAAAATGCCACATCAACATCCGCGGATGCCACGTCAGTCGATTCCGTCAGCTCTGACGTGGCATGCCACGTCAGATACACGTCAGACGCCACATTATAGACGGGCAATGGATGAAAAAAATGACACTCTGGCTTTCCCGCGCCTATGTGGCAGCCACATGTCAACTTCCTAAGCCCCCCGTTGACCGAAGTTTTTTTGGACATCACGATGTCCAGCCTGAAAATCTGCATGGACGTAGCATGCAAAATGCATGTCTACGGCAACGTGGTCTAATTGGACGTCCACCCTCACGTAGATACGTCAAGCGCAATGTCCGAATGTCAAAATTGCGATGTCTTGGCGGAGACAGTTTTCTTATAGTGAATGGAGGATAGGGTTAAGAAACGCTATCACATCCCGGTACTCCGGATTCACTAGGTCTGGAAACCTGGTGACCTTCCTTCGGGTTGGCTGGCGCTTGGAATTCTCCCTCCATTACCTCCTGGTTCTTCTCCATAACCTTGTCCGGTGCCTCCCGGAATTTGTAGACGGCCCTCCATGTGTTCACCGTCCACAGGTCTGGCTTCGCCCGGATGGTGGTATCCAAGATGCCACTTTCCGAACAAAGGATGACGGACACCAGACTCTCCTCACGGATACCTGACGGCACCTCCAGGAGTCCGTCACATCCCATGTTGGTGAGGTTCTCCCACAGGCGCCCCAACCGGTCCTCCTCTGTCGGAATCTCCGGAACCACCTTCATCACTGGAATGGTCCTCGGCCGGGGCACCGGTGGCGGCATCTCGTCCTTCGAGTCCTCAGGCAGATCCTTCAACTTCCGCCGACTTGCCCTAGAAGTCATCGTGCTCACAAGCAACCCTCACACAATCTCTCCCTAACTCTCTGCTCACAAACTTTCACTTCGGTAACCCCTACACGATCACAACTCACACAATCCCTCAATCTACCGGAATTCTAACAAAGCTAGGAAGACGAAATACACTGGCGGGAGAACAAACAAAGAGATACGCGTGCCCACTACCGGCTACAGTCCCCCTCTTATACTGGCCCAATGTACGAGACAGGTTTTGGCGGCAAAACCCTATCCCTAGTACGGATCCGGTTTCTGGTTTTTAGGGCCGGCGCCGTCATCCGATTTCCGGAACTTTCTAGGGTTCCGGAATTAGATTTTTAGCCCTAATGAAATTTTTCCGGATCTGGAAATCCGGTTTTCTGAAATTGCCCTAACTTCCTAAGAGAACTCAAAAACTTTCCTTTTGAAGGAGACAATTTTTGAATTTTTCCGTCATATGCTAGTATTATGGGTCTAGCATGTGGGATCACATTCCCACACATTAAGCTTAAACGGTTTTATGTATAACCATCCGAATCACTAGTTTCTCCTGAATGTCTCTCCGTGGCCCAGGGTATCCGGATGGAAGGTTTTCCTACCACTAGTTCCTTGGCTCCCCAATCTACGAGTACGCAGGCGGAATATAACCAAGGTCTGCTAAGCAACATCGGGAAAGGCCTCCCTTTGTTTACACGGATGATAACAAAATTGAGCAAATAATCTGTCTTACCAATCCGGGTTGGTACTTGTGAGAGTCTCCCAACCGGATATACTCAAGATTGATCTGCCATCCGAAGGACTTGTTCCATGGCTTCAAAAGTCGTAAATCCTAAGTCAAAAGCTGTCTCTTCCAACATTAAGTTTACTCCAGATCCTCCATCAATAGGGACCTTTGGAATCGAGCATCCTTCAATCTCCACAGTGACTTCCGGAGCGTCGGAATCTTCCGGTTGAGAAAAGTTAACTACGACCGAGGGGAGTTTCACCTTCTTCTTCCGTTTCCGCGTCCAGGCATTCCGGATGAGCTTCTGATATAACAAGTTGTTATGTAGGAGCTGTCCGATTGTCACATTCGCCTTCTGATCCTTGATATCTTGGATGATATTGTACTCATGTGTACTTACATCCGGATTAATCACTACTAGGATATCGTTAAAGCTGACCTTCTTTTGAATTGGTACCATCTCTGGTCCAGTGATCTCCTCACGGATCTCTATGCTGATATCCATAGGAATCCGGTTCTGATCTACCTCCTCCTCAGGGTTAACTTTCTCCAGTTTCCTTGCCTTCTCTTGATCCGAGTCATCATTGGATCTGCGCTTCCTCCTGTGCTTCTTCCTTCTACCTCTCATAGATTGTTCCAATTGGTCCTTGGTGGAACTGCGGGTGGATACCCGATTGACCATGCTCTCCATCTTGTCTAACAGTCCCACCTCGCACCGTCATTTCTCCGGGTTCTCCGTTCCGATTGAGTGACCATAGTTTAGTGCGGTCTGCTCTCTTGGAAGGATTTGAATCTGCTTGAATGTCGGTCTCGGTTGCAGTGGCCGCGGACAGTGATCCTCCTGATGCCCTTACTCTTGGCAATTCTGACACGGAAGAGTTCGTGACGCACCTTGCCCAATTCCCTTATTAGGACATGCGTTAGCATAGTGTCCTGGCTCTCCACAACCGTAACAAATCACCACTTGTCTATCCGGATATCCACGTCCCCACATAGGCTCTTGTACCACCATTCCCTGGCTAGGTCCCGGTAGATAGTTCCGGCTCAACACGTTGGACTGGATTGGAACTGCAATTCTCTTCCCTTGTACATAAGTGGGTTGGACTTGATACACCTCTTCTTCTTCCTCGTTCATCATGGTGTAGTAAGCCTCATCCTCAAGGTACACAAAGTGAATTAGATCGAGAAGTCGGAATGATCCGTCTTGGTTTCCGGTTCTCTGCAAGGTTGACTTTGATCGCCTCTAATGATTCTTGGATACTCTTCATCATCTTCTTTGAATCCGCATCCTCCGTCTTGACCTTCACAATAGTCTTCTCCCGTGGAGCTCTTGATCTAGATGATCGGCGAGGTGGTGACCCACTCTCCTCTTCTTCCGAGCTCGACAAATGTGAATCCGAGTCTTCTGTCTCGGAATTGTCAGAACTATTTTCCGAGTCGGAAACTTCCTTACGATACTTTCCTTTCCGGTCATCTCTCTTTTTCCCTTTATCTCGTTTCTCACTTCTTCTGGAAGCCTTCCGGAGTGACTGTGCTGAGTTCTCATAGTTGGTTGCAGCGTCCATAGCATCCCGGAGCGTCCTTGGCCTTGCTTGGCGGATCAAGAATCCCATCAATTTGGGTAATCCGGCCACATACCACTCTACTTGTAGACTGGGAGCAATTTCCGTGGTTAGCTATTGAATAAGCACCTTCACCCTCTGCCCATACTTCCGTATGGATTTGGATGACTTCATCGTTAAGGTACTCAGCCGACCTAACGCTCAAGCTTCTCCTCCCACTTCTCGGAATGCTTGCAGGAATTCTGTTCTCAACTATTCCCAGTTATTCCGGATAAGTTCCGGAACATCCTGATACCATTTGAGAGCTTCTCCCTTCAATAATCCCTGGAAAATTCTTTGCTAGGCTGCCTCGTTCTCTTCGTTGGCTAGAGCCATCGATTCAAACTCACACAGCCAATCATCCGCATCTTAGCTCCCGTCACCTTTAAAACGCTTGTATCTTAAACAGGTCATGATATCTTCCTCTCCTCCCCAGGGTTGCTAGCGTGCGAGCTTGGGAGCAGGAGCCTGCGAGCCTGTGAGCGGGAATTTTTTTAAGAAAAATTTTGTGCAAAAATCAAAAGTTGAATAGAGGGTCGGCAACGAACCCATGACCGTGTATTTAGGGTGACTGTAGGCTCTATAACCGTGGATGAAAAAAGCAAAAGCAATTTAGGGAATGTAGTGCCATTTGTGGACTATGAAGGATACTGGTATATTTAAGGGATTTTTGTTGCACATAAAATAGAGCTAGGGTGTCTTATCACACATGGACTATTGGAAGAAGGTGAAAGTACCTAAATGAGTCAAAGATGTAGGAAGGCAATGTTATCTACTAGTGAAATTTTATTGTTGGGGATTTAGGTAGAGTGGTTCAATTGTTGAGCTTTATTTGTCTTCCCATTCAAATCTATGTGTTCATTAGAAGGGCAAGTGTGACCTCATTTTATTCACTACTTCATATCATGACTATCGCCGTTTAAAGGTGACAACATTTATTTGCATTCCATTTTTTTCCCCACTATATAGGAGTTACCATTGGAAGGAGTTATAATTTCTTTCCATTTTTATTCCAATCACATTTTCTTGTGCTACTCACTAATTTGCAATAAATAATTTAGTATACCTTGCTTTCTCTATTTTTGCCCCACTACAGAGTACCTAATCCTGCAGTTGTAAATGAACTCCAAATTCTATAATTCCCACACTTGTCCAATAGACATAGTTTCTCTCTGGGTGTATATTTCATAACATTTTTTAGGGCAAGTTTAGTATCAAGCAAGAAGCACATTGCACCTCATTTGTAGCCATAACACACACAAATCAAATAAACATAAAAGGAATACACATAGTTCAACTCATAGGATTTGTCAATCTTATGAGTCTAAGTTGCGGTGGACTCGGTCATAGAAACCTCACTAGAAGACGACTCTAGCGTCTCCTCACCCTCAGAAGCTGAAATGTCTACAAAATGAACCACATTTGCAGCATACTTCGGGATGCGAGGTTTAGGATCTCTACAACCATACTGTTCATATTGTGTCGCCATCTTCTCGGCATACACTGGAAGTTCGTAAGACTTCTTCGGACTCAAGATATGTCTTCGAATCTTCTTCATTGGATGCATTCCCTTCACTGCTTCGTTCCTTAAAGAACCACACATAGAAGGTTTAGAGCCTTGAAATTCTTTGTATGCAACGTATATTACAAAACAAAAAATGTTGTCATTACAAAGCAAAACTTACTTACTAGGTCTAACGGTGCGTGTGAACACCATTGGTTCGACGTGTACGGCATCAAGATCAAGGGCTGCAATAGCTTCCACTGGAGCTTGAGTCACTCCTTCTACTGGAGTGGCTTTCTTCATCGGCTTTAGAACAATGTTGAAGATATCGATGTCCTTCTCCAAGGCCACAATATGGCGGCCCGTCCCACGACAAGCCATAATGGACGCCCCTGCAAGAGAAGCATGTGGTGAACAATGTTTAAGTACATCTTTACAAGAATAAACAATTCATTTTAGAACTCTTTCTTGAAACTGAGTAGTATTATACCTATAGCAGCGGTGCAGTCGAGAACTACATCATCTTCATCGGTACAGCCTTCGATGAAAAACTGTAGGAACCTCACATCTTTCTCTCGGGGTCCACGCCAAGGTACTTTGGTTTCCTTGTTTACCATCATGGTCTCCTCAGTAATGTAATTGATGACCATGTCTTTCTTTTGGAGGTTCCACTTTGCTTTGGTCATGGCTGTGGTTTGCCTAAATTGGAAAAGTGATGCCACTTTTCCACCCACGTCCTTTATGAAAAGAGTGACTCCGAACTTCACGGTCTGCATCAAAAAATTAATTAGTAAAGAGGGGAATGCCATTGACAATCACACCATATATCAAACCAAGAATCACATCTAAAAGAAAACCTAAAATCATATAAAAAATAAAATAGAGAACTCATTGTTTCGCCAAGGTTTATTCCCGACGCGAGGTCCAATTGGTTGAATGCCAACCACTCTTTCTTCATCTTCAAGTTCTTGAAAATCTTCATCAACCCTGCAAACATACTTCGAGACTGAACACTGTAGGAATGAAACACCAGGAGACAACCGTTGTCTTGTAAATACTCCTCAGCAAATTGGAATGCATTTTGCATTCCAGCATATGGTGGGTCTGCGTTCCACGAGGGAATGCGCTTCTCTGAGACAAGAGGCACAGGCAGGTTCTCTTGGCAATCGAAGATGATTAGATCCACCAAAGGATCTCTGGTGACCCTGCCGTCGAATGAGCGCGGTTTCCCTGCATTCACCTACGACGAAGAAGTTTACCATGTCACAAAAGGATTGAACAAGAAACAAGAAACTCATGTAGAAATTGAAAGAGAGGAAAATTCAAATACATTTGAAGGTTCACAATACCTTTTGAATGAAGTCCATGACTTCAACATACGGATTTAGTGGTGAATTCTCAGAATCTTCCATAATATCAATGATGGACACGTTTAAGATAAGCTCCTCCGTTCTGACATCGTCGTCGTCTATCACCAAGACTTGTGTGCCTTGGGTCAGCATATTCTCCGTCCACTCTGGAAGTATGGCCTTCCTCTTCATCCCAGTGTGGCTTCCTTCCACCAACTGCGAGCTCTGGTCAACTGCTGAAGACAATGGAACCCCGGTATCGCCCTCATCTTTTTTCTTGCCTTTGGCCTTCGTTTTCTCCTCCTTCTCTCTCAATTTCTCCCTCTCCTTCTCCTCTTGCTTTGCCAAGCGGTCTGCCTCCCTCTTTGACTTGATTTCTAGCGCCAAATGTAGCTTAGCCGCCTTCTTTCTGTCAGCTCTGTCCCTCTTGGCAATTGCCTTCGCCTTTTGAACTGCGTTGAGACCTACGAACTCATCCACATTTAAGTCAACCCCACTAATTCCCTCCAGAGATTCCCAGAGGGCTTGCTCCGATGGATGCGTATATCCAATAGGGCAATCGAGGTACCACGCCCTACGGCTGAGATGAGCCGTGGTGTACGTTTGGAGTTGACTCGAAGTGTACATGCAGGTTGCCGAATGGCGATCAAGAAAACTCCTAAGGAATTCTGGGAAGTCATCCTTTTTGATTGCACCTTTTCCCTCAAGTTCAAACTTGAAATACCTGAATTGCCCCCAAAAATGTAACATTGAAGGAAAAGTGAGCGACACGTGAAGTTTTAGTCTAGACATTTCCATCACAAATACCAAATGAGAGTCAAGATAAAGTGAACCTGAGTTGGAAACAAATTATATGCTACTTTGAAGGCAGGCTATGGAAGTCTTGGAAGATTGAATTGGTTCCCAATTAATTAGCATTTTTGAATGAGCCTTACAAAAGTGGTGTAAGACATACCGATAGAGCACCCTTCTCACTGCTTGTTCGGACCCCTCATGCTTCTTGAAATTGTCGCTCTTTTTGAAATAATTTGATCCCCTGAGGTAGTTCATATATCCATCATCCCAAATTTTCCTCCTCCATCCCTCCAGGTACTCTTGTAAGGTCTCCGGCTGTAGCGGGACATTCATATTGATGACAATGCCGTCGTGCTGGACAACGTCGTCAAAGTACTTCACCGCTGCATCCTCGATCTGAGAAATCATAGAACAACCAAAATTTATCATCCACTGAAAGAAAATGAACTCTAGAAATTCTAAGGAAAGAAAATCCAAATCCAATGATGTCTAAAAATTTATACAAAGAATATCACTTACCCCAGCATACCACACACAGCGGTTCAAGAAGGGACCAAGTAATGTCTCAAAAACTGGCTTAGGCGGGAATCGCCTGGCATGTCGAGATGGTGTTGATGAGTTCCACCATTTCAAGAACTTAATCTTGTGCTCTGCCGTGGTGTTGCAAGTGGCCACCATTTGTAGCTTCTCCAGAGTCATCTCTGGCACTTCATTGGCACTACAATGTCTCTCAATCTGATATTAAAAAACAAAATAAAGTCAGTCACTGTTTCAGACTTCCTAATCGCAATGTCATATGAATGCTATCAAGGTGATGGAGGTACCTCCTCAATAAACCCTGGCTTGTTCGCCGGATTGGCTACCGCCACCAACTTGGACATCTTGACATTTAGTTTCCCGAGTTTCTCGTTTGCCCCAGCTCGCATCGCTTGCGCTAGTTCCACGGGGGAACGGTCTTCCTGTGCTGTCACCTCATTGTATTTACGACCAGCTGCATCTGCAGCCTGCGCAACCTCTTGCTACAGAAGAAAGTGAAAAATTGCACCTTCAAATACAAATAAAGCAAGTATAAAATAGAAGAGAATATAACACATCAAATTCTAGAAGCCTGAGCATCCTCACCCTGAATACAAATGCCGTGAAGACTTGTAGTGGCATAGAATACCACGTTGGCTTCGGTTTCGGTGCCCCACACAGTCGAAGCTCGGAAGGCCTCAACATCTCTTGAAAACGCTCAATGGGAAGAAGGCCATACTTTTGCACCCTATAGAGTGTGTGAACCAGGTTGGTTTTGACGTGAGAATCCTCGGTGGATCTGAAAAACAATTAATCATAGTGAGATTCATCCGTAACCGCAGCACCCGAAAATCACATAAAAAAATTAAAATGTAAAGCAAAAGTACATAAGAAAGGCTTGAAGGTATCAGAAAGCATACTTGTTGATGTCATGCATGACATGCATGACGAGCTCCGTCCTCTTCTTTGTGTCAAGTACAATGGCATCCACTGCGTAATGCCATTCAATGTCCTTGGAATGCATTTTGCCAATGTACTTCATCCAGGAGATGAGTCGATGGTTTCCATCGCAAACATAGAACTTCAGGTTTTTTAAAAACCTGAGTTCGGGCACGGATTCCACGTAGGCATTGAACGCGTCATTCTTTTCCTTCCATAGCGGCCCCCATGCCTCCATCTCCCCTTCAGTGAATTGGGAGCTCTCTCCGGCCTCGTTAGTTGTTGTCACGTAGAAAACCGTTGCCCCGTCGCGGTAGCCCTTGCTGAACTCGTGTTCTAGGAACTCGAGGTCGCATGATAAGGTAGGCCTTACCATGGGTATGGACACCATCCGGCAGAGTGGGATGTTCATTCTAAAAAGGTGGTCCGGCTTCATTTGAAGGGACGCTATAGACTTCACCGAATCCACCTTGTGGTATTGGCGGAGTTCATCTTCCAAAAAATCTTTGTCATCTCCCTCCATCACAATGACCGGTGCGTCTTCTTCCATCATATCACCCTCGTCTTCCCCTTCTCCGTCCCCTGCAATGGCCGGTTGCGTTGAGTCTCCTGTAGTTGGAGTCTGGAGATTTGTCTCTTCAGGCCACAAGTTTGATGGGGTGCCATCCATCTGCAAGTTTAAAACATGAGAAGTTGTATTACATTTGAAATAGCCATGATAAATGTAGAGACATACTGACATTGAAAAATTGATGAAATCCATAATGAAACAATAGATAATACAATCAATCATTCCTGTAATGGGATTTCATGGAAAAAACAATGTCAAGGAAATGCACCTATCTCAAGAACTACATCCCTGTATCTCACTAGAGTCAGTCAATTTCTACATCTTCATCCGAGTCTGAGCTGAAAAGGATGCAGACTGGATCTCCAAAATTCCGGGCACTACTATACGCGCAGACACAGAATTCTATACCCAAGGGATTGCCACCAGTCTCGGATGGTAGGGATTCCGAAAAGGTTTGACAAGGTTGCTTCGGATCGTCCGTCTCAACTGATGCTAATGGTGGGAAATGGTGGCGTGTACACTTCTGAGGTCCTTGAACACACGCTTGACTTTGCACAGTGGTCTCAAATGTATCATGGAAGTTGTTCACAGTGTCTACGACATCATCAAAAGTAATCAATACCTCTTCGTCTTCTGGTTGATCACCGACAATGTTCTTGTCCTCTGATTCGATTGACACCTCCATCTCAGTCTCTTGCAACGGTACAAGAGGCTGAGATGATTCTGCCTCAACACTGATTGGCGTCTGAATAGGTGTCACTATGGATGAAGCTCTTTCTTGGCCTCGTCTTGTCTGAAGATAGGCACCAATGATAGAATTAGATATAATTTTTCAACGGGTATAAAAAAACATCTAAACTAGCAAGCCTTAAAACATAATATAAATGTGAAGATCATCTCCAACAAAGACAATTAAGATTTTGGACTAGGCATCTCTACGCATGTACATCCATGATGTTGTCTTTCATTCAGGATGCCTTAATCTTTTTGGCAGTACTAGGGTCCTAAATCCTAAACCATGGGAGGTGCCTTGGATCCCTAAATTTTCAGAGGTCATTTAGTGCACCCCTGCTGGACCTACTAAAGAACAACAAAAAATGACCTTTTCACTTATTTTGAGAACCCGCGCCACACTGCAATCGCCAGCGCCACTCGCGACACGAGCGCTACTGGCGTCACAAACACCACTCGCGTCACGAGCGCCATGACCGTCACGAGCGCCAAGAAAAACCAGTGACATACTCACGTAAATGAAATTAACTTCCACATTTATTTTGGGAAATTTCTGGGATCCTGGTCAGTTGGCCAAGTGGTGCCTCGGATCCGAGGCACCACTTGGCCAACTGACCAGGACCCCAGAAATTTCCCAAAATAAAATGACTTGTCTTGATTTCATTTAAGAAATAGAGTGCATGATGGACGTAAGTGAGAATCTCCTGCTTGTAACTGATCAGAGAACAAGGCCCATTACGATTTAACGCGTATTCTTGGAATTTGATCGCCCAGCTAGCTTATGTTGGTTTCTAAACCACACATTCTGATTCAACCCACGCTACAAATTTGATCTTATTGCTGGTTGCTCTGTTGGAAATGTGAGAGCCCGCGAGAGCCCGCGCGAGTGAGCTGGCCGATGATCAGAAAGCTTGCAGGATTATGTTTCATATTTTTTTTTAAATTTGGGGGGTCCAGGTTAGAGTGCCGAGTGGTGCCTCGGATCCGAGGCACCACCCGGCACTCTAACCTGGACCCCCCAAATTTAAAAAAAAATGAACTTGTCTTCAAACTCCCCGTTGTCGGGACTGTATCTGCACATCCACGCCTCACTGCGGGCGCGGACTCTCGTTGTTCGAATGGTACAAGGAGATACAGGGAGGAGCTCAGGAGCTCAAGGAGTTTAATTCATACTGGATTCGATCTATTTTTCCCTTTGCGCGCACAGATTCCCCTCCCGTACTGCACGATCGTATTCTCCTACACGACACTCACGATGGAACGGAATTCTATCTTCCCGACAGTGTTCAACAAAAGGAAATCAAGCTTCAATCTTTGCCGACTGCGTGAATCTGAAAGGCTGACCCCAGCACTCTCAAGCTACAAGGATCAATGCGCGATTCGCGAACACACTCAAGCTCCACGTATCACGCGCCACACTCAAGCTTAGTGGAATCGCACTCACGCACCAGACTCACGATTCACATGAAGCAACAGATGTGGTTCGGTTACCTATGCTCGAGCCGGCGTAGCGGGTGGACCGGGTTCTTGAATCTGAAAGGCTGACCCCAACACTCTCAAGCTACAAGGATCAATGCGCGATTTGCGAACACACTCAAGCTCCACATATCACGCGCCACACTCAAACTTAGTGGAATCGTACTCACGCACCAAACTCACGATTCACATGAAGCAACAGATGTGGTTCGGTTACCTTTGCTCGAGCCGGCGCAACGGGTGGACCGGGTTCTTGAATGCCTCCACGGCCACGGCTCCTGGTGCTCCTCATCGCCAAACTCTGTAGATCACAGTCACGACCCCAACGCTTAGTTCAGAAACCTACTCACGGACCGACTTCGGTACAATGCAAGAATGTTTGCAAATGGAGGTGCACACCCTCTCAATCATGGAGTCCAACTACGATGTGCATGGAGGAGCGCGGAGGACCACGGAATCCAGATAAGGCTTCTTGAACGTGAGGTCATCGCCGGAAATGTAGTGGTTTCTAATTTTGGCGCCCGCGTTGTGAATCCTTGGCGTGCTTCATCGGTGAAGTCGGCTAATTTCATGTACAGTGGATTCCAGGCCAGACTGAATGACCGAACTAAGTGATTCCAAATTTGACTGGAAGTTACTTTTGCCAAACTTCAGAAATCGGTTCGACTGCTGGGTTTTTTTGCCGAACTTCAGCAATCGGTTTGACTGCCGCTTTAGAAATCGGTTTGAACTTCAGAAATGGGTTTGATGGAGAGGTTACTTTTGTGGTTACTTTTGTGGTGCTTCAGAAATGGGTTTGAAGGAGAGGTTACTTTTGCCGATCTTCAGAAATCAGGATCCTCGTTTCAAAGATGTGCAGGGAGGCGGCGACCGACCCATAACACCATCCGCTTGTCCCGCCCCATGCATGAGCCAGTTGAATAAAAATCTACAGATGAATGGGGTCGGTAAACAGAGATTTCTGCATGCGAGCTAGTACCTAATTGATCACATCCACACATTTCCAACAGAGCAACCAACAAGAAGATTGAATTCGTAGCGCTAGCTATCTCTGTTTTACACATGATAGCACCTCAACAAGCGCGATTGAATGCACAGGTCCTTGCAATGCTTGAAACAGAATGTCTGGTTTCCAAACTTACATAAGCTAGCTAGGAGATCAAATGTATGCATTCACGATCAATACCAAGAGTTCGCATTAAATCGTAATGGGCCTTGACCTCTAATCAGTTACAAGCTAGAGATTCTCACTTACGTCCATTATGCAAAATAAGATTGAACTAAGCCCAAGAAACTGTGCTCACGACAATATGTTCAAAAACTTTCACATATTGAATTTTATTTCCACTGGTGCAAATCCGATCTTCATCAACAATCCTATTTTCTGTAGTTCACGGTTGTGAAGGTATATTGACTCTTCAAAGTGTAGGGACTAGTCCCCAAATCATCCCCATATTAGCACCTTGGATACTGTAAGAGATTTACAGATTTTTTGTTTTCATTACTCTCTATAAAGCTTTAGTGAAGACAGTTGCCAAAAGAGAACTTCTGCATGTTCAAACACTTACCTTGAATGCTATACAAAATTCAAGTCACCTTCCATGTGATATAAGAAACAGGGACAATGAGGGGCACAAGGAGAACGACATTCAAATTCAAAACGACTCTGTTGCCAAAGCTTTTTCGAATTTCACAAGCCATAGTACCCTAACCTTTGTTCTTCTGAATTCTAGTACGGAAGTAAGTTTCATTCTTTGGAGTTTTTCCATATAGGAAATAACAACATGAACATTCTCGTATTGACAGAAAGAGTGCAATACTAATGTGGTTGAAATTTATAAGTGCGTTAGAACTTACAAGCTACAGATTCTACTTGGATTCTATAGGGTGCACTTACAAGGCTATTTTGAAATTGTCATTTGGTCTCTCCTAGAAACCCAGTACTGTGTATGTGCGTAAATCCAAGGTCCCTAATTTTAGCATTTAGAATGTACTCTAGAAAAACCTGACAGTGTTTTCCTTCACGATCGTTGTTCTAGATATTTGAGTTACAGTTGTTTCGAATGAAGTCTCTCTATTCTTGAACTTCTGTAGCACATCCATGAACCCTATAGTTACCTCTTCTAAACTATTACTATGAATTTCATTATACTTGCATGTGATTGCAATCCTTCCAACTTTGTTCCATGAACAAACAAGGAGGCCACATGACTCTACAAGCTTTCATTAGAGGAGTAGAGTGAAGACAGTTCTTTCACTGGAAAGAAACCAAGGGAGCTAAGTAGTTTTTTAACAAAACACAAAGATGATGTGCTTACATTTGATACGTCGACTGTGTTCTTCCCGCGTCCACAGGTCAAACTGTCTGCTGAAGCCTCTCCAACAAGCTGGACATTTTCACCACGGGCATCCTCTTGTCCGACAATACTCCCGCTCTCGAACTGCAGAACTCTACGAAGATCTGGAGACGATGTCTCCCCAGACTTTGGCGCTCCTCGTATACCTCTTTTCATCCTCGACCGCTTTAGCTCTCTAGCTGAAGAAAAATAAAAGGACCCTCGTCTCTTCCTTCTTTGTATGGGCCTCACACAAACAACCTCACTAACCTCACACCCTAGAAGCATGAAGGGAAAAGAGAGGGCATCGCCATCGTTGCTCTCAACTATACCACAGAACATAAAACAACCGGAAGACAATGAAAACTAAAGAAGCACATGAAGCCTTATACGTTTGGCCAGGCATTCCTATCAATAGCCGCCAAAATTTGAATCTACATGTTCAACACACATGCGAATTTGCTTCGTTTGTGGGCGCGTTCGGCTGTGCCGTCGTCGGCCATCAAATCCTTTTTTAATACCATAAACCCTGACCATAATAGGACTGTCAGTACACATGAGGGCACCGCCGATTCCATTAAAATTAAACCCTGACAGGGTGAAACTACTTTCTCAATGCACAACATTCACTCTGACAAAGTACTTCTTCTTCCCTCTAATGGTGTGCCAAAAATCCTTATTAGTGTTGCTCTATTCATGAATTGCTCCCCATTTAATGAGCTCTGCCAATTATGGTTGCCTAGAATTTGAAGGGCTCTTAAACCATGAATTTTAAATTTGGATTTCATTTTATGAATTTTACCCTACAATCTATGAAATAAAGTACCAAGTGCCTTCAATGTTGTTGGATGAATATAAACAAACTTCTTAGTGTACCATGTATGCATTTAGTTGCATAGACAATAATCAATATTATGGTATGGGTATTTTAATTGACTAAATCAGAACCTTAAAATGAAGAAGGCGTCCAAGGTGAAAATGTAGTTTAAAAATTAGCTATGTCATCAAATTATGGTAATAAAAAATTTCTCTATATTGGCAATGTTTTTTGTTTAGCAGGTTAGTACCCCGTGTTATTAGAGACTAAATTTTCTGTATTGCACATCATCACTAATATTTCGCTGTGCCTTACTTGATGACATCTTCCCAAAAGTAAATTTAATAGCATCCTAGCATAATTATTAATTTCAACATATGCCATTCATTAATTTAAGGAATAGAATTTGATGGGTGTAATTATGCATATTCATGTCATCCTCCTTGTGCAAGTTCTTTTTTAAGGAGCGGTTTTCATTACGAAACTAATTTCTATTGAGTGGATCCCAGTATATATTGTCACCAAAATTTCTTTGTGATTCAATTTCGCCTCTTCATATCAAGCTATATGTGCTAGTGCTTTTGTAAGGAGCATTTCAATTATTAAAGTAATTAATTTTGATTGGATTCCTAAATGTACTGTTCCCAATATTTATTTGGGAGGCGTACTTCTCTGAATCACTATGTTGTTAGAGTGTTCCTTGTGCTTAGCAGTCACGTAAGAATTTGAAATGACCTTTGAACTAATTCATTTTCTTCAAACTCAACTGCCATATCGTTTCAAATTAAATCAAAGATGTTGCAGATAGGTGTTAAGATTTTGCTAATCGGTTTTAACATATGATAGCTATAGGACAAACCAAAGATGCACCACTATCATTGAGAACCCATACCTTTTCGCTGTGGAGTTCATCTTCTTGGTTGCTTGGACTTCTCCTTGTTCCTTGACATTCTCCTTTTCCTGCAAAGATGGCTTCCATTAGAGTAGACGGTTATGATATACCTGTAGTGTTCCCAATTGTTCATGGTGTTCACGCTAGAATTCCTAGTCACCTTCTGCACGTCCGTTTTAGGTTCGTAGAAACGTCCATCTACGTTGAGGAGGAGAAAATGTCCGAAACTGGCGAAGTGATTCAATCTGTTCCGGTTGTGAGGTCTGACGATGATGGGATGCATTGTTGGTATCTTGGTCCAGGAAATTACAGGGCATACGGACTTCCACTCTCCATGCTAGGTGCGTCAACAGAAATCCAAAGTCGACAGTCAGATAATTCTACCGTGAATATGCCAGTCACTACTCACACTATGTCACCCAGTCCGTCGACAGATGTTCCAACTGTGCTACATATGCCTTCCAAGCTTCTTGTTGTGAAAGAGGAGAAGTTAGATCCAATCATAGAGTTGTCAAGTGAATCTGAAGGTGAATCCCCCAATATTAGTACTCAAAGAGAGGAGGATTCATTCCGCATGGCATCTGTCCAGCCCACTATGCTAAAATCCTCATGTAGAATCTTGTCAAGAAGTCTCTCCAATTCCTCATTCTCACTCCCCCCACCGCCCCATCCTGTTGAAATCAGGAAAAGCATTATGGAGTGTCTGAAGGGACTTGGTAGTATGCAGCGCTCTCGGAACGAGTTGTCCGCTATGGATTTGAGCACAGTGAAGCACCAAAGAGTTCCATTCCTTCCAATAGTTTACAACGGAGATGTCATCTTCGAATTGCCTCCTTGTGGGGCATCTTCATCTTCGTCGGGAGCGAAGAACTTGGAGGGAATGGACAAGCGCTACGATGGACATCCATGGTGCAAGCTTGTGACGACCAATATCCAGAACTCCGACAACCTAACATTTCGTAAGTCCTACTGTGCTGGCCATCTTGCTTGTGAGAATGCCAATTGTGAGTACATGAAGAGAGCTTCGAAGAAAAACGAAACTGAGTGGAGTGGCTACACTGTGTTCCCTTTCGCCCCCGGTGAAGCCCCCCCAAAGGACTCCACTCTAGTGTGCAAGGTTTGCAAGTTGGCTCCCCAGTGTCTAGGCGCATGCAAGGCTAGGATATATTTTGTGTATTCTAAAAACCCTGAAATGACGAGGGCGGCTATTCACTTCGGAGAGCATGGCCACCCGGTTGCTACAGGCATGTACAGGGACTCTACCACCCTAATACACGGACTCATTGCAGAACAAGTGGCAAAAACACCCACGGCCACCAACTCTGCAATCACTCTCTCAGCTAGTAAGGACTTCCTCGGAAGCTATCTATTCCACAATGGAGATGGAGAGAAGCAGATGCTAAAAGCTGACGAAATGGAAGAGGTCATGGACCGCTTCCAATACTTGAGTAGTTCAAGTATTCAAAATGTCATCTCTTCTTTCCGCTCAAACAACCGAGGAGGGGTAATTGACAACATCATGACCATGAAGAAGGAGTCCAAGTTTGAGTTCATACATGACAGCGTCTTCCCAGGTCAAGGCAAAGAGAAGGTTTACATTTTCAAGATGCTCACCGAGGGACCAGGAAGTGGAGTCGACCTTGTGAAGCAAATGCAACCGGATGGAGACCTGCAGAATGCGTGGTTAATGTTTGACCACGTGAAGCGAGTAAAGGAGTGGACCACAATGGCTTGCCACGTGTATGATACCAACTACAAAAAGGTGATGACGATTGCACTGTGCGATATGCAATCCGAAGATACCGAAGTGCAGGTACAATTTTGGCGGAGCTTAAACGCGGTTATGCAACGCCACGGAGTACCAAACCCCAACTTCAAGGGATTCATGGCAAATAGTGCCATGGCCAATTGGAATGCAGTCCGGATAGTGTATGGCACTGGTTTTGCCAATGTTGAAATGGAGAATCGGGAGCGGACATGCTTATTGCATTGGAGTACCTCTCTTCACAAGCACACACAAAAGTACATCAAGGAAGTATTTCAACAACAACATTTAACTCTGTGCAAGCAATACAAAGATTCAAAGAATATGGATCAAGCAGAGGTCCGTTATCTTGCAATACGGTCTTGGTGGTTGTCATCTGGTGCGGCCAACGAAGAAGGCTTACATCACCTAGACCATTGGCTTGCTTTCTGGCATTTCAGATACCGTCAATGGGGAGGCTTTATGGACTTGGTGAGTTAATTTTGTCCGCAAATGTGTTTAGGTGCTTAGGAATCTGTGGCTCACTTTGCATGATGATGTTATTTGTACTTCTTAAAGAACTTTTTCTTAACTTCTTTTTGTTAATTAAGTTGAACATTTTATTTCTATTTATCAAGAAGTTAGGACGCTTCACACAATAGAAAAACATGCCTTCAATTTGAGACATGAATAGTCCATTGGATGAGGCCTTACCTGTTTTCTAAATGGAAGAGTCTGAATTAAATTTTAATAGGGGCAACAGTTATAGTTCTCTCAAATTTTTTTGATAAAATATAAGAAATTTTCTCTCTTAGGAAACAAAACTTAGGGGTTCCCTCCCCACCTCCAGTATGTGCCTCGGATCCGAGGCATGTGTCGGAGGTGGGGAGGGGACCCCCTTGATTCTTTAAACTTGTGTCCCTAAATTTGAATTGATAGTTGCATTTCATAATTGTTTTCAGTTATTTTAGGTTTGGGTTTTTAAGTAGGCTAGATGTGTTGTGTTCGGCAGTAGCAGTAGATTTCTACTATCAGAAATCAGTACTTGTCTTTCGTCGTATAGAACTATAAAAGTAATGAAAATTATTTATGAAGATGCGACAAGTTACAACAGTGGTGAATATTTGTTATTAACTCTGTTATCCCTTTGATTACAAAATTCAGAAATTGAATTTGGAGGAGATGTTGGATTTGCCATCATGCAATCTATCCGAAACGGTGCATAACAAGTGGCTACAAATGTCCGGGAAGCGAGGCAACAGCTTGTTCGATGCCACATGTGACGACAGTATCCGTGCTTGGATGCAAATGAAAAACTACCGTACATACTTGAAAGGTTCTGCAGCGGGATCAGGACCATCAAAAGGGGAATTGAGGTTGAGAGCTGCAAGAAGAAGCGGAGACCCCAAAAAAATTGCACAGGCATTGAACACATTGCCTGGGGCAGAGGACATGGGAACTAGAGTGCCACACTTGGAAGGAGAAGAAATCTTTGGGAGCACTAAGAGAAAGTTGGATGTGCCCATCGGTGATGAAGGAGACTCACACAGACCAGACAAGATCAATTTTTCCCAACCCCGTGTCAAAACACGATCCACCACGAATGCTTCTCAATCTTCTCCAGACAAAAGTAAGCAAATTCAAGCAAAGACTTCTGGGCATGTGAATGTAGCATTTGAAAGCGACTGCGATGCATCCAACTGGCACATTGCTAGAATCAGCCACAAATCCAACGCAAGATGTCAAGCTCAGCAGTCCAGGTCTAACATCAAGTGCATTAGCAAGATTGCAAAAGGAAAGAAGGGAACTCCAGCTCCTACTTACCGCGGCAGGAAAGAAGAATACGGTAGTAAGCGAGAGGTGGTGGCTGATTTTTGGTTCTGTTGGGATGATATTGAGCGATGCGTGAAGGGAACAAAGCGCAAATGGGTTTTAGATTGGCCAGAGGTGCCAGAGGTTTGGCCTGTTCTCTCTGGAACAAACTTAACTCGCGAAGAGACCTTGTTGCTGCAACATGCCGGATTTCACCTCCAAGAACAACCAATTCTATCACCACGTCGGCTATTCTACATGTCTAAGCTATTCAAGCCGGTTTTGTATGACAACCCTCCGCCACTAAACTCAGATGTGTATCCAACAGTGAGGAACAACAGAGCAATTCGAAGGATTGCAAATGCGCCTACTCCCGAGCAACGGAACAAGTGGGAAAGCGCAGGCAATGTTAAAGGACAAATTTTGGGAGTAACACTGCTCCCTTTTCCAAGCCTTGGTGCAATTGTGGAGTTAGAGACAAGGTCAAACTCTAACAGAAATACATACAGAGTTACGATGGGCCAATTTCCCACATGTACATGCCCAGACTTTGTGAATATGGCAGTTTCTGCAATTGGAGGTCGGCAACAGTACATGAATTGCAAACACTTGTACTATTTGTACAGGTACTTTTGCAAGATGGATGTCAATGAAGACAAATTTATTCATGCACCAAGCTGTAGCTTCAATGAATTGAAGTTGTTGCTACTTCAGGCTGCCATGATCACACTTCCAGAATAGGCATAGACACGTTTCTGTATGCACTTCAGTTGTAATGAACTCTTCTTTATATATTACAGTTACAAAATTCTCATGCCAAATTATCCCATCAAAAGTTCCATCTATATTTCCACTAACATATGAATTTTGGCCAATGCCTTCCCTAAACCCTCTAAAGTTTTTGCCCTTATTTTTAATTGTCCTAAACTTTGCAATACAAAATGTTTTAAATCCCTGCCCGTACGACAACGCTGAGTATCATGAGTGCTGAAAACGGTAAAGAGTTCCCACAGCAATGTTCACAAGACAATATTGCCCAGTTTTCTACAAAAACGGATTAAAAATTTGCATAAACATCTATACATCCACGGTCATGGGGTACACGGACATAGGTCCCAAATTCACCCTAAACAGCCAAAATAAATCAATTTTTTGAATTTTTTTGGCCAAAAAAAAAATGGAAAAAAAATTGGGAAATTTTTGGCTCCATGCTCTTCGCTCACAAGCTCCCTGCTCCCCGCTCACAAGCTCCCCGCTCCAAGCTCGCATGCTAGCGTCGTTGCTCTCCTCCCGGCTGCAAATTTCCTCCGAGTATTCCCGGTTTGTGGTCAGCAGGTGGGGTTGTTCGCCCAACCCCAATTAGATCCCTTTCTCCTCCAGGTGCAAGTACAAAAATGGGTTGGTCTTCTGGATCCGTGATATCCAGATCACTAAAACCAACCTCTGATGACTTTCCTAGTCGCTGATTCTTCTTCACGCGTTTGGATGCACTTTTGCTTCCTGTCCCGTTTCTCATGAGTGAGCAATCCGGTTTGATTGACACAACAAGGCAACTTAATCAAAGGACAAATTTGAAATTTCAAAGATTACGGCTAACCTAATTCCTATATATCGTGATAAAGCTAATAGCTTTAGGGTCCCCGGCAGCGGCGCCAGATTTTTCGTGTCGCATTACAAAGTAAGTAAATTCCCTGTTATACTCCCAAAAACTCCTTTAAAGTATAACTAAGTGACTCTAAAGATTGAACCCACGAGATCCTGTGAAGTATTTGGCTTCATTACACGATTTAGGATGAGTTAGCTTATAAACCCAACTTCCGATTTCAGGTCAATTACTGGAAAAACTATAATATCCGGAAAACAGAGAATTAGCTTTCCACCACTATTCCGGTTCTACCAGCTATCCGGTCTAAACAACAATCACAACTCTAGGAGGCTATAATTTCCGATCTTGGTTACTTTTGTAGACCAATCCGTTCCAGTCTAACGATACTCTTCCGGATATTACCCGGTTTAATTTATCCTCTGTTTCACCATCAAAGGATTCGCCCCTTGGTTTTTAGAATGGTAGACCCACCACTCCTTTTGTAACTTATAGTGGCTGAAGATCCACTATCCTATCTTCTAATCTCCTACTTACTACGGATTCGGTTTGGTCTTTCACAACAATCTGGGTATTAATCCAGACTGTAGGTCACACAAAGACCCCCCGTACGATCCTCTGATACTACAACGACCTTGGGCACCCTCTGCTATCCGTGCGAAGTTAGGGGGTTACAAATGAACCCGTCCATTCCAACACTTACTAGAGCTATTCCATTTATCAAATATGACAGCAAGACCTCACAAGAGATCGGACACTCAATCGGATTTCCCACCCAGGAGTTCTAGCGCAAGTAGGGAATCCCTCCCTATCCGCCTAGCCTAACAACGATTTTCTCACCCGGAATCTCAAATTCTAGACACGCTGAGGAACTGAAGCGCACTCCCAACTCTTTTAATACCTACTCACATGCACTGAAACTTAAAGAATAAAATACACCAACGGGAGAAGATGTCAACTCTTAGCTTCTCTCTTTGTTCTCCTCACTTCCGGTCATACAACAGGCACACACTCTCATGGCATAGACATACAACAGCAAAAACAGAGGACACCGAAGAATTTTGCAAAAGAAGGCTTTTTTTCTCCCCCTTCCCTTCTCAAGGCAGGTTTATATACAAAACCACAAAAGTACAAAAAGGCAAAAAGCGTCACGGAATCCAGCCGCATTTTCCGGCTAAACTTTCGATCCTATCTACCTACCTACTATCGGATAGAATCCGGTTCCGATCTAACTCCTCTAGTATGTACAAAAACTTTTACTATCTACAATCCTAACCCTAAGGTAGGACTCTTCGGCTCGGCTTCCGTCCTCTTGAAGATTTCAGTCAGGTTCCGATTCCGTTCCCCATCCACAGGTTTTGGAACTAGATCGGCCTGACCGGAATCGGGTGTGGATTCTAGATCGATGGCAGATTCTGGGGTGTTTGCCGGTTTAGATGCCTGTGCAGTCATCTTGGGCTTGGGAGTTGTGAGCACTTTTTTACCCACCCATGGTAAACTAGCGTTGCACAACCAGGTTCTTAGTATTGTTTTGTAAGTTTTGTCCTAAGGGTGCCTAGCGTCAATCCATTGTGCCTTCCAAGCAATGGATCTTTTCTAACTCCTACATGTGAAAAATAAACAAAACAACAAGAAATTCTAAATAACTATAAGTTTTACCCTTTTATCTCAACTAACTACGCCAATGTAGTTTTTATTCAAAATGAATTCAGTCTAGATTTATCATTTTTAGGTGATAGAACATGTTATGCCATTTCTAAAAATATAAAACTCGACCTCATCCGAGCCTTCTAACAATAGTTATGGAAGGATGAAATTGGACCGCTAATTGGTTCATCAAACTTCATCCATTGATTTCTACTAGTCTACCTTATAATTTTACTTGAGATTTGACTTTTGGGCTCTGAAATCTATTTATTATTTGACTTTCTAATATGGTTGACTTTGGATGATTTATCTAACTTTCATCCATTTTGACCCCTAAACTTCATCCTTCCATATCTTGGTCGTTTTAACTCGGTTTTCTAGGTGTTATATGTTTTTGGAATCCTCTAGACCTAATCTACAAATATAAAATGATAAACTTTGACTAAAACCTACTCTAGACCCTCTGAATCATATTTGAAGTTCGGTTTAATGGTATAAATGCTAAACTTTGGACATCAAAAGAAATAGGAGAAGTTGAGTTCATACCTCGATGGAGACATAATCCGGTAGGTTGTCCATCACTCCATTGAGATCCCCATCATTTGCCATTAGTTGAAGTTGTTTGGTAATTTTGCTCACAACTTAAAGTAGGGCTGAAAATACAAAAGATAAGGCTTGTACTATTTCTTTTTTTACTATCACTTCTTTCCCTTCTACACTATTCCCCCTCCATTATTGTATTCAAATGGTTGACTTGGCCTATAAACAATAATTGATCTTTTATCAACTCTTCAAGTCAATTATTATTTTATCTAAGTTCTATTGGTTCAAAATGACTTCCACGGATTTCCACCTAATCCGACTTCTAATTTTCTCTTCAACTTCCAATTGTCACTTCAACTTCTAATTGGACTCTTCTCCTTCTTCATTTGCATTCCATTCTATTGAGTTTTGAAGAGAGTTGAAGAGTCTAGGAGAGGTTCTATTCTTTTCTTATGGTTGTATTTGTAAAGTGAAGAGTTGCAATTGATACTACTTCTAATTTCTCTCTTCTAATTCTATTTCTAATTTCTATCCTCCCGTCTACTCTACTTCATCTCTCTCTCTCTATTTTTTAAAAGCCTCTTCCTACATATAAAATTTAGATTGTCCTTTGATCTATTTTTCTCTTTTATTTGAGTTTCCTCTCAATGGAAAATCTGAATTTTTGGCCAAAGGCCGCGGCAGATCAGAGAGCCACCGAAAGACAGACCGGGAGCCCAGAACACACGACCAACAGGAAGTCACCAGAACACTTGATCAGGCAGGAATACAAGACCGGGAGTCACCACTACACCACGTGTCTCCCTCGGGTTGCTTGGACCCATCCCAGTCATCGATGAGGTGGCACTGCCACGTGGCAACCTGAGATAAGCCAGACCCCTTTCCTGTGTGGCCCTTTGTGAGTCGGTTCTTGACAGTTCAATTTCTTCTCTGGACAATTCGGCTCGGAGGATGTTGGAGGGTTTTTTGGACTCTTTTTCCTACTAAAATTTTGGTACTACTTCTTGGTGACTATTAAAAATGGAACACTAATTTTTGGAGGTTAACACAACAACTATGGTGCTAATTTTGGATACTAAGCTTGGGGTTCCCAAAGTGCATTTTTTCCGAAAACTAAGCTTGGTGAGAATTTCTTGCAAAGCTTTGCCGTATTTCTAAACACTCTAAAAATTTAAAAAAAACTCTATTTCTTTCCAAAGTCAAAGCTTCGCCGTCTCTTGGGAATTCACTAAAAATTCTATAACTTCCTTCTAATCAAAGTCAAAGCTTCGCCATGGTTTTACGAAAATCACTAAAAAGACTCCCGACTCTAAACACACAAAGTCAAAGCTTCGCCGTGGTTTTACGAAAATCACTAAAAAGACTCCTGACTCTAAACACACAAAGTCAAAGCTTCGCCGTATTTTTAAATACGGAGGAAATTCTAACCAAATTTTTCAAGTGCTTTATTGCCTAGGGACAATTAGAGGTCAAATAACACACAAAAACCACTAAGACAACAAGTGAGTGTTAATGGTACAAAACACTACTACAATTAGTACAAGTTAGAGGAATAGCAAGCTAAAGGACTTTTCTAAGCGGCATCGTCAATCACAAGGGAAGAACCTCTAGTATTAGTACAAAGTTAGTTCAAAACACCTACAAGACGGCAACAAAATATAAGAGCTCCACAAAACATCACCCAAGCTTCAAATAACCCACAAGAAACACCACTAGAAAATAGCTAAGCTTGAAGGGACCCCAAGTCCTTCAAGAGAGCTCCAAAAACAACAACAAAGGAGCTTGAAATGCTCCAAAAACAAGGAAATTTGGCAACGTGGCCTAAATGGTCAAAATTCAACTAAATGGACCCAAATGAAAACAAGGCGGTTCAAAATGAACCTAAGGGGTGTTTTGAGAGGAGAATGGGTGCCCTTATATACTCTCCCAAGGGCACCTCCCTCCTCTCTTTTCCTACAAGGTAATCTTATCAATTAAGATTTTCATCTAATTTGCCCAATTTTCACTTCTACGTTGGTCCAAATTCCTAACTTTTGGAGAAATGCTCCAAATCACAAACGGATTGCGCCATTGGCTTCAGAAGGCCATTTTTAGTCTAAGAAAACCCCCTCCCCTTTTTCCTACGTCAAAATCACAAAGATTTCTAGTGCTAACTAGAAGACCAAAATTGGATAAAAACCCAACTTTTGGAGATCAACTTTTCTAAGAAAAGTAACTAGCTTAAACTCTTTAGTAGGTGTAAGGGAGTAAGAAAAGACCCCGCTTTGACCTTAATCCAATTCCATATGCTCCCCGTATGCCGGTCAACTCCACGATTAATCTTTAAATTTGCCAATTTTAGAGGATCTTGATGGTTTTGCATCTTTTGACTATCGGAATGCCATGAAACTTATTGGAGCTTGTTATTAACATAAAAGAAGATAACCTAATTTTTAGTGAGATTTTACCGCTACCTGGGTAATTTCTAGGAATTTCCCATCATTACTTTCAACGGTTGACTACCCGGAAAAAGATCTTTTGAAGATCAGAAAAAACCGAGAATTTTCATGGAACCTCTCATGGAGTTCCACAAGGGATGTGCAAACTCATATTCCCGTTTTGCACATCTAAGGAGGGAGAATCAAATCCTGCTATCTCCTTTAATTTCCGATAAAAAAAGAATCTTCCAAATAAAAGGGAATCTTGGTGAGCCGATTGCTCCGTTGGACTCCTGGCATGATTTCTACTTCGAACTACCGTACTTAAGTTATAGATGCCCTCCTATGATTCGTCTTGAGTTTTCTTCACTTGCAGGCTAATAATTGGAGTTTCTACTATTTTGCCAATGGAATGGGAAAACTGAAACCTCTCTTTGGGAATCTATACTAAGGTTTTTACATAGTTCCCTTGGACCAATTTGGTTAGGATTTATCACTGAAAGGCAGGTTTAGACAAGTTGGGCAATTTCTACTAAACATGGTTATTTTATACAATTTCTGGGTTTCTACCATATCTACATGCAGGATTTGGTTACAAATAACAAGAAATGCCTCAATTAGGACCAATGGTCATATTGGTATGTGACATCTCCGTTTTGATTATTCACTCTTTTTGGGGGCTTTTTGTATATAAAACTATACTCAAAACTTTATAAAATCCCAAAAAAACAATTCCGAAGTATGAGTGACCAAATGGGCACTCATAGGAGTCTTATTCTTTTCCTCTTCAGCAACTGTCACATCCGGAAACTCTTCTGGTAGGGAGAGTCCTGACAAAGGAACCTCCTTAGCTCCTATGAGCTTTCGACTACTCTTTTCAATCTGATCCACTGAAATCCGCGCCTCCTTCAACGCTGTCTCAACCCGCTCCGTGTAGTCCGTGAGAATCCTTACTATCCTAGCACCGGATAGCTTCTTCTCCTTATGGACTTCGTCGTCGAATAGCTTGGCCTTGGTGGCGGCCGCCCCAGGTACTCCAAGAATGTCCTTCACCTGATTCGCTACCTGTTGTATTTCCTCTACTATCTCCAACGTGGTGGCTACATCCTCTCTCAGGACGAGATTTTCTGCCTTTAGGGTATCCGCCTCTATCTGAAGTCGGATTACTTCTTCCGCCCGCCTCCGGTACTCGGCCGGATCGGTGATACAGTCAGCTACCTTCGCTGGTAGCTGGCTGTCTGGCGGCGCATCCACCAGTCTTCCGATCGCCTGCAGGGTTAAATGCTTCACCTCCCAATCCGCTCGGACACTAGAAAGAATGCCAATCAAATTATTGAATGGATCCCGTGGATCCACTTCTTCCTCCATAACACCCTTCCGTTTCTCCTTTGGAGTTGACGGGCCATGACTTGGTGGTGTTCCTCGCCCATGGGGAGGAGTTGTCTTCTGTCGCTTGATCGGCGGCATTACCTCCTCCTCCTCCTCTTCCGTTTCCGGATCCGAATTCGGAATCGATTCCGCTTCATCGTCTTCTTCTGATTCCCCATACTTTAGGAGAGCTCCCTGAGCCTTCCACTCCTTCTCTTCATCAATCGTCAGGAGATGATGGTTGTGGTATAGGTGGTACAAGTACAGGCATATGGGTATAGCCCTACTCTTTCCTACCCTCCCGATGAGCTAGGTTACCAGATCAAAAATGATCCGGGCCCAATCCACGTTTCGGATTCCGCTTAGGGAACTGAAAATGGTATTTCCTAGGGTGATTGTCACCCTTGTAGGTTTCTCCGGATGGAAGATCGGAATTAGAAACCTCAAAAGACGACGGTGTCGGTCGTTTATGCAATTGTCAACTGCATATCTGTCCTTAGGGTTGGGAACGCCATGGAACTTCCCCCGGATGAATTCATCCTTCCGGCTAGCCATCCCAAGACCCCCTACTCGGAAATCATACACTCCTCTCCAGACTTCCTCAGTCCAGAGGGACGGATTCCCTCTCAAGGTGTTATCGAACTCATTGGACAATTTGCCCAAGAGTTCCTTCACCATTATCTTCTCTCGGAATCCCCAAGGTTTTTCAATGAACCCCGGGCAACCCATAGAAGCTAAGTCTTCTATGAGTTGATCCTTCTCCTATTCGTCTGAGGGAATCACCGGAAATATCTTCCGGAGTTTCACCTCGACCGGACCGGATCCTGACGACTCCGTTTTCTTCCGACGTATCAACGGCATGGAGTGGATCTCCTCTCACACGGATTTCCTCACCGATTCTACCTCACCCGCTCCTAGCCGCACATCCCGTTCCTTTCTTCTCTCTCCGATCTCAACCGGAAGTACTAAAATTCTACTAAATCACACTCTCCTGACACGAGGTGTGGGAATGCGATCCCACATGCTAGAACCATAATACTAGCATAGGACGGAAAAATTCAAAAATTGTCTCCTTCAGAAGGAAAGTTTTTGAGTTCTCCTAGGAAGTTAAGGCAAATTAGGAAAACCGGATTTCCGGATCCGGAAAAATTTCATTAGGGCTAAAAACCTAAAATCCGGAATCCTAGAAAGTTCCGGATATCGGATGACGGCGCCGGCCCTAAACCGGAAATCGGATCCGTACTAGGGATAGGGTTTTGCCACCAAAACCTGTCCCGTACATCGGGTCCGTATAAGAGGGGGACTCTAGCCGGCTGTGGGCACACTTATCCTCTTTCTTTTGTTCTTCCGCTGGCGTATTCCGTTTTCCTCGCTTCGTTAGAATTCCAGTAGACTGAGGGACTGTGTGAGTTGCGATCGTGCAGGGGTTACCGGAGTGACAGTTGTGAGTAGAGATTTAGGGAGAGATTGTGTGAGGATTGATCGTGAGCATAATGGCTTCTAGGGCAAGCCGGCAGAAGTTGAAGTACTTGCTTGAGGACTCAGAGGACGAGGCACCGGCACCTATACCTCGACTAAGGACCATCCCGGTGATGAAGGTGGTTCCGGAGGTTCCGACGGAAGAGGACCGGCTGGCGTGCCTACGGGAGCATCTCCGCAACATGGGGTGTGACGGACTCCTAGAAGTGCTGTAGGGAATCCGAGAGGAGAGCCTGGTTTCGGACATACTTCGTCCGGAAATTGGTATCTTGGATACCACCATTCGGGCGAAACTAGACCAATGGACGGTGAACACTTGGCGGGCCGTCTACAAGTTCCGGGAGGCGCCGGACAAGGTCATGGAGAAGAATCAGGAGGTGATGGAGGGAGAGTTCCGGGCGCCCGCCAATCCGAAGGAAGGTAACCAGGTTTCCGACCTGGTGAATCCGGAGTACCGGGATGTGGTAGCGTTTCTCAACCCTATCCTCCATCCCACCAAGCCGCGGCGAGTAGTAGCAAAGGTAGCCTCCACCATCTTGGGGAGCCTCTAGGGAAAGATGATGATGGACTGGGCAGCCATCATCCACGAGTTAGTCGGAGACTTAGTGCGTGCCCTCCGATCCGGAAAGAACAGCCAGAGTCCTCTTCCGGCATATTTGTCTCATTTGTACGCCCACCACTCTCTACTCAAGGCGAATGAGGAGAGTGCGTACCAGGACCTAGTCCAACTGCAGCAGTATGGAGGAGAGGAGCCCTCGCCTCGAGACGGACCGGATGATGAGGATACTAAGGAAGAGGAGCTTGTCTCTCCACTAAAGAAGAGGAAACGGCGGAATAGGACGTCGCTGGTAAGTTCGTCAGAAGAGCCTCCTACACCGGAACCACAGGAAGAGGTTCAGAAGGTAAAGACGGAAACCAGACCTGTTCCGAAGGGAGTCCAACTATCCTTACAACTGGTTGGGCCGATACAACCTCACACCGTCGCCACTCAGGCTGAGGCTGGACCCTCCCGGACCCGGATGATAGAGGTGGAGGAGAGGGATCGGACAACCATGCGATTGGGAGGGTCGCCCCTAGAAGACATCCAAGAGATGGCTCAGCATCTGGTGTGGCGGGCAGACGATCTCTTCTAGATCTGCGAGAACTATGATGGAGCCCTCAAACGAGTGTGCCGGAAGATGGCGTTAACCAACCGGAATGCCATTTTCCGGAGGACGGATGCATTGGTGGCAACGGAGCAACAAAACAACCTCCTCATAGCAAAACAAAAGAATTTGGTAACAGAGCTGGAGGCGTTGCGCGTAGAAAACCGGACGTTGCGAGACCAAGTCCGGAACTCGGAATCCCGCTGTGTGGATTTAGAGAGCACCATCCGCACCGCTAAGGAGACAGCCCGGCTCACAGAAGAAGCTCATTGCCGGTAGATAGCGGCCTTATGCGAAAATGTAGTTCAGCTCCGGAGCTCTCTAGAGGTCCCGGCAGACTACATCAACAAGGCCCGGCTGTTTGAGACTAACCTCGATGCAGCCGCCAGCTCAAGCCGGGTTCCTATCGTCAAATGTTTACTGGATCAGGCAAGACGAATGGATACATCCCGGGCCGCGATAAAGGAGATGCTCGAGTACATTACATTCACAGAGTCAAATCCGGCACCTCAATCTCCCCCATCATCACAGACTTTGGTGGTTCCGGAAAGCAGCGATCCGGAACCTATGGTTACGGAGGTCTCACCGGTGGTCTCGGTAAATTCGGAACTTTCACCACCAGCCGGAAGACCAGAAGGAGTGGACTGGGGAGCAGTGGTACCTCCGGGAAGTGAAGACCTGTTACCGATGACTCCGACCATTGACCTGACGGGTGCTTCTCCGGAAGTTCACGCCGGACAGACGGTACAGTCTTCTCCGCGTCATAAGAAGACTCAAAAGGATGCGAGAGGGAGTCCGGACACTCAGGTAGTCGGGACTAGGAGTGTAGACAGGGACACCAGCATTGTGGAAATCCCAAGATGGGGCCAAAGGGGTCCGAATCTATTTTCTCCGGAGGGTAGCCGGAAAGAGGTAAAGTTGGATCTTCTGAAGGACTATGTTCCTCCTAAAGATCCAGATTCAAAAGAATAGTATACAGTAGTGTAGTATAGTGGCAATACCGGAGTCCGGCCGTCAAAGCCGGAAAAATAGGATCTGGAATCTTTCGGAAATCTAGCGGACCAGTAGGAATGCTTTGTAGGATTTTTAGGATGACGTTAGTCTTAGTATAAGTAGGACTTTTAATGACCTTTCTGGTCATTCACAACCATCTCATAGTTTTAGCATTGTACCTTTTGTGGAGTTTAATTCTAAAGTGTGTTGGAGTATCCAATCTCTTATCTTTTTTGTGTACGGTATATGTTTGTGAGAGGTGTGAGTCCATTCTTGCGTTTCCGGGACTGAGAACTTATCTTGTGTGGCAAGAGTCGATGTTGTGAGAGTATCCAGATGTATTAACTTGAGGGGGAGATCAATCGGATGGTTCCGGCAGTAAGGTTAGGGTAGTACTACTCAGATGCCGGTATAGCCTGCGTGTAGGATATAGCCCTAGGGAAAAAGGGGTATTTGAGAGGCTGCTAGCAAACTTCCGTGTACGGAGGTACTGCCGGACGTGCCCGAATTCCGGATTGCCGAAATTCCACGTAGAACAGAGTTAAGCCCCGGCACAAGCCCAAGAAAGTACAGGAGAAACCAACCGGTCGACAGGAGGCTCAGTGTTCGGTTAAAAGTTAGAATGTCGTTGTAGTTCTTGACCGTCCCTGTGTGACCTAATCCGGAAGAGCTTCCGGATTTGTGAGGCGACGGAACAGGAGGACACTTCCGATCCATGAAGAGTTAGGTTGCTGTTAGTATTAGAGAGAGAGACAGAGAGAGTGAAAGAGAGCGTGTTTCCGGACACGGTAAGCATCCGGACGGTGGATCTGGCCACTCGTCATCCAAACCCAGGGATCCCGGAAGGGACACTAAAACGGTTTCTGGATCCTTCCGGAACCCACCCGGCACTAGTGTTCGGACCAGACCGAAAGTCCGGAATAATCCGACGGAGAGAAAAGTGAGTGCTTAGACCGGGATAGCCTATGAAACTGTAATCCACAAGTCCTCGTGGGAACGATTCCGGAGCGGTTTACTCTAAGAAGGCCTTTGGTGTGAATTAAGGGTTAATTGGAGGAATACTGGTCCGACTAATTGCTACACGAGGGTACCAAATGCTGTAAACAACATGAGGAGCGCCCAACCTCGTGAGGAAATGAAAGGGGTATGACCTGCAGGCTTGGTCTTTAAATAGTCCAAGGACTCCGCCGTGGTCATAATGACTATGTTCCAGTTTGACGGCTTGACATCCGGTCCAACCCTAATCCGGTATCTACCCTAATTTTGGATGGGTTTCCGGTCCCGACCAATTTGAAATTTCTAACTGAATAAAATCCAGTCTACCTACTATTTTATTTTTCGCGTGTATATATATCCGATTTTTCTACAACTTGCACTCAGTTCCGGTTCCACTTCACTAGTTTCCGCTCTGAATTCTAGATAAGCTAAACAAAACAAAAAATTTACGTTGCGACACCTTAACCGGGCATTGAGCCTCTTGTCGACCGGGTGGGTTTCTTTGTACTCTCTTGGGCTTACGCTGGGGCTTTGACTCTGTTCTACGGGACATTCCAGCAATCCAGAATTCGGGCACGTCTTGCAACACTTCCGTACACGAAAGTTCTAGCAACCTCTCAAATACCCTTTTCACCTAAGGCTGTATCCTACACGTAGGCTATACCGGCATCTGAGCAGTACTACACTAACACTACTACCGGAACCATCCAGTTGATCTCCCCATCAAGTTAGTACATCCGAAAACCGCTCACGAAATCGACTCTTGCTACTCAAGGTAAGTTCTCGGTCTCCAAAAAAGCAACAATGGATCCACACCTCCCACAAACATGTACCGCATACAAAAAGATAAGAGAACGGATACTCCAAACACTTGGAATTAAGCTCAAAAAGGTACAAATGCTGGAACTATGGGATGGATGCGAATGACCAGAAAGGCCATCAAAACCCCTACTTATACTAAGACTAATATCATCCTAAAAATCCTACAAAACATTCCTACTGGCCCGCTAAATTTCTGGTAAATCCCAGATCCTATTTTTCCGGCTTTTAACGGCTAGACTCCGGTATTATCGCTACACTACGTTACTGCACACTATTCCTTCGAATTTGGATCCTCGGGAAGAACATAGTCCTTCAACAAATCCAGCTTCACCTCCTTCCAGCTACTCCCCGGAGGAAACAGACTTGGACCCCTTTGTCCCCATCTCTGGACCTCTACAATGTTGGGGTCCCGGTCTACACTCCGGGTCCCGATTATTGGAACGTCCGGACTGCCCCGGGAATCCTTCTGGGTCTTCTTGTGACGAGGAGAAGACTGTATCGCCCGACCACTGTGAGCTTTCGGAGAAGTACCCGTTAGGTCGATGGTCGAGGTCACCGAAAGTAGATCTTCGCTTCCTTGGGGTACCACGGCTCCCCAGTCCACTCCTTCTGGCCTTCCGGGTGGTGGTGAAAGTTCCGGATCAATCGGTACCACCGGTGCTACTTCAGTAACCATGGGTTCTAGATTATTGCCTTCCGGAACCACCAAAGTTTGCGTGGAGGGGGAAGACGGAGTTACCGAATCCGACTCAGTGGGAGCCAAATACTCCATCATCTCCCGCATCTCTGCCCGGAATGCATCCATCCGTCTCGCCTGCTCCAATAAGCACTTGATGATGTGCACCCGACTTGTGCTGGCGGCTGCGTCAAGGTTGGCTTCGAATAGTCAAGCTTTATTGATACAATCCGCCGGTACTTCCAAAGAGCTCCGGAGCCGAACTATGCCTTGACACAATGCCGCTATCTGCCAGCGGTGGTCCCCTTCTATGAGCTGGGCCGTCTCCTGGGCTGTGTGGAGAATGCTCTCTAATCCCACGCACTTGGATTCTGAATCGCGGACTTGGTCCCGCAACGTCTGGTTCTCCACGCATAACGCTCCCACCTCCGTCACCAGCTTCTTCCGTTCCTCTATTAGGAGACTGTTTTGTTGCTCCGCCGCCATCAACGCATCCGTCCTCCGGAAGATGGCGTTCCAATTAGTTAGTGCCATCTTTCAGCACACCCGTTTGAGAGCCCCCTCGTAATTCTCACAAAGCTTAGTGAGGTCATCCGCCCGCCAGACCAAGTGCTGAGCCATCTCCTGGATGTCCTCTAATGGCGTCCTTCCTAGTTGCATATGGGTCCTATCTCCCTCCTCTACCTCCATCATCATGGACCGGGAGGGTCCGGCCTTGGCTAGAGTGGTACAAGCATGCGGTTGCACTAGCCCAACCTGTTGCGTAGAAGGTCGGACTTCTTCCGGGGCCAGTCCGGTCTCCGTCTTCTGCTCCTAAACTTCTTCTTCTCGTGGCTCCAATGCGGTAGGATCTTCTGAGAGATTCACCGGCGGCGTCTTAGTCCGCCGTCGTCTTTTCCTTAGAGGAGTGGTCAGCTCCTCGTCCTTTGTCTCTTCATCGTCCGGTCCGTCTCAAGGAGAGGGTTCTTCTTCTTTGTACTGTTGGAGCTGAACTAGCTTCTGGTAGGCGCTCTCCTCGTTTGCCTTAAGCAAGGAGTGATGAGCATACAGATGGGACAAATACGCCGGAAGGGGACTCTGACCCTTCTTCCCCGACCGGAGGGAACGCACAAGGTCCCCGATTAACTCGTGGATGATGGTTGCCTAATCCACCATCATTTTACCCTAGAGGCTCTCCAAGATGGCGGAGGCTACCTTCGCTACCACTCGCCGCGGCTTGATTGGATGGAGGATAGGATTAAGAAATGCTATCACAACCCGGTACTCCGGATTCACCAGGTCGGAAACCTGGTGACCTTCCTTCGAGTTGGCGGGCGCCCGGAATTTGCCCTCCATCACCTCCTGATTCTTCTCCATATTAACCTTGTCCGGTGCCTCCCGGAACTTGTAGACGGCCTTCCATATGTTAACCGTCCATAGTTCTGGTTTTGCCTGAAGGGTGGTATCCAAGATACCACTTTCTGGACGAAGTATGTCAGACACCAGACTTTCCTCCCGGATGCCCCACGGAACCTCCAGGAGCCCATCACACCCCATGTTGTTGAGGTTCTTTCGCAGGCGCACTAGCCGGTCCTCCTCGGTAGGAACCTCCGGAACCACCTTCATCACCGGAATGGTCCTCGGTCGGGGCACCAGTGGCGGCATCTCGTCTTCCGAGTCCTCGGGTAGATCCTTCTGCTTCCGCCGGCTTGCCTTGGAAGTCATCGTGCTCACAAACAGACCTTACCCAACCTCTCCCTAACTCTCCTGCTCACAAACTTTCACTCCGGTAACCCTTGCACGATCGCAACTCACATAGTCCCTCAATCTACCGGAATTCTCACAAAGCTAGGAAGACGGAAAACACCGGTGGAAGAAAAACAAAGAGATACTCATACCCACTGCCGGCTACAGTCCTCTTTTTATACTGGCTAGATAGTCGGTTTTAGTCGGATGAATGTACGGGACAGGTTTTGGCGGCAAAACCCTATCCCTAGTATAAGTCCGGTTTCCGGGTGTTTTTTTAGGGCCGGCGCCGTCATTCGATTTCCGGAACTTTCTAGGGTTCCGGAATTAGGTTTTTAGACCTAATGAAAATTTCCCGGATCCGGAAATCCAGTTTTCCTAAATTAACCTAATTTCCTAGGAGAACTCAAAAACTTTCCTTTTTAAGGGAATAATTTTTGAATTTTTCCGTCATATGCTAGTGTTTTGGGCCTAGCATGTGGGATCTCATTCCCACAAGTTGAAAATTTGTATAGAAGTATTTAAGTAATTAATCTATAATGTGTCAAAGTTTCAAATCATTTGGAACTACTTTCCAATAGTTATGCTAGATCAAAACTAGATATGACAATTTCTAGGTTATTGAAGGAATTATAGGATAAGTATTTGGGACAATAGGGACCTTGAAAGTAGGTTTATGATTATTTAGGGTGTTTAGGGAGATTATTGATGTATACAAAGCACTTTCTCAGCAAAAGCTCATTGCTATTCTGAACCTAATCATAAAACCTTATGATAACAAGAGATCCTTGGCTTCCACCCTGTTCGCTGTAATCTCTAGTGAAGGTGATTGGCTTCATTCGTTGAGATTTATTTTTCAATGACACCTTCATGTGGTCAAATCCCTTGATGAGCACATTCACCCTAGATGCTAGCATAATCGATTGTAGAGGCCTCCCATCCTTTGCCTTCCACTGATTCGCCTTCAAATGCAACTCAATATCTTTCTGCAACTCCTAATAGTCTATATTTTGTAATGTCTAGTAGTATGCGGACACAGAGAAAGTTATCTTCCGACTATTGAATACGTACGAAAAGACATACTCGTCGGGCTAGTTTGGATCCGTCATCTTGTAGCATACAAAAATGAAACCATTCAGATTAGTTGTAACCTCCCGAACAACCTCTATGAGAGTCATTGGCAGGTTATCCTCAACCTTCTTGTATTTTGTTCTAAAAGATAGGTTCTTGTTCATAGAAACAAGGGCAAGAGTCCAATAGTTGACCTCTTCTGGATCCTTCCACTTCCAACATTTGCCCAACATGTTGGGTTCCCCTTATTCCTACAGGATGTCATGTAGCAACATTTAACTTGAGTTGAGTTAAAAACATTCACCCATTGCTACTGTATTGCGATGCAATTACCTTACAATAGCTACTCAGAAGCTACAGTTATTCATTGAGGGCTAGATGAGATTTAGTTGTTTTGCATCTTACTTAATTCAATCCAAGTTAAACTCAGCTACTTTGTGAATACAACCTCTATGGTTGCATTCTTAGCTGATAATTTGTTCTTAATCATTGATTGGCTTTTATTTTGATTAGAGGTGTGGTTTCCATTGAACATTATTCTCTGGATTAGTAACTTGAATTGAATTTGTGTTCTAGTTGCTTGGAGATTATTCCCTTCTAAATTTCATAGTAGGTTACCTCATCATCTAGCTAGTAGTGGTTTAACTCGGTCCAAGTTAAATTGACTAATGAATCTCCTAGTGTTGACATGGTTCCTATGGTATTATTGGGCTATTATTATTCTGGTTCTTTTTTTGAAATTAGTGCACTATCTTGCAATAGAAGCAACTTTAACTTGATTTGAGTTAAATGCCCTTTAGGGTCACAATAGAGTATTTGTCCATATTCTATGCAATCCTTGCATATCTTGTGTGAAATCATTCATTGGAATTTTTTTGGTTTTTTGTCTTGATGTTCTCAGGGACATTTAACTCGAGTTGAGTTAAATGTTCACTCAATGGTGACTTTGGCATGTTTGTCTTTCAAAGGCTTCATGGTGTTTATCTTGAACCAAGTTGATTTTGATTCTTTTGGTATTGAGTTTTCAACTTGGTTCGAGTTAAACATCTTTAATTAGAGATGGCGTTTTAACTCAGATCAAGTTAAAATCTTATTTTGAGATCTCTATGTCGTGCATTGCTGTATTTACTATTTGTCTCGAGTTGTGTATCATTTGCTGTCATCTTAAATTCACGTCATCATGTATTGAAATTTTAACTCAAACCGAGTTAAATGTCTTCATTTATGCGTGGCGCTTTTGACTCGGGTCGAGTTAAAGCCATGTGAGCAGTTTTTCTATAACTCTATATTTATGATCAAGAAATCTACATGGTTTGAATTAAACTATGATCAGGTTAAATTTCAGGACACTTCATGTGAGCGAGCTAGAACACTGCTTCCACATATTGGCCTACATTTTATAGAATAAAAATTAGACTTTACAATTTAATTAGAAGAAAGTTAGACTTTACAATTAATTTAGGAGACAAGTTTCTTAAGACTAAGTATTTAGTGATAGAAGAGAGGTGACTTTAGTGATAGAAGAGTAGAGAAGACAATCTCTTTATAGAAATGTGGTGGTAGAAGATAGAACAAACCATATGGGATATATGAATTAAGACTATGAATGATTTACATATCCCATATATTTTGACTTTTTATCATCCCATTTGTATAAAGAGCTTATCTTCTCCTCTTTTATGTTACCAAAATCACCTCTCTTATATCACCAGTGTGTGAGAGGCTATCTTCTTAACAAAAAAGTGTTAACTTTTTGTTGATTTGGATGTTATACTATTTGAAGCAATAAAAATTCAGTGCTCATTTTGTTAGCTTGTTCAAATCAAGAAAAAATTGTTAAAACGATCAATACAGTATCCCAGTCAATAAAAAATTGTTAAATTTTTATTGACTTAAATACCATTTTCTAGTAGTAAATGGTTAGCAAACCCACACCTCAATGTCACCACCGCTTCAACAATGTCGCCACCCTCACATCGAAACCCTAAAGCCTTCACCATCAAACAGAAACCATCGGATTTTTGTATACACCATATACTGCATGTCACCCACATCGTCAAACAAAAACCTTGAAGCCTTCACCTTTTTTTGCAACACGTTGTAGAAATGGCCAAGCTCCACCTCGACGAGAAATGCGGAGGAAATGCTCCAAACTCTCAACCCACACCGCCAGCAATGTTACAACTATGAAAGTATAAAAGCAGGAATCATGAGAAAATTAAGTGTGGGAATGTAATCCCACATGCTAGGCCCATAATACTAGTATATGACGGAAAAATTCAAAAATCGTCTCCTTAAAAAGGAAAGTTTTTGGGAGAAACCAGTACGCCGGATCCACTCCTCTGACAGCTGAAAATCAGATTGTCCGAGGGATCGATCAATTGGTACATCCTTAAGGTCTTCTTCCAAAGGAATAATTCCCTTTTCCAGAACAGGTGCCGAAAAACCAACATCTCCTTCCGTCGTTTCCCGGAACTGCTCAACTTGATATGCCGTATTGGAGTCCGAATCCTCGGATTCGGTCCAATTGGATGTGTATCCTTCCGGCGTACTAGTTTCTCCCAGATGTTCCTCCGGACACCAGGGTAGGGTGACCGGAGGATCTCCGAAGACGAAAGCCCTCTTCTCCCAATTAACCTTAACTTTGGCCATGTATAACTATGGCCTTTCTAGAAGCAAAGGAAACGGTCGACCCTCTCCCACCCGGATCACCAGGTAGTTGAGTGCATAGGTGTTTCCATGAATCTGCGTGGGCAATCCAGAGAGCTTTCCTACCGGGATAACCCGCGATTGGTCCGCCATCCAGAGAGTCTGTTGAGTCTCCTCAAAAGAGGTATACCCAAGATCGAATGCCATACTTTCGAGGATTAAATTCACTCCGGATCCTCCATCCACTGGTACATTCCGGATGGTACATCCGTCAATTTCCACTGTCACCTCTAGTGTTCCAAAATCTTCCAGCTCCGCGAAGTTGATCGCCATAGGGGGAAGTCGGATTGCTCGTCGGCGTGAGCGGATCAAAGACTCCTTCAGTTGTTTTTGATAATTAGGATTATCATGTAACAATTGACCAATAGTAACATTGGCCTTTTGGGCCCTGATATCCTGTAGGATATCATACTCATCTACCCGGATTTGAGAATTCGGTTTGAGTATAGTCTTCGGCACAAGTACCTCCCGGACAGGGTCATCCGGTCCTTGTGTCCGAGTAATCTCCTCTCTAACTTCTTGACTTACATCCGGAAATGGGGAAGCGGCCGCTACCCCTTCCTCATTGCCAGCTACACTTCCTTCACTCTGAGAACTTCCGGAATGATCCGAAGGATCTGGAGTTTGGCTTGCCCCTGTCGTCCGGCGATGAAGTCGGACCTTCCTTCGTTCTTCTACACGCTTACGGGTGGAACTACGGGTGCTTACTTGAGCAACTTGAATCGCCCGTTCTTCCGTCAGCTCCACCGGACACCGTCAACGATCCGGATTTTTGATGCCCTTGGTGCTTCCGTAATTTAGAGCTGTCTTCTCACGAGGCGGCACTTCCACTTGCTTGAATGTCACCCGTGGTCGTGCTGGTTCCGGGCACTCCTCAACATGATGTCCGTATTCCCGGCAGTTTTGGCATGGTAAAGGTAGAGGTCTGCCTTGCCCGGATCTAGGGTAGGGGCACTGATTAAGATAGTGGGACGGATCCCCACAATTAAAACAGGCCCCGTATTGCTTCTCCATTGGAACCGGTGGTCTTGCAGGCAGCGACGGTCCCTCATAAGACGTTACCGGTCTTGGCATAATGGTGTAACGTCTTGCCGGGTCCGCGTACTCCGGATTCGAGTGGTATGGAGCTCGATAGACCGGTTGTGAAGCTCGCCCCCGTCCATACGATGGGGCAACTTGATACACTGGTACTTCCTCTGCGTCTTCATCCTCAGGTTCCGGCAGAGTGTAATAAACTGCTCCCTCCTCATCCACGAATTGTACCTTCCAGGGTGGTAGTCGGAAACACTCGTTGGGGTAGTGTCCGGCTTGCCCGCATCGAGTACACCAAACGTTCGCTCTTGCTGCTGGAAGGATTCGTCGTTGCTTGCCACTTTCTACCAGCTGTACTTTGATGGTAGCCATACTCTCTTGGATTTCTCTAATCGCTCGTTTCGACTCCACCTCCGGTTCTTCTTTAACCTTTACAATAGCCCGGTTTAACACACGTCTATAGCCTTTTGAGGTCTTCTTTCTGTTTGTAGGCTGGTTCGAGTCGTTGTTTTCTAACTCGGAAGGTTCTTCCTTTGATCCGGAACTGTCGGTCTCGGACGAGCTTGACCTCCGGCTCTTCTTTCCCTTCTTGTCTCGTCCGGTCTTGCCCTTCTTTTCCCTCAATGATTTGCGTAGGGACTGCTTGGAGTTCTCATAGTGTTGGGCTGCCTCCATCGCTTCTTGAAGAGTGGCCGGTCTGGACTGTCGTATTTGAAAGCCCATTCTTTCCGGAAACCCTGCCACATACCATTCAATCTGTACACTCTGAGCTACTCCGGGGGTTAGTTTGGCAATCAAACTTTTCACTCTTTGTCCATACTTACGAACAGATTCTCCGGTCTTCATGGCTATCTTACTGAGCCGTCCAAGGGCTCTAGCCTCTCCTCCGGCTTCTCTAAAAGTCAACACAAATTCATCCGTCAATTGTTCCCAGTTCGTCCGGACATTATGTGGTAAATCGTTATACCATTTTAAGGCCTCCGCTTTAAGCAACCCGAGAAGAATCCGGAGCCTCGTTCCATCGTCTTCCTGATTGACTCGGGCGGTGGAATTAAACTCTACCAACCAGTCATCTACGTCCTAGCTACCGTCACCATAGAAAGTAGAGTATTTTAGTCGGGTAACTTGTCTAGCCATTTCGTCCGGCTGAGCTTCCAAATCTTCCGACGGTGGTCCGGAGGAACTTGGGTTGTCCGTACTATCTTCTGAGCTAGACGTAGTTCCAAACGTTAGATCCGGAACTGATACGTCTTCTGGTGGACTAGGTATAACGATGCTATCTTCTAGTTGCTCTATACTAGGGGAGCATCTAGCGGGGGTTCTCCTTGACGTACTCGGATTCCGTCTTTCCTGGGCTGCCACACTCCGGGTCGTGACTCTAATCCTTTCACTCTCACTAGATCCTCGCCTCATATAGAGAAGGAATTTTACTGCCTCTCCATTCAGTCTAAATTTTTCTTTTTGCCCTGATAGGTGAATAACTTAAACCGGAAGGACCTACAATTCTGTACTTAACAAGTCCCCGGCAGCGGCGCCAAAATCATACTATGTAGCGATTAGTCGGACCAGTATTCCTCCAATTAGCCCTTAATTCACACCAAAGGCCTTCTTAGAGTAAACCGCTCCGGAATCGTTCCCACGAGGACTTGTGGATTACAGTTTCATAGGCTATCCCGGTCTAAGCACTCACTTTTCTCTCCGTCGGATTATTCCGGACTTTCGGTCTGGTCCGAACACTAGTGCCGGGTGGGTTCCGGAAGGATCCAGAAACCGTTTTAGTGTCCCTTCCGGGATCCCTGGGTTTGGATGACGAGTGGCCAGATCCACCGTCCGGATGCTTACCGTGTCCGGAAACACGCTCTCTTTCACTCTCTCTGTCTCTCTCTCTAATACTAACAGCAACCTAACTCTTCATGGATCGGAAGTGTCCTCCTGTTCCGTCGCCTCACAAATCCGGAAGCTCTTCCGGATTAGGTCACACAGGGACGGTCAAGAACTACAACGACATTCTAACTTTTAACCGAACACTGAGCCTCCTGTCGACCGGTTGGTTTCTCCTGTACTTTCTTGGGCTTGTGCCGGGGCTTAACTCTGTTCTACGTGGAATTTCGGCAATCCGGAATTCGGGCACGTCCGGCAGTACCTCCGTACACGGAAGTTTGCTAGCAGCCTCTCAAATACCCCTTTTTCCCTAGGGCTATATCCTACACGCAGGCTATACCGGCATCTGAGTAGTACTACCCTAACCTTACTGCCGGAACCATCCGATTGATCTCCCCCTCAAGTTAATACATCCGGATACTCTCACAACATCGACTCTTGCCACACAAGGTAAGTTCTCAGTCCCGGAAACGCAAGAATGGACTCACACCTCTCACAAACATATACCGTACACAAAAAAGATAAGAGATTGGATACTCCAACACACTTTAGAATTAAACTCCACAAAAGGTACAATGCTAAAACTATGAGATGGTTGTGAATGACCAGAAAGGTCATTAAAAGTCCTACTTATACTAAGACTAACGTCATCCTAAAAATCCTACAAAGCATTCCTACTGGTCCGCTAGATTTCCGAAAGATTCCAGATCCTATTTTTCCGGCTTTGACGGCCGGACTCCGGTATTGCCACTATACTACACTACTGTATACTATTCTTTTGAATCTGGATCTTTAGGAGGAACATAGTCCTTCAGAAGATCCAACTTTACCTCTTTCCGGCTACCCTCCGGAGAAAATAGATTCGGACCCCTTTGGCCCCATCTTGGGATTTCCACAATGCTGGTGTCCCTATCTACACTCCTAGTCCCGACTACCTGAGTGTCCGGACTCCCTCTCGCATCCTTCTGAGTCTTCTTATGACGCGGAGAAGATTGTACCGTCTGTCCGGCGTGAACTTCCGGAGAAGCACCCGTCAGGTCAATGGTCGGAGTCATCGGCAGCAGGTCTTCACTTACCGGAGGTACCACTGCTCCCCAGTCCACTCCTTCTGGTCTTCCGGTTGGTGGTGAAAGTTCCGAATTTACCGGGACCACCGGTGAGACCTCCGTAACCATAGGTTCCGGATCGCTGCTTTCCGGAACCACCAAAGTCTGCGATGACGGGGGAGATTGAGGTGCCGGATCCGACTCTGTGGATGTAATGTACTCCAGCATCTCCTTTATCGCGGCCCGGGATGTATCCATTCGTCTTGCCTGCTCCAGTAAGCATTTGACGATAGGAACCCGGCTTGAGCTGGCGGCTGCATCGAGGTTAGTCTCAAACAGCCGGGCCTTGTTGATGTAGTCTGCCGGGACCTCTAGAGAGCTCCGGAGCTGAACTACATTTTCGCATAAGGCCGCTATCTACCGGCGATGAGCTTCTTCTGTGAGCCGGGCTGTCTCCTTAGCGGTGCGGATGGTGCTCTCTAAATCCACACAGCGGGATTCCGAGTTCCGGACTTGGTCTCGCAACGTCCGGTTTTCTACGCGCAACGCCTCCAGCTCTGTTACCAAATTCTTTTGTTTTGCTATGAGGAGGTTGTTTTGTTGCTCCGTTGCCACCAATGCATCCGTCCTCCGGAAAATGGCATTCCGGTTGGTTAACGCCATCTTCCGGCACACTCGTTTGAGGGCTCCATCATAGTTCTCGCAGATCTAGAAGAGATCGTCTGCCCGCCACACCAGATGCTGAGCCATCTCTTGGATGTCTTCTAGGGGCGACCCTCCCAATCGCATGGTTGTCCGATCCCTCTCCTCCACCTCTATCATCCGGGTCCGGGAGGGTCCAGCCTCAGCCTGAGTGGCGACGGTGTGAGGTTGTATCGGCCCAACCAGTTGTAAGGATAGTTGGACTCCCTTCGGAACAGGTCTGGTTTCCGTCTTTACCTTCTGAACCTCTTCCTGTGGTTCCGGTGTAGGAGGCTCTTCTGATGAACTTACCAACGACGTCCTATTCCGCCGTTTCCTCTTCTTTAGTGGAGAGACAAGCTCCTCTTCCTTAGTATCCTCATCATCCGGTCCGTCTCGAGGCGAGGGCTCCTCTCCTCCATACTGCTGCAGTTGGACTAGGTCCTGGTACGCACTCTCCTCATTCGCCTTGAGTAGAGAGTGGTGGGCGTACAAATGAGACAAATATGCCGGAAGAGGACTCTGGCTGTTCTTTCCGGATCGGAGGGCACGCACTAAGTCTCTGACTAACTCGTGGATGATGGCTGCCCAGTCCATCATCATCTTTCTCTAGAGGCTCCCCAAGATGGTGGAGGCTACCTTCGCTACTACTCGCCGCGGCTTGGTGGGATGGAGGATAGGGTTGAGAAACGCTACCACATCCCGGTACTCCGGATTCACCAGGTCGGAAACCTGGTTACCTTCCTTCGGATTGGCGGGCGCCCGGAACTCTCCCTCCATCACCTCCTGATTCTTCTCCATGACCTTGTCCGGCGCCTCCCGGAACTTGTAGACGGCCCGCCAAGTGTTCACCGTCCATTGGTCTGGTTTCGCCCGAATGGTGGTATCCAAGATACCAATTTCCAGACAAAGTATGTCCGAAACCAAGCTCTCCTCTCGGATTTCCCACAGCACTTCTAGGAGTCCGTCACACCCCATGTTGCGGAGATGCTCCCGTAGGCACGCCAGCCGGTCCTCTTCCGTCGGAACCTCCGGAACCACCTTCATCACCGGGATGGTCCTTAGTCGAGGTATAGGTGCCGGTGCCTCGTCCTCTGAATCCTCAGGCAAGTCCTTCAACTTCCGCCGGCTTGCCCTAGAAGCCATTGTGCTCACGATCAATCCTCACACAATCTCTCCCTAAATCTCTACTCACAACTGTCACTCCGGTAACCCCTACACGATCGCAACTCACACAGTCCCTCAGTCTACCAGAATTCTAACGAAGCGAGGAAAACGGAATACGCCGGCGGAAGAACAAAAGAAAGAGGATAAGTGTGCCCGCGGCCAGCTACAGTCCCCCTCTTATACGGACCCGATGTACGGGACAGGTTTTGGCGACAAAACCCTATCCCTAGTACGGATCCGGTTTCCGGTTTAGGCCGGCGCCGTCATCCGATATTCGGAACTTTCTAGGATTTCGGATTTTAGGTTTTTAGCCCTAGTGAAATTTTTTCGGATCCGGAAATCCGGTTTTCCTAATTTGCCTTACTTCCTAGGAGAACTCAAAAACTTTCCCTCTGAAGGAGACAATTTTTTGAATTTTTCCGTCCTATGCTATTATTATGGATCTAGCATGTAGGATCGCATTCCCACACATCCCATGTCAAACGTAGCACATGTAGCAAATACCTTTTTATCTTCTATTCAGACGTGTTGATGTCACGTACAAGCCTGTGGGTGACATTGTGGTATTCCTGTAGACATAAATGCGTCTTACTGGACATGATGCTGGACGCACCTAGGGCCTTTGGAAGTCAACTCCAGCACATTCACGTGTCCTACCTTTGTTTGAGTTGATGCCCTGTAGTTAAAAAAAAAGAGTTACAAAGAGATTTCAAGGAATAAAAGCCACTTATCAATTACAATTTGCAAGAAGTAGGCGTTTGGGCGTCGGGTTTTATTGCTTGGCATTGCTTTTTTATCCCATTCTGAAGTACTAAGGAAATGAACCTCATTTGCAGTTTACGCTCATGTTCTTTGGAAACAGGACCTAATATTTGTGGAAAATTTTCTTTCTTCCTCGGGACATATACATTTGCTTGCCACCAAAACAAATAATTCATAGACTATGATGTTGGATGTTATAGGTTCACAAGTCTACAGTACTGCACGAACTACTATCCACAATCTAAGAGATAGTGATGAATAGATAGGTGCAATGGACATGACGGTGTTAAAGTAGATGTCTACAATGACAAACAGATGTTCACAAAAACATCCAAACGTTCAAAATTGTCACTGGGTGATCAAAAGTGTTCCTTTTCAACCACCCTTGACTTCCTTCTGATTGTCTACTATATCTTTCTCTTCGTCTTTCCCATTGCATGTTGTAGGAAACAAGTTTAATTACTTCAAGAGTGGACATTTCAAATTGCATGATATCAGCAAGTGCACGTACGTGTTGATGCCTGTGACGGACATGGAGGGTAGGCGTGGACGTCGTGCTGTAAGAGTGCGCATCAATGCAGACGGCTGTGTCCTTCGCCACATTCCTATAGGTGACCTCATTCTACTAACTGAGTTGAGGGTGGCAACGCAGTTGAATTTGACGAGGTTTCCGTGTCCATGCAAATATTGTCATGGAGGGAGATGCCGGACTATCCATGTGATTCAGAAGCATCATGGAGAGGTGGGATGGGATGTTTTTTTACGAAGTCAATGATTGGGGGGGACCCACCCAATGGATACCCTCCTAATGGCATATGGGTGGAAGATCTTGTATATGACGATGACGTCGTTGAGAATGACGCAGACATAGTAGAGGAAGACATTCAGATGCAGGATGTGAACGGAGGACCAGAATTAGGGGACACTGATGTCGGTGACGCTGCTAATGACGACGACGCTCCTCTGGATGTAGAACACAACATCCAAAGGCAAGTCATGGAGGCCTTTGATCGTGGCGATGCATTACATTCGGACACCTTGGCGTCTGACAGAGCGTTAGGTGTTGAAGCAGACGTTGACGTTGACACTGTTGAAGACATGCAGCGTTTATATGAGCACGCAACAACAGCATTGTACAAGGGGGCATCATCAAGTATTTTGTCAGCAACAATCATCATCATGAATATGTGCGTGGTCTTCCGCGTGAGTAACCATTTCACTAGTGAGCTCCTACGGTATTTGTCATCAGACTTGCTCCCAAAGAACAACAAGCTCCCTACTAGTCATTATGAGGCAAGGAAAATGATTAGGAAGTTGGGCTTAGAGTACAACAACATCCATATGTGCCCAAGTGGTTGTGTGCTATTTGAAGACGAGCATGCAAATCTAAGTACGTGCCAGAAGTGCTCTAAACCAAGGTAGGTGGAGGGAACGAACTCGGTACCAACAAGGGTCGTTCGACACTTTCCCTTGATCCCAAGACTTAAACGCATGTTTCGATCTTCAGAGATCGCTCAGATGCTGACGGGTTGGACGCGGCATGTCAGCGATGACAGCATCATGCGGTCAGTGGTGGACAGCCCTGCTTGGAAGCATGTCAGCATGGACGTCCACTTTGACAACTTCAGTGCTGACGACAGGAACCTGCGTCTGGCACTAGCACTGGATGGTGTCAATCCCTTCAAGCTGAGCAACATGAATTGGTCGACATGGCCGGTGCTCATTTTGATTTACAATTTTGAGCCATGGTTTGTGACGAAGAAATTCTTCATCTCCCTTAGCCTTCTCATTTCTGGGAAGTAGTCCCCAACTTCTAAGAACATGGATGTGTTCTTGCGACCATTGTTGAAGGAGCTACATGCATTGTGGGAAGGTGTGGTGGCTCAAGATTTCTCACAACCCGAAGGTGCTCGTTGCTTTATCATGCGTGGCTTACTAATGTGGACCATATCCGATTTTCCTACGTATGCTCTGATCTCTGGCTTGTCTTGCAAGGGATATAAAGGATGCCTGAATTGTGGTCTTGAGACAGATTCTCGACTTGCAAGAACCGGCGATGTGAGGGCGGATCGAAGTACCAGAGGGTCCAAGATTGTGTATGGGGGCATACGAAGGTACTTAAGTCGACACCATCCTTATCGTCGAAATCGTCGCTTCAATGGGAAAGTAGAGCATCGCTTCAGGCCAAAGGGCATGACCGCTGAAGATGCTATTCGATATGCTGCGTGGCGGCAAGCGTTTCTAGATTTGGGTACAAGAGAAGATGGAAAGGATGACCCAGTGCATTTCACAGGGGTGAAACACTTGAGTGCATTGTTTGAGCTGCCCTACTGGAAGGTACAAAGTGGTCTAACCTGACTTTGACATGTAGGTAGTGTCCAATGTCTGAGTGGTACGTCCTCTCTGACGTTCTGTATCATAGTACTAGTGCGTTGATGTCCAAGTAGATGTCATAGAAGACATCCCGCTGCACAAATTGCAATAGCTGTAGACAGTGGCCGCCTATTCAACCGTGCAACGTGAACATCTCATGTTGTGTTATATGTCCCCTCAGACGTAGTCGTGAATACAAAGTGAATTTTGAATGTCGTTGTACGTTTTCTTAGCAGACAACACGGGAAGTGACGATACACATTCTTTCGGAGGGCAGAGCGTACTTAAGATTTACGTGTGTTCCCTTCTGCAGTATTTGTTGATCCGACACATTTTGGATGTGATGCATTGCGAGAAAAACTTATGCGAGAACATGGTGAAGACCCTTCTTGCTATGAACGATAGCCCTGGCAGTCGCATTGATGCACAATAGCTTGGAATACGTAGAAAAATTTGGCTTCAAGACCCACGAAGACGCCAAGACGATTTCTACATGCCAAATGCGTCGTATGCAATGACAGTAGATGAGCACAGGGAGTTCGTGGATATAGTATCAAGTATCCGTACCCCAACAAACTATGTTGGTGCAATTCATAAACGTCTACAGAATGGAACGTTACAGTATATGAAGACGCATGATTATCACATTCTCATGCAGCAGGTGAGGTTGCCATGGGACGTGACACAGGGGTTCGTTGAACTTATCCAAGGAAGGGAGGGAGTCCAGAGATTGTCACTGCTCCAGAACCGTTGTGGACATCATATGTCTTTAGTAACGTTGTTGAAGGCAGTAGTATGTTAATGACAGTGCACGGGAAGACGTCTTCATGAACATGATAGTGTTTCATTTGGTTGTGATGCGTTTTCTAGTAGTCTGTCATGTTCAGCACAAAGACGTTGTAGTGGATGTCCAAAATTAATGTCCGGGTGACCCTCATGCAAGTTACAGGGAAATGTGTTAAAAATGTAGCAGTGGGAGAGTGACTTACAGAGATGTTGTTCATGTGTAGATTCTACCGGTGGCTGTCCGGAACATCTTGGATGAGAATGTGCGCTTAGCTATTATAAAAATGAGTAGGGTTTTCCAAAGACTTTGTGAGAAGGAGATCAAGGAAGCTGACAAAGATGTCCTCATGCAGGATGTTATTATGGCAACCTGCCTCATAGAGAAGGAGTTCCCCACGACATTCTTGAATATAATGACCCATTTGCCAGTGCACCTTGTTGAACAGTTATTTGTATGTGGCCCAGTGCATTGTAGGTGGATGTACCCCATTGAGCGATACATGAAGACTTTGAAGGATTATGTGCGGACTTTGGTGCATCCAGAAGGTAGCATAGCAGAGGGATATCGCATTGAAGACATGCTTGGCTTCTGCACGGAATACATAAGACAGTTTCAAGGGATTGGTGAGCGTGTTTGGGATGTAGACAAAGATCCCATCATGAATGACGAGGTGATACGTAGCAGGAAACCAAAAGAGAGGGCATTATTCGACGCTTTGCGAGCGTATGCACATGCATTCGTAATTGACAATGCGCCATGCTTGGAAACTTGGCGAGAGTAAGTAACTGGCACTGCTTTCCAGTGCCACTTTGGACATCACGTTGCCTTATATACACTCCTAGCAGACATCATATCCGACGCTGGCGCATTCAATGATGTCATGTAGGAAGACGCATTGATGTTTGTTTTGGCCCCAATGTGGACATCTCAGTAGAAGAGGAAATCCTCAACACACGATCGTTGTTAAGGACTACTTGAATTCTTGCACAACTTTGCAGATGTGCCATGCACACTGTACTTGGCCTCGGCATACATGATGTCAAATCTTCAATCCGTTGTCCTAATTTCATTATTGCTGAGTGTGATGTAGGGACTACACTGCAGCAAAGTCCCAAAGATGGGAGGAGCGGGAAGCTTTTCGTGCTGCATGGCGGCGCTCAAATCCAGGAAGAGCTGTTCGTTATCTAGTTGAACTAAGTGAGTTTCCATCCTTCGCGCAGTGGCCGACGTCAACAGTGACAGAGGCTGATCATTCTGGATGTCCAGTGGATGAAGACATCAAACATTATGCGCAGCTTTCTGAGCGGAAGGCAACATCCCACCGTCAAATGTACTGTCATGGCATGCACCTCCGTGTCCGAAGCTCTGAACGTGGGCTTGTTACTCGTTGTCGCAGCACAGAGTAAGCAATTTCCCTATTATACTCACAAAAATCACCCTAGAGCATAACAAAATGACCCTAAAGATCGAACCCACGAGATCCTATGAAGTAGCTAACTCTAACAAGGAGATAAACCCAATTAAACCCTTCAATTCTACTTTCTGGTTCTACCTCTGAAAACCGGAACATCGAAAACCAACCGGAAAACTACGACCGGACTGTATAATCCTATTTCCGGTTTTACTAGTTCCACGGTCTCTGGACTAACTTTTCAATTTTGGACTCTGCAACTTCCGGTCCTAAGTACCCTCCTGGGCGGATCCGGTCCGGTCCACCCTTCCGTAACTGGTTTAGTTTTGCCTCTGTTTTACCATCAGAGGGTTCGCCGCTTGCTTTTGAAAGTGGTAGGCCCACCACTCCTTCCGTGACTTATAGTGGCTGAAGACCCACTCTCCTATCCACTGATCCCCTAACTAACACGGATCCGGTTTGGCCCTTCACAGCAATCCGGGTCACAGGTCACACAAAGACCCCCCGTATGATCCTCTCATACTACAACGACCTTGACGTTGATCCGTTCCGTACAAAGTTAGGTGGTTACAAGTGCACCCGTCCGTTCCAACACCTACAAAAGTTCTTCCGTTCACCCACAACGGTGGCAAGACCTCACAGGAGTCAGGATACTCAACCGGATTTCCCACCCAGGAGTTCTAGCACAGCTAAGGAATCCCTCCCTATCCGCCTAGGCTAATCAACGGATTTCTTACTCGGAATACTAAACTTCTACAACTGCTGAGGCATTGGAATCCACTTCTAACTCTTCATAACCTACTCACATATACTTAGAACCGGAAACACGCATCAAAGGGAGAACTCTACCAACACCTCCGTACCTACCTTCTTACTCCAACTCTATGCACTCCTACCAACACTCGGGAAGATTACACAAAATCAAGTCAATGGAAAGTACACAAGGAAATGCCAAAAAAACTCTCCCAGTCTCTAGCTCAGAGACTGTTTTATATACAAAAAGCAAAAAGCAAAAAGTGAATACATGATTTCCGCCTCTGAAGGCGCTGACAATCCAGTTCTACCTATAAATCCTAACCGGATTCTATTCTGGTTCCTATTCTATAATTCCTATTTTTACAACACTTCTTGTTCCGTTTCATACACTCGGGATCCAATGGTAGGGCTCTCGTCAGGCCTCTCCAACTGTTCAAGCACCTCACTTAGATTCCGGTTCCGTTCCCCATCCGTAGGTGGAACCGGGTGATCTTCCTCAATTTCCGGGGAGTCTAAATTGATCGGCTGCGGTCCGGTCGAGGGCATCTTCTTCTATGCCCTACTGGACTGGGGCGTTTTGTCCTTTCCTAGTTCGTGAGCTACATCTTCCGGAAACAAGTCCGGAAGAGAAATTTCAGAGAGCCGGATCAGAACCTCTGTCAACTTCTGGCTGTTCTCCACGATCCGGTCCGCTGACTCCCGTGCCTTGGATAGGAGCTTCTCCATCTGCTCCTCAAAATCGGTGAGGATGTGCACCACCCTGGTTCCAGATATCTTCTTGTCCTTGTGCACCTCCTCTTCGAACAGGCGCGCCTTGGTGACCGCGGCTCCGGGTCCTCCGAGCACGTCCTTCACCTCCACGACTAGCCTCTTCATTTCCTCCGCCATCTCCTTTGTTGCGGTGGCGTTCTCGAGCAAGGCGAAAAGTTCGTCCTTGAGGGTATCTACCTCATCGTGCTGCCGCTTGCTTTCCTCCTTCATCTTCCGGAGCTCATCCGGATTGATGATACTCTCAGCTACCCGCTGCGGCAATTGACTGTCTGGTTCCGCTCCAATTAATTGCGCGATCTCCCCGAGCGTCCGCTTCTTCACTTCCCAATCCGCCCGGATTCCACAGAGTATCCCAACCAACTCGTCGAACGGATCTCCGGTTCCCGATCCGGATGCCACATCCGGTCCGGTTGGAGTCTCCCCTCTGCGCGGATGGGGTTGAACCGGAGACGTCCTCCGATTCCGGATCGGCGTGGTCTTCTGCCTTTTGGAGGGGACATACGGTTCTTCCTCTTCCTCTTCTTCTTCTTCCTCTTCCTCGGTTTCGTTTCCGGAATCCGCTTCTTGATCAGACTCGGATTCACCGTACTTCATAGTCCGCTCTTGGGCCTTCCACACCTTCAACTCCACTACCGTCAGCAGTTCCTATTGCTGGTAGAGGTGGTACACATAAGGGTACAGTGGGGTAGCCCTACTTCTCCCCACTCTTGTAGTAAGCTGGGACACCAGATCAAAGAAGATCCAGCCCCCAGTCTACTTTCTGGGTTCCGCTCAACGCTCCGAAGAACGTGTTAGCCAGGGTGATGGTCACCCTGGTGGGCTTTTCCAGATGCAAAACCGGAACCAGGAACTGGAGCAAGCGACGCTCCCGGTCATCGAAGCAGTCCTCTACCGCGTAGCCATCCTTCGGATTTACAACACTTCCGAACTTGCCCTGGACAAAATCGTCCTTCCGGCTCGCAAGCCCGAGTCCTCCCGGCCGGAATCTGTATACGTCCTGCCACAAAGCCTCGGTCCATTGGACCGGATTCCCTCTCAGGGTGTTATCAAATTGATTTGATACGCCACTCAGGAGTTCTTTAACCATCCTCTCGTCTTTGAAACCCCAAGGTTTCAAGGCTAATCCCTGACAACCCATTGACGATAAATCCTCCTTGAGCTCTTCCTGTTCCGGTTCCTTGGTCGGAATGACCGGAACTACTTTTCTCAGTTTTACTTCACTCGGGGGCGGGGTGCTAGAGCCTGGCCTCTTCCGGTTCAGCCGCGGCATGAGGGTAACTCTACCCGGTTTCGGTCTCTACGGTCGTACAAGAGAGCGCTCACACTCTGATATTCCGCTCCACCTGCAAACCAACCTCCTGGCGCTCTCACACTCTCAGTCTCTCATGGTTCCGTATCCGCTCGCACTCAATGTCTCACCCACTCGTGCCCGGAGGCGATCTCTCTGTCTTACACCCCTCACTCACTACCGGGCCCTCTTGTACTTTCCCTCCTTGCCGCGGTAAACAGAAAAACGTCAGTCGCTAAGACAGAAAACGACAACACGTGAAAAACCAGAGACTTGAAAATGGGCAAGGTCAGGCTTTATATAGTCCTGACGCCCTGGACTGTCTTTATGACCGGTCGGATATCCGGTCCGGTTCTTGACATCTGGTTCTCTCCAATCCGGTCAAGGAGAATCCGGTTGGAAATCTAATCCGATCCGCTTCTACCTAAGACCGGATTAGTTCCGTAAGGTCCTCTTGTGACTATTTTTTATTTATCTTTCTCCCTTTAGATGAATCCGGATACCTATTTGTAATTTCTGTTCCACTCAAAAAGGTAAACAAAGAAAAATAAAAAATATGAGTTGTCACACCCGTGACTCTGGAGTGGTAGCGAGTTTCACACGCCAGCTTCGTTGGGGTTTGCAAAATGGGAGGCCACTGGAATCCACGCAGGAGTATGTGGGGTACATTGAAGAGATTTTGGTATTGGATTATCGAAATCACTGCGTCACAGTGTTGTTGTGTGATTGGGTGAGGGGCACACAAGGTAGTCGAGCTCCTAGCGTGCAACAGGATAAGTATGGCTTCATGTTGGCAAACTTCAACCATTTGGATGGAACGGTCCATGCCAATTCATTTGCCTTTCCTTTGCATTGCCAACAGGTATTCTTCTCCGACGATCCACATCGGCCTGGTTGGAAAGTAGTTTGCCAAACTGAGGTGAGGGGTAGACGTGGCTCATTGCACCCTCTAACGACAACCCCGAACATGGTGCAGTTGGTGAATGATAGGGATTTCGATGAACTACAACCAATGCAACAAGTCGTGGACCCAGTGCGCCAACCCATAGACCATGGTGGCGAGTATGTTGCCATAGTTAGCGATGACATCGCATCTGAGGAAGAAGCATAGGGTGTTCACATCATTGACATGTGTATGCTGTGATAGCATTTAGACGTCACATAGGACGTCTGCAAAATACAAGGACATCAACATGTTCATGTCTTCCAAGTATTCCTGATGCATCTTGAACATGCATTTTGTGACAGAATCTGTCTACTTCGGTGTTGCACGTGACATCATAAGAGTAGGTTGCAATCTTATCCTAATGAAGTTTGAAGAACGTGCACAAGTTGTATGACTTGAAGAGCCCAGAAATGCCCCTGACCTAAGTAAACACATAAGTCCACCTGTACTACATAGGAAGGACGTGCATCATGTACAAATTCACCCTTTTTCATAAAATAATGTCATGCATTTGGAGTCATTTTTGACATCAAAGTGGACGCCTATAGTTGCTTCCACAACGCCCACACGTCCAGTCAGACGTAATGAAACGCACCGTAGATAGCATGTGGTTTGAAATTACAGTCGCAGGAAGTACAAAATGTTAACGCTAGAAGTGATGTCAATGTGGACGTCAAAACATCAGGTGTGATGTCCACAGAGACATCCGAGGTCGGAACATGGACTGGTCACGGATGCTGACATGGCATGCCACGTCATCATCCTTGTCTACGTCATACAATATCCACGTCATCATGCCATGTCACACAGTAGCCACATCATCTTGCCACCTCATCGGTCCACGTCACACAATAACCACCTCATCTCGCCACATCAAATGCCACATAAGCTTTAGGAGTCACAACCTGTCCGTTGTCCTCTTTTTAGCCTTGGGTAGTCACTTTACCTTTGACCGCACCAAAATTCTATCTGAACTTGTGAGGTATGTTTGACCAAAGATGATGACGTGGCTAAACATGTTATTGTGGACATCCTGAGAAACATCTGATGTCCACCTAGATGCCTTACATTGCATGGACGTTTTTTATAGCATCAGTATGCTGTGACTGCAATCTAGCAATGCTAACACAGACATCATCGCAAAATCTCCACTTTCTCGACCTGACACCCTGACGTCTCGTGCAACGTATCGTGTCTACGCGGATATACGTCGTTTTTGGCTGGATGTCCAAGTGGACACCGTTTTCTTATAGTGCAAGTACAGTTCTGGAGGAGTTTGAATGTTGTCATGGCTCGACATGGAGTGCGTGAGCCAAACTTTAAAGGGTTCATGGCAGATAATGCTATGGCTAATTGGAATGGGGTTCGCATAGTATACGGATGTGGCTTTGCGAATGAGATTATGGAGAATCGGGAGAGGACATGTTTGCTACATTGGAGTACTTCCCTTCACAAGCACACGCAAAAACACATCAAGCAAGCACTCCAACACCAACACATTACAATATACAAGCAGTACAAAGAGTCGAAGACCATGGATAAAGCTGAGCTTCGGTACCTTGCAATTTGTTCGTGGTGGTTGTCATCTGGAGCCGCGACTGAAGAAGCACTTCATCATCTGGACCACTGGCTTGCATTTTGGCATTTTTGATACTTACAATGGGGAGGCTTTATGACAATGGTAAGTGCCCTTTTGGTCTCCCTTTGAATCCAAATACTTGCATGTACATGAAACCAGACATACTTATATCTGCGCGTCTAACAACATATGTCTAAATGTATTTTTTAATAGCCAATATTAGTTTTTTAAATCCAATGTTTTTTTATCTATTTTTTTTGTCTAGTATTCTTTTTGCAGTGTACTAGTCTTTTGTGTAGTCTAGGTAGTATGTTTGTTTCTATTCTAAAATGTTTGTGGTACTCTATTTTTATTATCTTGTGATGTTTGAACATCCAAGGATACTCTCCACTAGCCTTAGAGAATGTATCTTTCATTTCCAATGCAAAGTTTTCTCTAAAAGTAATGGAAGGTAGTCCTTTCTTTTTGTTGTCGTGAAGTTCAAGTCTAGATATCAGAAGTACCACCAGAGAGCACTTAGGCATCCGTCGGATCCGACGGATGCCCAAGTGTTCCCTTCCAATACTATTTTAGGTACCTTCACTAGAAGAAAAACGTGTCCGTTGCAACCCACTGAGATGCGACTATGTGTCCTATACAACTGAGATGCGATTATAGCCCTCTGTATTTGCACCAAATTTCACGTGTATGTAGTTGTAGTCGCAAAGTAGTCGGAAAATGAAGAATAGGGTTACGATATTGTAACAGAAGAACTAACATGAGGTATTCTACATCCAGTATTCATCGCAGTTGTCCATGTGGACAGCTATGCGCGAAGTAGAGTCCACCGTGGAAAAATGCAATCGCTCTGATTACAGGCTGCAACTAAAAACTAGAAGATTGCAACTTAGAAATGACTCAAATGCAACTAGGAATCAACTATAATGCAACTAGAGCCCAACTACAGTGCAACTAAAAAACGATTCAAATGCAACTAGAGAACAAGTGCAATGCAACTAGAACATGACTGAAAATCGATTCAATTGTCCCATATCGATTGTCAAGAATACCATCAGCTTGAACAGATAAGAATGGTAAGTTATAGCATTCTTGTGTAATGAATTTTGATAGTGAAATTCTAATATTTATATATTTTGTAGATTTTTACACTTTGTAGATTTCTACAATTTGTAGATTTCTATAATCTACAACTCTATAAATTATAACCAAGTCGCAAACTAGTTGCAAACCAGTTGTATATCAATTGCAAACCAGTTGCACACTAATCGCAAACCAGTTGCACATCAATCGCAAATGAGTTGCACATCAATTGCAAACTAGTTGCACACTAGTTGCAAACCAGTTGTATGTCTGTGACAACTCATACTTCTGATTTTTTTTCGTTTACCTTTTCAATGGAACGGAAACTAGAAACAGGTATCCGGATCCAGTAAAGGGAGGGAGATATATCAAAAATAGTCACAAGAGAACCTTACAGAACTAATCCGGTTCTAGGTAGAAGCGGACCGGATTGGATTTCCAACCGGATTCTCCTTGACCGGATTAGAGAGAACCAGATGACAAAGACCGGACCGGATGTCCAACCGGTCATAATGACCAATCCAGGGCGTCAGGACTATATAAGGCCTGACCCTGCCCATTTTCAGGTCTATGGTTTCCACGTATTGTCGTTTCTTGTCTTAGCGCCTGAGCTTTTTCGTTTACGGCGGCGAGGAGCGGAGAATACGAGAGAGCCCGGTAGTGAGTGAGAGGTGTGAGACGGAGAGATCGCCTCCGGGCGCGAGTGGGTGAAACTTGAGCGCGAGCGGATACGGAACAATGAGAGGCTGAGAGTGTGAGCGCGCAAGGAAGTTGGTTTGCAGGTGGAGCGGAAGACCAGAGTGTGAGCGCTCCCTCGTTAGGTCAGAAGAGAGTGAATCCGAGTAGAGCCGCCCTCATGCCGCAGCTGAACCGGAAGAGACCAGATTCTAGCACCCCACCCCCGAGTGAAGTGAAGTTGAGGAAAGTGGTTCCGGTCATGCCGACCAAGGAACCGGAACAGGGAAAACTCATGGAGGACTTAGCATCCATGGGTTGTCAGGGATTAGCCTTGAAACCTTGGGGTTTCAAGGATGAGAGGATGATTAGGGAGCTTCTGGGTGGCGTATCGAACGAGTTCGATAACACCCTAAGAGGGAATCCGGTTCAGTGGACCGAGGATTTATGGCGAGCCGTCTATGGATTCCGGACGGGAGGACTCGGGCTTGCCAACCGGAAGGATGATTACATCCAAGGCAAGTTCAGGAGTGTCGTTAATCCGAAGGATGGCTACGTGGTAGAGGACTGTATCGATGACTGGGAGCGTCGCCTACTACAATTCCTCGTTCCGGTCCTACATCCGGAAAAGCCGACCAGGGTGACCATCACCCTGGGTAACACAATCTTTGGAGCGCTATGCGGAAACCGGAAAGTAGACTGGGGCCGGATCTTCTTCGATCTGGTGTCCCAGCTTACTACAAGAGTGGGAAAAAGTAGGGCTACCCCACTATGCCCTTATGTGTACCACCTCTACCAGCAACAGGAACTGCTGACGGAAGTGGAGATGAGGGTTTGGAAGGCCCAGGAGCGAACCATGAAGTATGGTGAATCTGAATCTGACCAGGAAGCGGATTCTGGGAACGAAACCGAGGAGGAGGAAGAAAATGAGGAAGAGGAAGAGGAAGAACCGCAGTTCACCTCCAAGAGGCAGAAGACCACGCCGACCCGGAATCGAAGAACGCCTCCGGTTCAACCCCGGCCGCGCAAAGAGGAGGCTCCTGCCAGACCGGATGTGCCATCCGGATCGGGAACCGGAGATCCGTTCGACGAGTTGGTTGGGATACTCTGCGGAATCCGGGCGGATTGGGAAATCAAGAGGCGGACGATCGAGGAGATCGCGGAATTGATTGGAGCGGATCCGGACAATCAACTACCACTCCGGATAGCTGAGAGTGTCATCAATCTGGATGAGCTCCGGAAGATGAAGGCGAAAAGCAAGCGGCAGCATGATGAGGTTGACACCCTCAAAGCCGAGCTTTTCGCCTTGCTCGAGAACGCCACCGCGACAAGGGAGATGGCGGAGGAAATGAAGAAGCTGGCCGCGGAGGTGAAGGATGTGCTCGGAGGACCCGGAGCCGCGATCACCAAGGCGCGCATGTTCGAAGAGGAGGTGCACAAGGAAAAGAAGATATCCGGAACAAGGGTGGTGCACATCCTCACCAATTTTGAGGAGCAGATGGAGAAGCTCCTGTCTAAGGCACGGGAGTCAGCGGACCAGATCGTGGAGAGTCACTACTAGAAAATTTCGTATTTCTGTTGTTTTGGTCGTGTTGATCCGGTCAAAATCTGATAGAAATCTGTTGAAATTCTATCAACAGATTTCTATCAGATTTTGACCGGATCAACGCGACCAAAACAACATAAATACGAAATTTTCTAGTAGTGAGCAGCCAGAAGCTGATAGAGATTCCGGTCCGGCTCTCTAAACTTTCACTTCCGGACTTGTTTCCGGAAGAGGCAACTCAGGAACCGGGAAAGGACAAGACGCCCCAGTCAAGCAAAGCACATAAGAAGACGCCCTCGACCGTACCGCAGCCGATCGACTTAGACTCCCCGGAAACTAATGAAGATCGCCCGGCTCCACCTCTAGATGGGGAACAGAACCGGAATCTAACTGAAGTATTCGAGTAGTTGGAAAGACCTGACGAGAGTCCTACCATCGGATCGCGAGTATACGAGACAGAATAGGAAGTGTTGTAGAAGTAGGAGTTATAAATTAGGAACCGGATTGATAGAGTATGAAACGGAATAGAATCCGGTTAGGATAAGGTAGAACCGGATTGTCAGCGCCTTTAGAGGCGGAAATCGTGTATTCACATTTTTTTTTTTGTATATAAAACAGTCTCTGAGCTGGAGACTAGGAGAGTTCTTTTGGCATTTCTTTGTGTACTTTCCATTGATCCGGCTTTGTGTGTTTTTCCCGAGTATTGGCAGGAGTACACGGAGTTGGAATAAGGGGGTATGTACGAGTGTGTTGGTAGAGTTCTCCCTTTGATGTATCTTTCCAGTTCTAAGTACATGTGAATGGGTCATCAAGAGTTAGGAGTGGATTCCAGATCCTCAGCATTTGCAGAAGCTTTGCATTCCGGGTAAGAAAGCCGTTGATTAGGCTAGGCGGATAGGGAGGGATTCCTTAGCTACGCTAGAACTCCTGGGTAGAAAATCCGGTTGAGTATCCTGACTCCTGTAAGGTCTTACCACCGTTGTTGGTAAACGGAAGAGCTTGGTAGAGGTTGGAACGGAAGGGTGCACTTGTAGCCACCTAACTTCGTACGGAACGGATTCAGCATCAAGGTCGTTGTAGTATGAGAGAATCGTACGGGAGGTCTTTGTGTAACCTGTGATCCGGATTGCCATCCGGATTGCTGTGAAGGACCAAACCGGATTCGAGTTAGTTAGGGGATTAGCGGATAGGAGAGTGGGTCTTCAACCACTATAAGTCACAGAAGGAGTGGTGGGCCTACCACTTTCAAAAGCAAGCGGCGAACCCTCTGATGGTAAAATAGAGGCAAAACTAAACCGGGTTTAGGAAGGGTGGACCGGAACGGATCCACTCAGGAGGACACTTAGGACCGGAAATTGCAGGGTCCTGAGTTGGAAAGTTAGTCAATAAACCGGAAAACTAGTGAAACCGGAATTAGTATAAAAGCTGGTCGTAGTCTTCCGGCGGGTTTTTGGATGTTCCGGTTTCAGAGGTAGAACCAGAAGTTAGAATTTAAGGGTTAATTGGGTTTAGCTCCTTGTTAGGGTTAGCTACTTCACAGAATCTCGTGGGTTTGATCTGCAGGGTCATTTTGTTATACTCTAGAGTGATTTTTGTGAGTATAATAGGGAAATTGCTTACTCTGTGCTACGACACCAGAACAATGAAACAAGTGGAAGAGTGCTGGGAACATAAAAGGACAAATTCTAGGAGTGACCCTACTCCCTTTTCCAGGCCTTAGCGCAATAGTGGAATTGGAGACGGGATCTGACCCTATCAAAAACATATATCGAATTACGGTTGGTATGTTCCCTTCGTGCACTTGCCCGGATTTTGTGAATATGGCTGTCTCGGCAATTGGAGGAAGGCAGCAGTATGTGAACTGTAAACATCTATATTATTTGTATAGGTATTTTTGCAAGATGGATATCCATGATGACAAGTTCATTCATGCATCTAGTTATAGCTTCAATGAGTTGAAGCTACTTCTATTTCGAGCGGGGCTCATCACTATCCTTGAGTAGACTTAGTGGCAATTTCTGATAAATTCATGCATATTGTATTTGTTTATGTATCAAGCAATAGAAATGATTTAAAACATGTACCAATCAAAATGTTGTTGCATTTGCAAAGTGTGGGAGTATGTTTCAGAAGTGTCATTACTAAATCGTGTGAAATGAAATTCCAATGCATGGGTTGAACCCTAATCCTATACTCTCGTGCTATCCTACATTTACGAAGATGAACCTAATTTACATTTTTTGCTTTGCCACGTCTTCTCTACAATCCTAGTCACAGTCAAGTCGAAAGAAAAAAAATTAGAAATTTAAAATACACAAAGTAAAACACTTAAGGATAAAAAATAAAAATCTACCGCATTAGTTTGCGGTAGTCAACAAAACCTGACCTTTAGCTTGGCTACCCCTTGTATACAAATCCTCTTATACTAGCACTTGTTAGAAATAGCAATCATTATGGGATATTTAGAAGCCCTAGTTCTCCATTCTCAATTTATCCCCTTCAAACAACACTGTAGAGTTCTTCCAAACCCATTACGGTCTATTTTATAACAAGTATTATACCCATACTTCTGTATAGTAGGATGAATAAGAGTTTAAAATGTATATATAATTTTAGAAGTTTGAAAAGTCAGAAAATAAGAAACCCAACCCTTAAATTATAAATTAAATGTAGACCACGGTTATAGGATCCACGGTCATAGGTCACAAAAATTACTATAAATACACTAGAAGAAAAAGCAGGGTTTTGCGACTGCGGTTTGTGACTAGTTTGTAGTCGTATCGGACGTTTGCGACTTGGTGATATTCTGGAGTCCGCAGTCGCAGTGGACAAGTCGCATGAGTTGCACTGTAGTCGCGAGGTTGTTTGTCATTCGATAGGCAATGGAGAACTTCGTCGATGAACTGCTGTGACATGGTTGCTGATGTGAAAGTTATTTCACTTATTTGTGTGCAACTGGTTTGCGACTAATGTGCAACTGGTTTGCGATTGACATACAACTAGCGTGCAACTAGTTTGCGATTGATGTGCAACTCATTTGCGACTAGAGTGCAACTGATTTGCGATTGACATACAACTGGTTTACAATTGATGTGCAACTCGTTTGCGACTAGTATGCAACTGGTTTGCGATTGACATACAACTGGTTTGCAACTAGTTTGTGACTTGGTTATAATTTATAGAGTTGTAGATTATAGAAATCTACAAATTGTAGAAATCTACAAAGTGTAAAAATCTACAAAATATATAAATATTAGAATTTCACTATCAAAATTCATTACACAAGAATGCTATAACTTACCATTCTTATCTGTTCAAGCTGATGGTATTCTTGACAATCGATATGGGACAATTGAATCGATTTTCAGTCATGTTCTAGTTGCATTGCACTTGTTTTCTAGTTGCATTTGAATCGTTTTTTAGTTGCACTGTAGTTGGGCTCTAGTTGCATTATAGTTGATTCCTAGTTGCATTTGAGTCATTTCTAAGTTGCAATCTTCTAGTTTTTAGTTGCAGCCTGTAATCAGAGCGATTGCATTTTTCCACGGTGGACTCTACTTCGCGCATAGCTGTCCACATGGACAACTGCGATGAATACTGGATATAGAATACCTCATGTTAGTTCTTCTGTTACAATATCGTAACCCTATTTTTCATTTTCCGACTACTTTGCAACTACAACTACATACATGTGAAATTTGGTGCAAATATAGAGGGCTACAGTCGCATCTCAGTTGTATAGGACACATAGTCGCATCTCAGTGAGTTGCAATGAACACGTTTTTCTTCTAGTGATAGTAAGTTTTTGGATGAAAAAAAATTTGACAAAAAAAATTTCCATAAATATACTTTTGGTGCTCACCGCTCACGAACTTCTCACTCGCGGCTCGCAAGCTCCCCGCTCCAAGCTCACCTACTAGCATCGTTGTAGTTGTGTGAAGGAAGTTGTGCAAGTCCTAGTTGAAGGATTGAAAGGAGAATAAATATTTGTGAGAAGATCTATAAAGTGAAGAGAGTATAGTAAAGTTGGAGAAAATACAGTGAATGTAGATTGGTTGATCAGAGATGTTGTAGAATTCTAATACAAATAGTTTTTAAAAAACATATAAAAAGTATAGTGGTAATTGCATTACCAATTTGGACTTATTTATAAAAAAAAATTCCTAGCCGAATTGGTATCCTGTGTGTGATGAATGTTTATGTGTGGATATTGAGAAACAAATTGGTGAGCCAGATTGGAGTATGTGAGAATTTTTTTGTTTAGTTGCAGTCTAATTGGGAATTGAAGTGTGTTTTAGTTTTGTGTATGTGATACCAATTAGAATGCTGAGTCATGAGTCAACCAGCAAGGAGCTGCAACCAAGTTGGATAATGGATGTCATTGTAGTATTATTACTATTACAAGTTGTGTGATCAAGGAGTGATGTGAGGGTAGTACTTCCAATTTGGAAGAATTAAAACTGGTTGTTATTGGAGATGAGATGCTACCCAAGTTGGAGACAAGATTAAAACAAGAAGTGTCAAGTCTCAATTGGAAGTTCAAGAGCCAAGGCTGTCTCAAGAACAAGATCAATTTGAAGAAAGAATTATAAAGCCAAGTTGGGTTTGTAGTGTTGTTCTAATAATGTTTTTGGTGATAGAGTTCCAAATTGGATTAACTTATTAGCATAGAAAAATCCTACTTGACCGTCTCCCTTGGAACGAACTTATTATACTAATAGGATAATTTCCGAATAGGTCATTATCCTCCTTCAACAGGAACTGAGAAGACAACTTTGGATGTGGAGAAGACGGAGTTGTTTATACAAGCGGCCGATTCATAGTTGCAAGAGATGCTCGAGCCACTTTTTTGAAGACCGAAATAAAGAGCGTGGTTTAAAAACCGATTGGAAGGAGGTTGAAGGTGCTATATCATTGCTTACAAAAAGACAACGAAGGAGGGATAAGACCATTGTGAGTGATGCTAAATTGGAGGCAACTCCAATGATACATTCTTATAGCAAACCATCTTATGGTAAGCCACATGTACCTTTGAAACTTGATGAATCGGGGAATTCGGCTATGGATGAATTAGTCAAGGGTATGCGAGACTTGAAATTGAAGATGGCCAAACTTGAAGAGAAAAACCATGGACATATTGATGCATCAAATCAATCATCAAGGGCAAAATTTGAACCAAGTGGAGGAAGGTTGCCTCCACGTTGTATGTGGTGTGATAGTTTTGAGCATTCGTGAAGGGATTGCCCTCATTTTACTGAGGCATTACGCAATGACATTGTGTTTTTCAAAGAAGGAAGGGTTCATGCAAGAGAGACTGGATTGCCATTGGAAACTAACTTTGGTAAGGGAGGTATGAAGGCATTAGTAGAGGGTACATCTAAGGTACATGCAATCTCAAGCAATGAGGGAATTACTTATGGAGTTGGACTTGTTTATGATTGTGCGGATTCAAGTGTTGAGCAATTGAACCAAAAATGTGCATTGTGACCGGATGCTATGAAATTTGCTGAGAGCAAAGAATTTTCTAAGGATACTCTACATCTTGCTAGTGAGTCTATCCGTCATACTACGGGTTGAAATGATCCAGTTGATAGCCTATCAGTTCATACTTATATTGCAAGGAGCCATCATGAAGCTGTGGTAGAAAAAAAACGTAAAAGAGATGAGGTCGGTGAAGGTCCATCATAAAGAATTACTAGAGCGGAGAAGGGAAAACAACAACCACGTGAGAAGGCAATGAAGAAAGCATCTTCCAAAGAGAAAGGCAAGGCTCCGGCTTACAAATTACAATCAGATATTGAAGCGGCTACAGATTTGAAGAAAGTATTGGAAGATCGCATTTTGAGTGGGAAGGTGGAATTTACGCTTGGAGAAGTTCTTGGGATTGCTAAGCGTAAATTTCATGAGGTTATTATTGATATTATTAAGCGAAAGAGACAAACTATGGGTGATACTGTAACTTCAAATGTACAAGGAAGAAGAGGGGTGGAAGATGATAAAGAAGAAGAATGTACATATGGAGGTGTTTGTGCAGGGCTTATCGGAGAAGGAGGAGAAATTCAAGCTTCAAGTCATTTCTCCCGCAATCATTGGGCAAGGGCTACAACGGAAACTTTGGTGAAATTGGGAGATCTTGAGGAGCCCCTTGTTGCATTGATTGACCATGGTTCAGAGATTAATTTGATGTCAAGAGAATTATATGAGAAGGAAAAATAGCCTATTGACACTGATTACGGATGGTTAATTCGTGCAGCAAACAATGCACGTGGGAGTTTATACGAGGCTTGTCCAAATGTGAAGGTGACAATTGGAGATGTGAGTGATGAGCAAAATATCTTTGTACAAGACTCTTCTATATATCCTATCATTCTTGGGCAACCATACATTACATCTATGCGGATGGAGACAAAGGTTATGAACAACGGATCAGCTTACACACGGATTAAAAGTTGAGATGGGAAGCGAGCAGTTCAATTTTTAACGGTGTGTGCAAATCATGAACGAAACCAGGATACATTGAGAACTTGACCTTTGCCAAGGGTGAGCAAAGAGTTTGGTGATCATCATGACCATATGGAGGATTTTCATCACATGCCATTGTAAGGCGGGATTGCAATGGTAAAAAAGTGATGGCTTCCCACCTAATAGACAAATTGATGAAGCCATACTAGGGAATTTTGTGGGTGTATCACGAGATGGATCTATTTTATTTAAAAATGTAAAAGAATTGAAGAGAGAAGAGAAACTCCATGCTCAAAATCTTGAGCATGAGTTGAAGAAGAATGGTGAGCTTGACGACGATGAGTATATATTGGGTATGTTTGAATAACCATGTTTTGGTGATACAATGGGGGATTTACATTTTTTATTGAACTTGGATTTTGGAGGTGATGATAAAGTAGTAAAGGTGCACTCAATGGATTTTTATGATGAGATTAAAAAGTTTATGGACATGCGGGAAGTGATAGTGGAGACTAAATATAAGACCATGGCAAAGAAGGTTAAACCAGTGGCATTACCACTACCACTTGATTTTGAAAAGAAGATAGAAAGGACTTCTATGCAACCAAATTTGAGGGATCCAAGGAAGATAGGACATGAATTCACGGATGAATCATTGGATGGATTAAAGATTGGAGGTGAAGACTTTTTGATGGATAATAAGAGAAAATATTTTAAAGAAATGCTTTCACGACATGGTAAAGCATTTGCTTTTGAATTGCACAAGATTGGGTGTGTTGATCCAAGTGTTGTAGCACCTATGGTTATTTTCACAATTCCACATGTACCTTGGAATTTGAGGCCTATTCCAGTACCAAGAGCTCATTTGCCAAAGTTAGTGAAATTACTCAATGAAAAGATTAAGATGGAAATTTTAGAGCCTTCTATTGCACCATATTCAAATCAGTGGTTCACAATGCCAAAGAAAAATGGAACATTGCGATTTATTCAAGATATGCAACCGGTGAATAAGGTAACTATTAGAAATATGGGCTCAAGTCCAATTGTTGATGAATTTGCAGAAGCGTTTGTTGGGAGAGCAATTTATTCAATGGATGATTTATATTCGGGTTATGACCAATTTCAATTGGCGTTACAAAGTAGAGATTTGACCACAATGCGAACACCATTGGGCTTAGTGAGAATGTGCACATTATCGCAAGGAGCTACAAATTCCGTGGCGCATATGATGAGTGGAATGAATAAGGTATTGAGGGATTTCATTCCGGATAAAACTATGCCATTTCTTGATGACGTGCCTATCAAAGGATGCTTGGAAGAAGAAAAAGATGAGACTTTGGATTTAAAGGGGTGCCGAAAATTTGTTGTAGATCATATTATTGATTGTGAAAAGATTTTAACAAAGTTGGAAGATGTTCACTTAACATTGTTGGGAGTGAAGTTAGTATTTGGAGTTGAAGAAGTTTTGATTGTGGGACATATGTGTGGACCTTATGGACGCAAACCATCTATGAAAAAGGTGGATGCAATTATGAAGATGAAAGAATGTGCAAATACTACGGAAGTTCGAAGGTTTTGGGGGGCTTGTATGTTTTATCACATTTGGATTCCGCATTTTGCACATGTTGCCGATCCATTGTATTATTTGTTGAGAAAAGGACAAAAATTTAAATGGGAGGAGCAACAAATTAAGGCCATGAAGAAGTTGAAGAAACTTCTTTCTTCACCACCTACTTTGAAAAATATTATTTATGATTCGGATAAACCAGTAATATTGATAGTTGACATTAGTCTAGTAGGGATTGGGTGGGCTATTGGACAAGATGATGATGATGGGAAGAGGTATGTAACAAGATTTGGAGCAAAGGTTTTGAATGCTCGACAACGAGATTATGCACAAGTCAAGAGGGAGTTGTGGGGAGTAGTAACCGCTATAAAGAGTGAAAAAGAATATTTGATAAGAGCGTCGGTGGTTGTGGAGACAGATTGTCTTCCTCTCTTGGGTATGATTTCGAGTTGTTCTACACCGGATATTGCAATGTTGAAGTGGATTGCATATATTAAGTCTTTGAATCCGGAATTCAAACATATTGCAGGGAAAGAGAATGCAGTTGCAAATGTGTTGTCACAAGCACAATATGATAATGAAGAAGGGATGGTGGATGATAAAGAAGATGTAGGCATAAACTTTTATTCAAATACCAATATTGATAAAAGGAGAAGGTTTATGTTTGGCTACACCACTTGAGTTGTTCTCTGAGGAGTTGTATGATGGTAAATGGTTACAAATTGGAAGGTATTTGACTTCATTGAAGCGACAAGAGGGATGGACGGACAAAGAATTCAAGGAACTTAGAAGGAAGGCTTATGGATATTTTTTACAAGGTGGATTTTTATGGAAACATCCAAAGCGAAGAGCTGGTATACCACAAAGAGTATTATGTGGTTTGGAATTGCAACAAAGGATCATCAAAGAGTTCCATGAGAGTTGGTGCGCGGGACATCGAGGTGTGTGGGCAACTTTTGCAAAATTAAAAGAGAAATATTGGTGGAAAGGCATGTATAAGGATGTAGTGGATTTTGTTGGATCATGTGAGACTTGTCAAGTATATTCAAACATACGTCATCAAGATGGATTACATCCTACTTATCCATTATCCATTCATTTTAAATGGGTGGTAGATCTTGTTGCAATGCCTATGGGATTTGGACAAAAGAAATATTTGGCACTTGCTAGGGAGGATTTGTCAAACCAAGTTGAAGGCCGAGCGCTTCGAACAAAGACAACAGAAGGTGTATGTCGATTTCTTTTGGAAGATGTTATATGTCGGTATGGTTGTATTGGGAAAATCACTGCAGATAGGGGAGAGTTGGATGCTAAAGAAGCACGAGAGTTCTTTAGCAATTTGGGAATTAAACTTGCATTGACAATGGCCTATAATCCAAAAGGTAATGGCAAAAGTGAGCGTGGCCATTCACCAATTGTCAAAACTTTGGTAAAAGCTTGTAATGGAAAAATGAGTGATTGGCCTAGACTTCTACCATTTGCATTATGGGTAGATTGTACTACACATAGTACGGTTACCAGTTACATGCTAACGGAATTAATGTTTGGACAAAACCAGTGATGCCAATTGAAGAAGTTGTACCAACATGGAGTGTCTTGCCTTGGACAGACAATCTTTCTAGAGAAGACTTGTTGGCATTACGCATTCGTCAACTTGAAAGAAGACCGGAGGATGTTGAGATTGCTACAAAGAAGTTGAAAGAGGCTAGAGAGAAGAACAAAGAGAGGTTTGATCAAAAACATCGGTTGCGTCCAAAACCTATTCAAAATGGTGATTGGGTGTTGGTTTATGATAATAGCTTGGATAATCAACATAGTACGGCAAGAAAATTTGCAAAGAGGTGGTTTGGACCGTATGTTGTTAAACAAGTCTATGACAATGCTACTTATTTACTTCGAGAGCTTGATGGGACGGAGTTGAAGATTCCAATTGCGGGAAAGCGAATTAAAAATTTTCAAAAAAGACATGAAGACCTTTCATTTGAGGACTTTAGAAATGATTGGTTTGAAAATGAAGATGGAGGAGATGAAAAAGGTAATGAAGATCAAGGCAGCGTTCGAGAGGTTGAAGATGAAGACTACGAAGATGTTCAAGACTACCAAGACACCGAGGACTAGAGTTGACCCACATAGGGTTAGCCGGCGGGGTTTGTGATGGCTACTTGAGGCAAGGGCTAGTCCTTGGCTCTCTCTTTTTTTTCTTGTCTCTTGGAGGGTTGGAGGAGGTGGAGGTACTTGAGTGAGTGAGTTGTGTTGTTATGGGAGGTTTATTTGAAGTAAAGTATTGATTTGGAGAGCTTTTGTGTAACATTTTGCAAGAATATTGGTTGAGTGCTATATTTTGGATCTGGGCTTTTGAAGAGTTGATACATAAGTGTGCCAAGTTTCAAATCTAAATCTACTATGGAGAAAAAGTTATGAGGCGTTGAAGTGAAGGTGTTTGGATTTCAAGGCAACCAAGGAGGGTATATGGAGGAGCGTCATTCTTATTGGATTTTTGTGATATGAACGTGAAACTTGGAGGGTACTCTTCTTATCTTATCTTCTACTTTGTGCCAAAATTTTAGCTTCAATGGACTTAAGATCTAAGAGTTAGGTACAAAATACAACCGGGGTATGAAGCCAGTGAAGGTTTAGAAAGTCAGTATTAGGGTAATGTCCACCAAAGTTGGACAGTATCTTGGATTGAGTTGAAAGTTGGTATAGGAGTATTTAAGTAGCTGATATACAATGTGGCAAAGTTTCAAGTCATTTGGAACTACTGTCCACTAGTTATGCTAGATCAAAGTTAGGTATGAGAGTTTAGGGAAATTTGACAAAGGTTAGGAAGTCAGTATTGGGGTAATGTCCACCAAAGTTGGATAGTATCTTGGATTGAGTTGAAATTTGATATGAGAGTATTTAAGTGGTTGATCTACAATGTGGCAAAGTTTCAAGTCATTTGGAACTACTGTCCAATAGTTATGCTAGATCAAAGCTAGATATGACAATTTCTAGGTTATTGAAGGAATAATAGGATAGGGATTTGGGAATATAGGGACCTTGAAGGTAGGATTATGATTATTTAGGGTGTTTAGGGAGATTATTGATGTATACAAAGCACTTTCACAGCAAAAGCTCAGTGCTATTCCGAACGTAATCACAAAACCTTGTAACACCGTTACGATTAGTTTTCCGGATTCCACTATTTCTTGTTTGGCACTTATTTCCTACTTTCCTCCTATTCCTAAGTAAGTTTTGAAAAAAAAACTCTACTAAATAACTCCTATCCTACTCTTACTTCATTTTTCCAAAATTTTGTGCACACCACATAACCCTTAAATGAATGTTTTCTGAGGCTCCTTCCTTAATCCCTAAAAGCCCAAGAAGTTTGGACAAAATACAAATGTATTATAAAATATATTAAGTTTTATAACTTTTTTGAAGTTTTCAACAAAAAAGATAATGTGAAGCATGAAAAGTAGAAAGCATTTGTAAGGTCAAAATTATAAAAGTATTTTTTGTTTCTCTTCAAATGAATTTTGAAGATATAACTTCAAAAAGTCACTTGCATAAGATTTAATAATGAGAACACCAACACCTTCCCCAAATAGTAAGTTTTTCAACATTAGGCCAATTCTAAACACTTTGTACTATTTCTCTTATAAATTTTTCTTGACTGTAGTGATCTTAGTTTTGAATTAAAATATTGAAAGATAGTCCAATCTTTAAAAATTGAAATGAATAAAAATTCTGAAAAAAAGTTTTTTTTCCCAAAAATGCTACCCAAAGTTGGGCAACGAACAAAAAAAATGGTCACTTGAGCTTCTAGGGGGTAAAACACACCAATTGTATATTATGAATGTACCTTCCAGAGTAACATAAACAGGTTCATTTACAGCATCTAAAAGAGAAGGATGAACAAACAAGGTCCACAATAATGCTTGTTTGAAATTCTAAGATGCCCAAAAGATAGAAACAATCAACAAGTCTCCACACACACACTCATGTCTTGCAGTCTGATGAGCATGGACCGAATTCTAACTAAACGCCTGTTGTAACAAGTGGCCACTTCCATATGTACAGAGGATCATTTTGGAAGTTTCACGAAACAACGTGACAAAATGTACCAATAGAAACAAAGAAACCACGCCCAACATTTTTTAAAACAGAGATATGTTCTGAAAAGTTACTAAAATCTAAGCTATACGCTTTCAGAGTGGCGGGACTTTCATCTCCAATTCAAGGAACTGAGGGATCTAATCAGAGAGGGGCTGCATTTCTAACAACAGTCAGTGGTGTGTATATCCCGAGTGGTTGTGGTGTGAAGACCGGCGAGAATCAAACAGGATTTGTCGGAGAGAGCCTGGTTTGTAGTGGTGTTCTGGAGCTTGGCCATAGCCATGACCATACTTAGAGCTATACGCGTCGTCGTTGTCGCCGTAGTTGTGTCCACGACTTATGTGAGGACCTGCTGCAGACGATGTGTGGTTCCAAGAGGGTGTGTAAAGGCTGTGCGAGTGCCTTGGGAACAACAACCGAAACGGGTTGTGAAGCTTTTGCGGCAAATAGTGATGATGGCGCTTGCGAATGTGCTTCAAGGCATAGTGGATGGTGTTGTTATCGGCGCTTCCCGTCACAACCAGTTTCTTGTTATTGTATGCACTTACTACATTGTCCACGCCTGCAACCAATTTAGATTTGAAGCCAGCAGTTAAAGAAAATGATCTGGTGTACACAATCTGGACGGGGCAAATGGCAACCCCTAGCAATTAAGGTAGTGGTCTACAAACCCCCACTTTGTATTGTGAAACTCAAACATAGTGATCAAAATTTGACCTCAAAAGATTTGGCTCTTTGACTCAAACATCCCTCCAAAGCTCCATACATCTCCCGAAAATCATGTCAAGATGCTTAAAGTCGCAAAATAGTATCCTTGATCAACCATGAACACCAGATAATAATATTGTTCTCTTGAATCTCACCTGGAATGTTCCTCAGAGCTTCTCTCAATCTATCTTCGCATTTTGTGCAGCATTTTATTTCGATGGGCTGCATAAAACAAGTAGCAACAGGTAAGAATGCAAGGAGAGATTTTCAGAACCCTCTGCTTGAACACACCTAGATCTCCATCATTGAGGGACGGGTGACAACTGTAATTTCGAGTTTAGAAAAGCCTGATACCGGTTTCATGTCACGCGTCATATAATCTTGGGTGTACTGAGGATCCAACTCATGACGATGGTTGTGGTCGGTATCGTCATAGTAGGCACTGTAACTCCACCCTGGCTCCATGCCCTCGTAGGACAACTGCAAACCACACGTCTTAGGATTGCTTAAAACCTCAGCTTAACATTTTACTCACTTTGGACAACATCAGTGTGCAAACCCCGTTCATAAGTACAAATTCTTTTCAAAAACACACAACTTCAGGAGGCAGGTGCTCACCTCTGTCATCGTGGCCATGTTGCACGCTCCTGCCTCCCCAGTTTAGGCTTCAAAGCTCGATTCCGTTTCAGAATCACTGCGGTACAAGTGACCAGAAGAGCCAATCTGCCCTGCGAAAAGAGGTTCAGTGTAATTTGCAGAAAAAGATCATCTCTCATACTTTTAAAAAAAATGGAAGGAGCATCAAGCTGCAGCCCCCACAGCGAGATGGGATGAACTTGGAAAGGGACGAAACCAGAGCACATATATAGTTCCGCACCTATCACGTATTCGACAGAAGTTTATATATTGTACAACAAAATACGACTCAAGAGATTGCTCAGACACGGAAGAAACGAATTTGAACTTCGCCATTGTTTGGAGGAGTTTCAGCGGAGAGTCGGTGGAGATTCGATTCCAATAACATTACCGACAGACGTAATACTCGACGACTCCACATTCCACAGAAAATGGCAGCCTGCCGAGCCTTCGATCAGTGGACTAAGAATAGCGGTTGAACTTTCAGAGAATCCTGACTCAGAACAGGGATCAAGGATAAACGTCAGTAAAATTTGTAGCAGGGCATCAGTGTTGGAGTGCCTCAACTGAAGGAACCGACAAACTCCCCCGGACAAGTTCACGTGTACAAGCCATCTTCTCTTCCTTGCATACGGTCGAAGGAATAAGAACCACTCAACGTCAAACGCGTGAACATACGCCAATGATGCTGAAACCACGGAATTGAGAGCGAATATGCACTCTTTAAGGTAAGGTATGGAGGCAACTCATTCCCGATCAACAACCCATTCTGGCACCCTAGGGTGCTGTAATTTTGTGGAGGAGGTGATTAACAGTTCCCAGCACACTTGTGGCACATTATCATTGGCTACTAAACTCTCAATATTGCAACCAATCCTTGTTGGATTTTGCAACCAGTCCTTGATGAAAAAATAGGATGGTCAATATAATAAATACAGGTGGAATAGAATCTTCAGCTAAAAAATGCACAGTAATAATGTTATGAGAAAAAAAAATTCTGAAAAATTGTGGAAACCTTATGAAATAAAAATCTAAAAAATTATAGAAACCTTATGAACTCTATTTTTGCACATGGCAAAATTTTCCCACTATTGAAACCTACCTTGCAAATAAGTGTATCTACTTAAGTGGTCAAAAATGGATTGCCTCCCTTAAGTGCACCCAAATGTAAAACGAGTCATACATGGACACCTAGAATAAGCCCTAAACTAAAGTGCAAGTAGACCAACTATTGACAAACTAAAACACAGTGACTATTGACAAACTAAAATATAGGTGGATTGACTATTGACAGGTGAACTTCCATGAATGTGTCAAAGTGATGGTGAGTTTCCATGAGTGTATCAAAGTGATGAGGCCAAGTTTTGCATTGGCCAATAAAATGAATGATACAAACTTAGGGGTTGTTGCTTTTGTGTATTTCCGTGTCCACATTGAGGTTAGTCTATTGTCCATAGTAGGTGTATGTACTTGTTTTCAAAAACTCATATTATATTCATACAAGCTTGAAAAAATATGAAACCAATTTTGTTGGTTTCCTAAACGATTTTCTAACAAATGCACATCATTTTATTTTGTACCTACCCCAAGATCTGCAAATCTCGAATAAGTGTCACATTTAGGTGCTTCTACCTTACTGCACTATTCTTTTGTAAGTGGAAATCTGCGAGTACAGATTGGGAAGAACTTACAAAATTCGCATCGCTTTCACGCGAGGGCAGACATTTTGGATCATGCTCCGAGGTTCTTATTCGCAATCGAGATTCCGCTGGCAGCCTCAAACTCAGCGACGAGCCCTTAGAGTTCAGTTATTTATTACAAACCGCAGAGAACCCTAGTTTACACGATACAAGCTCGCCCTTACCGAAAGCCCATGCTGGATGCCTTTCTTGAAATCCATCGACGCTGAAAGACATTCCTTGTGGTCATATTTCCGAGCTCTTAGATCAGAATGAATTTCTCAAGGTCGGTTTCTCTCCGAAACTCTAATCCACATCGCAAAGGGATGACTTCACACGAACATGCAAAACCTACTCAACCGACTCGTCCAATTCCAGCCTCGTCCCGAAAGACAGTCTCACACTTAACGGTATGCCAGCCGTCCCGATGGCATTCAAACCTCAGAGAGTAGATAATCTCGGCAACTTTAACCAACTCTTTCGCACTTCGCTCCATACTGGCGCCAAGGGACGTGAGCGCATGTGCGGCGAGAACGGCGATGGCAACAGCGACAGCAAGCACAGGCCACGATTCCTTCTGCATCGGTCTACGTTAACTGCTACAACAACACTACTTGTGCACGACAAACCACTGCCTTCAATTTCAGAATCTGTGCAATTCATCCTTGCTGCCATATAAAGAGCTGGTCAGTCTGCTAATTTGCATCCCCAATTTGCTGCAGAGAAATAGAGTTTGCAAATTGCTACATCTGCAAAGACCAACACTAAACTGGACTGGTCAGTAAGGGAGGGCAGTTATGGATCAACCAAGACCTATAGTGCACCCAAAGTCTTACCCTCAAAAGTACATCCTTCTATAAGCAAAACTCTGTGACGGAAAAAGTCGACACACATACCACTATCATCTGGCAAGAAGTGGCAAAGGAATCAGAGAACAAAAATACCAGTAGAAATTGAGGAAAGGTTTGCACAACATTGTACAAAATCTGTTGCGTTGGAACAATAGTAGAACCCTTTGTATCCAACTCCACTATGTACGGTGTTCACAACATTGGTACAAAAGACCTTCAACAAATACACATCGACCTCGACCATCTCTAGCAAAACGTGCTCTGGCCATTTTGGCCACAAAAATGACGGCAGGGTCGGTTGCTGGCAAACCAGAGGTCAACAGCCTACTTCACACTACCGGTTGTCCTCTTCCGTGCAATCCATAGGTGGATCTTTCTCTGCAGTAATCATCGCTTCGCCACTACTTTCAACCCCTAAAGGACTGGCATCAGCATCATCAACTGCCACCTCACTCTTGACTTCAGGTTGCACAACCATGACCTCAGGAGACCTGGCATGCACAACTGAGGAATTCAACAAAGACGCAGGCACTCTGCGAGGAGTATTCCATTTGGAGCGCTGTCTTTTTGGTACATTATCCGCTGAACGCGTAATAATAGGAGCTGGGGCACTGGGAAGAGCTTTGCCAGTCATCTGTACAGCACTCTTACCAATTCCCACCTTCAGCTTTCCTTTCCCAACCGTACGAATATCACCAGCGCTTCTCTTCAGAGGGAGCGTATATCGCTGCTGTCGTTCCAATGCCTCCATTATAGAATGCCGATTTATATAATGTTCATCTTCCGTCTCCTGTTAACATTTCCACTCAAGACATTCAGTAAGCAGTGTCACAGTACACCCCAAGCTCAGATACGACCCCCAAAAACCATTTCATTGATTACCATGACAACACGCACGTTACCACCCGTCAAATCTTACCACAAAAAGTGAAAATGGGACCTGCACAACACCCGTAAAGATCTACGTCTCCATGCAAAAACAAAAACAAAAATGCAAAACTAGATGGTAGCATGTTCTCATTACTTCGCTGATCTTTACGGGTGTTCTCATGACTCTAACGCAGATAAGAAAATAAGCAAGAAAGTTCACTTACCTCATCACTAAATGACTCTTCGCTGAGTTGCACTGCTGGGTTTGGATCTTCTACGATTCTCCACAATGGAGTTTCAATATCAACATGACGTACTTGTTCAACGAAGGTGCTACCCACATGCACAGGCATGACCATATTATTGATGTCATAGTCAGAGGCTCTGCGTCGTGGCAACCCAGAACCTGAACTCGATCTTCCCAAACCGCCACTAGAGGATGATGGAGGCCCTCCCCGTGGTACAGCCCTTGGGGACGGCGACGCTTGACCAGATGAACTGCCTCTTTGAGGAATAGAAGGAGATACACGCGGTGAGAGGTTAGAGACACCAGCTTTTGAAGTTGCTGTACTATTCTTCCGAACAGCTGCTTCTTTCCTGAGTATATGCTTTTGCTTTTTCACGCGGACTTGCAACGCTTCAACTTGCCACAGAATCTTCTCCATGGAGTCCTGCCCAACGAAGGCAATATCTGCAGCCTGTTGTTGTTCCAGGTATTCCTTCTCGGCAGTGGTTTCTGGTTCAACTTTGCAAACAGATCATCCAGTCAGTAAAGAGTTGAAAATTATTTACGAGCACAGTAAGCAGTGAGATTCATCAAATTGATGATTGTAACGGACATGAACAAAGGGGAGACAAAGAGACTACTTGCAAGCATCCATATCATAAAACATAGTATAAGACAAATGCAGACTAATCGCTTAATACTACTGCCTTTGCACGACATAAATTTACGCCAACTGGAGTCATGTCAAGTCTCGTAGTCACCAATAACTCGCGACTATGATACGGGTGTTAGGATGAGAAAGACCATAGTAAATAAATTTGCGGAGAACTAAGGTTAGACACACACTTTCAAATTCTGTCTGTTGAACCTGCTGGCTATCCACCTTCCGTTGAGTCAAGCCAAAGTCATCATCTGATTTCCGCTGAGTCTTCCTTTTCTCTGCGGCAAGAGTTAAAGAGAATAAGATTGTGCAGACACTTATTAACCTGATCACTTTCATCATCAGACGCCACATAAAAAATACATCATAATACTATCGTGCGCGGTACAGTCACCACTGTCTTAATGCAGTACATCTTTACACACAGACTACACTGCAAGACCTAGACGACCTAAGTTATAAGTATCCTACCTTAAATAGACACTACATGAGACTTGTGCTCTGCAATCATCCAAGACAAGCAGCTCATGCTCAACGTAAAACTCCAGACCTAACTAGACAAACAGCACACAACATAAACTATAATAATTATTATATGAACCAAAATCTGTTGAAATGTATTTCATCTGTGATAGTAAACATATAGCATGTTACACGTGAACAATGCTCAGACATGTCAGTGTTGCTAAATCCGTAAGTTCACTTGAGAATTGACACTCGTAGTGAAAGTGAACTTTAGGAATATCCTTCAGTACCATATCGCGAGAACACAGGATGTCTTCCCAAATCCAGGTCTAGAGCATCCTCGGCTCTCTTGCGATGCTTGCGGTGTATGACGTGGTGGTTTCGCAGTATCTTTACTGGCACAGTACGAGCTGATGTGCCTTCCCCAACCTCTCCTTCCCATCGCCAGATCTTCTCACTTTGAGCACTCTTCAATAATTTATCATATTGGACTAACTTAGCCTGGATCGCCTGTGTTCGTAGCTCCAACCAATGACACCTCCACTCGATGCCACGTCTGGAAAGCCTCCAGTCTGCATCTAATGCCTTCTTTCTTCTGTTTACAGAAACATCATCTTCCCTCAGAATTCAATAACATCCGAACATCTGCTACACCAGATTGTTGTCATAAACTTTCAACAAATTGACTATCAAAGGTCGCGCTATACCTCTCATTTGAGGGAAGTCCATCATCGTCATCCAGTAGCCCAACTGCTCCATTGCCATCACGTAAAACTGACTCAGCTTCGAACATTGACGGCAACTTGTCGGAATCATCTTCACCTTCCCATGCACTTCCAGCCGAGTCATATGAGCTTGAAGATTCTGTGGCATCACCTTCTGCAGCGAAGCGCTGATCCTCGGACTTGACATCCATCTCTCCTTCTAAATCAACGTCTTCATCTCTTTGTCCAAGCGCTGATGGAATAGTAACAGGTAACCCTTCTGAAAAACTGCGACAACTCTCTACGATTCGCACTTCCTTGCCAGCATCTAATTTCAGAGCTTCTATGTGCGTTGATGTTTCTACCGAGCCTATATCTGGATGAAGGAGAGGCGTGACCTTTCCAGACATCTCATTTTCCCGTTTCTCTACTTTAGATCGCTGCGTCAAATTAGTGTCCTTTCCAACTGAGGCACCATTGCAAAGTGAGGCAGCTTCTGAAGATGGAGGCATATTTTCAGCTGAATCAATAGCGGCGCTCGATATAGCCATCTTCAATCCTTTGGGAACCAAAGACTTAGCATCCTGATAAACCCTAGCCTCTAAATTCTCAGAAGTGGAATTTGCCGACACGCCAAATATGGAATCCACACTGGCATGTGATACACCAGTTCTGTTCAGTGCAACCAGGCTCTCTCCACGGCCCTCGTATTCCTCTAGGCGCTTCTTGCCACGACGAAGAAGATCATCAGCCGCAGCCCATATAATACTACGTTTCTGATTGCACCGGAGGGCATTGGAACAAATCCGCTCAAAATCTCCCTGCAGACAAAAGGAAACCACACGAGTCTTAAAGAAGCAATTCTCTATTATCAGCTGAGACCCTCACGTTAAAAAGTAAAACTGCACATTATACGCATTATCGTTCCCTGGTTACTCAGTCTGATATTCCATTGAACGTCTCGAAAGGTGAATTGCCTCAGAGTTTTTCAGAACTACAAAGCCAACCATGATTAATCACAGAAACTTCACAATACTCAACTGTAAGATCCCATAATGATCATCGTCACTTGCTCACAAAGCCCAAAAAAACTTTCGAAAAAATGTACCGAATAGCTGGTGCCACGCACTCATTGATGGATGACACACTGCCATGCTAAATTTACAGAGTTTTATCACATCTAATACCCTCCATATTAATTGTGACGGGTGTTAAACTCCAACATAACACTGAAGAATTACGAGTTTCCTGTTTCAGAAAATAACGATTGCTGAACATACCACAAATACGCGCCACGTAAGATACTGTTGAGTTCGAATCTTTTCTTGCATCATTGCAAAGCACATTGAGGACTCGATACCCCTTGAGTGATTGGGTGCAGAAAATCCATCCAAAGAACCCATAAAATCTCCTCTGGAATCTAAGCTGGTATGCGCACGATCACATACGGGGAATCAGAATTATCATGCGAAATCATCAATGTATACATATATGAGAACCGGAGCTCCTACCACGTGCTTGCTTAATGCAGAGCATCCAACACACGTTTCAAAAATCTGAACGTCTATATAGATGATCTTACGTTAGTATAGGCAACAGCGAAAGGACGAAGCACTATAGAACTCCAAATGATCAGGGGGCATATCATTCGATATGCATTTGGAAAGTTCAAATTCATCTGACATGTTCTAAGAAAAAATGTGGAAATGTACGCATGCACAGAAGCGCGAATTATCAAAAGGTTTCAGTAAGTAGCTGCCCAAGCAAGCTCGCAGTGCATAAACTCAAAAAAATAGGGCATGCAATGCAGTTTGAGAAATCCTGGCAATTGTCATGATTTAACAGCATGAAATGTCCACCGGTACATCAATTATCTCAACCATGCAGTAAGATGACCCACACTGCTGATGACACGAAAAAGAAAAAACTCCAAGTTGTAAATTGACGTAATGGCCATGCAGACCATGAACACATCTTCTACGAGATGCCACGGATACATAAAACAAGCTCATGCAGGAATTCTGCACAGCGAACCGAATCGAATGCCAAGGTAACCTCCACGACAAATTCATATCTGCTGTCTGTTGTCTTCAAGGTCTACGAGTACTGACGTTAACACAGATACAAATCCTTTTAAGCTCTAAAAGACAGATGAAGAGATCAGGACGAAGCCAGACTAAAGAAGAATGAGCGATGAAATATTAACTCAATTGAAGTGACCCAATACCTCATTAAGGATTCCAAGACACCAGAGAGATTCGTCACTTTCGGTACAGCAACGTTCTCCTCAACCGGTTGCATTCCGACTCCATTTCCAATATTGCTCCTACCATTCTCCGATTCCTGCTCTGCGGCTTCGCATCTGAAACTCGTATCCAAATGATCCTGAATAATCTTGCAACCTTCGTCACTAGTCTCTACCAAGGCTACTTTCCCTGTTTTTATCAGCAGCGGATGAGCCAGCCCCCTCAGTAAGGTGTCACCTACTCCAAAACCAAGGAAGACTTTTCAAAACTCTGATTGGTGTCATATACTATTTATAAGCCAGCTAGCATCATGTCAGCGATCGCAGCCCGAATAGAATCTTGTACGCGGCCAGAAAAGACAAAACCACAGGAACAGCAATATTTAAAAACAACGCAACTTGCAAAGAACGTTGAAAAACTGCAACAAGAGAATGCAAATTGCTGCTATATGCTAGTAGTAGGTATTTACCGCCGTACAAAACAAAACCAAAACGTACTTTCAACACTCCCTCGTCCTGCTCCAATAACACCAGATACCTCACAAAATGCAGGCTCTCCACACGCTTAAGTCTTAAGACCAGAACCCTACCTGCACCAGACTTCCGGACGCACATCAGCACCGCTGCTTCCTCACGCCCCGACAGCGTCAAGAACTCATATCTCCTCGCACTAAAACCTCATGCACCTATCTCCGCGCGTCAAAATTTCGGCACCACAACGCACACCACCTCCGCACTTCCCACCGAAATAACAAAACCGCATCCCATACACACTGATTTCACAATGTCCGCCTCGCGCTTTGGCAACCTCCTTCCCCTTCCCCTTTCTTGAACTTCAAGTGAGGAAAAAAACATAAACGGAACTCTGACTTCCTCCCGCCTGCTCCTCGACTTCGTCGCCGACCATACACTAATGAACTACCGCGCACACAACAAACTCTCGACGTCAAGAACTCACATCGTCCAACGAAAACATCAACGCCTATTCCCCGCAACTCGCCATTTCGGCCTAAGAACGCACAACCAAACCCGACGCCTCCACATGATAGTGATTTTCAAATGCTTGCGGTACACGCTTTCTTGATCTTCAACTCCGAAACCCTCTCCTCGCGGCGTCGTTCGAGCTCCACTAAGTCAGAGAACATGTCGCGAGCTCCCCAAACCCCAAACCTGGCAGCCTGGCTCCCTGAAAAGCGCATGCATGAAAGGAGGCCTGGAGAAAAGAAACGGCTAGAAAGCGACAACGGGACGGGAGACACGGCAATGGCGAGCGAAGTTCAGCAAGTTCCCAAGACAGACGAGACGAGACGAGACGGAGGCGCTTTCTTTCCCAAGGAATCGCATGGGCATCATCAAAAGAGACTGGCTCTGCACGCGAAGTCCTCGCCGACCTAGCCAGCGACACTTCAGGCCTTTCGTTTTCTTCGGAGGCGATGCAACAAAAAGACGACGACGACGACGCCGTGGGCACTCTGGCAGGCACGGCACGAAGGGAGACGATCCCTGACTACATGCGGCGACGACGACGACGAAGACGACGGTCCGATGACGAATTCCGGCTTGGTCGGTCCGTTGGTTGGTCCCGGCCTATGGGCTGCCAGCGGTCGTGCCAGCTCACGTCCACGGCCGCCGGATTCCCAACGAATCGATTCAATCTCCCGGACTGTCTGCTTAACTACACTAATTTGTACTGTTAGTGTGTGTTCCAACTAGTACTCACTAAAATGATATATGTATTTACAAAACGTATAATGGATATAATACAAATTAGTTTGGGTTGTGTTATTGTAATAATTATAACATAACATAATTATAACATTTATTAGTCTCTAATTTTGATTTTTACAAACACTAATTTATATTGTTAATGTGCGTGATCCAATTAGTACAAACTATTGTGTCATTCTATATCGTTAACAATAAGTGTCATAAACTACATGTACTAGCACATACATGCCCAAAGGCAAATCCACACTACAACAAGGCATGAATGAACAACCATTCAATTATTTTGTTTTTTTGTTTTTTTGAATGCTATAACAATTTCTAGTGTTTATAATTCTAAATGTGCACCCTAATGGTCTCAAAACACCATATCAACACTTTGGGTTGTTTGAACCAACATACACAAGGGTTTCAACTATCTCGCTCAAACTCTCATATCTTTTTCAATTTTAATCAAAATTGCACAAAACAAGTTTGACATACATTCAAGAGCTTCTTTTTAGTCCTTCTTAGCAACCATCTAAGCCCTCCAAGACCTTCCAACTCTAGATCAGCACCTTCAACACCCAAAACTCTAAAACTTGATTTGCTAGTGCTTCCACACGTCACCACCAACACCACAAATTCCTATCAACTAAAAAAAACCACAACATATGCAAGATTTGAACAAAGTGAAGAAGCAAGGGGCGGCCTAGGGTTACAACCACCCAAAGGAGCCCCCAAATAGTTTCATTCACACCTCTTATAGTCTCAAAACAATAGTTTAGCCCCCCAATGGCCAATACATGGCCATTTGAACTATACCAAGCTTACAACATGCCCTACAAAACCTACTAACTGCCTGCCATCAAATAACATGACATCACTAAAACAATAAATGTATTTACAAAAGGTATAATGGTTACAATACAAACTAGCTTGGTTTGTGTGATTGTCATATTATAACAAAACATAATTATAGCATTTACTAGTCTTTGATTTTGATTTTTAGTTGCCTTTCTTATTTTCATGTGAGAAATCCTTGACCTAAGGGCATCTTCGACCTTGCCCATTCAAATGATACAAATCTTATTTCCTTGCACACATCTTGTTTGAAGGCTCTCCAATGCTACTAAGCACATCCCTCCTACTACAAATATCATAGAGATCTCAACTACTATTGCAAACAAATATATCATTGAATTTCATAGTACATTACATATAATCAAAAAAATTGTCATCATTTTTAACATATAGATCAATTGAAGTTCAAATCATATTTAGTCATGTTTTGTATATAAATCAAATAAAGTATGACTATATTGAGTATGATATAGTTTTGTACTACTATTTTTGGGTGCCTCAATATAGTCATAGTTGGTAATTACTAAAATATAATGATTCATGTGAGATTTTTTGGATTTTATCAATGCCAAGTTTTTTAATGACACTAGTTTTAACAAAATCTAAACAATAAAGCTAGTTGAAATTGACAAGCAATGAGAAACTCAAGTCAAAATACACTTACATTAAGTGCCTTCAAAATACACCTTCACCTTCACTTGATATGCACGTAAGTATTGCAACTCTAGAGAGTTTCTTGAGACTTCTAAACAACAAGTAGAGAAACATCAATTACATGGAGAACATCAAGAAAATAAAGTGGAAAATAAGAGACCAAAAGAAAAATCAAGACACCAAAAAAAATTGAAGAGCAAATGAAAGGTCTTCAAAGATAACAACAACTTCAATATAAGTAAAAAATTGCAAGAAGAAATTGTGAAGAGGATACAAATGTTCTTCCAATCACACATACACTCTCCACAAATAATGTTGCACCAAATTAAAAAAATTCTACTAACAAATTCCTATTGTATAAATGGACCATTCAACCATCCAAAAGAAATTCTTAAGGGCTTTTGGCAATAGATTGTAGAACCTAGAAGATATAATATTTACAACCCAAAAGCAAAATCAATCTAGCAACAAGACTACTAGGATACAAAACATTCTCCTCACAAAAGATTCAACAAATTCACAAAAGAAACAACAATAAATAGATTCCTACAAATTCTAGAAGCATCACACTTCAATGAACCAGAACACATCTTTAGAAATAGTCTAAACTCACTTTATCTTATTTCAACACAAATCATACTTCCTACACTACAACATAACTACCTTGATAAAACAATGTTAGCATTAATTGTCAACATGTTAAATAATAGAACATAACCTCTCACTCTAATTAAAGTTAGAGCTAACATAAACATCTTTGGAAATGAAAAAGCAAATATACTAGCAAAAGCAAGTAGCCAATAATAATATAGACACCCTTAAAGAGATTATGATAATGTCCATTCAAAACCTTTATACTTACATTAAGATTTTTAACCCCTAAAGGTTCCATAAGATTTTTAACCTCTAAAAGACCATTGTTCCTTTGAAGGAGAAATGGAGTTTTGGGCAGGTACCTATGGGCTTAATTTCTATCATAATTTTTAAATTTTTTTTTTAAGATAGAAAAATTGATTAGCTTCATAGAAATATAATTTTTTTTCAATTAGTGCCTAGGAACAAATGTTATACCCAAATAAGCTCAAAACATGGAAGAAAGGGTAGCAAAAAAAATATCAAAAGTTGATTTTTTTTTTAAATTATTTTTTCTCATAGATTATATTTTTGTCTATATGGAAAGCTTTTATTCATTTCATTTGGATTTGTTATAAGAAAGTTATGAACAATCTTGTTTTTTAAGCAATTAGAGCATCTTCTTGAAAAAATAACTTGTAGGATTCATTTCTAAATGCAATTTTTACAATTTAACAAAGAAAGTTCTACATGGATTAGTTTTCTTTCAAAAAAATCTCACCAATAAAATTAATGCATTTTAATTCCATTTCACAGATATTAATAATTTAGATTTTCTTTCTATCTTACACCTACTCCTACTTAATAATTTTTTAAAGAATAAATATTAAATTCTTAAAATAAATCCTAGAAAGTTCTACATGGATTAGGTTTCTTTCAAAAAAATCTCACCAATAAAATTAATGCATTTTAATTCCATTTCAGAGATATTAATAATTTAGATTTTCTTTCTATCTTACACCTACTCCTACTTAATAATTTTTTAAAGAATAAATATTAAATTCTTAAAATAAATCCTAGAAAGTTCTACATAGATTAGGTTTCTTTCAAAAAAATCTCACCAATAAAATTAATGCATTTTAATTCCATTTCAGAGATATTAATAATTTAGATTTTCTTTCTATCTTACACCTACTCCTACTTAATAATTTTTTAAAGAATAAATATTAAATTCTTAAAATAAATCCTAGAAAGTTCTACATGGATTAGTTTTCTTTCAAAAAAATCTCACCAATAAAATTAATGCATTTTAATTCCATTTCAGAGATATTAATAATTTAGATTTTCTTTCTATCTTACACCTACTCCTACTTAATAATTTTTTAAAGAATAAATATTAAATTCTTAAAATAAATCCTAGATTTTCAACTCAATTCCCCACAATAAAGATTTAACACTCAAAACTCTATAGTGCAAAAAAATTTATTTAAGAAGGTTCAAAGTCAAACAATCTAGTCTTGCAATGTGTTGAAAACTTGTTTTCTTTTACTTTAAACACAAATATCTTGCAATTTGTGTAGTCAATATTTTTGAAATTTTTTCCACACATATTTATACTAGTTAGGTGTAATATCCTACAATTAGATGTACAAAACAACAATTAAAATTTTTTTTTGCTCTTTGCTATAGAAATGGCAATTCTGAGTATTTTTTTGGCAAAAAAAGGCCTTGGTTCTTTAGTGGTTAAAGCCATATTTTAATCAAATGAAAGATATAGAAAACAAACTAATAGTTTTTAAGCTCTTTGGTATTAACAAGAGGTTAAACAACAATGACATCCACTACAAATTCTCTAACAACTTCTAAGAAAATTCTTATAACATATATGCACAATAAAATGTACTATTAAAATATAGAGATGGGATAATATATGAGACCCTACAAAAATATGTCTTCTAGCATATACTATATCCAACAAGTACATGTCCTTTTTGCAACCTACACCAATGAGATACACAAATCCATGTTTTTCTAGTATGTAATGAAAAACACATCAACACTCTCTAAACAAGGAGACATAATAAAGTAGTATATGAACTCTACAAGCTTCTTATTTCTACATCTAAAACAAGATGCTTCACATTAATGAACACAAGCATATTCAAATCTAAAACACTAGATAACACAATGCCATCATGTCTCCTACCATACTCATAATTTCTACCCAAATGTCAATGTAAAGCATGACTCAAACTAGATATACTCTGTTTACTAAACCAATCCATAAACTCCATAGTCACCATTTTCAATCCAAATACCAACAATCCTTTACAATTTATTGAATTTACAATCAGCAACAATAAGTACTTATGAGCTATACAAACTTAAGCACTAAAATATCATAACTTCCTCACTAATATGTATACATAACTACTAATAATTGTTACAACTGGAACTCATGGAACATCATACACACCATCCATTCAATCTCTATATGAAAAACTCAAAATTCCAATGAAAGACATTCTAAACATTCTCAATGAAATAAATTCAGTTGTGATAAGATATTCTATTCCTATATTATAATTATTATTGACTAAAACAAGATTAAGAAACAATCAAAAAATATACTTATAAATCCACCATAAACTATAAAATCCTTTTGCAAAATGGCTTGTATTGATCAAATATATTCATAATACAAAGCACAATCCTTCAAGAATATAAAATAAAAACAACTCTAAGATAATTATACCTAGAATCTCATTGTCAATGAGGATAAAAGAACCTATATACAACAAAAATTTACATCATAATTCACTGAAGCCATTGCAACTCCACCCATCCTTAACTTCCATCTATTCTATCAAATCCAAAGTAGCATATGTAAAACTTGCATCATGGAATCCCCAAAATTGCACACCTACCTTTTCATTTACAAATGAGTCTACCTAAATACCCTTCTCAACATGAACACCCTCTTATGTAGTCATCCAATAAAACCACTAATTACATTTTTAACCGTAATATGTGCATTTGGATATATACTATCAAAACCATAAAATTTTGCAACACACTCAACTTCCTGCAAACAATTAATATGTGCCTCTATTACAAAACTTATGGAAAACACTGCATCCTAAATGACATGAAAGTTAAAAAGGTTAACCTAAACCAAATCTAATAAATACCAAGCTTGCACCCCACCATGCATAAAAATACACAAAATAAAAATTAAACTACTATAACATTAATAAAAATAATTAATATAATTCAATATGTTGGCTCAAATACTACACTACATCAAAATGTCCGATAGCTCTCAAGAATAAGGCCACAATACTCACCCCCCCAATTACATATTAGATCATAACCACTACAAATCAATCACAATATTGTTTATAATCAAAACACTATTGGTCATTTCTGGAATGTTTCTTTACTAAACTACAACACATTAATTTGCAAAATCTTGTAGAATGCAAATTGTGCATGAATTGTGCTTAAGTAAATGCTACTTTTGAAATAATTTTTAAAAACACCATTTATCAATTAAAACCAAAGGAGAAGCCAAATTTTTTAGATTCATTTGTTTTCAACGTACATAATAAATTAATTGTTTCTAAAGGATAAGCCTTTGAAACCGCAATAAACAATTAGTCCAAGAGGCTCAATGTGACAATTAAAATTAAGTTTTAGGTGTAATGAAGGTTTAAATATAAATATAAAATCCCTTCTTTATACAAATGTTCTCTAATTCTAAACGTATGTTTATTGATGGCTATAGTTCAATTTTTTTTAAAGTTTTAATCTAATTAAAAGCCTAAGTACATTGAGCATTTTATCAAAATTTCAAAACAACTCCTAATGATCCAAGGGGGCTTGGATAGCACTTACACATGTTGTGCAAGTCACAATGATAGTATTATGCAGACCGCCAATTTGGATCATCATATATTGATTGGATGGATAGATGAATTTATGAGCATTGACTAGATGAGGGAAGAGAATTAAAAAAATAGGGATAAGGAAGAGAGGGGAAAGGGAATAAAAGAGGAAAGACAAAGGGTAACACTAAAAGTTTTGACCTCATAATCATAAAATTTTATTCAATATAGTACAAAAAAACCTAGAAGGATGGAATGGAAAAAGGAAGGGATGAAAGTCATCAAGAATTACAAAGAAAAACTAAATATTTAAGGAATAAAATAAATAAAAATATGTGGATTGAGAACCTAAAAGAAAAAAATTGTAAAAGAAAAAGGAAAAAAATAAACATAACATGGTAGATAAATATTATAAGACATAGGGATTAGGGTATGGAAACAAAAGAGGTAAAGGAGGGGGGAAAATTCAAGGGAACCAATTCAATGGGAGGAAAGAGAGGAATAAATAAAGAGTTAAAAAATGAAGGAACAGAGGGAGGGACAAAAATGAAGTAGCGAAGATACTAGAAAAGGAAAGAAATGTAATTATTGAAAAATAAGATAATTGTTAAAAATTAATAAAAATAAAAATAAAAATAGAAGAACATGAACATCACAAAGTAAATGTGTACTTCAAAACTTACACAAGATGTGAGGTGCACAAATAAAGGATAGAAAGGAAAAATAATTAAAAAGAAAAAATGGAGTAGAAAAAATAAGACAAAATAAAATTAAAATGTGAAAAAATGAGATTATGGAGAGGACGATTTGGGACTTGTGTTTCAAAGGCAAATTATGAGGTTTCTCACTTTTACAAGTTCAGTTCTATTTTTTGAGTTTCATCTTACTTCTTGATTTTTGTAAGCATATTAAGAGGGTTTAATATTATGGTTCTAAGGATGACATTTATAGTCCCACTTTTTTAGTTTCATCCTTATCTAAAAAATTGTTTGTAGCCTCTTCATACATTTTTTTCTTCTAATTAATTCATATCTTGTATTTAATTCCTTGACCCCTAGAGATCAATGCATACAAAAACTAGTTGCACTTTGGTTAAACTCATGTTTAACTTTCAAAACATCAATTTTGGTTATTGATTCAAACTAAGAAAACTATGACTTGGAAATATGTTGCTTCTATTCCGATTTTAAGTTTAAAATATTCCAAAAAATATATTGAATTATTGCAATGCAATCTCTAATGTTAAAATCCAAGTATATTTTCTTTGGTATTTTCCATAAATAGAAGTATAAGGACCTATAATAGGACTCCATTGTTCTCTTTGTTGATAATTATTATAAATTATTTATTTATAATAATTTTAAATATTGGAAATTTAATATCTTATAATTCAAAAATCTACAAATCTATAAAGTTGTAAGTTTCTAAATTTCTAACTAATAAATTAATAAATTTAGAAAGTTGAAGGTTGAACAATTAGATTTATAGATTTTGGAGGTTTTGATTATTTAGTTTGAAGATTTTAAAACTAATAATTTCACTTCGAAATTTAATTTAATTTAAAATAGTGAATCTTTTTAAAATTAAAAAAATCATTAAAAAAATTAGTAATCTTTTATTGAGTTTAAAATAAATTATTAACCTCTAAAGGTTGAAGGTTTTCTCAAGATTTTATAATTTTCATAGTCATTACAAAATAGCCCTTAATGGATCAATTTAACATCCAAATTTGAATAAATTTTATTTATAAATAACCAAAAATTACATCTAAATGGTTAAATATGCCTAAGTTATCACCAATAATATTATATGATGCAAATAATTTTAAAATATAAAATTTTTCATTTTTTATTTTGGATAAATATTTGAATATTTTTTATTGATGTTTCATCTGATATAAAAATTTTAATATGGTAATTTTTTAAATTTAATTTTGAACTATGTAGTAAAAATTCTCCCTTATAATACTTTTAAAGTGAGAAAGTAATTGAATACTTCAATTCAAAAGCTCATAGAATATTTAAACAATGAATTTTCAAAATTTACATGGTGAAAGTGTTGAATAATGGGTATACTCTGTATAGAAAAATTTTAATGAATGAAATAGCAACTTCAAATGGATGAAATCATTTTTTCCATCCATCATTTTCCTTAGGAACATTTTGACTTTGGGGGGAAAGTATCTTTATTAAAATATAAAAAATAATTGGAATGAAATAGTCTTTGCCACTAAGTTTTTATAAATAATAATAATTATTGACCAAGAATATAAATAGTTTTTGAGAAATGGGTCAACTCTACCGAATTGTTGATATGACAAAAATTAAACATTTGTGGAATTGGACTAACTCAACTATTAGTAAAGGAAGGGACTAGATGGCATAGTAATTGATGGAATTCTATTTTTCAATGAATTTAATTCACTCTTAGTTTTTAAATTTTGAATTCATTTTAAATGAATAAGTTTAATAAATAATTTATTTAGAACAAACCATTGACAAATAATACATGACTAAATAGATCACAGCCATTGTTTTAGAAGACTAAGGTATAGTATTGAAGGTAAAAAGATGACTAGATTGTCTACTTTTCCAATCTTACATTGTTCAGGTGTTTGGTGTGATTAAAGCAAATGGAAGCTTTTAGAGTTAAGAATTATAACTCAAAGTTTAGTCTTAAAAAATTCATTGTTTTTTATATTAAGTATATTTGACATGTATTGTTCTTTAACAATAAGAGTTAAAATTTGGACTTTAAACTTTAACAATTAATGTATACATACATTATAAGCTTTTCAAAAATGTCTATTTTAAAAAATATCACTCTTAATCATTCAAATTTAAATATTATAAATTATAATTGCAATTCTTTTGATTAAATTTTTTAATTTCCAATACATTCTAAGAAGATCCTATTAGATTGAAAGAAACCTCTACATTATTTTAGCAATGCCCCAAATAATGATTAGAGAATTCAAATTTATACAAATTATAATACTTTCACTCTCCATTTATTGTTTTACTATCAATAAATTACAACACTTCCATAATAATAAAAAGATTACACAATGCATTTTTTTAATGCAAGAGATCTAATTGAAAGCAAGAAATATTTGTTTTGTTTTGTAAAATTTGATGTGCAATAGGGTTCAATAATCTTACAATATATTTTTATATAGTATAAAAAGGAATTAGAATAGTTTTTTTTGTATAATTAATATTCAATTCTTATGCAATTTCGACTAAAAATACCCACTTTTAGTTTTAAAAAACAAAATTTCAATTTTGGTAAATTTTTAAAGTCAATTTTCATGGTTTTGCATAATGTTTTATTGAAAACAATTGGTGATGAGTTTTTTTATTTTATTGCATAGATATGTAGTGAACATTTGTACACTAATCTTCCATATTAAAAAAGATTCCATTAAGTAACAAAAATATAATCTAGGAAGAGTTCAATGTGAGGTGTCATATTACCAAACTTTGTAAAATAGATATCTTTATATTTTAGTTAGATTTTGCTATTTGAGCATGTTTTTGCACTATAGACCTTGAAAAAAATTGTTTTAAAAATTGAGTTGAAAGTCTAGGAAATTTTTTCAAAAAACACACACTTCATTTTTATTCTTTAAAGAATTGCTAAGTAGAGGTAGGTCCAAAATTGAAAGAAAAAAATAAATCATTAATAGCTCTAAGATGAGATTAAAACACAATAATTTCAATGGTGAGATTTTTCTAGGAAGGAAACTTAACCTTTTCAAAAAAATTGTGAAAAATTGTGAAAATTGCATTAAAAAATGAGTCCTATAAGTTATGTTTTTAAGAAGACGCTTTGATTACCCAAAAAACAAGATTGTTTGTAACTTCAAATCACTAATCCAAATGAATGGTTCAAAGCTTCACATCTAGACAAAAATATGATCAAGAAAAAAAATTAATAATTTAGTTTCAAGTTTTTCTGGATTTTTTTTTTGCCTACCAAATGAAAAATTGGGCTTTTTGTGATATAACTTTGGATCCTGGCCATCGATTGAAATAAAAAATTACATTTCCAAGAAGATAATAAGTTTTTCTTATCTTAAGAGAAAGTTTCCAAAAAATTCACTAAAAATTGAGATCATAGGAACCTACCTAAAATCCATTTTATCGACCAAAGGGACAATGGACTGTTAGGGGTTAAATTGCTTTTGGATTAGACATTCAAATTACAAACAAGAATAGATGAACACAAACATGTTTCAAACATATAGTATCTTGTTTTTTTCATTCATCAAAATGTTTGTAGATTCTTGTATTAGTTCTCTTACATTTGTGTGGTATAGGTTCTCTAAAGAAAATAACTTTTCTAATATAAAACATACCCCATCAAAATCGACTTGAATAAATAAGTAGTATAAAAATATTTCAAAATTACCATAATTAGAACCTAATAGTTTGAACTTTAAGAAAATAATACTTTATAAACTTTTGTTTATCAACTAATATTAAATTATTATTCTAAGTTGCATTATATAGTACATCTTTATAATTTTGAAAATTTGAAGTACATTTTTGTCTTTGGCATGTATTCACATGATAAAACATTCCAAATAAATAACATTTTTTGTTTAACAACACATTGTTGAACAAAAAATTAAGGTATATCACCCATGGCTCTAGTCAATCTAATGACACACTTGGAATAAAAAAAAGGTTACAAAAAACTTTTGTGAATCAAAATGGTATGAACATCCAAATCTTTTAATTTTCAATATATGATTCCTCAAAAAATTTACAATTCAAGAAGATTTAAGGTTCTATATAAATTTTTTTTATAGAAGATATATTAACATCACAATTCCAATTTCAGCCTTTAAATTGAAATTGGTTTCTATATTGATATATAAATGATGCAAATTTAAATCACAATGTTTCTATGTGAGAATATATGTTTAAAGCTCTAGAATGTTGAAGCCACCATAAGTCCATGACATGAAGCCCTAGAATTTTTGAAATTGTCCCCTTTGAGTTTTATGATTGAAACCACTAATATTTTTGTGCCATTTCTATATATGGTTTCATTTCCTATAAAACTACTTTAAAGACCTTTTCATTTACACTTACATCTTGTATCTAATTCTACCATTTGAATGCATGTGTCACTTAAAAAAAATAAAAATCTGTTTCAAATGATAGTTGTTTTGAGTGATAGTGAATTTCATTCACTTATACATGCTAATCTACATTTTGTTTGAAGCATCAACTTATATTATTTCAACAATGAGAACACTTGATTGTATGAAATTACATCAAACAATATTTTCCAGGAGTTCTTTTCAAACTTTAATATTTCTAAAGGAAAATTTTCGAAATTTTCATCTCTAAAATTTTTTTAATTCAAAAACTTCAATTAGTAGTCATTAGTTACAAGGAAAAAAGTAGTGTCCAAATATCTACTAACATATTGTATATATTTTTTAAGCAATGAAACTTGCTTCAAAAATACTTGTTTTAAAATAACTTATTTCAAAAATAATTTAATAGTGAAGCAAGTAAGTAATGTTTTGATTATATTCCACTTTAAATGAATGTTTGAAGCCTAAGAAGAAAAATATCACTAAATTGTGATCCATGATGATTCCAAGGATGTTCTAGAAGTAATTATTCACATTTATAAAGTTAAAATAATAAATATTTTTCTTAATGTAGATATTATTTAACATAATTTTTTATAATTTTTAAATCAAAATACCATCTTAATAATATTTTAATAGTATTTCATTCTTACTTGATGTGAATTTTTTTAATTTAAATTTCTATAAATATTTATAAAACATGAATATTTACTACTTAACCCCTAAAGGTTTTTAACTATGTTTTTACCAAAACTGCTCCAAAACTGCCATCTCCAGTACAAGTACCAAATTTTAGACAAAAAAACATTTTTTGACACATCTAATAGTAGGATTTTATATTACTCTAGTTTGAAAAGCCATGGAAAAAATTTCAGAAATTTTCACCATGTAGATTGCAAGATATTAGGATTTGAAGTGACAAAGTAGTGATTCAAAATACAAAATTGTTAACAATTTTTTTGTGGAATTGAAAAATACCAATCCCAATGGTAGCAATGTTCTAATAAACAATTTACACCATTTTTCCAAAAATATTAAAAACTGAGTTAAATAAAGGACTTTGAAGTTCATTTTAGAGTAGAGATTCCATAACTACCTTCAAATTGTCTACCTTCAAACTACCCACAACTAAAACTCCTCATAACTTTCATCTCATTAATCAAAATGGAATGATTTAAAGATATCCATGTATAAAAAAATCTAGAGAACCAATTTCAAATTTACTTTTTAAAAGTGATTTAAAAAAAAAAAATTGTTTTTGCCCAGAGTGCCTACCGAACAAAGAAAACTAAATATCATACAATAGCTTTTTAACCATGTAGTCAAAAATTATAAAAATTGTTGGGCCTTAAAGCTACTCCTTGGACACATGTTGTGTGGAAATTTTAAAGAAAAAAGATAAAAATTCCATTCATAGTGAGTTGCCTGAAATTGCTATGTTACCAAAAAAGTGCATAGCTAGTTAAAATATGCACTTGTATTCAAAATTGAGTGTTTTTTGATCCTTTAGGGGTTAAGTTTGTACAAAGTAATTGTCATCATACACGTAATGAATACAAGTGCATATTTTATTTCAATGAAATTTGTTGTCATAAGGTCTTTTAATATTTTTTTATTGTTAATCATTCAATATTTTCATACTCAATTTTTATAATTATACAACTATACAACATTTTGACACATTAATGGTAAGAAAAAAATTGTTACTAATCAATTGGAGGTGAAGATTTATTTAAATCTTAAGATAGTTTTAATATGAACATTTCATTGGATTTTTTTTGCTATTAATATGATTTTCTAAAATTTGACACAATTGTAACATTGTTGATTTGTTGTATACATGCACAACTTATTGATTGAGAAAAACAAACAAAACTATACATATATTTGGATGTGATTTGCAATTATGTAGCGTCTAGACTCTACAAAATAGAGTTGGCCGGATCAGGCTTTATAATAAGTTTAATAAGTGCCTCATAAATGAATTCTAATTATATTCAAAGTTAACTATTTATTTTCAATTTTATTATACTATTCATAGGCATTTTACAACACAATTGTGATTTGATTAAAAATTTTAAAATTCCAAAAATGTTGCATTTGTAATAAATCTTGATGAGACCTTAATGCATGTGAGTTTTTTGTAACTCATTAATTGACGTATATATCTTATATATTTATAAATTCATAAAAGGTTTTTGTGATTATCTAATCTTACTATGAATGTATGCATTTTGGCAATCCATAAAGAGTATGTGTCAATAATTAGCATTTTATTTGCCTTTGCTATCTATGAATAATCTCAAGATTTCCAATTCTTTACTCCATACTTATTGAAGTTGAGTGTTCATAACATATAGAATTCAATATAATTTTCAATTGAAAGTCTTCAATTTTCAACAAGCAAATATACAATAAAAGCACTTGAAAACTCCAAAAAATTGTAAATAAGGTCTAGCCACCTTGATCAACTTGCTAGATTTGCACACTTGACATGAATGGGATCACTTGACTTGGCTTGTAATACAACCATAAACACGACAAGTATACAACCATGTGTATTCACTTTCTCATCGCCCACGTCTTGAATGGTCACAGGTGGTTGCATGACTCAATGTTATCAATGGTATTGTTGAGCTTTCACTTTCAATAACGTACAATTATGTAGGCAAGCTTCACACCGATGCCCCAAAGACAAATAATTCTCCTAGTTATGGCCCTTGCCCTAAACTTTCACTTTTGATATCATACCTATACATGGGCTTTATAACAGAGACAAGAAGTCACAAAAATAATTCAATCTCATCATCATAGCCCTTGCTGAGCTATCACTATTGATATCGTACTTGTATGTGGGCTCTATAACAATGAAAAGACATCAAAACAAAAGAATCAGTTTCTTGGCCATGATCCTTGGTCTAAAGCCATGGCTAACAGTTAATTCTTGCTATAATCACCTACTAGTCAAACTTAGTAATGTAAAGTGGAAACAACCATGCTCTTATTTGAGAGTGTTTTTTTACAATAGGATTAGAAATAAAAATAAATTGTGATATAATAAATTATATAATACAACAATAGATTAAAAATTGAAAACAATTTTTTTATTTCTAAAGAATCAAGGCACAATTCAAGCAATTTTTTTGAAAAATTGTCACTTTTTAAAGTAGTGAGGAAAAAATAAGAAATAAAATTTTATTTCAAAATTTTATTATACAAATCTATACTAGATTTGGAAATGAATGGAAAAAAATTCAGAAACTTTGACCTCAAAGATGGAAAGATTATTACATTGAAGTTAAAAGAAAAAGTTTTTTTTTCCAACCTCACAATTGTCTGATAGGGCGAGACAACTTTAACTCCTATAATGAAATTTGTAAGCTACACTTGGTCAACTTTTGAGAAATAATAAAGTCATCTTAAATATTCTAGAAGTGGTCTTGCCTTGAAATTATGGTACCCATAAAACCTTCAAATTTTTGTCATATATTTTGAGCCTTGATTAATAGAGCCTTCATATATGAGGCCTAATGTAAAGTGAATTGTGACCATTTTTCTCCATTGGCATTTGGTATAAAAATGTAAATCCTTTTACCATCCATCTTCCTTCCTCCCTCTCTTAATCTATTAAACTCCGAATGCCTTTTCTTCATCAAATTCCACTTAAAATTGCCATATCCATTGCAAAGTGCAAAAAACTTTAGAATTTTTTTTGCATATCCAACTATAGGATCTTGCACTAGATTGTATAAAAATATAGAATAAAACGTAAGAACTTTGACAGTGTGGATGAAAGATATTTGTGTTTGAATTTTTTTTTTTTAATTCTTTTGCACCTTACTTGCCTAGATTTTTAGGCTTTGAATCTTTTTTGATTAAAATTTTTGCACTGGAAATTTTGATTTTAGAAAAATTTATGTTAAAGAATTGAGTTGAAAGTCTAGGAAGAAAATTTCAAAAAATATACACTTGATTTTCATTCTTTCAAAACTTAAGGTGTAGAAGTAAGTTTGAGATTGAATAAAAAAATTAAATTGTTAATAGCTTCAAGATGGAATTTGAATATAATAGCATTAAAAAAAGAATCTTAAAAATAAATTTTTGAAGAAGATACTTAGGTTGCTTGAAAAACAAGACTCTCCATAACTTTCTCATTATTAGTCCAAATTGAATGGATAAAATCTCTTCATACAGATAAAAAAAACTTTCTAAGAGAAAAAAAATTGAAATTTTTTATTTATACTTTTTTTTGTGTATGTTGGCCACTGACCCTTGTTTTGGGTTTAGGGTGGCAAACTTTGTTCTTTGGCACTGATTGAAATAAAATTATATTCCAAGAAAGATGATGTATTTTCCTATCTTCAAAAAAAATTTAAAATCAAGACAAAAAAATCGACACCAAAGCTTAATTGAAATGCATTTTGTCCTCTAAGAAGACAAATGGGGCTTTTAGAGGTTAAATAAAACAAATTCTACAATAAATAATAGATTCAAGATATCTTCAAAATAGTTCAAGTTGAATAGAAATACACAAAGATTTAACATACCTCATACCACAAAGACATATTATTAATACTATAATCAATATTTATGTTCTTCACCAAAATCCTCATTTAGCATTTCAATCCATCCAAAACATCATGCAATCCAACAATGAATATCAAAGACAACTTTCATGCCTTATAGCTCTTCTCACTTTCACCCTATACCATATAGTAGTCATCTAAGCGTGCATCTAAGGTCTCAAACTTTACAACAAACCAATAGATCAATGAACTCTCTAGTAACAACCATTACATTCATTACTACCTCCAAATCCTTCGAAAGAATTCCCTCTATTCCATAAAGTTTCTATGTACCCACATTCTACTCGACCTTATACACATAAACTCAAATATCAACATTTGTAGAATGAAACATATTTATATATAAATGTTGACATTTACTTCAATCTAAAAAAAAGGATATATATGAAGATGCTTCTAGATTTTATGGAGCCTCTATGTCAATAAAACTATTATAGTTTGACATCATTCATGCTTGACTTCAAGACTTGATGTGGATCTTGAAATGAATAGACTTTTTAACCTTGAAATATGGACTCTAAGTGCTCAATGAGTGACTTTTGGAGTTCTTGCACCTATTCATCCTTTATGAAATTCATCCATCATTTATTTTTTTAACTTAATAAATAATTGGAGTTCTTTCACTTGGACCATGGGCCAACCTAGTTAATTCTCTTCCAATCATAAGCATTGACTATGGCCTTAAGTACTTGAATGAAGCCCGCTTAAGTAATTAAAATTATGTCTAATCTTTAAATTTTTAGCAAGTTTTTTGCCAAAATCTTACTTAGATTTATTAGTTGCTACTAATAAATTAGAAAATAATTGAACATTTTGGGATGATATTGCTAAAAATATTTCTATAATAGGGTGCATATATACTTTCATCCATATTATATTTTAAATTTGGCCAATTTGGATGAAATTTATTAATTTTAAATAATAATATGGATGAAAGTACATATGAGGTAAAGGGATATCAAAAATACAAATGATTGTTTTGATTGACCTTGAGTTCAAGATACATGTTGCTCTATTAAGAAGAAAAAGAATTTAAATGTTGTTATTATCCACACACAAGATAGGAAGTTGCTCAAAGACACCAATAAATAAGGTAGGAGGTTCTTAAAGTGCTCATTTAACCACCAAAGGTCCAAAGCCTTTCTTTGATCAAATCCCACTCAAAACTACAATTTCTCTTACAAAGTACAAAAACTTTAGAAATTGTTTACTGTCCATATTTTTTAGATTGAAGGAAAAGCTAAATTGTTAATAGGTCTAAGATGGAATTGAAACACCATAATCCCAATAGTGAGATTGTTCTAGTAATCCAATTAAATGATATCAAACTTTTATTAAATTGTAGAAATTGAGTTCAAAGATGAATCCATTGAGTTATTTTTCCCAAAACATGCTTAGATTGCTTGAAAAACAAGACTCTCTTTAATTTTATCATCACTAGTCCAAATAAAATGAACCAAATTGTTCTATGTAAACAAAACAAAACAACAAAACTTTTTTAACAATATGAGAAATAAAAATTTGAAAATTTTATTTTGACTTCTAGTAATTTTTTTGTATTGCCTGACAAATCCCATTTTGGACTTAGGATGGCATAACTTTTGCTCCCAAACGCCAATTGAAATAAAAACTATATTCCCCAAATGTTGATGTGTTTTTTTATCTTAAAAATAAATTCAAAAAATCACAACAACAATTGAGATTGTAGGAGCCTACCCAAAATCCATTTTGTCCCCCAAGGGGATAGCAGAACTTCATGGGTTAAGAGATGGAAATTAATTTAGGGAGCTTATCCTTCTTGAAATATTTTTCAATAAATTTTCCTTGAAAGACAAATGCTATTGACATCTTACTCAAATTATTTTTTATTTTTTAAGAGCTTTGTGGAATTACTTATGAATTTTTGAAGTTGAAATACAATATTTAGTGAAAGCATACAATTCTTAAAATATACACTATTTGTACATTGCTCGTGCAATGAGAAAGCGAAAAGTACCTCAGTTGTATTAGAGAACACTTTTAGAGTCCGAGTGCTTTAAGGACCTCCTACCATACAGTGAATGCCCCACTCAACCCGGCACATGGAACAGTTCTCCCCTCAAAGCTACACTAATGATGATAAATAGTGTTACCCATACTAACTGTTTTAGAAATGCTATAAGTTTTTACTCTTCATAAATATTTTTACAAAAATCATAAATCCTAATGTCATTCTAAGTGGGAAAACTCTACATCCATAGTTGGTAAAAATATTCATCAAGAGTAAAAATTTATGGCTTTTTAAAATAAATTAGTGTAGGTAACACTATTTATCATCATTAGTGTAGTGGCAATTAATGACAGGGCCCTGTATGGTAGGGAGTCCGGGTCGCTTGGCCGGCACAGTACTGTGCAGCTATGGTGCAAAGAGCTTCCCAGTAACTTAGCGTAAAGAGACGCACGAGAGGTCGTGGAAGATGCCGGCTGCAGTGCCGGGAAACGGCTAGCGATTATTTTAGCAAGCGCGTTGGTCACTGGTCAGCATGAGAGTTGATCGATTGCTTGGGAACAACGTTCTCTTGAAGTACTTTTACAAAATTCTTTGAGGAGCGACAACAAAATCCATGATCTTGCATAGCCATTTTAGGATAGAAATCAATTTCTATCTACATATTTATACTTCGTGCAAGCAATTTTGATGATTTCATCAAATTTTTGATGATTGTTGTTCCTCATTTGGCAACAAAAGGTGGTTTTCTTGAGGAAAAAAAACTCAAAATTGCATCCTTAATCCTCTTAAAATTGTTGATGAATTGTTGCCACTCAATTTTGTGGTGATACTTGGAGAATTAGTATGAAGCATACGAACATCTCCTCTTGTTTAGTAAACATTCATTTTTTCAAAACACCACTTCACTTTTAACCTTGCAATATTGTTGTGGGTACAAAGTGTTCAATGGATGAATAGATAATCCTTCTATGTATGATAGAAATGTAATGTTCATTCTTGAAATTTTATATGAAGAAGGGAGGTCTTGGCATAATAGTTTGACCTCCAATGATTGCTCTTGGTTTTGTTTTTAAAGCAAATAATTCACATAGTATCAAAAAAGATGATTTCCACAATGACCAACACAAATAATATATATTATATTTCAAGGTTAAGAAAGTATATAGTTCCAACATTCAGAAGCATAATTAACTAAAGCCAAATAAGGTGGGCTCTCCAAATGTTTCACTAATCCTAAACCACCATCTTCACTTTGTACACATCTCAAAATCAATTATGTACCTATGCAAAAGAAACTATTTTAGAACCAAACTTTGTTCCTTCATAACTTTTGCATATAGTATGCAAATGTCACATTCTTTGATGCGTTCAAAGTTCCTTTCAATTGCCAACAAGAAAAGCATGAAAATTTGACCAATATAACAATAAAAACTAGGTGTAGAAACAAGAAGTGGTGGTGCAGGGGTGCCCACCTTTTTGAAGTTAGAAACTGGCAGGTGTACACAACTCCAATGCATGAAGAAAAGCATATGGTCGTCCCCTGTCTGGCTTTGCTGCTTTGGTAGTTAGTTTTCTAGTTTTGAAAACTCAAAAAACTTAAAAAGTTTTGCCAGAGACTTGGTCTCTTGGTTCCATGTATTGTTTCCCTTATCAATGGAAATTGTCCATTTGCTATTTACCCCCCCCCCAAAAAAAAAAAAAACAGCATATGCTTCATGCACCCATGCAACTAAAGTGTTGCAGCTACAGTTCCCAACAAAGGCTTATTAGAATAACGGCAGGCTCTCCTTTCATGGTACCTCCATGTTCCGTAGTCCCATAATTCACCAAGTCCATTGTCCAAAGAAACCCATAATAATTTTTATTCTTATTCTAAGCCTTTCGATTCAAACAATTACGTACTGATCCGGAGGTTCTCAATAATGCCAGTCTCCAGCATTATTGCACACCAAGCATGTCTCTAACTTAACTCATAGTGCATGTTGACGGAGGTGATACAACTTAAGCTTAGACACACTTCAATAGCTTAGTTGGATTAGTTCAATCGAATCCTTCGTCCCTTGCAACCGATTCTGTGGTGTCAGCTACAATTGGCTTTAGCAGCTCAACGGAATTCCAAAAGCAGTTGGACTGAGTCTCAAGATTCATTCATGTTGTGGAGTAAATGCACTTGCAATGGGTCTGGAATTATTGGTAATAACTTATGTTATATGGGAGGAGGTCTGTAACTCGCCCACGTAAGAGTTGAAACTGAATTTTGGGTATATTGAAGACTCATAGAAATATTTTTCAGTAAATTGTCCTTGAAAGATAAATGGAATTGGCAACTAACTCAAGTCGTTTCAGCTTTGGAGGAGCTTTGTGGAATTAGTTATGAAAATTTGAAGTTGAAATGGCACGGGGCTTTAGAATCGTCCACCTTCTAAAATGTACATTGTTTAAATATTGCTGAAGCAGCATGTACACATAGGGTACATTTGAGGGGGTGAGATATTTTAGAGCTTGTATACTTGTAGAACTTCCTACCTTATATGCAAATTGAAGAGGTCACTCCCAACATCATGTCATTTAGTAGAATGCCGATTGTCATTGCTATTCCATTCATTAGAGAGCTAACATTTAGTGTACTATGAGGTGGTTCATTTTTCCAAATCACCCATTGAAAATCAAAACTTTAGATAAAATATTGGTCACTATTTTCAAAGAAGTTTCTATTTTTAAGTAAAACTATAAGAAATAGCAAAAGATTTTGACTGGAACCCAATATCCAGTAGAAAATTAGGAATATTTGCTGGTTGGGTTCAAATTCTTTCTAAACACTAGCTCTAGTGTGGCTCTATATTAGATGGACAAGTGTGAAATATTCTACAACTAATAGTACTTCATCAATAGCTAGGTGGATGCTTGATGTCAATGTGATGAGTAAAATGCATGAAGGAAAGGTAGTGAACATGAAGGCTACTAAATGTTACGAGTGATGGAAATCCAAGTTCTTTTTCTACCGAATCAAAACAAATTTCAATTGCAAGAAAAATAATTTAGCAATCATGGTTTCAAATTAACCCTAAATGCTTAAGAATAAAGACACACCATACAACAAAAGGATGGAGGCCAAACAAGAGGGTACTATGTTCACAACTTCATTGCCATCCATTCATGAACTAACATAACTTCACCTTAAGATATCTAAGTAAACAATTGAGTATGGTTCATATTAATAAATTGTCAAAATTATCTTTGTTTGTTGTAACTTGGAAGTTAGAGCAAGATTTGAGATTTTCTTAGGATAATTAAATTGATCTAGAAGCAAATACTTTTTGCAATCCAATTGAGTGAAAAGCATCAAAAATAGAATTTTCTTGGTTGTATCCTTCAAAGGTGTAGATTGCCTCAACAATTCAATTTTGTGAGTGTCCACTTTCTCCATCTACATTGTGAGAAGATGGAGCATGGTTTGCATATACTAGTTCATACACTCACCTTAGAGACTTGCTTGAGTCTTTAAGTAAAAACTTCCCCTTATATATAGATTGTTGATTTTATATTAATTTATAGTAGTTAAACCCTAAAGTTCCAAAGGCATTTTTTTGGTCAAAAATCACTCAAAACTACCACTTATGCTACATTCACCTAAGAAATTAAAAGAAATAAAAATTTAAAATCTAGCCATGGTATTTTGTTCTACACTTGTCTTAGATTACGTGGTAATTTTTTGTGATTTTGGACCACATAGATTGAAAGATATTAGCATTCAAAGTAAAAAAATTCTTTTAAGAATTTGTTCTAAGAGCCCACAAAATAAGAAGCTCTATAACTTTTCACTTCATTAATCCAAATAGAATGAATAAAAGCTTTCCATTTAGACAAAAATATAATATATAAGAAAAAAATATTTGAATTTGAATTTGAATTTTTTGTGGATTTTTTTGGTTTGGTCTCCCCCATTTTGAGGTTATTGTGGCATAATTTTTACCCCCAAGCATTGATCAAAATAAAAATTACATTCCTAAAAAGCTAATAAAATTTTCTATCTTATAAAAAAGTTTCAGTAAAAATTGAGATTGTAAGAACTTGCCCAAAATTGATTTTGTCATGCATAGGGACAGTGGGAGTTTAGAGGTTAATTAGATGTCTTGATTCCAAATGTGAACTCAAAATTTCAAAATTTCTAGCCATAATAAACAACAAATTTTCACATTTACCAAGGTCCAAGGGTATGGTTTGGTTTTCCTTGATGGTTGCCATACGTGCTCTATATAGGCTTTGAAAGAGAGTGGCAACAGGTAGGTACTTAGGTTTAAATAGAAAAAAATTGACAGCAATGGTTTGTGCCCAAATCCTATCTATTTAACCCCTAAAGTCCCAAAACCATTTTTGTGTCAAAACCACTCTAAACTACTACTTCTACTACAAAATAAAATTTTAAATTTAAAAAAAATCTGACTGTAGGATCTTATTCTACACTTGTCTTAGATCATGTGATAATTTTTTGTGATTTTTGACCATATAGATTGAAAGATATTAGCATTCAAAGTGAAAGCAATTAATTTCTTTCAAGAAATTGCTATGATTGCCCACAAAACAAGAAGCTCCATAACTTTCACATTTCTAATCTAAATGGAATGAATCAAAGCTTCTCATTTACAAAAATATAATCTACAAGAAAAAAATATTAAAATTTTTGTTTCTTTGTTTTGTGGATTTTTTTTGTTGCCCAGTCTCCCCCATTTTGAGGTTATCGTGGCATAGCTTTTGCTCCCAAGCACTGATTGAAATAAAAATTATATTTCCATAAAGCTCATAATTTTTTCTATCTTATGGGAAAGTTTCAAGAAGTTTCAATAAAAATTGAGATAATAGAAGCCTGCCCGAAATCCATTTTGTCCCCTGTAGGGACAATGGGACTTTAGGGGTCAAGGTGGGTAGGGGGTAAAGAGGTGCCTTAACCCCCTCTTTACCCTTTATTGCCTATGTATTTGCCATGTATTAGCTCTTCTTCTCTACTTGCTGCCTTCGTACCTCTCATTTTTTTCATTTCACTAATTTCAAATATGACAAATTCTTGAGGTGTTAGAGCTAAGCTTTTGGATGAATGTAATGATTCCATCCATGTATTCCATCACTAGAATGATAATTATAAAATCTATGTGACTAATTTAGATGTGTATTTTAGTGAACTAATCCCTAAAGGACCATTTGTCCCCTTAGGAGACAATTTGGGTCCGGGTAGGTTCCTATTGTCTCAATTTGTGGTGAATATTTTTGAAACTTTTTGAGGATGTGCGGTTTTATGAGAGCTTTGTAGATATATAATTTTTATTTCAATTAGTGCTTGGGAGAAAAAGTTATGGCACAATAAGCCAAAAATGGAGGTCATCAAGTAGCACATAAAAACCAAAAAAGTCAAAATTATTAAATTTTTTTTTTTCTACATTTGAATATTTGATTCATTATATTTGGACTAGTGATGAGAAAGTTATGGACAATCTTAGTTTTTGAAACAATCTAAGCATTTTTTTGAAAAAATAACTTATAGGATTCATTTGTGAATGCAGTTTTTACAATTTTCTAAAAAAAATTGTTAGACAAGGTTAGTTTTTTTTTTTACAAAAATCTCACCATTGGAATTATTGTATTTTAATTCCATCTTAGAGCTAGTAACGACTTAGTTTTTCTTTCAGTCTTTAACCTATTTCTACTTAATAATTTTTTAATGAGTGAAAATTAAGTTTTTTTCCCCTTAGATTCTCAACTCAAATATTCAATATAAAAACTTAGAAAATCAAAATCAGTAGTGCAAAAAAATTTAGTTATAAAGATTCAAAGCCAAAAAATTTAGTCTAACAAGTTGCAAAAAAAACCTTGTTTTCTTCACTTTGGATGCAAATATCTTACAATATGGCAGTCAAATTTGAGGAGATTTTTACCACATGTTCTCAAACAAGTTAGCATTAGATGATATTTGAGGCCATTTAAAGACTGTGAGTTCCCATGCGTTCCCATACTGCGGGGAACTCTTGAAACTCTACCAAATCAACAATTTGACATGGCTAAGACCCTACCATGTCAGATAATAATAATCAATTAATTATTTTGATTTTTTAAAATTTTTAAAATTTTGTCACGTTCTTAGCCTTAAGAACAAGCTTGAAATGGCCCTCCGGAGGCCTCAAATTTCTTCTAGTGTACAAGATCCTACAGTAAGATTCTTAAAAACATATATTTTTTTAGTTTTCTTAGATGAACGCAACAAAAGTGACAATTTTGAGTGATTTTTACCTGAAAACATCCTTAGGGCTTTAGGGGTTAATTAATCCAATCAATTAGGATTAATTATGGGTTAGTAGTCTAATTGACCTTGGAAGGACATTGCTTTATTGCCAAGGTAGGTAAACAAAAATTATCATATTTTTGGATTAATAATTCTATAGTTCTCTAAAAATCATTCATTAGACACTTTTTGTCTTCAAGGTCGTTACAAGATTAAGGTCCCCAGCAATGGAGATTAATCCTATGGAAATACTTTGAATTAATGTTTTTTTACAATACCAATTTTCACAAAAATAAGATTTTGTGGTGACACTAATTTTCTATATGATGCTAATTTTTCCTACTTCTATTAAAACAAATTAGTCACTAGTACAAATTTAGGTCGTGCTTACTAGAGAATTGATCCACAAATAGACCCACATGACAACTTGACTACTAGTGGATCTTTTTATAGTAATTTTCAGCCTAAGTTCCACTAGAGAGTGTAATATAATTGTATACTTATTTATATTCAAAACAACATATTACTTGAGTTCACTAGTCATACATATTTGAGTGTCACTTTAAGATGTTTTAAATGTATTGCCCCAAATGTGTTATCCAATGCTTTTTTAGAGAGCAATACAATTTTTTGGAGGGAATATTTGACAAGAGATTCTTTCCTTTTTGCTAGATGAAATCTTTCAATTTTGCTATAAACTTTGATGACAACATTGTTAATTTATAGATGAATGTACACACTTTTGGATGAATATATACATATGCTTACATCCATGATTTTCATATTTCATCCATATCAATGGATATAAGTAGCTCCATACATCTATTAGATATCACTTTTTGTACTACTTAGAAATATTGAAATAAAAAACACAGTGGTTCCATCCACAATTTGGGAATTTTTTTAGTTTTACTAGTTATTTTCCTCCAATTATTATATTGAATCAGTTTTCTAAATACCAAGTCTATTTTTTAATCTATTTTTTATTCTGAAAATAAATTTTATACGGAGTAGATTTTTTCAAATTTTTTTCCTCCATGTTTTCAAATTGCAATTTATTTTTTCTTCCCAAATCCACCAACTAACAATGTATCTAAAAGATACAAAGAGCTCTATGTAAGCCCACATGCAAAACCCTAAATGTGAACCCCCTCGTAGCCATTGTCTGCATATGAAAAAAGTTATCTCCCCTCCAATGCCACCAATATGCATTATTGGGAAAATTGTTGTTGTTGATTGCATCATCTTAACAAACAATCTTGACTGTCAAGATTGATTAGGTTTATGATATGGATATTTTTAGAATATGCTATATAAAATACAACATATGGAACATATATGGATATTGTATACAATATAGTAGCATGATATGATGTACATACATGGGTATTGATATAGGATATGGACACTAATATTGACAACATATATATACTATATCTCATATTGACATATACTACGTCCCATATCCCATACCGATTGCAATCATTATATCTTGTATTGACATATACAATATCCCCTATCAATTATAGTCACAATAGCTTCCCCCAAAATAAAAGTGTGGACAACAAACACTCTGAAGCAAAAGAATTTGTAGATATCCGACTCCAAAGATTATATAGCAATTTGATTCCTACAATTTGATCCCTACAAAGGGAATCAAAATGTAACTTCTAACCAACCAAAGGCAAAGAATTCAACCTACAACTAAACAAAAATTGCTACTAACAAATCTCTTGTTGAGAAATTCATGAATGCTATATAAAAATTGCTACTAACAAATTTCTTCTTAAGAAATTCATGGATTTGAATCACAAGGCATTGTCAAAATTGAATATAGAGGACATCATTGCACCAACATTGTACCAGTGTTGCTTGGAGAATGATCAAAATTAATACCATTGAGCAATTCCAAAAAGGGAAAAAGAAACATTGTTAATATTGTCACCTTTTTTCAACATGCGCCTGCTTCATTGTTGACTTCCATTCTTTCATGCCTACTAGGGTTTAGTAGAAGCTACAATAGCTACACAACCCTTTGAATTAGGAGCTACCAACATTGTACCAATGCTACTTGGAGAATGATCAAAATTAATACCATTGAGCAGTTCCGAAAAGGGAAAAATAAACATTGTTAATATTGTCACCTTTTTTCAACATGCGTTGCTTCATTGTTGACTTCCATTCTTTCATGCCTACTAGGGTTTAGTAGAAGCTACAATAGCTACACAACCCTTTGAAATAGGAGCTACTCACGTACTAATCAAGCCATTTCTAGGAAACGAGTCATTTCTAGGAAACCCCAAATTTATTTTGGGACGGAGGGAGTATTTCACAACAATCAAATAATCCAACCCCAAATTTATTTTAGGACGGAGGGAGTATTTCACAACAATCAAATAATCCAACCCCAAATTTATTTTGGGACGGAGGGAGTATTTCACAACAATCAAATAATCCGTTCATTTCACAAGTGAGTTAAATAATTGGTTGAAGTCGCCCAATGTGCTCCAAAGACAAAATTCACATGTTGGATTATATATTATGAATAAACAATGAACAAACCGGCGGTTCTCCCGGGGCGAACCTTTGTTTTCCACCCTTCGTGTTTCCCTTTCATTAATTTGGAGCTTTCGGACATTGAATTTTTCGTAAACCATTCTATCCTAGGCTTGTGCTTGCTGTTCATTTCCATGTCTTCTACGTGAAAGAGCTGTTATCCCCTCCAGGTGTCCATGGAAAGCGGCGAGAGGAGGAAACTGCTCACGTTCTTAAGATAGTCCCCTGCTGTTACTATGGGTCTACGGGACTCTCCTTTTCTAATAACGAAAGGCACCGCTCACTCATAATGCACATCCCGGGACCTCGGTAGACCCGTCGTCACTCGTTTTCCCGCCCCGGTCGCAGAACTTGCGCAAGAGATTCATAAACAAATCACAATCTTCTAGATTGGGAACAGGAACACGGTAACGCCTAGTAGTTTTGCTGGGACAGAACTAGATCGAGAGAAGACTCACAACTTCTCAGTGGAACTCGGCCTTGCCGTGAAAGCCTCTCAGAACTTGCAGTTTGCTTTTGTGTGTGCGCGCGCGCGCGCGCTTTCGTTGACAGACGATGTGGATCGACAATTCATCGTCAGTGATGGCTAGTAGAAGCAGCAGGGGCTACAAGCTTTGAGCTTTGGAGTTGGAGATTCATACGGATGGTGTTTCGAGAGGACTGTTGTGGTCTCAGATCCAGTCTGGCCAGCAGATCTCATCAGAATGCTAACTAAGCTCTGCAATGGCCAGGGATCCTCTCGCCCGGTATCGAAGCTCAATCGCCTTTGGAATGTTTTCGTAATCTAGAATGATGCTCCTTGTGTGAAGGCGCTGCCTCAAGTAACTGTGATGATCGGTCTCTGGAAAGGGTATGTGTGGGAATCTCTCTGTTCCTGTGAAGATGAAATGTCTATCTCGTTTCTATGTTGAATTCGTGAACTTTGCGGGCCACCCTTTTTTCTCAAAAGTTGCTCACAACTGTACTGTGTTGTGTGGAATGCCCGCACTGAGTAGAGAGGCTTGCGGAATGGGGTTCTTTTGAATATACGGAGATCGTTTTTTAGATATTTGCGCAAGTGTGGTCGATCCTTACTGAATCCGCGAGATCCTGTAATGAAATGCTCTGGGAACGGTATTCGTTTTGTTGACATGAACGCATATGCTGATTGCAGGAATGACAATCTTGGAAACACCCCATTTAACGGTACTGGATGTTATAGCAATGTGCAATAATCTGGATACTGTCGGTGCTCTATGCCTGCAAGTGGCTTTTCGTTACGAGCTTGATGTTCTTCGGTGGCATGGTGGCTTACTATGACAAGAAAGAGAATCATCGTTGACAGGGTTGTGTGGGGAAGATGTGAACGTAAGGCAGAGTAAAACCATGAACCACTTGACATTACAGAAGCAGGTTTTGGGCTCTGTAGTAGCGATGCAGCGAGCAGCTGGCGTTCTGGAGCTCCCAGCTTCACCTCTACGGATTTCAATACTTTCCGAAGGTTTCTACCATGTCAAATTCTACGGGGGGGGCCATCGCCAAAGCTCCAGCTAACGCTCCATCACGAGCTCCTGTTCCAACTGCTACGAGTCCAGTTCAATCTCTCGCTGCAGTTCCAGACTATTTTGCGCCTCCTCCAGAGGTGGGAACTGTGCCTGCCGCCAAATCTCAGGCATCTCTTTCCATCTCATGGATTGGCATTGCGGGCATCCTCGCCGCCTTCCTCATCCTGGTCATCATCGCCGTGGCGTACTTCTGGTACAAGAGAAACCTCTACAAGAAGGCCTTACAGGAGCAACGTAATTTCTACATGCAAAACGCCGCCAGCCAAATCCGTGACGACTGGTCTACAGATGAGGAACAAAACCGCAGTGGCAACGCCAAGTCCAGGCGCAGAATCAATGGCGCTCGAGACTCTGTCACAAAATCTGACGAAACGATTGTGGACATTCCAGTTTACACCCGCGACCCGAAAGCGCGGCGCTCCAGGGAGAAGATCATCCCGGGGAGCTTCCGGGACAAGCACATGACCAATTCTTCCCACCAGGGTGAGGTTTTCTACACGGGCGAGGAAGGCTCCCAAATGGGAGTGCGCTACAGCCGAGAAGAGCTCGGCAACATTGAGATTCTCACTCGCGTTTCCACTCCCAAACACAAGAGGAAAGCGGAGAGCGACTCGACAAGCTTACTCGGAACCCTCAACAGATCGCACACCATAGCCGCATCCCCGACCAAGGAGATGGAAGCACGCAAAAACCTGGGAAGATGGAAACTGCGAACCTTCTCCCTGCCATCTTACCCGCGCAAATTATCTCGAGAATTGGTGACAAGCTGGGATCCAAAAGGAGAACGCAAGATCGAAGATAGCAAAGTGAATTCCCCTCTCACACTGCACCCGATCTCCTTGCCTGCTTCCCCTTTGGGACACAACCTCACTGCCGCCCCAAACCCTAAACAACCCTCTCGCCTTTCCTACGCCAATTTCCACCACCCGACGTTCATCGTTCCCCCTTCCACACCTCCGCCTCCTCTCCCTCTACCCGCGACTCTCGATGAAGCGCCAGAGAAGACGTTGCAGGAGCTTCGTCGAGCGATGAAGCAAGCGGAGTCGAAATGGACAATTGAAAGCTACTGTCCGGCTCCTCCACCACCTCCTCTTCCAGTGCCATTTCAGGCGCCAGCTTCTCCGCCACCTCCACCACCACCTCCTCCTCCTCTTCGCCGTGGAATCGCAGCTCTCTCGGATGGAAGCCCTAACTCTAATCCTCTTTCGTTTCGTGATCTTGTTGAAGCTCCAGGAGCTCCTCCGCCTCCACCACCGCCACCACCTCGCAGATCAAGCGCATTGCCTACGAAGCTGCTGTTTGGGCCTCCTCCACCTCCTCCACCTCCTCCACGAAAACTTACACCTCCCCCGTCGCCACCTGTTTCACCTCCTTCTTTACCACTCAAGCTTAAAACACCGCCCGCTTCTCCTCCACCCCCAGCTCTGCCTGTAGGTGTTTCAGGCAATGGCCTCTCTAGGCCGAAGCTCACGCCCTTGACGTTACCAGGACGACCAGATTTGGCAGAGAATTTGGAGGAGTTTCAAAATGAGCCACGGTTGAGCAAACGGCAACAGAAGATGAGGCCTTTGCATTGGGACAAGCTGAAACCAGATTCACAGACTGTGTGGGATAAGATGAGCGACTCCATGGAGTAAGTCTTGGGATTGCTTGGATGGATCTTATCTCATAAGTTAGTCATAGTATTTGACTGATAAATGGCGAATTGTTGTGAAATTGGGACTCACTGAAACCTGATTTCTGTTAGCAGTCCTAATGTTTTGAGCTCTGGGCACTTGAAGATCGCAGTTTGGGCGATCTGAGACAGGCCATAGAGCTATAGTTCATGTTTTGTTGCAGCGGTCTACTTGGAATTTTGTGGAAGGGGATGGGACTGATCTATTTGATTACTGGGGTATGCAGTCTGGATGAGGAAATGATCGAGAACTTGTTCGGTATGTCGTCAAGAGCCACTGCTAGCAGTGTCAAGAGATTTGCGTCTTCTTCAGCTGCCTCGCAGAAGAATGAAATTCTCGAACCCAGGAAAGCTCACAACATTGCTATACAGCTGCGTGCACGGGGCTTATCACGAGTTGAAGTCTGTGATGCTTTGATAGAGGGTGAGTTTCGTTTACGCACTTGAAGTAGATTGCTTGCACATTTCGCTGTTTTTTTGCCTTTGGTAGATTGGTCTGTTTGCAAATGTGAGTGGTTTGAACCATAGAACCACGTTTCAGACATTATCATATTCAACTATTAGCTTCTAATCAGTGCACTTTCTGTTCCTAGTGTGGTCACTTCGTGATTTTAAAACTCATAAATTTCGAAGGCATGAACGCAACCTTTGTTGCGTCCCCTTCTCTATTCTTGCCATGGCGATTGAGGAGTGAGTTTCTTCCCATTCCAGGCGATGGTCTAAGCCAGGAGACGTTGGAGCTTCTGGTGAAAATGGCGCCCACGGAGGAAGAGGTTTCCAAGTTCCAAGAGTACAGAGGCGACTCCACCCTGCTGGGTCCAGCAGATCGCTTCATTCAGGGAATTCTTCAAATTCCCAGCGCGTTTGAGCGCCTGGACGCTATGCTGTACAGGGCCTCGTTCAAGGAAGAGCTTCAACACATGCAGGAGACAATTCGTGCACTTGAGGTATTGAAAACACTCTGCAGCTCATCTGTTCTGATTTCGGGGAATGAAAAGATAATCTTTTTATGCGAAATAACATTCTAAGTCACAGGAGTAGCAAAGGGTTTTATTTCTCATATTGAGACTCTACTTTTAAAGTTATTTAGTTTTGAGTATTCTAATTTGTTCTACATGACATGTGATGGTAAAGATGGCTTGCAAGGAGCTGAAGGGGAGCCGCACCTTCACCAAACTGCTGGAGGTCGTGCTGAAAACCGGCAACCGGCTGAACATGGGCACGTTTCGAGGGGACGCCAAGGCGTTCAAGCTCGACACCCTTCTGAAGCTGGCGGATGTGAAAGGTATGGACGGGAAGACAACGCTCCTCCACTTCGTGATCCAAGAGATCATCAAAGCCGAAGGAGCTCGAGCTGCGCGCTTGGCTGGATTCTACGATGTCACCACCCCCACCAGCGTGAGCTCCACATGCACTACTCCCAACAGTGCTTCCTCTCCTTCGTCGCCCCTTTCCCACTTTGCCCGAAGCATGGAAGCCGAGTTGGAGAGACCATCGTCGGAATACGACGACAATAAAGATGACTTCAGGAAAATCGGCATGGATGTAGTGAAAGGCATTCCCACGGAGCTCGATCATGTCCGGAAGGCCGGTGGGTTGGACATTGTAGCCCTTGGTTCGGCGGTGGGCAGGCTCCACGCGGGCTTGGAAGACATGAAGGCCACTTTGGAGAAAATGCGCGTTTCCCGCGAGGAGATTGTGATGGAAAATAGTACTACCACTTACGAGCTCACGGATGATGTGTTTAGGGAGAAGATGATGGCGTTCGTCACCGAGGCCGAGGCCGAGGTGGGTGTGGTGCAGGGTGACCTAGAGCTAGTCTTAGCGAGTGTAAAGGACATTAGTATTTACTTTTACGGCGAGGCGGATACAGCCAAGAGCACTCAGCCTTTGAAAGTGTTTGTGGTCATGCGTGAGTTTCTGGCCATGTTGGAGCAAGCTTGCAGGGACGTGATGAACACGAGGGCGGCGGCTGCTTCCCTCACCCATTTGCCATCCTCCAAGCGCCTCAGTCTGACCCCGCCTGCAAAATAAACTGCAAGTGGGTGGGTGGGTTTTTTGACAGGGCTTGTAGATACCACGTCTGGAACCTCATTGTGGCCCTTTGTTCTTGTACCATCGACGCTTGTTCCGTTTCTCACAAAACAGAGATGTATTAAATAGATTAAGCACCATTTCTAGCAGAGTATCGTTTGTAACATCCAACAACTCACTCCTGCGCATAGTTACTATTATTATACTCGTCAAATTCTCATCTTTTCTTGTTGGGAAGTGAAAGGAGGTTCCAGCACACCAAAGAATGTGGCACTTGGATACCGTATGCAAAAGTTATGAAGGGTCAAAGGTTTTTTGGTAGAGGTTTTTAAATTGTTTTTTCCACATAGGTACATATTCATTTTGGAGATGATTGATGGCATTACAATTGGGGGTCACAATGGGGGGTGTTCACCTTTTGTCACCTTTTTCTCATTAAGAATATAGTTTTAAGGTATGTTCACACTTGGTGTTAGCAGTGTTGTTGTTTGGAATGTGAATCTCATCCAAAATAGATCTAAATTCATTCCTAAGACCCTCAATAAATAACAGCACTTTTAACACCAAGTGTGAACATACCTTTAGGCATGTTGAATTGGCCAAATCTTTGTGAAAAGACAAATTCTATATTAAATTTTGCACAAGAAAGTGTGCAATAGTTGCAAGAAGAGAATTGGAAGAGGAGAATTGGATCAAAAAATTTATAGGAAAGGCTCTTGAAAAGTATTTAACATTGACATAGAAATCGATTTGTTTGATTGCTAAAATTCAAGTTGTTTGATTGCATTTTGTTCAACAAGGCAAAGCTATTCCTAAAATGAACCATCACCCTACACATATAGAAGGAAATGTATCAATCATGAAATTTGGTGAAGGCAATTCCAACTCTTGAAATTAAACACCTAAAGTCATCCTCAATTCCAACAAGGTATGGAAGTTTGCTTTAAAAAATGAACATAGTTATTGCAAAATGTGGCCTTGGCATGTATGTACTAGTAAACAACATCTATCAAAGTGATGAATGAGCCATGCATGGACACCCTTGAAGCACAAAATGTCTCTCATTGGTGGCTTTTGAAAAGTTGTGATAGTTTTCATTCATGGAAGTGCCCATTCAAGACCATTTTTTAAGTGCTGGAAAACAATTAGGTGCTTCCACCTTTCAATGCGTACTTCTGAAATGAGTATTGGACATTAGTTTTTGTTAGGGGTTTGACCTGCTTGTGAACGTACATCACTTGACCGAAGCTATGCTTGTCAAAACATGCAGAAGCCGTATGAGCACCATCATTGAACAGATAACTTCATCATATAACTTCCACACTGTACCCACTTCCCCTGAAAATCATGATTTTGTATCAACATGGAATCCTATTCACCAAATTGGTCCATCTATGGCTCACCTACCACAGCACATCCCGTGGTTCCCTTCTCCCAAGTTTCACCTCACGGTATTCAAATCTTCCACCCTTGCAAGCCGCTTGGTAATAAAGATCCAATGCTGCCCATATTTCTGTAGCTTTCTTGCGTTTGCTGATTGTTTGAAAGCCTCACGGCGATGGCAGGACGACGACCTCACGTCGTAGCATGCGTGCTGCTATTTCTCACGATCTTGAGCTCGGGAGCACACCCAGCCGAGAGCTCAGCGTGCAACATCTATGCACTGGCTTCGTGCTTGGCGTATTCCAAGTCCGCGCAAGTGCCCAGTCGCGCTTGCTGCAACTCTCTGGCGTCGTTGGGGGACGGGGTGGTGGGTTTGGAGTGTCTTTGCTCGTTGATGACCTCGCAAGTGGCTCGCGAGTATGGAGTTCTTCCGCAATATGCCATCGGCATGCCCAACCGATGCGGCATTCCGGTGCCGTGGCATGAGACTTGCAACGGTATGTCAGCTCTTCTCCTCTTCGTCCTCTTACAATGTTTTCTTTTAATTGGGTCTCGATTGTGAAGGCAAGGGGAGGCTTTGCACTGACAAAAGATTGGGTCTAAAATCGTCCACCTCCTCAAATGTACACTGTTTGCACATGTTTCTTTATCTAGTCTTCAACAATGTACAAAGAGTGTACATTTTAGGGGTGGACCATTTTAGAGCCTTATGTCATTTCAACTTCAAAATTTCATAACTAATTCCATAAAGATCCAAAAAATATAAAACAACTTGGGTTAGATGCCAATTCTACTTGTCTTTCAAAGAAAATTTACTGAAAAATATATCAAGAAGCTTCACCTCCCCAAAAGTCAATTTCAGCCCTTAGGGGGGTAATGGACCTCCTACTTGACTGAACGTGCAAAAGTTTGAGTAAGTTGGCACTTGAAAAAAAAAGTCAACCAGTGACAATGTGTCGGAGTCTCTACTTCTGTACTTTGAGGTCCACTTGTGAATTAATTGAATTTCACATTACAAACATGTTTGAACTGCTTTATGATACACACAAGTGGAGAGAACTATAGAATGGCACCAGTGGTATGTCATTAATAGCATGTTGTAAGCACATGTAAGGTGAGTACCTCCCAAACCGTCACTTTATGCCTGTTACTATTATTAAACAAGTTAGTTTTTCATATCTTCCAATGCACCAAAGAACATGACATTTGGACACTGTATGCAAAAGTAGTTTTTTTCAGTAAATGTTCTAAAATTGTTTCTTTAGTATATGTACATATTGATTTTGGAGATGTGTACAAAGTGATGATGGTGTTTTTAGACATGGTGTGATTTTTGGTTGTATTCACCTTACATCAAACCAAATCCATTAATTGGGACTCCATTCCATGACAATGATAAAATCACCCTTTAGTAAATAAGCACCTAATCGCAAAATATGGTCCATCTTTCTACTACTTTTTTCATAACATTCTTGAACTTTAAGGGAGGGGCCTCTTGCTTTCCACAAATCAAAAGTTGCTTTTGTTATAGAACATCTTGAATGCAAGCATGCCCATGTATTGTGGACCATTGTAATATAAATATATAAATTCTTATTGCAATGAAATTGTAGTTTAGTATAGAAGGACCCCTTTGCCTTTCCTTCAAGAATGTTATGTTCTTTGATTTCAATTGTGTTAATCTTTAAAGGACCAAATGACTATTCAATGTACACAAGAAAATCTTAGGTAGTTATGCACAAATTCAATTTTAGTGAGATTTCCATGGTATTTTGACACAAGGTGATGATCCTCTTGGTGGAAAATGTTATTTTTTTTTATCTTGTGCCTGAATCAAAAGTTATGCTACCCTAAACTTTTGAGACAAGTGCCTTTGTATAGTATGTGAAAAATTCTTCCTCTACTTCTAAAATTTAGCAAGTATGTTAATAACATGATATAAAGTCTATTGGTCTTATTGAGCAAGATTGAAAAAAAAACTCTTCTCCTTTTAACTTCAAACATTATAATCTTTCAATTTGTACAGTCAAAGTTTCTAAAAAAATTTCCACACATTCATGTAGTTCTTTAGTACGAATTTATACAATTGAATTTAAATACATATATAATTTATTTAATTTAAAAATTCTTCAGTGTCCTAAAAAGTGACAATTTTTGACAACTTCTGTGTGAAATGTGTCTTGGTCGTCTAAGAGTTAACTTTTCAAAGCCCCTTTCTTCTCCACTCTCACTTGTTTATTGAATTTCCAGCACCCGAAAAAGATGGAATATCATGCGGCTGGAAAACTTCTAGCCCTGCCTAAGAATGTTATGCAGTCGATATTTTTTTGGTCAAAGATACTACTGAGCAATACTTAATTGATGTGCTCTACGCATAGAAGACTGTCCGTTCCAGGGTGGAAATTTCTTCTGATTTGCTTGAGCTTCCTTCAGGTATGAAAGTTCCTGGAGGCTGGTAAACGGAGGCTCAAAAGCTGTGCATGCCAAGAATGTCTCCGCAAGGGCAAGGAAGAACCAGCTCCAAGCACTATGATTTTCTGCCTGAAAATCGAAGTAATTGAGGACTGGAATACTAATCCAATAATTGCAGAATCCTTTGCGCTACTGCTAACAATGAAACAGACGTAATAATTTATGTGCCACAGCAAATTTTAGTTATATGTTCTACACCAAACGGTTTGCCTCGTTGGAAATTTTCCACCCTAAGAGGTCAGTTGAATAGTTACCAATCTTTGGTGTTAACAATGAAAAAAATTGATCCTACAAATATGTGACCAACTGAACATTTTTAGATTATTCCTTTGGTCCTGGCTGAGATGCATTTGAAGATGTCCAAAATAAGTAAAAAAAAAAAGAAAAGCAACTTTCAGTGCATTTTGAAAGTGAGTTCTAGCCACATTAAATGCCAATCCTTCTCTAAAGCAATAACGTCTCTAATGTAATATTCTCCTCCAGTCCCTGGGCTATTACCTTGTACAAGTTCTACCATGTATATGACTTTCATACCACGTTCTGAGTTTGGGTCCTTTTTCTACTTCGAGATTCCACTCTACCGGCACTGACACGTTGTGTCAGGTATGTGCACCAACAATTGTCACCAAGAATACAGTCTGTACATTTGAGGTGGTGATTTGGATGTAAATACCATACATTGCTGTACAGTACAACAGTGTAACATTACTTTGCAACATTCTTAAATGGAGGCAAAACGAGAACCTGATTCTCGCAGAAGTAACAATACTACAAATGAATAACTAGTGAAGCAGTCGCCTCCGAGGGAGGGAATTGCCTTTCGTTGATTTTCCAGAACATCAACACCACAACAGAAATGCGAAGTAGTATAAAGACCCTGCAAAAGCCATTAGAAACCTGTATGTTGGAAGCCATTGATAGAATATTCTACCTCTTTCCTTTTTACCTATAACTGAATAACTGATGAACATGTTTTCCAGACAATTTCCAGATATTTCCCAGTCAATTCATGCGCAAATCTCTGCGAAATTTTGCAGTTCACATTATTATCTGTAGTTCTCTATAGACACTGGTGGATTCTGCATGAAAACTGACGTTGAAAGATACTAGATTCTGGACGTTATTATTCTGGCCTTGGTTACAAGTCAGATAAAATTCGAAGAAAACAAGAGAAGCTGAGCTAATTATGCCGACCCCTCCTTACCAGTCTCTCTTAACCACGTTCCACATCTTTCTAGGTTGCGTAATCAATAATGACCTAAACATATTCAATCTCCTACAAGGTCCATCTCTGTAGTTTCAGCTCAAGCTCAAGAACAGTCTAATGAACAGCCAACGCTACGAGTAAGCAATCGGGAAATATTGACAATGTGCAGTCAGCGAGAATATCAATGCCTTCACGAGGTCACTCACTTATGGTGACTACAACATTAACTAGAAACCAACATACTCTCGAAAACCCTACTGTGACCACATTCCTTGCAAAAAATTCTATTGTGACCACTACGTCACTTCAAACTTTAATTTGTGACACAATCACGCCCCATTGCGGCATAAATAAACATTTCAGGAAGAGTCTAAAAAATATGAATCATAGTAGGTTAGATGCAATTTCTTCTTGTATATAAAGGAAAATTGACTGAAAATGTTTTGAAGCGCACAACCCCAGAAAATCTGGATCAGTGCTTAGAGGGCGATCCATGAACACCCCACCTTACCCCATAATGAGCTGCCCAGGAAGTCTATGCAACAGGAAGCCAAGCTCCCAGTACAATAATTATAAGTCCCAAATAACCTAAAAACCCAAGAGACTTTGGAAGAATTGAGTACCTCAAAACTTGGACGTTTCTGCAAATTCACCAGCCAGCGTCTTCTCAAAACATAACTGTTGATGGAGTTCGTGGTAGGTCCTCATTTCTTCGTACCCTCTTGCTCAAGATGCAGTACTAAACGACCGAATTCCACAACCATTCTACCCTCACAGTCGTCTATCTGGACAATGAGTCGATAGCAAGAGCCCACTAATTTGAATAATGCCACAGTAAAGAAAGTACACAGTAATCATATACACCGATGCGAAGGTAGAATGAATAGACACTTGAATAATGGCCCTTTTCAAATAATGTTGCAGACAGGATACGTTTTCCCAAACACAAAAAATCCAACTTCAAATACATATAAGCTCTCGAACCCTCATACAAAATCACCATCCCTGTGTCCATCCAGCAAGTGAAGTAGATCCCCACATTCTACCGATTGACAGCTGCTTTTCATCCTTTGAGTGCCCAGGAAACTCAAATGGTTTAGGTTTAGGTGAGTGGAGATAAGTGGACACAGGGCTTGAGTGCTAAATTCACACAAATGTTCTGGCTCTAGGCGTAACGCAAGCTCTGAGGTGGTTCCAAGAACCTTCACAACCCTAGCTCAAGAAAAGCCCAGGGGGAGGTTCAATTACTGCAATGAACTAGATAGAAGACATTGGCCATTCATCCTCAAAATCCAACACGAGCCACTCAAATATGCACAGGGAGCAACACACGAGGACAGGCGAGTGGCAAGCCACATATAAAAAGTAACGTAAGAAAGTTGAAATGAAGGACATTTTGTCCATAAAAGAGTGAATACAAGAGGTCACCAATGGCAGCCGAAAAAGCTGGATTGTGAAACCTCAAGAGTCGAGATTGTCTGAACCCAACCCATACAAGACCCCCGCGTACTTTTCCGTGGAGCCCTTGAAGAAGCCCTCCTTCAACTTGCGAAACGTGCGAGACGTGAGCAAACTATCGGACCCCGCCTGATGGCAAGGTCCAATTCGCTCCACGTCCAACGCTTCCGCCAGCTTGTTGAGCCCTCCGTGCAAATTGTCGCAGAACTTCATCAGGTACTTGATATCATACAGAATGGGGAAATACGTTCTCAACAGGTTGAAAAACTCATCCTCACTGGCGGGCAAATTCTGGCATGTCAGCAGCTTCAACAAGTATCCGAAATCGTAGCCGCTATGGAAAGTCACCCAATGTACATTCTCGTTCAAGACGATCCCCGACGACATCAAAAGCTCCCCAAACCGTTGCGAATCAATCCCTCGCTCCTCGTTTTGCTGGAAATCGATGCCACTCTGCTTCAGGAGCTCAATGGAGTCGTGTGCGTACACATCCTCTCGCAAATTGAACTCGCGGAAATTGAATTGCCACACGCAAGAGTCGCGCGAGCCGCACTGGGGAAGCAAGTCCTTCTCGTCGGAGAAGGTTAACCCCAACTGAATGAGCTTGAGCATGTCGACGTTCGCTCGGAGCATTTGGTATTGGTACTCGCCGTTGTTCTTGAACGTGCCCACGGGACGGACCACAACACCTGGAAACTCCGTATCCATCGCGACGTAAGGATACTCGTCCACAATTTCACGGATCAGCTCGAACTCATCTTCCAAGTTGTCGGCCCAAACCTCCCGGATGAGGAGGGAACCTCCGTTGGCAACTATGGACATGAGGTGCTTGGGGTTTCCTGCTTAGGGTTTCGCCGTCCTCGTGGTTCGGAACTCGCAATCGCAACCGAAGGAGTTGCATAAGCCACGCGCGTTCTGTCCTGCTTGGCACCTGCGCCTGTTTCCCTTCCTGCTCCGCCACTTCCACGCCTTGCAGTACCCTCAAAGTTCGCCCACACCACATAAGAAAAACCCGAAGAAACCCTGAAAATACACGCAACCAAAACCCGAGCGCTACCAACGAGAACGCGCGCCTTGTCGCCCCTGACTCGTAATCGTCCACTCATCCACCACTGAATCGAAATCAATCGCCACAACCCAAGCAGAGCACGTTCCAAAGCGAAACGTCTGGAAAACGACGAGCATGAATCCGTGCGAACTGTGCAGTACACTGCGAGAATGGCAGAAAAATTGGTTGGGTTCTGTGCGACCTGAGAGTTCGGAAGAGACCAATTGCATCGAGAGAGAATCGTTGGCGACGGAACCGCAGGAGGAGCAGAGGAACACAATGCTAGGCCGCTGCGTACAGACCGAGGTTCGGGACCGAGCTAGAACTCTAGAAGTGAAACTTACCGGGCCGTGGTTTTGGACCGTGGTTTTGGACCGACTGGGCGGGCTGGTCGGTCCGGTCAGACCTGGTGGGCAGCTTCTGGAAACGTTTGAGAGTGTCTGACCGTTCAGAGGACTTCTTCATATGGGGGTGCTTCTAGACTGACCGACTGGCTGGGCAGGAGGGGTGGCGGGCCCGGCCCGGACAGACCATACCTGAAATGTTTGGCACACTGCCCGGTAGTGGAAAAGCGTGGCCGTGGAACTCGGCCACTTGCGCCCCGTCAGCACTTTTGGCTTCAGGCCGTCGATCGCCGTTTGTGCACCGTCGATGCGCGGTTGGCGCCTTTGGTTCGGTGGTGTGCATCGTAAAGGACGCCGGTATAATACTCGGTTGGTTTATCTTTGACTTGCACTTTTGGGTGAGAATCTTGTAATCGGACAGTTGCAGGGGAAGTGAGACTCCCAAGAAGGGATTTTATTAACAAATTGTTTTTTGTTTTGTTTTTTTAAAACAAATGAAATGGAATTTCATTGCAAAGGGCAAAATAGATTTGATTAACAAGTTCTTTTTGTTTTTGTTTTTTGTTTTTTGCTTTTAGCTTTTAGTTTTCTTAAAACAAATGATATGGAATTTCTTTGCAAAGGGCAAAATAGAAGCCAAAACAATCACAAGTAGTCTAGGGCGGATTATTTACAAGTTTTCAAGGGGGTGTCAAAAGCAAAGTTTTATCTCTTCTTATCATATCTAATTGCAAATAAGAGAGGATCACAAGTAGCCTAAGGTGGATTATTTACAAGTTTTCAAGGGGGTGCCAAAAGCAAAGCTTTATCTCTTCTTATCATATCTAATTGCAAATAAGAGAGGAGTTTTGATTAGATTGTTTGCAATTTAAAGAGGAATCCAACCCAATCTATTTCATAATTTGTTAATATTTAGTTAATATTCTATGAACTGTTGAAGTTGAAAGCATAGGGTATCTTTAAACAATGAGATGCTTCAACCTCCATCACTTGCCCTAAGAAAACCATCAACACCTATTCATTGCTCTTAAAAAATTTGAGGCAATATTGGAAGACAAAGTAACACTTTTTCAACCCTTAACTATTCTTTTTAGGCCTTACTATATTTCAATCCTTAACTATTCTTTTTAGACCTTACTATAGGTGGTAATATTGGATGTTCCTATCTTAATATTTTTTTTAGGCCTTATTATATTTCAATCCTTAACTATTCTTTTTAGACCTTACTATAGGTGGTAATATTGGATGTTCCTATCTTAATATTTCCAAGATACATCTTAATACATACAACAAGGAAGTGATGAAATAGAATTTACATCTCAAATTTGAGAGATTCATATCATTGCTAACCAATCTCACATGTCATACAACAAGGAAGTGACGAAATTGAATTTACATGTAAAATTTGAGAAATTCGTGTCATTACTAACCATCTTTCATGTCATATTAATCAAAATTTTCATTATTTATACAATATCTTGACCTTCACATAGAATATTATAATTTTAAGTGTAAAAATGAAGTTCTTGACAAGCTTCCTTCAATATTCATTGCAAGATTCATCACAAAACAAGTAATGATTCTACTTCACAAAATTGGGGGCAAATAGAATCAAGTACTTCTATCTTATATCCCAAATATGTAAACTATAGTTGAAACATAATTTATTCGTCCAAATTTATTGTACATTCATCCAAATGTGTCAACATCATTTGACTTTGAAAATCAATAGGATGATTCAGTATTTGTGATTTTATCCATTCAAAATATTATAATTTCTCCCAAATTACCATGGAAAATGACCTCAAATAAAATCTTTGCACAAAAAAGTCCAAAAGAAGGGGGAGATTTCATTTATTTTGAGCATTGAAGAATGCAATTTGCACTAGAACAATGAACTATTTACATCTACATGCCTTATCACAATGTAAGGATTTCATGCATTGAAAGAAGCATAATATAAATATTTCATTAAAAATATTTATATTGTATATATCAAGCTAACTTTTCCTTGCAATAAAAACTAGTGTTAAGTACCAACATCAAACAATGGTAGATTGCAATTACTTTTTGTTGATGGTTTGTGTAGGACTCAATTCCAAAAAAGTCAAAAATCAATTCAACTATCAAGCTTTTGTAATGTAATGTCCTTCATTATTTTTATAGATTAAATAAGATATTATATGTTGTTATAATTTTCTTAGAAATTCTACACTTGTATCAAAATTAAACATATTTTCTTTGTAAAAAAATAAATTAGACAAATATTAATTTTTAAGTATTCAATAAATTCTTTTATTTACCATTGAAACAAAAAATTGAAGTTTTATTTTCATTTTAAAAATATATAATGCCAAATTTATTATCAAATTATAATTATAATTTTTTTAATTTATACAAAATTGGTTTAACATGATATTTTGCAATAAATATTTGAAGAAAATAACACTAATACAAATCTATGAAGAAAAACAAGCTCAAGCATAAATGAATGTTAATTTAAAATTTCAAAAATACATTCTCATATTCACATCTTAGTTTTCAAATAGATTCATGTTTGAATTTTTTAAATAAATTCCAAAATTTAAAAAAAAAAAGAATAAAAATATTATATATTAAAAAACATTCAATAATCCTTACAAACTTGAAATTTGTCTTATTTTTTCACATAAAACGATTAATTCAACAAATGAAAGTACAATCTAATAACAAATTACAATGAGCAATAGGTATTTGTTCACTAGATTATATTTTGTACTTTTTATATTAAGTAATTGAATTCTTTTATTTCATAGTATAAAAGTATTATTGGAGATAAACAACATATCATCAAAGAATATTTCTACACTTATGAGTTGAAATTTAAATCTAAAATTTTGAACTTTAACGTCTAGTTTCTTTTCTTATGTAAATAGGGTCGATCAAGCAAAGTTAATTTCCATTCTCAAGAGTCATTAGAGTCTCCAATATACATAAAAGACAAATATTGAATTGTGACAAATTGGCTAGATAATAAAAGAATAAAATAGTCTTGGTGATACAAGAGTTATCTTGCCATTTTGAGACTATAAGTGTAAAGGTTGAATTATCTTATAAACAAATCATACATATATAATTCATTATATTTGTCCTACTCCTTCAATTTGAATTTGCTGCAAGATTAGTTTTTGCTTCAATTTGTAAAGCATATTTGTAAATGTAGTAACTCAAGTCAAGTGTGTGGAATTTTCTAATCATTGATTGTCCAAATGTAAGCATTCACTATAAGGATTGTAGTGAATTAATGTGTATGACAAAAAGAATGTTTGTATTGAAGTTTAGACTTTGTGTGTATTTAAAGGAAAGTGATTAGACAAAGTTGGCCTAATAGTGAGATAAAACAAGTAACAAATAGCTAAGGATTTGTTAGCTAGGGATTGATCTTTTAAAAAGTATGTGATAGATTATTTGCCTTAAAAGGAAGATTGCTATTATGTGAGTGTAGGAGTGTAAGCCCATGAGCCTAGAACACTACATATCTATATTATAAGTGTATATACTATAGAAACCATCTATGATTATAGGGTATATTTGTTACAAATACCATATTATAGGTGTTTATGATACATACACCTTCTATAGTGTGTAGTATCTATATTATAGGTACTTATTATATTATAGGATCTTGTATTATAGGTTCAATGCTCACAAGCTTGTACTTTGGGGCTCATATACTAGTACTGTTGGCTTTGAAAGGACTATGAGAATTACGGTAAACCAATCCATTTCCATTTATTGCCTAATTTCAACATCCTACATATGGTTTCAATTTTATCCCAAAACTCATTCAAATCCTTTCATTTTTTGACAAAATCATTGCATTAATACCAATAAGGTATAACATGTTAATTCTTTAAAGGTGAACACTTAAATATCATTGGATACATGGAAGAGTGGTTGTGTATTGTTTATAGGATGTTCATGACTCCACTCTATGAGTGGTTTTGTAATTTTCAAGGCAAATCAATTCATCAATTCACAAAAATTATAATTTTAATTGGAAAACTATATTTCCACGTGGGTTGATTTGTGAAACAAGTGCACACCTTTGAAAAATATGTATCCTCCTCAAAGATGGTCCTAAAATATTTAGATTGCTAATCAAGGTGGTAATAGGCTTGTCTACTTTAGCTAGTATCCGAGGATTGGTTATTTAAGTGAATTGCCTTAAAAGTTGGCATAATATTTGGACAATTATTAAATAACAACATAGTAGTTTAATTGTATAGACTCGTGAGGGACAATTAACCATCATACCATGATCTTGAGACTAAAGGTAAACATTGTGTATGTGAATTGCAATCCCTTAGACAATATGTTTAAATTAATACTCAAAAGATGTTTGCATCTTCTAGGTCCATAGTGATAGGATTGTCAATTTCAAAGAAAAACACACATGATTTCTAAAAAGGGTACACGTGGCATTATACTATTGGTTGTTAGAATTTTATAAAATTTCTACAAGGGCTACACAATTAATTTTCCTATTGGTTATAGAATTTTTGAACAAATCCCTTTTGTGAAAGGAATTCATGAATTCAACATGTGAAATCCACTCCAATGTCCATATTTGTATTTCTAGTGAACTTGTAGAACTTGCAAATCATATGGGATATATGTATATTTTTTGCTTGTGAATACATATTCTATATTTGTGTGTGTGTATATATATATATTCCATGAGCATATCCATGTCTTGTATTTGTAGTCTGAATTTATATTCATATCCTGTACCATATCCATACTTTGTTTCCAAATTTGGACAACCAAGATTGTTTGTTCCCTCAACATCAACAACTTTGGTTTTTTTAAAAGATCGACAGCATTAAGGGGGGGATTTTTTATTGAACTTAGATCAATGGCTCTTGATTTTTTTTAAGGGAAGAAGGGGGTAGAGGAATTAAAATGCAAACATGATGTTTGCATCTTCTTGGTACATAGTGAGTTGCATGATGGAATGTGTTGCAATCTAATTGTCTGAATCTAATAATATATTGTATTCTAGGTGCAAGTCAAATTGCATCCTTGAAATTTGAATCCAATGATAATAATGGTGTAATCAATTCACCTAGTTGAGGAATTTTAGCTCATAGAAATAGATTGACAAATAGATTATATAAAATTGTGTGAACACTTAACAAGTAGAATTGAGTGTATTGAGTAGTCCAAACAAATTTCCAATGTTTAGTGCTCATAGATTCTATGTGTGAATTAGTTTGCAATTAGGCTATGTGTCTAAGGCAATTTGCAAATGTAAAGTTACATGATATATAATTGAGAGACCACAAGTTATAGTAGTTTTGTGAAGTCAAATTTTTATTTTAAATTGAGTTTTCTTATTCTGTAAATTGTTAGAGACAAATTTTGTAAGTCAAATTCTAAACATTTGAGGAGTTTGTATGAGCAGAAGACATGCTAAGCTATTATGTATGGAACCAAGGCTATTAGCAAGTAACTTGTGAGCTTAATTTTTTTTTAGAAATTTGGGAGTGAAGGACCTATGACCATGGGTGAAATTATTTAGAAGTTGAGGAAAAATGAAGATATAATTTTAGAATTCATAACAATATAAATTTCTTAATGAAAGTCTTGCATGTGACATCCAAATGAAATCCATTTTAAATGAATGAATGAAATAATAGTTTAAAAAAAATTAGAAATGACAACAAATAACCATGTCAATGAAAAATGAAAAATAATACATAATAGTTAAATTCATCTAATATGCAATCTAATACGTCTAAGATATAACAAACTTAGTCAATGAATTCAAAATGAATCCTCAGTCAAGTATTTCTACAAGATTTTGGTTTGAAACAACCAAAATCTTGAAAAGCCGATTACTTCTACACTGTGTAATTTGGCAAATCAAAATCTTCTATGGACTAATAAAAAGACTTCAATCCTTCATGATTTGCTCTTGCATTGGTGACATCAATTAATAATGAATGTAAGGAAAAATTAAAAATATAGATCAATATTTTAGAACAAAAAACAAAAATCTTAAATCCTAAACCTCCTTATATTTGCAACACCATCACACAACAAATCCTAAAACTGAGCAACAATTTGGAATATGCTATATAGATACTATCTATTTTATCCTACAATAGTAAATTTTTTTTAATTATAAATTCTAAAAAATCCTAAAGCAGGTCCTCCTTCAATTGAAATTGGAAGGACTCGCAACTAATTAACACAAGGACGTGGAATACCACTATAATGGGATAATAAGTACTCCCTTTGTTCCACTAAAAACCTCCAAAAAAATTTCCTATGAAGGATTAATTGGAATTTTTAGTCTTTGTGCCAAAGAGACATGCACTCAAGAACTAATAACCCATCCCCTAGATCTATACAAAATTTGTAGTTCAGGTGGAATTGTTTAAACACCCAAAATTCATGCATTTAAAAAAAATCATATTTGAGTACAATTTGTAAATGCTACCGACACTTTATGAACCATCAATTTCTAGGAAATCTAGCCCACATCTAGATTGCAAGTCTTTTGTCAAAATTTAAAAATTGTTGCTTTTGGTCAAAGTAGATGAAAAATTCATGATCTAGGAATAAAGATTGGAGTATAAGAAATTGGGTTTCATCTAGGGAGTACTAGTCTTTGAATAGAGTGTTAAGCATAAATTGAATTCACTATTACATATTTATATCCTACTGTTGAGATGATCATGTTGATAATATCATCAAGAATGGTCAAGGTGTATGGAATATAAAAGATTGATTTGGATCATCCAATCCAATCCAATGATTTGCATTGGATTTGTCTTCACAATTTGCCTCACTAAATTTCGATTGCATTATTGGCACAGGGTGCCTCATATAGGCAAGGCCAAGTTTGCTAGGAGAAGAATGTTCCTTGATTGCCTAACTTGCCTCCAAAAGGTTGTTCAACACAAACAATGCTTATTGAATGATTAAAATAAATAAACAGAAGTTTTTAGTGAGACACTAACTATGCCTAATTTGGAGGGGTTTATTAAGACAAAGGGAATCATCATTTAAATTGAAGCATTATAGTGTGGCAAAAGCTAACAAGCTACAAAATTGATGAATTAGAGTACTAGATTGAAATTCTACAATGAGAGGGGATGCAATCTAAATGAAGGGATTCTCAAAAAATACTTTAAAACTCTTGGAAATTTGAAAACAATTCAAAAAAGAATTTTTTTGCTATTGATAATGGATAATTGAAGTATTGTAAGCAATGACGGAGGGCCAAAAGACTAATAAATTGAAGGATTGGAGTAGGGTATGAACCAACAAGAGCTCTACTAAACTAAACCATTGGAGTGCAAGATTTGTGTTCTGCAATATGAGGGATGTAATACAAGCTAGTGGATTTTTAAACAAAACAATAATTGAAAGCTCTTGAAAACTTGAAAACGAGTTTAATTCAATTGAATGCTAATAAATTAAATAAACAATTGAGTTGAAATAATTATGTGGGTAGTGAATGAAAATTAGTGAATGAGACCATGAAAACTACCAAAAATTGGTGATACAAGAGAAATCCACAAAATCCATAGATCCAATTCCACTATCCATTGAAAAGAGGTTGCACCTCTTGGTTTGCTCTAGTTTCCCCCCTCCTCTCTTGAAAAAATCATAGGCCATTGATTTCTTTTAAAAAAAATCACAAACCGTTGAGCTTTGTAAGATTTAATCTTAGCCATCCAAATATGAATCTAGAATATGATACTAAATACAGATATGGGTATAAATACGATATATTGTATGAATATTAGAGATGGATAGTGATAGTATTGATGCATTGTCACAATGCACCAAAAAAAAATTTAATTAATTTTTTTAATAATCCCCGCCTTCGGTTTTTAAATATTAATTAATTAATTAATTCCCTCCCCTCCCTCCCCTCCCTCCTATTTGTAATTTTAAGAACCTATATTGTGGGACAATCAATATGGGACAATTCATTATTAAAATTGTATCTTGTATCCGTATTCCATATCACAACTTGAATGCCATTTCACAACTTGAGTGTGCATAAAATTTCCTGCTCCACTTAAGTTGTGAAATTATATAAACATTGCACTAATGATTAGACCTTTGGACTTTTTGGATGTCTCCAATGAGTAGATTGGTGTACATATGGATAAGAATATTAGTAAAAAGTAATGAAAATTCACAGCCTGAATGCACAATTATGGGTTTTGTGAAATTGCACAGACTTTGCACTATGGAATTGGGTCTATGCATTCTGTTTTGGTTGTTTTTGGTGTGAAGTCTATACACCAATGTGTGAGATTAGCAAGAAAAATGAAATTTCATATATGGGGTGCAGTATTTTGGATTCAATACATAAAATTGCAAAGACTTTACACTATGGAATTGGATCTATAGACTTATTAGATGTTCCTAGAGTGAAGATTGAAGAAAAGATTAGCAAAGGATGAGGACCATACCCTAGGGGCAGGCAAGGCATTTTCTAGTGTTAACATTTTCTGAACATGGAAAAAAAACACCTAACTGTGATGCATTCTAGAGATTTGATCCTACCAATGGAGTTGGTGTGAATGCTTGGGATTCTGCAGGACTCTACAATAAATGCATGACAAATTCTACATTGATTTATGTATTTATTTGCATATTTTCAGTTAGTATTCTACATTTTTGTAACCCTAGAATTGCATGCTAGCACAAATTGTCTTTATTCTTGTCCCAATGCATTTGGTTCCCTATTCCTTGCACTTGCCTGTCTCACTCAATTTGTTTGTATCCAAATTCATTCTAAAACTTTGACTACAAATGAAAAATGGTCAATTTTAACAAGAAAGTGGTTGATGAGTCTTTAATGCATTAAAAAGGGTTCTTCAATACATAGTAGTGGGTTAAGGGATTTGGGAAGAAGAGGAGATACTGAGTCCAGTCTTCTTACGCCGTGACTTAGATGCCATCACTGCGATTGATGTCCACAAGGAGTCGGTAGGGCAGTCGAGCTGTCCCAGCGACTCAGCTCAGGAAAGCTGGTGGCCTGCCATACATGCACACTGAACGGCGCCAGGCCTAGCATGGTACTGGTGAAATCGCCAAGAACTCAAGCACCACTTGATCAGACAATCACCTGGTGAACATCCTGAACCCAATACTGTGTACCTATAATTGGAAAAGTAATGTCGAAGATCTACCAATAAATCTTTTGAATATATCTTCGCATATGGTATCCAAATGATGCGTCCTTCAATGCATTGAAATCCTCTTCCATTCACCAAAAGAACATAAAGAAATTTGCCTGTGAACTCTCCAAATAGAAACTACGCTAATCTGTAAAAGAGGAAATTTTGGATGTCCCTCCCTCCCTATAAGAGCCGGTTGCCATAGGCAACCTGGACCTCCAAATTCCGGAGCTCCGGCCAGGCTCCGTTGCAACCAAAGCTCCGATCTCCTCTCCGCCTGGACCTACGGACCTACGGCCGCTGTAATCGAGAATTGTAGGCCTAGAGGCCTGAATCCTTGACGACCAGCAGAGCTTGACAGCAAACAAAGATACAGCTTGAAACAATGCCAACCTCATGACAGAAAATAAATCGCACAATGTATTTGCTCGGAGACCATGTGGTGCATAAATCCCACATTCCAATCTCATCTGCAATTCACACCACGTTTGGGGTCTTAGAATGGGTGATTACTGAAGCTCTCTATGTTGCTTCGTACAGTACAATACAATTGAAGCTGAATGTTAACTAATCCTCTTGAGTTCCAAATTACAAGGGCACGGAAGGCAGACAAATTTCAAATGTCACGCATTAACTTAATATGATGACAAAATGAATCTAGTGCAAATTAACTTGTCACTAAGAGCATTGTCAATTGACAGAGGCCACAAATGCAAAAGCAAGCTCCTAAGAAAAATACAAAGCTACCAATTAGAGATGAGAAAAAAAAATTTGATGGAAGAACCACTTAAGAAAGAATCTACATACCTCAATGACCAGAGTATTGAAGGTAGATCACAAACTTCGTTGTTCGCAATCAAACCCTCGTATCAGATGTTGGAGAAATTTAGAGGCCTTTCTTTCGAGCGCGCGCTCTTTTTACGGCAACGTCAGTGTTTCCGACTAACTCCATTTTTTCTCACCTCTTCCGATCCAAGTTGTACAGAACGGCCCTCTCCCCAGCCTCCAGACAATTGCAAACAAGGACATGCTCGCCACAAAATGTACTCAGAACATTTTGGTGCCCTAAACCCCTCATCATCTATTGACACAAATCTTTGGGCATGCAATCAAACACAGTCCAAGACTCCTCAAATGGGTATTCATCTCCCACGCCATAAGAACCGAATTGGGCTTCATTCCAAACGCAATCCACCGGTCTCGCCACACACCAATGCCGCCATACTCCCACTCACTGGAATGTGGAACCCCAAACACGCATAATTCTCGAGATCACAAGTGAGGACACAACACCCCGGGTCCTTAACCAACACATACAAAAACTTGTTATAATGTACACTCGATAGTGGGGCCCCATGTACAATTGTTCCGCAGACCCCCACGTCCACGCACCACTATTCGAATCGAAAATACTGGTTTCAAAGAAATTGGTAATGAAAACCCTAAATCTGTAGGGAATTAGGTTGTGTCCACCGTCATCCCCACTGTAAAACCATTGTCCTGCACGAATGCCGGGTACATCCAACTGTCATTGCTAGAGCAACCACACAAATACACAAATTACTGATTCAAATTAGGATAAAAATCCCTCAAATTTCATAAAACTCTCAATCAAAAGACGGCTAACCGAGAGAAATCAACACAAGGCCGTTTCCTCAAATTGATGTCCCGGGGACTGACCATTATCATCCTCGGGGGAGGAGGTGGCAAAGAATAAAACGCGCGAGTGTGAAGATCGAAGACGCGGTTGCGGTCAAAATCTTCGTAGAGCAAGCCCGACGCCTTCGAGGCAGAGGCGATGAAGTCCACGAGGAGTCTTGCGAAGTCCAGAGGCGGTGTGCCGTTCTTCGAGCGACGACGAAGTAAAGGCTGGAAATCGGAGGTTTGAAGTTTTGTTCCAGAAAATGGCGATCCGAAGCCAGGCGGTTCCATTCCTTGCAGACTTGGCGCAGGCGGAAGAAGGGCACCAGAGGGAGCTTGGCGTAGATCAGCGAGAGGTCAATGAAGCTCTGCAGCTCGCCCCAGAGAGAGGCATTCATGTCGTCGCTGTCGCCATCGCCAAAGCTTGGTGGTGTGGTGCGTCCGGAGCGCAACTTCATCGCAGCGGTGCTTCCAGCGCAGAAACTCGAACCGGCAATTCGCAAAACATGGATAACTGAAGCTCTCAGGGGCGTCAAGGGTGCCTTTGGGGAATCTCAGTTTTCACGTAACTCTTGGAGAGTCACCAAAAGGGTCCTCCAACTTCCACGATTTTGTCAAAATCCTTAGACATTGGCAAGCTCCATCTCCGAGTTCTCAAGCTGTTGGACATGGCCATGCACGCTACCATTTTGCGCTAGCCCTGAACTTACATTGAATTGTGAGCGCAGTCCTGGAGTTACAGTGAATTGTGACCTGAAGCAACGGAGGAGCTTTGTTTCAAGCTTGGGTGTGGCAGCTGCGACGGGAAAACAAGGGCCAGAGGGCCGACGCACATGCCTCAGTAATGCCAGGCCATCCGCCTGGCCAGGTGGCGGAGAGCCATTGGCTGTCCAGGAATTCCAGGGCGGATGGCGCAGGTGGGAGGAGCTCCGCACGCACCTGCACAAAATCCACTCCACGCCAGGCTGAAATTGAACCCAAAAATGAATTTTGCAAAATTATGGAATACTGATTCCCTGCATTAGAAGTGACGAGGTACAACAACTTCTGTTCATACCATAATTTTTAAGCATTGTAATGTTTAGTAGTTAATGCAGTAAATTGCATGTTTTGGGTAAGGTAGTAAGGCCTTAAAGCGACCTTTTAAGGGCTGATTTGCCTTTTTCACAGGTTTCCATGGACAAAATGATTTTTAGCTCATTTTTCAAAGATGGAAAAATAGATGTGGAACACAACACAAGTGGTTCTGTATTTTTTCAAGCATTTTTGAATTACTTATGAATTTTCAAAGATTCAGGTCATAGGTACCTATTTGTGACCATAGGTGTCCCAAAATCTGTCCCCTTGTGGATAAGCTGAAATTATGCTTCTTGCAAACTTGTTCACGATCATGACAAATTATAAAATACGAAGTTTCAAGATTTAGTGTAGAAATCAAAAACAATTTTCCATTTTGTGCTTCAATAAAAACCCACAACAATACAATGGAGCATTGTTTCCCAAGCCCTACCACTTCAGGCTTCAACGTTGGTTTCCTACCACAATTTTCCATACTATTCACTCATTCTTCAAGAACTAGAATCTTCTTCATTTTTTTCTGTTGCTTCTGGTATATTACTCAATCGACTAGATCTACGGACACTTCTTGTAGAGGGTCTAGCCGTATGAGCTTGTGGAATGTGCACATCCTCATCCGGAGGTGCCTCATCATAGACTTCTCATCCTCTTCATCTTCCATGCCTTTGCTTTCACCCTCTTCTTCTTCCGTTCTTTGGCCTTCAAATTCAAAGTTCTCATTTCAAAGCTCGATGACTCTTCTTCCGTCTTTGCGAGTCTTCCTCAATCTCTTATGTCGCCTTGTAGATAAAGCTTGGGAATTATATTTAAATAAATCCAAGTTTGCAATTTAGAAGTTCGTTCCAAGGGAGGCTAATATAATAGGATTACTTCCAATATAATTCCTAATTTGTAATTGCAATTCTAGAAGATAGGAAATATTGTTCTTTAACCACAAGCATAAATGTTTTTTCTCACGCGGTAAAATCTATTTGCTAAATTCAATCACTCCACTCTTAAAGGCCACAAGGATGAAGATTTTCTCTCAAATTATTCATCTTTAATCTTTATCCCCTTTCATCTTTTCTTTTCCAATTTGGATTTCTTCAGCGGATTGGGTAACCTTTGCAGCTACTGAATTGGCTTTGTCACGCACCAACAGCTTGCTGCTAATATTTGGATTTAGACTTAATCCTTGTTGATTAATTGTTTCTAATTGGGGAACCACAAGATCTTCCTTCACCAACTTGGAATCCACCCTTGAAGTACAATTCACTCTTGTAACTCTTCTTTAAGCAGAATCAACAACTTTTATTCTACAATCTAGAATTATTATTTTTATTATCCATGACATACAAGTTCATCCATTATCTTCACAAATTGGATTTAAATAATTACTCTCAATTACCTAAGATAATTCTTCACAACTTGGAATAACAATATGTACCAATTATAACCAAATTGGAATTATACATAAGACAACATTCAGGCTTTATAAACTCCCATCTGGACTGTTTATCTTAAGCATCACACATACACCAAATAAGTACACCCATCATACTACAATGACATACATTCAAAAATCTAAATTGGTTCTAAAATTATTCTCACTGACATCAACCAATTAGGACTTATGCAAACCAAACACATTCATTATTCCTACTAGGATATCACAGTATATCTCCATCAAAATGCAATCCTTAACTCATTCTTCAATTGGATTTTGCAATTAAGATTAACACACTATGCAAGTTCCATTACACAATTAATCAATTTGGTAAGAAAGTTTCTTCAATTAACTCCAAATTGGTGATCACGTCACCGTTTACAACTTGTCATTTATACTTTCTTTCTCAACCTATTAGATATTTAATTCACAATCAAAATTGATTTATCAATTAAGTTTCACTCATCTCTTCTAATTAAGATTTCATCACATCACTCCAGCATCCCAATTAGGCCACACAAATTCTCAAACTAAACTGCTTGCTTCACCAAACACATAATTTCTTTAAGCATTGACTATCACAAATTCCATCGTTAAATTACATTGCTCCAATATCACTCTCCACAATCATGGACAAATTCTCCATTAAGATCTCCACACTTCTGCATAATCTGCTCATTCACACCGCCATACATTGGCAACCAACATCCCGACTAGGATATAGACTTAGACACACAATTACTCTGATTCAACTCGGACCAACACAAACATAACTCCCAACTGGGCAGTCACACAAACACACTCAACAAAAATCAACAAACACAAGAAAACAAAATACACAGCTTGACCGACTGGGACACACACTGGCAATCTCAATAGTGGGATCCAGAAAAATGAAACAAAAATCAGACTAATAGGATTCACAGATGGGCGGTTGCTAACTCGGAAGGGAAGACCAATTGAAGCAACTACCACCCGAACTTCCACAGACTCAACTGGCATTCCAACTCGGCTTAAATTTTGACTCAGTTTCAGCTCAAACGACACTAACTAGAAATTTCCAAATTTGACTAGCCTTATTCAACATCTCCAATTAGGACCCAACTTGAATTCAATCCACTTCATACCAAATTGGAATTGACTCTAGAAATACTGACTCGGTTCTAACCTATCTACCAACTTGGAATTCCGACAAAATGCAACCTACCTAGAAAGCAAAAGACTCCAAATTGGATCTAAATACACAATCAAAAACACCCATTTGGACTAGCAAAACTACAAATTCATACAAAAAAGCCACTAATTACACCTTGAAAATGATAAAAAATGTACAGTAACAAATCCTATTAGATTATCTACACACCTTGCAGCGGGGTCTTCCGCATTTGAATTGATAGTAGGACCTCTTCGACTTCCATGAACTACAAATGCTGGAGTTTGTAGAAATGGAAGTACCTCCTTTGCTAGTCTTCTTGTTCCAATTCCTCAGGGAGGAGGATGTTTGGGGGGCCTTGAAGATGAAGCTCTGCCGGTGTTCCTCTCTCCTCGACCACCTTGAACAGCTGGTTGTGCAAGCCTATAGTCACCCACAACAAGTTCATTGGGAGGTTGCGGGGCTCTACCATTGACGGGAGCATTGGATGCGTTACCTTCTATGACCTTAGCATTCTCCACCGAGCCTAACCCTTCTTGATGAGGTCTACGTGCTGCATTCAAACTTACACCTATGGTGCGGTTTCCTGAACGTTCTCTTGGCTTGCTTCAACCTTGTCCTATAATAGGGGCCATTGTTGCAGTGGGAGGTGGTGCACAAATCCAAGCACCAAGGACATCATCATCTTCAATTTCCTGAGAACGAACATGTCTCTTGCCATCTACAGTGGCTTCATTTCTTGCTATAGTATTCGACGTTTGAATATTTTCGATGTTCGTACCATAGCGCTCTTGTCGGAATCTATTGTTTCCCAATGGTGTAGCCCCATGAAGAATCCTATTTGCAACACCACCACAACCAGACCCTTCATTGTTCGGAGCTGCATGGTTCACGACATTTCCCCTACTTCCATCATTTTGCACATTGACATTTCCACCTCCATTTCTTGGTGGCCTATTGTCATTATTGTTGTCATCATCCGGGGGAATATCATTGTCATCAGGATTTCCAAACATGCCTTCATCATTGTTCGAAGGAAAAGCAAAAGGGTCGGGATGAACTATGCCTTTGTTTGGAGGGTTTGGAGGGGGCAATAATCTACAACGGACACGACTGACCTTGACGATCAGCATCTATGCCATCTTCCATACCATCTTCATCTCCATAGTAGTTTCACGCTTCTTGGAGGTGGTCGGTACTTTCCCTCCCAAGATTTTGGAGTGCTTAATACACTGGAGGTGTACAATTTACTTCCTCCTCGTGTTTTGCAACATCTTCTGCTTGCATTGCATCAAATATGCAATTTGCTTCATGGACCGGAACAGGGCCTAGTGCATCTGAGTCAGAATCCTTTGATAACACTACTAGAAAATTCAGATTTTTTGTTGATTTGGACGTGTTGATCATCAACACTTTTCTGTTGATTTTTGTCCAAATCAACATAAGTTGTTCAAATCATATCAACGAACTGGATCTGCACCTTGTCTTTGTCGGAGGATGCGGCTATTTGTATATACATATATATATACCAAAGACTCCGCCTTGTCCACTGCTAGGCGGTTCCTATTCCTATTGTGGACAAAAAAAATGCTTCAATTCCATTCACAAGACGATGCCGAACATATGAGGGAAAGAATATGTTTTGCAATTTTGGATAGGGCTCAATCTCCTATCCTATTCCACCACTGGTAGGGAAGTAACCTAGTGTTCCAAATGTTTGGGATTTCAGTTGGACTATAAGGTCCTGTACGCTCTTCATACTGCATTAGTTCGAGCATAATATCATCAAATTGCACCCCAACTACATCTTTTAATTTATGAATAACCCTAATACAATGCACAAAGGGCTATTTCGTTAGCCTTCAACTGTGGATAATCTGCTAGAAACAAGTTCAATAATGCCCCAGCATAGTGAAGATCAATGAATACCATATTCCATCTGTCATCAAAACAAAACTCGATGCTTTTTGCCAAGGCATTGGGGAAGAAGAAGGGTTGGTCCGTCAAACTATGCACATGCCGTCGTACTAGGTTTGTCAACCACGCTCTGCCCATGGTTGGTCCTCGTTCGATAAAGCCCCAACATAGTGAAGATCAATGAATACCATATTCCATTTGTCATCAAAACAAGACTCGATGCTTTCTGCCAAGGCATTGGGGAAGAAGAAGGTACTATAAGAAAATTGTGTCCGCTTGGACATCTAGCCAAAAACGATGTATGTCCGCGACAACACGATACGTCGTAGAAGACATTGGGCTGTTCGGCCAAAAAGTGAAGATTTTGCTTTGATGTCTGAGACAACATTGCTAGATTTTAGTCACAGCATACTAATGCTACAAAAAACACTGATGCAATGTAAGACATCTAGGTGGACACTAGATGTTTACAAGGATGTCCACAAAAACATGTTCGGCCACGTCACCATCTTTGATCAAACTTAGCTCAGAAGTTCATTTAGAATTTTGGTGCGGTCAGAGCTAAAGTGGCTGCCCAAGGTTAAAAAGAGGACAACGGACAGGTGGTGACTCCTAAAAGCTTATGTGGCATTTGACGTGGCATGATGAGGCGGAAATTGTGTGACGTGGCATAATGACGTGGACACGGGTGATGACGTGGCATGTCACGTCAGCATACTTGGCTTGTCCATGTTCCGATATTGGATGTCTTCGTGGACGTCACAAGTGACGTAGTAACGTCCACATTGACGTCACTTCTGGTGTCAACATTTCGTACTCACTGCGAATGTAACTTCAAACCACATGTTATCCATTGCGCATTTCATTACGTCTGACTAGACGTGTGGGTGTTGTGGCAGCAATTGTAGGCATCTTCTTTGATGTCAAATGACTGTAGATGCATGACATGACTTTATACCCAAGGTTGAATTTGCACATGATGCACGTCCTTTCTATGTAGTACAAAATGACTTATGTGTTTACTTGGTTTAGGGTCATTTTTGGGCTATTGAAGTCTTACAATTTGCACATGTTCAACAAACTTCATTAGGATAAAATTCCACCCTATTCATATGATGTCACGACCAGTACCAAGCAAGATAGACTTTGTCACAAAATGCACGTTCACGATGCATTCAGGCTACTTGTGAAACATGAACATGCTGATGGCTTTGTATTTCTCAGACATCTTACGTGACGTCAAAATGATGGCGCAGCAAACACATGTCAGTGATGTGAATACCCTATGTTTCCTCCTCAGATGCAATGTCATCGCTAACTACAGCAACATACTCTCCACCATTGTCTGTTGGTTGGCGCACCGGGTCTACGACTTGTTGCAGTGGTTGTAGGCCATCGAAGTCCCTATCATTCACCAACTGCACCATATTCGGGGTTGTCATAAGAGGGTGCAATGACCCACGTCTACCCCTCACCTCTGTTCGGCAAACTACTTTCCAACCAGGCCGATGTGGATCGTTAGAGAAAAACACTTGTTGGCAATGCAATGGAAAGGCAAATGAATCAGCGTGGACCGTTCCATCCAAATGGTTGAAGTTTGCCAACATGAAGCCGTACTTATCCTGTTGCACACTGGGAGCTCGACTACCTTGTGTGCCGTTCACCCAATCACACAACAACACTGTGACATAGTGATTTCGATAATCCAATACCAAAATCTCTTCGATGTACCCCACATACTCTTGTGTGGTTTCTATTGGCCTCCCATTCTGCATACCCCAACGAAGTTGGCGCGTGAAACTCGCTACCACTCCAGAGTCACGGGTAACAAGCCCACGTTCAAAGCTTTGGACATGGAGGTGCATGCCATGATAGTACATTTGACGATGGGATGTTGCCTTCCGCTCTGGAAGCTGCGCATAATGTCTGGTGTCTTTATCCACTAGACGTCCAAAATGATTAGCCTCCCTCACCGTTGACGTCAGCCACTGTGCGAAGGATGGAAACTCACTTAGTTCAACTGGATAACGGACCGCTCTTCCTGGATTTGAGCGCCGCCACGCAACGCGAAAAGCTTCTCGATCCTCCCATCTTTGGGACTTTGCCGTAGTGTAGTCCCTGCATTATGCTCAGCAATAATGAAATTAGAACAATGGATTGAACATATGAACTCATGTGGGCAGGGGGCATGCACAATGTGCATGGCATGTCTGAGAAGATGTTCAAAAATTCAAGTGCTCCTTAATAACTCTCATGTGTTGAGGATATTCTCTTCTACTGAGGCGTGCATACTAGTGCCAACATGAACATCAATGCGTCTTCCCATATGACATCATTGAACGGGGCAGCGCTGGCTTCGACGTCTGCTAAGAGTGTATACAAGACAGCGTGATGTCCGTAGTGGCACTAGAAAGCAGTGCATGTTATTTACTCTCGCCAAGATTCCAAGCACGGAGCATTGTCTATTACAAATGCATGTGCATATGAACACAAAGCGTCGGATAATGCCCTCTCTTTTGGTTTCCTACTACGTATCACCTCGTCGTTCATGATGGGATCTTCGTCTACATCCCAGACACGCTCACCAGTTCCCTAGAACTTTCTCATGTATTCCGTGCAGAAGCCAAGCGTGTCTTCTATGCGATATCCCTCGGCTATACTTCCTTCTGGATGCACCAAAGTCCGCACATAATCCTTCAAAGTCTTCATGTATCGCTCAATGGGGTACATCCACCTACAATGAACTGGGCCACATACAAATAATTGTTCAACAAAGTGCACTGGCAAATGGGTCATTATGTTCAAAAATGTCATGGGAAACTCTTTCTCTATGAGACAAGTTGCCATAATAACATCCTGCATGAGGACATTTTTGTCAGCCTCCTTGACTTCTTTCTCACAAAGTCTTTGAAAAACCCTGCTCATTTTTATAATAGCCAAGCGTACATTCTCATCCAAGATGTTTCGGACAGCCATCGGTAGAATCTACACACGAACAACATCTTCGTCAGTCATCGTGCCATTGCTAAATTTCTATCACAATTCTCTGTGACGTGCATGAGGGTCACTCCGACATTGGTTTTGAACATCCATTGCAACGTTCCTGTATTGAATATTGGTGACTACCAGAAAGCGCATCAATGCCACAGAAAACACTATCATGTTGAAGATGACATCTTCCCATGCACTGTCATATACAGACGATTGTCTTTGACGACGTCACCAAAGACATATGATGTCCACAATGGTCATGGAGTAGTGACAATCTTTGAACTCCCTCTCTTCCTTGGATAAGTTCTACAAACCTTTGTGTCACGTTCCATGACATGCTCACCTGTTGCATGAGAATGTGATAATCGTGAGTCTTTATGTACTGTAACGTTCCATTCTGTAGACGTTTATGAATTGCATCTACATAGTTTGTTGGGGTACGGATATTTGATACTATATCCACGAACTCCTTGCGCTCGTCTATTGTCATTGTATACGGCGCATTTGGCATGTAGAAATCATCTTGGCGTCTTCGTGGATCTTGAAGCCAAATTTCTTCACGTATTCCAAGTTGTTGTGTATCAATGCGGCTGCCAGGGCTATCGTTCATAGCAAGAAGCGTCTTCACCATGATCTCGCATAAATTTTTCTCGCAATGCATGACATCTAGAATGTGTCGAATCAACAAATACTGCAAAAAAGAACATACATATATCATGAGTAAGCAGCCCCATCCGGAACAATGTGTATCGTCACTTCCAGTGTTTTCCGTTTAGGAAGTGTACAAAGACATTTAGCCTTCACTTTGTGTCCACATCGACGTCTGTGGAAGTCCTAAATAGGGCCTTAGAAGTTTTTAGGAGAAATTAAGAACATAATGGGTTCATCTAGATAATTTTTTTGTCTTTTTGCTATATAAATAGAGCAGGGAGAGAGAAGAACTGGAACCGGAAAATCAGAAAACCTTAACTCCATAATAGAGTTAATGGGTACTCCTGAAATCCAAAACCGGAAAATCAATAATTGGAAATGGGATTGATTTCAGTCGGTATTCCAAAAAATATGGCTCAGTAGAAACTGGAAACCGGAAGTTAACGGTCATCCCCGGATAATGATGAGCAAAGTAGTGGTCCGGAGGATTTCACGGCAAAATTCCAACAGCCATTTTAACGGTCCAGTGACTGGAAACGTCAAAACCAACGGTGGGAAACGGGAAGTAGGAAGAATTTAATGTCAAACCTTTTTCCAGTTTCTTCGGCAAGTTATAACTTGAGAATTGTTTCCGTTAGGGTTCATAGTTGATTGGAGAGTTTCCGATTTTTGTTGACAATTTAAGTTTCCGAGTGAGCCAGTGCTATAGTAAGAGCGACTCCTGCGAGGGTTAGTCGGAGAAGAGAAGGGAGAGCACTGCAACCATGTTTGGGAGTGAGGCTGAGGAAGAGACCCCCACCACGAAGATATCGCTTAGAAACATTGTTCCGGTTATTCCGGAAGATGCGGGAGAGAGAGTCAACCTAGTGGAGGATCTTAGTCAGATGGGCTGTGTAGGGCTGATAGAAAGGCCCTGGAGTTTCAAAGATAAAGTGATGGTGCGGGAGATATTGCATCCACATTTGAACGAATGGAGGAAGACCGTGAGGGCGCTTCCGGACAAGTGGACCGCAAGAATATGGCGGGAGGTTTACGGTTTTGCCCGGGGCAAGGAAGGGATGACTTCCCGGACAGACAAGACCACGGTGGATAAGTTCCAGAACGCCCCTCATACAAAGGATGGATACACGGTGAGTGACTGCAAGGATGAGTGAGAGAAGAGGATGCTAGAATTTCTAGTTCTGATTCTCAGTCCGGATAGAGGAAACCGGATGACCATCACTTTGGGGAATACAATCTTTGGTGCACTATCCAGAGACAGGAAGGTAGATTGGGGGTTAGTCTTGAGAGATTATGTCGCCAAACTATGCAAGGGAGTGGGAAAGACTAAACCATCTAGCATTTCTCCCTTTCTTTTTTCATTTGTATCATGCCCAAGATTGTATGAGGGCGCAACAGAGGCAGGAATACACAGTCTAGGAGGTCAAAGTAGGCCACGAGATGAAACCTGACTTCGATGATGAGATGGAAGAGAGAGAGGTTAAGAAAGAGGCTTCCGGTTTGTCGAGAAAACCGGAAGTGAAAAAGAGGAAAGGAAAACAGGTCTAGGTAGAGGAAGAAAAGGATCCAATCTGGAACAGAGATCCCTTAGGGTCAATTATAGGAGAGCTCAAGAAAATCCGGAAAGAACATGAGAAAGAGCGAAATACCTTGGAAAAGGTATGTAAGATGTTGGGAGATATTCCTAGGACAGAGTGTGTAGAGCAAATTCAGAATTTGATAGAGGATGCTTAAAGAAAATCTGGAAAGGCGAAGTATCAAGATTTAGCGGATGAATTGTTGTTTCTGAAAGAAGAACTGAGTAGACAGAAACAAGAGAGTGAGCGTAACCGGAAGTATTCAGTTCAAACGGAGGATACGATTGACCGGATCAGAGAGTTCATCACCCTTCCGACAAAAACATTAAACAAGGCTAGGTTATTTGATGAGAAGGTTTTGGAAGGGGTAGGAAAGCTAGGGGACAAAGTCATTCATGTCCTAGTATCCTGTAGCGATTAGTCGGACCAGTATTCCTCCAATTAGCCCTTAATTCACACCAAAGGCCTTCTTAGAGTAAGCGGCTCCGGAATCGTTCCCACGAGGACTTGTGGATTACAGTTTCATAGGCTATCCCGGTCTAAGCACTCATTTTTTTCTCCGTCGGCTTAGTCCGGACTTTTGGTCTAATCCGGACACTAGTGCCTGGTGGGTTCCGAAAGGATCCGGAAAAACCGTTTTAGTGTCCCTTCCGGGATCCCTGGGTTTGGATGACGAGTGGCCAGATCCACCGTCCGGATGCTTACCGTGTCCGGAAACACGCTCTCTTTCACTCTCTCTGTCTCTCTGTCTCTAATACTAACAACAACCTAACTCTTCATGGACTGGAAGTGTCCTCCTGTTCCGTCGCCTCACAAATCCGGAAGCTCTTCCAGATTAGGTCACACAGGGACGGTCAAGAACTACAACGACATTCTAACTTTTAACCAAACACTGAGCCTCTTGTCGACCGGCTGGTTTCTCCTGTACTTTCTTGGGCTTGTGCTAGGGCTTAACTCTGTTCTACGTGGAATTTCGGCAATCCGGAATTTGGGCACGTCCGGCAATACCTCCGTATACGGAAGTTTGCTAGCAGCCTCTCAGATACCCCTTTTTCCTTAGGGCTATATCCTACACGCAGGCTATACCGGCATCCGAGCAATACTACCCTAACCTTACTGCCGGAACCATCCGGTTGATCTCCCCCTCAAGTTAATACATCTGGATACTCTCACAACATCGACTCTTGCCACACAAGGTAAGTTCTCAGTCCCGGAAACGCAAGAACGGACTCACACCTCTCACAAACATATACCGTACACAAGAAAGATAAGAGATTGGATACTCCGACACCCTTTAGAATTAAACTCCGTAAAAGGTACAATGCTGAAACTATGAGATAGTTGTGAATGACCAGAAAGGTCATTAAAAATCCTACTTATATTAAGACTAACGTCATCCTAAAAATCCTACAAAGCATTCCTACTGGTTCGCTAGATTTCCGGAAGATTCCAGATCCTATTTTTCCGGCTTTGACGGCTGGACTCCGGTATTATACTACACTACAGTATACTATTCTTTTGAATCTGGATCTTTAGGAGGAACATAGTCCTTCAGAAGATCCAACTTTACTTCTTTCCGACTACCCTCCGGAGAAAACAGATTCGGACCCCTTTGGCCCTATCTTGGGATTTCCACAATGCTGGTGTCCCTGTCTACACTCCTAGTCCCAACTACCTGAGTGTCCAGACTCCCTCTTGCATCCTTTTGAGTCTTCTTATGACGCGGAGAAGACTGTATTGTCCGTCCGATGTGAACTTCCAGAGAAGCACCCGTCAGGTCAATGGTCGGAGTCACCGACAGCAGGTCTTCACTTCCTGGAGGTACCACTGCTCCCCAGTCCACTCCTTCTGGTTTTCCGGCTGGTGGTGAAAGTTCCGGATTTACCGGGACCACCGGTGAGACCTCCGTAACCATAGGTTCCGGATCGCTGCTTTCCGGAACCACCAAAGTCTGTGTTGACGGGGAAGATTGAGGTGCCGGATCCGACTCTGTGGACATAATGTACTCCAGCATCTCCTTCATCGCGGCCCGGGATGTATCCATTCGTCTTGCCTGCTCCAGTAAGCATTTGACGATAGGAACCCGGCTTGAGCTGGCGGTTGCATCGAGGTTAGTTTCAAACAGCCGGGCCTTGTTGATGTAGTCTGCCGGGACCTCTAGAGAGCTCCGGAGCTGAACTACGCTTTCGCATAAGGCCGCTATTTGCCGGCGATGAGCTTCTTCTGTGAGCCGGGCTGTCTCCTCAGCGGTGCGGATGGTGCTCTCTAAATCCACACAGCGGGATTCCGAATTCCGGACTTGGTCTCGCAACGTCCGGTTTTCTACGCGCAACGCCCCCAGCTCTGTTACCAAATTCTTCTGTTTTGCTATGAGGAGGTTGTTTTGTTGCTCCGCTGCCACCAATGCATCCGTCCTCCGGAAAATGGCATTCCGGTCAGTTAGCGCCATCTTCCGGCACACTCGTTTGAGGGCTCCATCATAGTTCTCGCAGATCTGAAAGAGATCGTCCGCCCGCCACACCAGATGTTGAGCCATCTCCTGGATGTCTTCTAGGGGCGACCCTCCCAATTGCATGGTTGTCCGATCCCTCTCCTCCACCTCTATCATCCGGGTCCGGGAGGGTCTGGCCTCAACCTGAGTGGCGACGGTGTGCGGTCGTATCGGTCCAACCAGTTGTAAGGATGGTTGGACTCCCTTCGGAACAGGTCCGGTTTCCATCTTTACCTCCTGAACCTCTTCCTGTGGTTCCGGTGTAGGAGGCTCCTCTGACGGACTTACTGGCGGCGTCTTATTCTGCCGTTTCCTCTTCTTTAGCGGAGAGACAGGCTCCTCTTCCTCAGTGTCCTCATTGTCCAGTCCGTCTCGAGGCGCGGGCTCCTTTCCTCCATACTGCTGCAGTTGGACTAGGTCCTAGTACGCACTCTCCTCATTCGCCTTGAGCAGAGAGTGGTGGGCGTACAAATGAGACAAATATGACGGAAGAGGACTCTGGCTCTTCTTTCCGGACCGGAGGGCACGTACTAAGTCTCCGACTAGCTCGTGGATGATGGCTGCCCAATCCATCATCATCTTTCCCTGGAGGCTCTCCAAGATGGTGGAGGCTACCTTTGCTACTACTCGCCGCGGCTTGGTGGGATGGAGGATAGGGTTGAGAAACGCTACCACATCCTGGTACTCCGGATTCACCAGGTCGGAAACCTGGTTACCTTCTTTCGGATTGGCGGGCGCCCGGAACTCTCCCTCCATCACCTCCTGATTCTTCTCCATGACCTTGTCCGGCGCCTCCCGGAACTTGTAGACGGCCCGCCAAGTGTTCACCGTCCATTGGTCTGGTTTCGCCCGAATGGTGGTATCCAAGATACCAATTTCCGGACGAAGTATGTCCGAAACCAAGCTCTCCTCTCGGATTCCCCACGGCACTTCTAGAAGTCCGTCACACCCCATGTTGCGGAGATGCTTCCGTAGGCGCGCCAGCCGGTCCTCCTCCGTCGGAACCTCCGGAACCACCTTCATCACCGGGATGGTCTTTAGTCGAGGTACAGGTGCCAGCGCCACGTCCTCTGAGTCCTCAGGCAAGTCCTTCAACTTCCGCCGGCTTGCCCTAGAAGTCATTGTCCTCACGATCAATCCTTACACAATCTCTCCCTAAATCTCTGCTCACAATTGTCACTCCGGTAACCCCTACACGATCGCAACTCACACAGTCCCTCAGTCTACCGGAATTCTAACGAAGCGAGGAAAACGGAATACGCCGGCAGAAGAACAAAAGAAAGAGGATAAGTGTGCCCGCGGCCGGCTACAGTCCCCCTCTTATACGGACCCGATGTACGGGACAGGTTTTGGCGGCAAAACCCTATCTCTAGTACGGATCCAGTTTCCGGTTTAGGGCCGGCGCCGTCATCCGATATCCGGAACTTTCTAGGGTTTCGGATTTTAGGTTTTTAGCCCTAATGAAATATTTCCGGATCCGGAAATCCGGTTTTCCTAATTTGCCCTAACTTCCTAGGAGAACTCAAAAACTTTCCTTCTGAAGGAGACAATTTTTGAATTTTTCCGTCCTATGCTAGTATTATGGGTCTAGCATGTGGGACCGCATTCCCACATATCATTCAACTCCAAGATGGAACAGCTACTTGTTCAATTGAGAGAGGTCATGGGGGAGGACAGTCCGCCTCCCCAATCGGAATCAAAACCGGAAATGGTTGGTATAACAGAGGCGACTCCATCCAAGCCACCGCGACCAAGCAGACATCCCCAATGACACGGGAGAAATCCGGACATTCATCCGAAGACGTGATAATAGTCACTCCTGCTAAAGAGACTGTTACCCCGGAAACCGGAACTGCACACACACCAACACTCAGTATTGCGGGGAAAGGTGAAAGTGGAAGAGGTAGATTTAGGGACGCCGCAGAGTAAGATTTCAAAGGCCTCTTCCACTCCTAGCCAGGCGAAGATGAAGACTCCAAGGCCTCCATCAGCAAGGAAATCAACTCGGGCGAAGTCAGAGGAAGAAGAAGAAGAAACAGATGAGGATTCAGAAGAAGAGGAGGAAGAAGAGGATTCCAGTTCTGAATCCGGAAAGGAGTCCGAACCATACTCTGATTCGGATCAGGAATTGGCTGCACCAAAGAAGGAGAAAGCCAAGACCAAGGCTTAGTCCTCCAAGGCCAAGAAACGGAAGATAGTTTCTGGTTCCGTCCGAAAACAACCATCATGGAAGGGCACCCCGAAACCAAGTGCAACACCGGGGAAGCGGCAGAAAAGTTAGAATAAGACAAGTAGGTAGGTTAGAATCTCGGCTGAAAACCCAAGTTTTTGATAGAAAGTATTTTGTAAATCACTTTTAGTAGGAAAGGTAGAATTTCCAGATTTATCGGAACGGGAATTTTAACGGCTAGTTCTAGGATTATAGTAGTCAACGTCATTTTTGTAGATGAGGAATTGAGAAGGAGGGCACATGTTGATTCAGGAAAGGTAGATTTTGATTCCCATGGACTGAGGAGTCCTATGGATTGTTTAGTATTTAGTTAGCCGGTTATTGTTAATCCGGTGTGCATTTCCATACTTTGTTTTCCTAGCATTGTGCAATCCAAATCAGCTTTCTGGTTTACAATTTGAGGTGGCGGCGTGTGCTTTGGTGGTAGATAAACATTGATATATGTTTTGTAGAGATTGCAGGAATAGGTAAGGAGGGAGTGTGCCCGGATATTAAGATTGTTCGGATTCTTGAAGAGAGACTGTGAGCGAGGGTGTTTTCCGGACCCAAGTGTGACCGGTTTGTGTTTCTAGTTGAGTGTTGATAGTTCCGGATGTGTGCGGAGTGTAACTGTTGATTGTTCCAGAGCAGCTCCCGTTTTCCCGGTCGATAGGTTCAGACTTAACCGGAATCCCGAAGGGGAAGTAATAACTCCCTAACTCAGCCATCCCGGTTTTTGCCAGGAATCCAGATTAACTAATAGGTGTCATAGCACAGGAAAGTCAGGTTGCTTCTCTAGGACCGGAAATGATCCTAAAGTGACCCATTTATCAATCCCACAGAGATTTAGTTGGAGGAATCCTTGTTTGTCCGGAAGAGAGGGATTTGCCTTGTCACAACAAACCCACGAACATCTACTCTAATCCGGTTAAGTCTAACTATTCTATTCTATTACCATACTCATCCTTTAACCTCTCCTATTCACACATTATCTACAATCTATCTACATTCAGACTAGAATTGAAAAAGGGGGTAGCTAGTCCGACTTTCCCGTTTTTTGTAACTAGAATCAAGTTTAACCTCTGAATCAAGAGGGATCCGCGTATTGGGCTTGAAGGAAGAAGCTTAAAACCTACCCTCTAAGTTTTAGAGTGACAAGAGATCCACTGTAAAAAGAAAAAGAAAAACACAACACAATAAAGCCTAATTTCGGCCGAACTCTCCTTCATAGCTGAACTGGATAGCTCTCGGGATCAGCAGGTCACGCAAGGTATAGCTAGCTAGAATACTAACTTGGACTACAACGACGGCCTATTAGTTAATCTGGATTCTTGGCAAAAACCGGGATGGTTGAGTTAGGGAGTTATTACTTCCCCTTCGGGATTCCGGTTAAATCTGAACCTATCGACCGGGAAAACGGGAGCTGCTCTGGAACAGTCAACAGTTACACTCCGCACACATCCGGGACTATCAACACTCAACTAGAAACACAAACCGGTCACACTTGGGTCCGGAAAACACCCTCGCTCACAGTCTCTCTTCAAGAATCCGGACAATCTTAATATCCGGGCACACTCCCTCCTTACCTATTCTTGCAATCTCTACAGAACATACATCAATGGTTATCCACCACCAAAGCACACACCGCCACCTCAAATTGTAAACCAGAAAGTTGATTTGGATTGCACAATGCTAGGAAAACAAAGTATGGAAATGCACACCGGATTAACAATAACCGGCTTACTAAATACTAAACAACCCATAGGACTCCTCAGTCCATGGGAATCAAAATCTACCTTTCCTGAATCAACACGTACCCTCCTCCTCTCATAGTTGTCTTGTCAAACATGTTTGGAAGTTTCAATGTCGTGTAGGACATCTGACGTCGCGTGTTGTATAAGATAGTATCAGACAAGTGTCACATCCCATCATATAATTTCACCTTCAACACTCAACAGATGGAAAAATTCAAAATTTTGCTATAACTATAAACTTAAATTTAGAATGTAATATGTAATCATGAAATTGAGACACTTCATTAAAATGAAACTTTAATGTGTCAAAGTTGTAAATTTTTGATGATTTATTTTTTAGTCAACTAGACGTTTGGTCAACTAGACATCTTGAGGGCTCTACAAGACGTCATGTAAAGTCTATTTGTCACAATGTTGGGGAAGACAACTCTAATGCCTCTTGAGGCACCGGGATAGGAAGGAAGGAATTAGTAGCCTGACGACTCGGTTCAGGTATACTCCCCTGACCTCTATGACTTTGTCTAAGTCTATACAGTGTTTATACTTAGAGGTCACTTCTGGTTTAACGATCACATAGAGTCTCTATATATTGTTTTAGTACCCTCAACTCGAGGATAAAATTGAGAGATGTATACATCCTTCCAATGTAGGTAAGTCGCTCTTCACTAGTGCCTGTCACTTATCTTCTATGTATTTTGCTTGGCAAGAAGGTCCTCCTTGATTGTTTGGCATTGAAGTCTTGACGAAGTGTGGAAGAACAAAATGTAAAGGTTAGACTAGTTACTTAGTAATCTAGATAAGTATCAAGATAAGGGTAAAATTTTTGGTTTCCCCTAAAGGAAATTCAAAGTATTACCAAAATTATCGTTTAGAACAATTAGGGGATTGCTTAAATGATAATCCTCTTAAGGAGGAACTCAAAGTTTCCCATTCTTCCCAGAAACCGGAACCGGATTGGAGGCCGGGAATCATTCTGGGATCATCGGGATCAACAGGAAAAGTAACCAGGAACGTACCAGAACCCAATCAGTTCACACTCGGGTTAAATGGATCTATCGGAAGAGATGGGGAACCGTTCAACGGTCCGATTTTCCAGGATTACCGAGGAACGGCTACTTACGGAACGGCTAGTCTCGGTTGTGAGGAAAGTGGGAAAGTATAAAACCCGGGGTTAAGATACCCTGGTCCTCACTTGTTGTTCCTTGTTAATTTGTGGCATTGTGAGCTTTGAAGTGCTGAGATCTTGGATGAGTGATTTAGAAGAGATTTCCTATTTCCTAGTTTGGTTTCGCGAAAAGCAACTAGAGGTTAGAAGGGCGAGTTCTGAAGTTTTGAGTGAGGAACTTCCTGCTAGCACGATGGTGAAGGCAAAAGGGAGTGGGATGAGTGCGCTGAAGCTTAAGGGGGTCACACCAGTCATTCCTAGAATAGAGAAAGAGAAGGCAGAGCTGGTGGAGGATCTGGGGCAGATGGGATGTGCCAGATTCATAGCTCGACTTTGGAGATTGAAGGACGATGACATAGTGAAAGAGCTACTGCATGAACAATCCAACGAGTGGATGAGGACGGTGCGGGCGCAGTCGAGCTGTGGAGGGACGTTTACCGCTTTCCGCGAGGAGGGGACGGGATGGCATCCCGGACGGACAAGTACACAGAGGGTAAATTTCTGAATCTCCCTAATCCTAAAGATGACTACGTAGTAGCGGATTGTAGGAGTGAGAGAGAGAAAAGGGTCCTAGAGTTCTTGCTACCCATCCTGTATCCGGAAAGGCAAAACCGGATCACAATGACTTGGACCAACACTATCTTCGGAGCACTTAGTGGGGATAGGAAAGTATGTTGGGCGGAGATAGTGAGGAATTTGGTGAGCAAAATGGTTTCCACTTTGATTAATACTTAGGCCACCACCATCAGTCCATTCCTCTTTCATCTCTATTAGTTCGTAGGAGTCATGAGGAGTGCAGAAAAGGTGCTCTACAAGGCACAGTTTGTGATGTTGAAACTCAACATCCCTAATCCTGAGGAGCAGGTAGCTGAGGAAAGGAAAGAGGACCCGGATGAGGAATCCGGGAGAGAGTCGTCAGAGAGGAGAAAAGTATCCTCTGAAAGAAAGAGAGACTCGGGGAGGATTTCCGTCTCAGAGAGGATGAAAGGACCCCAAGAGGAAGAGAGGGATTCCCGAAAACTAGAAACGGGAAGAGGAGATCTACTTGGGAGGGTCATAGAGGATTTGAGGAAGATCCGAGAGGAAAGGAACACCGAGAGAGGTTTAGTCCGGAATGTATGCGGATTGTTAGGAGGGATCGAAGTGTTCGAGCTCAGAGAAAAGATTGAGAGTCTGATGTAGGAAAAGGACTCCCAAAAGTGGAAAACCCGGATCCAGGATCTAACCAAGAAGAATGAGTTTCTCCGTCATGAGATGGAGAGGAAGTCCAAAGAAGAACTGGATTCGAGGAAGCTTTCCTCGAAGGCAGAGGAAACGCTCCAGCGGATCCGGGTGTTCGTGAAGAATGTTGGAGACGTGGTAAACAAGGCCAAGCTCTTTGACGAAGAAATTCACAAGGGAGGCCCGAATGCAGATGCAAAGGCGGTGGTTATCTTGGCGGAGTATTCCGAAACCATGGAGAAGGTCATGTATGAAATCCGAGATGTCTTCACAACGTTCGGCAAGGGCCCGGATTCGCACGAGCAAGTGAAGGTCAATCCAAGGAAGGAAAAAACTCCGGAGTTCAAGACTCCAGCAAAGCCCAAGGCAAGAGCAGAAGAGGAAGAATCGACACTAAGGAGTAGCTCAGCCATGGAGACGGCAACCGGAAAGAAGCCCACATCTCGTTCCAAAATCCAGGCCCAGGAGTCCTGAGTGAAAACGCCTCGAAGTACCGAGTCGCCATCTGCAACACCACCCAGCACTTCAAAGGGGAAGACTCCAAGCACGAAGGAAAGAGAGGAGTCCCCCATCCAGCAATCAAAGGAGGATGAGTCGCTTAATAACTCGGAAGAGGAGGAAGATAAGACAGGACTGGAAACCGAATCCGGATTGGATGCGGAATCGGATCCCATCCCCATCTCCCTCAAGGGCTTCAAGAAGACGGCTCCAACTCCTTCAAAGGCGAAGGTACCAACTGGCTATACACCTTTAGGAAGTAGGAAGCAGCCACCTAGGAAGGGATCCGCAAAGTTTGAGGAACCTTCTCCAAAACGGCCGAAGATTTAGGTAGGTAGATATTTTGTAGTAATACAGGCTTTTAAAGATTTGAGATCTTAGTTTTGTTATGTAGGAAGCTACTAGTTAGGTGCTTTGACTTGGAGGCTTTTAGTGGTCCAGATCCGGAACTTACAGATCTAAGATCCGATTTTTACGGGAATTACCACGTTATAGTTCACGCGGTTTAGGATGAAAAGTTCACGCGGTTTGAAGGGGGAATGACATTTGTCAACCTCTAGACCTTAGCTTTATCCCTTGGGGTCTTGTAGGAGGCCCAAGTGGTTAGTATTTTAGGGGCTCAAAGTGATTTGAAGTCCCGGGTGTTTTCCTATGTTTAATTTTTCACATTGCAAGTTGAATTCAGATTTTCCACTTCACAAGCGTTGGTCTGAGCAGGCTCAGTTCTGTGTGGTCATACTAGCACTATTTGCATCTTTGTTAGTAGGGAAAGATGGAGTTCTACATGGTGGAGTAGAATAGGTAGCCCCCGGATTCTGTTGGGATCCGGTTTTGGGAGAAGTAGAGGGTTTTGCTTAGGAAATCTTGTGTACTAAGAGGAAAGTCTAGGAGCTGAGGTTCTTTGGATTCTCTTGAGTGGGATAGCCATTCTTATACTAGGTGAATTCCTTGAGGAGAAGGATAAGCGCTGGTCGATGTCTGATGAGGTTTCATTGTATTCGGGAGAGAGGAACCGGAAGTCTGTTAGGATCTTTTAGTTATTAAGATAGCAAACCCAACTCCTAAGATTCGGTCCGGGTAGATCCGTCGTTGTAGTATTGGGAGGATAGTAGGGGTTTCCTGAGTGACCTGCGGGCGCGGATTAGTTTCCAAACCCATTGTAAGGAAGAATCCGCATTCTGTGTTGCGTATGTGTTGTTTATAGTGGAACTTCAGCCACTTTAACCCTAGAAGGGTAGGATTTATGCGTCCAGCCTTAATTCAAGAGCGGAACCCTCCGGCAAAGAGGTTAAACTCCATTTTGGTTGCTTTGGTTACGAAATCCGAATCCGGACCTAGAAGAGATTCCTCAAAGAAACTTACTCTGGTTCTGCATCCGGATCCGAGGATACTAGACCAAGTCTGGAGAGAAATAGTGAGAATATTTCCCTGGATTGGTGCGGATGAAAAGAATTGGTTGGTTTAAAAGGAAGAAGAGTCTAGGAATCCGGGTGTAGAGAGAAGGATTCTAGATTTGCCTTCCGTTTTTGTTGGCCTTAGGGTTGTTTTCCGCATCCCTAACTGGTCCATTTTCCGGAAACTACAAGTAAAAATCCTGTGGGAACGATACACGAGTCACTTTGGGTATTTTACCTCAATTTAACACCTAATTAGTGGGTTTGTGCTTCTCTATGCTACAACAGGAAGTCATCTATACAATGCCCTATATAGACTAGTGTAGCATAGCATTCACTTGTGATATATTCCAGCCTCAGATGAGGGTGTCATGGTTGAAATGTACTTTATAATATTTATTAATAAAAATATATGCAATATAATTTCCATATGCGTCAATCTAATTGCATTTTCTTGACAATGTTATGTTGCTTAGCCAAACATTCCTAGAAGTTTGCACTTCCCAATGACAATGAAAGCTTTTCCTAAGGGGAGCAAGCAGTCGATTAGTGGATTTCAGTGCTCCTTCCTGTTGTTTGGCTCACCTGATTCTGCATTCACACATGTAACTCCATATCTTTGTTGTCTTGATTTCATCAGGTAGGATCTAAAGGATGCAGAGAGCTCGTTCCACAGAATGTCTCATCCATAGTAGTTCGCCTAAACCATTGTAGAACCCAAGGCAGTGTTCGCCAAGCAGAATCTGTGCAAATTCCTTCATGAGGTCTCACAGATCATGGCGAGGGTTGTAGTGTGGTCCTCGATAAAGCACTCTACTATGAAGATGGTAGCAGAATGCCTATTCAACGGAAACAAGGCCCCCTTCAAAGTTCTAGATCAGGATCATTGTAGGAAGATAGAGACCTTGCGGAGAAATTTCCTATACTATGATTCTAAGCCAGTCTTCCTAAAGTTTTTATCTGAGCGGGTCTTCTCGATGGCGGATGAGGGTGAGTCCTTCACCAAAAATAGCACCTTTCTCATCAACGACTCTTTCGAAAAGAGTGTCTGCAATGAGAAGGGGAATGCCATATTCCTCCATTCCTAGCGCCATGGCCAACAGTTGAACAACTTCCTCATGGAGGAGCTTCTACTAGAAGAAATCGGGGGATTTTGTGACTGCAATTAGCAACTGGTTTTAGAGTTGCGAAGGACATTTGCGACTAAGTGATAATTTAGAGTTTGTAGTCGCAGTGGACAAGTTGCACGAGTTGCAGGAGAGTTGTAAGTGCACGTCATATCGGACAATTTTCTGTGAAACTTCATCCTGCATATCTTCTGACAAAATACGCATTGCCGCGTGAAACTAATGAATTCAATGTTCACCACTCAAGTATTTCTTCACAATTAATGTACTTGGTTTAAATTTGAATTTTGCGATTCTTTTCAACTGTAATGTGTGATGGTATGCAACCTATGTGCGACTAGTATGCCACTAATTTGCAACCTATATATAACTCATTTACAACGTATATGCAACTAGTATGCGACTCATTTTGCAATCTACATCCAACTAATATGCAACTTATTTTACAACTGGAATGTAACTAATATCCAATTGTTTTTACAACTAACATCCAATTCTTTTTACAACTTGCATGCAACTAATATCCAACTCATTGGGCAACCTATATGCATCCAATATGCGACTAGTGTACAATTCAATTTGCAACCTACATGCAACTACTATACAACTCATTTTACAACCTACATGCAACCCCTTTTGCAACCTATATGAAACTAGTATGCAACTCCTTCTAAACCTATCTGCAATTACTATGCAACTCATTTTACAACTTTTTTGCAACCTATATGCAACTACTTCTCAACATTTATATATTATTATTATTTTGCAACACAAGTACAACTCATATGCAACTACTGTACAACTAACTCTCAATTTCTTATATATTTCACATGCAACTAGTATGCAATTACTTTTACCATTGATTTAATACATAACTACTATGCAACACTACTAGAAAATTTTGTATTTCTGTTGTTTTGGTCGCGTTGATCCGGTCAAAATCTGACAGAAATCTAGTAGTGCAACTATTATATATAACCTATATGCAACTAATTTTCACCATTTGCAATCTATATGCAATTAAAAGAGCGACTAGTTAACTACATGATTAGTTTGTAATTTAACTACTGCAAGCCAACAGAGACAGAGACAATCATTTTTTACACAAAGCAATATAAAATACAATAGAGATAGAGACAATCATTGTTCACACAAAACAATACAAAACCCATATATTAGATAAGTATATACATTGCTAGTCTAAAAAACATAGTTACTAATTCACTTGTCATTATGTGCAAGAACGACTATAAAAAGCTCATTCCATATGGTATTAGCTCCTACAAGGTCTTTTAACTTTAATTGGTCTCTTGCTGGTGTGGAAGTCCTAAATAGGGCCTTAGAAGTTTTTAGGAGAAATTAAGGACATAGCGGGTTCATCTAGATAAATTTTTTGTCTTTTTGCTATAAAAATAGAACAGGGAGAGAGAAGAACCAGAACCGGAAAATCAGAAAACCTTAACTCCATAATAGAATTAATGAGTACTCCTGAAATCCGGAACCAGAAAATCAATAATCAGGAACGGGATTGATTTCAGTCAGTATTCCAAAAGATATGGCTCAATAGAAACCGGAAACCGGAAGATAACGGTCATCTCCGGATAATGATGAGCAAAGTAGTGGATTGGAGGATTTCACGGCGAAATTCCAACAGCCATTTTAACGGTCCAGTGACTGGAAACGTCAAAACCAACGATGGGAAACGGGAAGTAGGAAGAATTCAATGTTAGACCTTTTTCCAGTTTCTTCGGCAAGTTATAACTTGAGAATTGTTTCCGTTAGGGTTCATAGTTGATTGGAGAGTTTCTGATTTTTGTTGACAATTTAAGTTTCCGAGTGAGCCAGTCACTATAACAATGGCAGTGTTTTATGATTGCAGAATTATGACTGAGGATGACTGGCGACTGCTTGCAGTCATATATTTTTGAAGGCCAACACTTTGGGGAGAAATATGACTGCAAAATATGACTACCAGTCATTTTTACGCCTTGTACTTCACAAGTGTATATTATATGGCCATTAGGAATACCAAAGTACTTCATAGGGAACGTAGGGAACATATTTGGGAACGTTGAATCATATTATCAATTATATTTTCGTAGTAGTGAATTTTTTTTTGTTTTGGGCAATTCAAGAAAAATACGGGCAATTCTAAAAAATATATAAATAAACCATCATTTAAAATTTTGAAATCCTAGTCACCTACTTTTTCAGATTTTAAATCCTAGTCATCACTTTTTTAGTGTTTTGAGACCCTAGCCATCATTTTTTTAGGGTTTTAGAACCCTAGCCGCCACTTTTTAGGATTTTGAAACCCTAGCCGTCACTTCTTGTGGTTCTTCTTCCTTACCTTCTATTGTCTCTTAGCTCTCATTTGTTGTTGCTTTTTGTTGCATCTTAACTCTTGTTTCTTGTTGCTCTTTATTTCATGTTTCTTGCTTCTTATTGTTGCATCTAAGTTCTTTTTTTCTCTTGCATTTGAATTCTTTCTTCATTTTAGTTCTTGTTTTGTAGTTCTTGCTTCTTATTTCTTCTTATTGCATCTACACTTTCATTTCTTGTTGTTTCTTGTTATGTCTTAGTTGGTGCTTTTTGTTTCTTCTTGTGTCTTAGTTGTTGCTTCTTATTTCCTCTTGTATCTTAATTGTTACTTCGTGTTGTGTCTTAGTTGTTGTTTCTTGTTTTGTGTTTCTTCTTGCGTTTTAGTTGTTGTTTCTTGTTTCTTGTTGTGTCTTAGTTGTTATTTCTTGTTTCTTGTTGTGTTTTAGTTGTTGCTTTTTGTTTTTTGTTGTGTCTTGTTGTATCTTAGTTGTTGCTTCTTATTTCTTGTTGCATCTTAACTTTTACTTCTTGTTATTTCTTAATATTTATCTTTTTTTTTTGTTTCCTCCATCATCAATCTTATTCTTCCTATCCTAAACTTGAGCTACATATTTTGTATTGTTATAAGCTTTTGAAGGTTGAGCTTTGTTGTTCAATCACTAAAAATTAACCTTTCATTTCTTTAATTGTATATGCAGGCACCAAAAGTTGAAACAAAGACATTGGAGGCTACTTACAACCCAATGAAGCCATCTTCACATTATTGTAAGGATTGTAGGCCTTATTGAATTGTATGAATGAATTATTGTGATATATATATTTTGTATTAGTGATTAATAAATGTCAATGAAGATAGTTGTATTTGTTCTTGTATTTTCTTTCTTTAATATGATTATCTCTCATACATCTTTAAAATCATATATTATGTATTCATTTTGAATTGTATAAGGCTTTTTATTCAATTGTCAAATCATCTTGATGTATGATAGTTATATATCATATTCATTTAAAATGCATTAAAAATGTGATTGTAGTTAATAATATGACTAACGAAAGTCGTATTCTACATCATTCAAAAATATGACTCATGAGAATCATTTTTCACATTAACAAGAATATGACTCACCGCAGTCATATTCCACATTACTGCAAAATATGACTCATCTTAGTTATATTCCATGTTACTACAAAATATGACTGACCGTAGTCATATTTCACATCACTACAAAAAATAACTCACCGTAGTCATATTTCACATCACTGCAAAATATGACTCACCGCAGTCATATTTCACATCACTACAAAATATGACTCACTGTAGTCATATTCCACATTACTGCAAAATATGACTCACCGCAGTCACATTCCACATGACTGTAAAATATGACTCACCGTAGTCATATTCCATGTCATTAAAAAATATGACTAACCACAGTCATATTCCACGTCATAAAAAATATTACTCATTACAGTCATATTCCACGTCATCAAAAAATATGACTCGACACAATTGTATTCCATGTAGGATTTTTTTATTTGCCCGAACAACCTAAGAAAAAGTCAAAACCCACCTAGGATAGTCAAAGTATACGCCAAGTTGGCAACTTGGCATACTATGACTAAAAATGGATATTTATACCCCTCAACCCATATGACTGCCAATATGACTGATGTCTGAAGCGATTACTTCTAAACGACTGGAGTCAATCATATTCCGAGTCATCTATAGTGATTTCTGCGTGAGTCATATTTTTTTATTTTACGACTCACTGCAGTTATATTTTGTAGTCATAAAACACTGCTTTTGTTGTAGTGAGTGCTACAGTAAGAGCGACTCCTGCGAGGGTTAGTCGGAGAAGAGAAGGGAGAGCACTGCAACCATGTTTGGGAGTGAGGCTGAGGAAGAGACCCCCACCACGAAGATATCGCTTAGAAACATTGTTCCGGTTATTCCGGAAGATGCGAGAGAGAGAGTCAACCTAGTGGAGGATCTTAGTCAGATGGGCTGTGTAGGGCTGATAGAAAGGCCCTGGAGTTTCAAAGATAAAGTGATGGTGTGGGAGATATTGCATCCGCATTTGAACGAATGGAGGAAGACCGTGAGGGCGCTTCCGGACAAGTGGACCGCAAGAATATGGCGGGAGGTTTACGGTTTTGCCCGGGGCAAGGAAGGGATGACTTCCCGGACAGACAAGACCACAGTGGATAAGTTCCAGAACGCCCCTCATACAAAGGATGGATACACGGTGAGTGACTGCAAGGATGAGTGAGAGAAGAGGATGCTAGAATTTCTAGTTCTGATTCTCAGTCCGGATAGAGGAAACCGGATGACCATCACTTTGAGGAATACAATCTTTGGTGCACTATCCGGAGACAGGAAGGTAGATTGGGGGTTAGTCTTGAGAGATTATGTCGCCAAACTATGCAAGGGAGTGGGAAAGACTAAACCATCTAGCATTTCTCCCTTTCTTTTTTCATTTGTATCATGCCCAAGATTGTATGAGGGCGCAACAGAGGCAGGAATACACAGTCTAGGAGGTCAAAGTAGGCCACGAGATGAAACCTGACTTCGATGATGAGATGGAAGAGAGAGAGGTTAAGAAAGAGGCTTCCGGTTTGTCGAGAAAACCGGAAGTGAAAAAGAGGAAAGGAAAACAGGTCTAGGTAGAGGAAGAAAAGGATCCAATCTGGAACAGAGATCCCTTAGGGTCAATTATAGGAGAGCTCAAGAAAATCCGGAAAGAACATGAGAAAGAGCGAAATACCTTGGAAAAGGTATGTAAGATGTTGGGAGATATTCCTAGGACAGAGTGTGTAGAGCAAATTCAGAATTTGATAGAGGATGCTTAAAGAAAATCTGGAAAGGCGAAGTATCAAGATTTAGCGGATGAATTGTTGTTTCTGAAAGAAGAACTGAGTAGACAGAAACAAGAGAGTGAGCGTAACCGAAAGTATTCAGTTCAAACGGAGGAGACGATTGACCGGATTAGGGAGTTCATCACCCTTCCGACAAAAACATTGAACAAGGCTAGGTTATTTGATGAGAAGGTTTTGGAAGGGGTAGGAAAGCTAGGGGACAAAGTCATTCATGTCCTAGTATACTTCAACTCCAAGATGGAACAGCTACTTGTTCAATTGAGAGAGGTCATGGGGGAGGACAGTCCGCCTCCCCAATCGGAATCAAAACTGGAAATGGTTGGTATAACAGAGGCGACTCCATCCATGCCACCGCGGTCGGAGACCAAGCAGACATCCCCAATGATACGGGAGAAATCCGGACATTCATCCGAAGACGTGATAATAGTCACTCTTGCTAAAGAGACTATTACCCCGGAAACCGGAACTGCACACACACCAACACTCGAATCAGTATTGCGGGGAAAGGTGAAAGTGGAAGAGGTAGATTTAGGGATGCCGCAGAGTAAGATTTCAAAGGCCTCTTCCACTCCTAGCCAGGCGAAGATGAAGACTCCAAGGCCTCCATTAGCAAGGAAATCAACCCGGGCAAAGTCAGAGGAAGAAGAAGAAGAAGATGAGGAGGAAAAAGAAGAAGAGGAGGAAGATTCCAGTTCTGAATCCGGAAAGGAGTCCAAACCATATTCTGATCCGGATCAAGAATTGGCCGCACCAAAGAAGGAGAAAGCCAAGACCAAGGCTTAGTCCTCCAAGGCCAAGAAACGGAAGACAATTTCTGGTTCCGTCCGGAAACAACCAGCGCGAAAGGGCACCCCGAAACCAAGTGCAACACCGGGGAAACGGCAGAAAAGTTAGAGTAGGACAGATAAGTAGGTTAAAATCTCAGCTGAAAATCCAAGTTTTTGGAAGAAAGTATTTTGTAAATCACTTTTAGCAGGAAAGGTAGAATTGACTTCTTGGATCTGGATTTATTGGAACGGGAATATTAACAGCTAGTTCCAAGATTATAGTAGTCAACATCATTTTTGTAGATGAGGAATTGAGAAGGAGGGCACATGTTGATTCAGGAAAGGTAGATTTTGATTCCCATGGACTGAGGAGTCCTATGGGTTGTTTAGTATTTAGTTAGCCGGTTATTGTTAATCCAGTGTGCATTTCCATACTTTGTTTTCCTAGCATTGTGCAATCCAAATCAGCTTTCTGGTTTACAATTTGAGGTGGCGGCGTGTGCTTTGGTGGTGGATAAACATTGATATATGTTCTGTAGAGATCACAGGAATAGGTAAGGAGGGAGTGTGCCCGAATATTAAGATTGTCCAGATTCTTGAAGAGAAACTGCGAGCGAGGGTGTTTTCCGGATCTAAGTGTAACCGGTTTGTGTTTCTAGTTGAGTGTTGATAGTCTTGGATGTGTGCGGAGTGTAACTGTTGACTGTTCCAAAGCAGCTCCTGTTTTCCCGATCGATAGGTTCAGACTTAACCGAAATCCCGAAGGGGAAGTAATAACTCCCTAACTCAGCCATCCCGATTTTTGCCAAGAATCCATATTAACTAATAGGCTGTCATTGTGGTCCAAGTTAGTATTCTAGCTAGCTATACCTTGCGTGACCTGCTAATCCCGAGAGCTATCTAGTTCAGCTGTGAAGGAAAGTTCGGCCGAAATTAGGCTTTATTGTGTTGTGTTTTTCTTTTTCTTTTTACAGTGGATCTCTTGTCACTCTAAAACTTAGAGGGTAGGTTTTAAGCTTCTTCCTTCAAGCCCAATACGCGGATCCCTCTTGATTCAGAGGTTAAACTTGATTCCGGTTACCAAAAACGGAAAAGTCGGACTAGCTACCCCCTTTTCAGTTCTAGTCTGATTGTAGATAGATTGTAGATAATGTGTGAATAGGAGAGGATAAAAGATGAGTATGGTAATAGAATAGAATAGTTAGACTTAACCGGATTAGAGTAGATGTTCGTGGGTTTGTTGTGACAAGGCAAATCCCTCTCTTCTGAACAAACAAGGATTCCTCCAACTAAATCTCTGTGAGAACGATAAACGGTCACTTTAGGATCATTTCCGGTCCTAGATAAGCAACCTAACTTTCTTATGCTATGACACAAATTTTAGATTCTTAGTCATTACACACAATTGCAAAATTTCTCGCTCCCTCTTTGAATGAATGAGTGACCTTGCTAGTTAGTTAAGCCATCTTCTTCTTGCATAACTAGATAGATCTACATAACAAAATGAATCTACCTAGAAGAGGGGTGAATAGTGAGTTGCAGCTCAAGCCAAAAGAATAATGGACACAAACAAGGCTACTACAACGGCTTTAGTAGTTGTCGCCATTGTCTTTCGTTGCCAACACCAGCACAAACTGGGCACTGTCCATCAACCCCACCCCAACCAAATCAAATTTGACTTTCTACCACGTGAGTGAGAAGAAACAAACCAGAAAGTGATGTATATCACGCCCAGCAAAGGTGCAGACTGAACACCAAGAATGCTACGACGAGTGCTCCTTTGAATCCGTATGCACACGATCACTCAATCAACTACCTCCAAATTCAACCTCAACCAAACGAGCTAGAGAACGCCCTCTTACACTCAAAACAACAAAACGGATAGAAAACGCCTTCTTGCATCCAAAAAAAACAAAATAAATACATGACCTCCAAGTTCAACTTCAATCAAAAGAGCTAAAGAATGCCTTCCTGCATCAAAAACAACGAGACTAATAAGTGGCCTCAAGTTCAGCTTCAATTAAAAGAACTAGAAAATGCCTTTTTGAAACAATGAAATAAACACTGATTGAAAACAAAGTTCAAAATTAAGAACACAAAGCAACGGAAAAGCATCGAGAGACAACAAACTCTCCTTACAACTCTAGGGTTTTAGAAAGAAGCACTTCAAAAATATATAACTTGCACCTTCTTTACCTTGTAGCACAATCTTAGTATCTTACAACCACAGTTTTGGCACTAGAGTACCACTAAACTTACGTTCACTCCAAAAAGAACCAATACTAATGTAGCACTAAATTAATATTCCCTCAAGAGTAAACTAATACTAAACTAACACTAAATTAACATTAATTCACTAGTATGAATCACAGCAAAGATGATAAACAAGAACAACAAAGCGGCGGCGATGAGAACACAGTAAAGCGGTGGTGAAGGAGACAAAGAAGATAAATACTAGGTTGCTCTAGTCCACATGTTTCACCTCATCATCCCCACATACGTCATCTCATCATAGGATGAATGACAAAGTAAACAACTTTCATCAACACATGGCACTACTAGAGTCCATAGGTGAGTAGAATGCCACCACATGTGTACCCTAAAAGTTCAATGGAGTTAATCGAGATTAAAAAGTTTCTAAGAAAATGTTCATTCTAAGAAAATTGAGAATGACACAGTTGTCGTGTACAACTTCACAATGCTCAAGTGCTACCTCCACTTTTGCCACTGTGCGTTTGGACTGGACAAGTTTAGAGTTTACAGATGGACGTGCCGACTAGTGGCTTTTGGTTTAGCTACTCCAGAGGATATACATCCGTTATCTATTATTCCATCTTTAGTTTGAGCCATAGAATTATCTGCGCAAGAGAGTGTCTTAGGAGCTGCAAGATATTGAGAGCATTTATGAATTGTAGATATTTTGCATATGAACTATAATCATTTGGTATTCAAATTTTAGTTCGTTTTTTTGACAATGAAGTCATCTTCCAGTTGCATCATCATTGTTGTTTACTTGAACTGTAATTGTTTCTATAGTTGCAGTGTACTTGTTTTTAGTTGCATCGTAGTTATTTTCTAATTGCACTGTAGTTGGTTTGTAGTTGCATTGTAGTTGTTTCTTAGTTGCATTGTAGTTAGTTTGTAGTTGCATTGTAGTTGGTTTGTAGTTGCATAGTAATTGTTTTCTAGTTACATTGCAATTGATTTGTAGTTGCACTTAGTAATTTTTTAGTTGCATTGCAATTATTTTTTAGTTGCAATGTAGTTGTTTTCTAGTTGCATTATAGATGTTTTTTAGTTGCATTGTAATTGTTTTCTAGTTGCACTGTTGTAGCAATTAGTCAGACCAGTATTCCTTCAGTTAGCCCCTAATTCACACCAAAGGCCCACTTAGAGTAAACCGCTCCGGAATCGTTCCCACGAGGACTTGAGGTTTACAGACCTATAGGATAATCCAATCTAAGCCTTTACTTTCTCTCCATCAGACTACTCCGGACTGCAGGTCTAGTCCGGCCACTACTGCCGAATAGGTTCCGGAAAAATCCGGTAACCGTTCAGTGCCCCTTCCGGGATCCTTGGGTTTGGGTGACGAGTGGCCAGATCCATCGTCCAGATGCTTACCGTGTCTGGAAACACGCTCTCTTTCTCTCTCTCTCTCTAGTACTAGCACTATCCTAATTCTTCAGGGACCGGAAGTGTCCTCCTGTTCCGTCACCTCACAAATCCGGAAGATTTTTCAGATTAGGTCACGTAGGGATGGTCAAGGACTACAACGACATTCTAACCTTAATCGAGCACTGAGCCTCCTGTCGACCGGGTGGGTTCCCCTGTACTCTCTTGGGCTTGCGCCGAGGCTTTGACTCTGTTCTACAGGGAATTCCGGCAATCCAGAATTCGGGCACGTCTTGCAACACTTCCGTACACGAAAGTTGCTAGCAGCCTCTTAGATACCCCTTTCACCTAAGGTTGTATCCTACACGCAAGCTATACCAGCATCCGAACAATACTACACTAACACTACTACCGGAACCATCCGGTTGATCTCCCCATCAAGTTAGTACATCCAGAAACCGCTCACAAAATCGACTTTTGCTACTCAAGGTAAGTTCTTAGTCTCCGGAAAAGCAAGAATGGACCCACACCTCCCACAAACATGTACCGCATAAACAGATAAGAAAATGGATACTCCAAACACTTGAAATTAAGCTCAAAAAGATACAACGCTGGAACTATGGGATGGACGCAAATGACCAGAAAGGCCATCAAAACCCCTACTTATACTAAGACCAACATCATTCTAAAAATCCTACAAAACATTCCTACTAGTCCGCTAGATTTCCAGTAAATCCCAGATCCTATTTTTTTGGCTTTTGACGGTCGGACTCCGGTATTGCCTACTATAAGAAACCTATATTTTAGGTGATGTTTTGTAATTTTTTTAAACGGATTTTAGGTGATATCTAATGCAACATACCTATGTTTTTATGTCAACAATATGTCCAACATAACATCAATTTTGACATAAAAACATGGGTATGTTGCATTAAATATCACCTAAAATCCGTTTTAAAAAATTACAAAACGTCACCTAAAACATGGGTTTCTTATAGTGTGCCGCTATACTACGTTACTGTACACTATTCTTTGGAATCCGGATCCTTGGAAAGAATATAGTCTTTCAACAAATACAGCTTCTTCTCCTTCCGGCTACTCCCCGAAGGAAACGGACTTGGACCCCTTTGTCCCCATCTCTGGACCTCCACGATGTTGGGGTCCCGGTCTACACTCCGGGTCCCGATTATTGAAACGTCCGGACTACCCCGGAAATCCTTCTGGGTCTTTTTGTGACGAGGAGAAGATTGTACCGCCCGACCACTGTGAGCTTCCGGAGAAGTACCCGTCAGGTCGATGGTCGGGGTTACTGGAAGTAGATCTTCGCTTCCTTGGGGTACCACGGCTCCCCAGTCCACTCCTTCTGGCCTTCCGGGTGGTGGTGAAAGTTCCGGATCAACCGGTACCACCGGTGCTACTTCCGGAACCATGGGTTCTAAGTTATGGCCTTCCGTAGCCATCAAAGTTTGTGCAGAGGGAGAAGAAAGAATGACCGGTTCCGACTCGGTGGGAGCCAAATACTCCATCATCTCCCGCATCTCTGCCCGGGATGCATCCATCCGTCTCGCCTGCTCCAACAAGCACTTGATGATGTGCACCCGACTTGTGCTGGCGGCTGCGTCAAGGTTCGCTTCGAACAGCCGAGCTTTGTTGATACAATCCACCGGTACTTCCAAAGAGCTCCGAAGCCGGACTATACCTTAACACAATGCCGCTATCTGCCGGCGGTGGTCCCCTTCTATGAGCCGGGCTGTCTCCTGGGCTGTGCGTAAAGTGCTTTCTAATCCCACGCACTTGGATTTTGAATCCCGGACTTGGTCTCGCAACGTCCGGTTCTCCACGCGTAACGCTCCCAATTCCGTCACCAGCCTCTTCCGTTCCTCTATTAGGAGATCGTTTTGCTGCTCCGCTGCCATCAATGCATCTGTCCTCCGGAAGATGGCGTTCCGATCAGTTAGTGCCATCTTCCGGCACACCCGCTTGAGAGCCCCCTCGTAATTCTCGCAAAGCTTCGTGAGGTCATCCGCCTGCCATACCAGGTGTTGGGCCATCTCCTAGATGTCCTCTAATGGCGTCCCCCCTAGTTGCATGTGGGTCCTATCTCCCTCCTCTACCTCCATCATTCTAGACCGGGAGGGTCCGGCCTCGGCCTGAGTGGTACCAGCTTGCAATTGCACCGGCCCAACCTGTTGTGTAGAAGGTCGGACTTCTTCCGGGGCCGGTCTGGTCTCCGTCTTCTGCTCCGGAACTTCTTCCTCTAGTGGCTCCGGTGCGGAAGGATCTTTTGTCGGATTTAACGGTGGCGTCCTAGTCCGTCGTTGCTTCTTCTTTAGAGGAGTGAGCGGCTCCTCGTCCTCCGTCTCCTCATCGTCCGGTCCGTCTTGAGGAGAGAGTTCTTCTCCTCCGTACTATTGGAGTTGAACTAGTTCTTGGTAGGCGCTCTCCTCATTTGCCTTAAGTAGGAAGTGATGAGCATACAGATGGGACAAATACGCCGGAAGGGGACTCTGACCCTTCTTCCCCGACCGGAGGGAGCGCACAAGGTCCCCGATTAACTCGTGGATAATGGTTGCCCAATCCATCATCATTTTACCCTGGAGGCTTCCTAAGATGGCGGAGGCTACCTTCGCTACCACTCGCCGCGGCTTGGTCGGATGGAGGATAGGATTAAGGAATGCTATCACATCCCGGTACTCCAGATTCACTAGGTTAGAAACCTGGTGACCTTCCTTCGGATTGGCGGACACCCGAAATTCGCCCTCCATAACCTCCTGATTCTTCTCCATGACCTTGTCCGGCGCCTCCCGGAACTTGTAGACGAACCTCCACGTGTTAATCGCCCATAATTTTGGTTTCGTCTAGAGGGTGGTATCCAAGATACCACTTTCCGGACAAAGTAAGTCAGACACCAGGCTCTCCTCCCTGATGCCCCACGGAACCTCCAGGAGCCCCTCACACCCCATGTTGGTGAGGTTCTCTGGCAGGCGCACTAGCCGGTCCTCCTCGGTAGGAACCTCCGGAACTACCTTCATCACCAGAATAGTCCTTGGCCGGGGCGGCGGCGGCGGAAGCTCATTGTCTGAATCCTCGAGCAGATCCTTCAGCTTGCATCGGCTTGCCCTGGAAGTCATCGAGCTCACAAACAGACCTCACACAATCTCTCCCTAACTCTCTTGTTCACAAAATTTCACTCCGGTAACCTGTCCACAATCGCAACTCACACAGTCCCTCAATCTACCGGAATTCTCACAAAGCTAGGAAGACGGAAAACACATGTGGAAGGAAAAACAAGGAAGTACTCGCGCCCACTGCCGACTACAGTCCTCCTCTTATACTAGCCAGATAGTCAGTTAGTCGGATGAATGTATGGGACAAGTTTTGGCAGCAAAACCCTATCCCTAGTACGGATCCGGTTTCCGGTTTTTAGGGCCGGCGCCGTCATCCGATTTCCGGAACTTTCTAGGATTCCGGAATTAGGTTTTTAGACCTAATGAAATTTTCTCGGATCCGGAAATCCAGTTTTCCTAAATTTCCCTAACTTCCTAGGAGAACTCAAAAACTTTCCTTTTTAAGGGAACAATTTTTGAATTTTTCCGTCATATGCTAGTGTTCTGGGCCTAGCATGTGGGATCTCATTCCCACAACTGTAGTTGAGTTGTCGTTGCATTGTAGTTGTTTTGTAATAGTAATATGATGAAATTTCATTTAAACTTATAACTCTTTAGGATCTTTAAAATCTAAACTTGTCGTACATATATGAAATCTACAACAATCCGAATTTTTTATATGGCATGGTTAGAAATCTATACTAATCTTAGATTCATAACATCTATAAGAGTCATAGATGCCTAATATCTATTTATTTTATAAATGTTTGTGGCAGTGCGAGATCTGAATCGTAATAATTGCATTGTAGTTGTATAGTTGAAGTATTTTGTAGTTGCATTGTAGTTGCACTACAGTTGTCTGCACTATAGCTACATTGTAGTTGCACTATAATTAGTTTGCAGTTGCACTATAGTTGTCGTGTAATTGCACTGTAGTTGCATTGTAGTTGTTTTATAGTTGTACTATAGTTGTATTGTAATTGAACTTTGGTCATTTTTCAAACTATATCTGACTACAGTTTTATACGTTGAAGTCCAGGACCATACATCAACAACATTGATGAACTTCATATGTAGAGTGCTTCACATGTACACTTCTGTTACTCTTTCGTAAAGCTTTCTAGTTGAACTGCAGTCATTTTTCAAACTACATCTAACTACAATTTGATACATTGAAGTCCAGGACCGTACATCGATGACATTGATAAATTTCGGATGTAAAATGCTTCACATCTACTCTTCTGTTACTCTCTTGTAAAGTTACACATCATTCTACGACTACTTTGCAACTAGAACAAAGTACACGACCAATTTGGTGCAAATATGGAGGGCAACAGTTGTACGATAGTTGTATAGGACACATAGTTGCATTCCAGTGGGTTGCAGCAGACACGTTTTTCTTCTAGTATTCTGCCTTGGCTCGAGCATCTAGACGCAAAGTACAAACCCAGACGCCTACAAGAGTATGTGCAAGTCAACTAGATAGACGACAAACCATTGGCCTATCTGTCCGAGCATGTCTAGGGCATTATCTTGGCGATGAGAGATTCTACACAGAATCTTAGATTGCATTTCGAACTTCATGGGTTTGATGTAGTGATAGAGCCTGGCGGACATAGGATGCAGACTAGTTTGTTGCCCCATACTCCAAGCAAAGTGAACATTTTGTAATTTGTGATTGTATATTTTGTGCACTGCATTCATTTGTAAATAAATATATATCAAGTTTGGAGTTTACATTAAAAATTCGTGCATTTGTCTCATTTTGGATTTGGGCTCGTATTGCGTATATTGGGTCTTAGGGGGGAATGTATAGGAAACTTGTGTAATCTCTATCTTTATGTAGGTGGGAACTCGGAATGTTGGAGCCTCATCCAAGAGGCAAAGGTTGACAAAGAGCCTCCTCTCTAGATCAAAGAAGTCACTCTCCATGACTTTGGAAACTGAATCTGAATCCAAATCCCTTAGAGGGACGTTCATGTTGTTAATGTTCTCGGGCCCCTTCATGATGTGCATGGTCAAGGACACTGCTTCTACAGCCATCAACTTCTCCAAGGGGGATGTGGAGGACGGTGCCGTGGATAGCCCCCCGAGTCGAGAACCGAAGAGAATCCCTGTTTGTTTTCCATCTCCGCTCAAGCGCGCGTCCTCGACTCGAGGATGCTTGTTCTTGCCAATGTTGCAGAATAAGGCGGGGACCAGTCGGAAAGTGCATCTCTCCGTCCATGAGGCCATTCGAGATTCTCAACTCGAGGATCCTATTTCCTCAGCACTTGAGTGCCCAACTGTCCTTGTGAGAGACACGAAGAGGACGTCATTCCTGAGAGGGTATACAAAGAGTGACAAAGTGGATCCTTCGACTACGGCTCTTTTGCCTCGCCTCGAGGGTAATCAACCTTGCCCTTTACTATTTGCAGGAAGTAGACGGTCGCCCTCAACTGGCTTCTTTTTCCATCAAAGGATTATTAGAGACCAACGGCAATCTCTAAACTCTAAATCAACTGGATTTGGACTTCCGCATATAAACAATGTCAATTGAAAGCTACCAAGGCCACCTCCTTAAGGATCAAAATCTATATCCACTTCCAAGGTTCCTTGAAGCACCCGCAAGTTGAAGCGAAAGGAGAATGGCTCTCAAAGTGTCAGCTTCTCCGAAGTAGTGGACAATGGATGTGGGCCCCACTATCACTCTCGACATGAGGATATCTTTAGGGGGTTGGCGAAGTTGAAAGCGTTAGAGGCAACAAAGAACAATTGTACAAACAAATAGCGCTGCCTAGGGATACAAGAATAGTTTTCAAAGCCATAGACTTTCAAGCATCTTTTACTATCAATAGCATGATAAATAAAAATACAAAAGAAAGGCTTAGGAAAGCTGAGAGCTTCATGAACAATAAGATTCTAATTTTCTAAACGGATTTTACAAATTCAACATTTTATAGTTCATTCAAATTCATATGACATAGTGAGTAAGAGTTACTTTTTTTATGTATTGAAGCTCCTTAGTCAGACAATTAACATTAATGAATGTAAATTCACCGGCATTTTTATATATTGTTCAATTCTTGGCACTAAAGATGTGAGGATGTTTTACATCATGTCCATCCATGTAATTCCGCTCTATTGTTTCATGTCGTTGTAAAAACGTGTTCAATAATTTATATTTTTCTTGGTAAGCTCTATTTTCCTTTGGGTTCTACAAGTATTACTTCAATAGAGCTTCACACCCCTATTTTCAAAGTCTCAAAATTGCCAAATTGTCTCAAATTAATTAATAAGGCCTTGTTCCTATTATTGTGCATAGAACATGTTTGCATTCATTCATTATTCAAAATTTGAACTTTTGGGTCCTTAATTCCTAAAGAGGTCCTCATACACTAGTATTGTTATAGATTGAATTGTTTAGCATATAATCATGAAAAACCATGAAGTGACATATTAATACCTCAAAGATGTTTGCATCTTTGGAGGATATAGTAACAAACTGACAATTTTAGAGAAAACCATACATGATTTCCAAAAGGGATGCACATGGCATTATCCCATTGGTTGTTAAGCTTTTATAAAAAATTTAAAAAGGGTACACACGTAATTTTCTTATTGGTTGTTAAACTATTGAGCAATTTTTGTAGCAACCTCCTTGTGTGAAATGGATTCATGAAGTTAACATGCTATATCCATCCCAATTGCCCATATTTGTATTTGTAGGGAATCTATGTAACTTACAAATCATATAGGATATTTTTGTATTTATTGCTTGTGAATATGTATGTATTCCATATTTGTATTCATATTTATATTCTAAAAATATATATGTGTCTATATCATACACTTCATAGTTTGAAACCATATCTTCATTTTGTATCCATATTTAGTATTTGTATTCTGAATCCATGGTTTGTATCCAAATTTGGATGACGAAGATCATTTGTTCCACAATCATCAATGGCTTTGATTTTTCCAAAAGAATCAATGGCATGTAGGGAAAGGAAATTTCTTTTTTGAACTTGAATCAATGGCTCTTAATTTTTGTAAGAGAAGGGGGAAGAATTGAAATACAATCATCATGTTCACATCTTTTCGGTATATATTTTAACATACAATCATGAAAAAACATGTAATTCTTGAAATGTTTGATTGGAATCATAATTTGTGTTCACATACAAAGGGCTACAATGGTTCTACAAAAAAAATTGTAATCAAATTCAATAGCTATATAGCTATTTGAAAAATCAAAATACTCTATGATTGAGTAAAGATAAAGAAAATTATATATATGACCTATATTTTGAGCTTTCCACTTTTTGAGTTGCAATCAATCTCCAAATGACAAAAAAATTGCAAGCCTAATACTATAGACTAACTAAAAACTTATTTCATATATGTTTGCATTTATTCAAAATAGCATGACTTTGATAAATTAGTGTCACACACACTATTATGACAAATCAGTGTAATGCATGTGGCTTGCAATTTAGGATCATTTTAGATTAGCAAATATTTCTTGGCTACCACCTAAAATATTGCGGTATTTTGAAGCCAAAAATTGCTTCAAAATACTCCTACCTAAGGCAAGGCTAAAATCTTCATCTATATTTATTTCCTAACAAATTTAACTATAGGATTGTTTAGTTAATTTGTTCAAGAACAACCTCCGAAAATTTTAGAGTAATATAAATCCCCACCAATTGTAAGTTCAATGCGCAGATGCGCCTAAACTTGAAAAAGTAGGATTTTGCACCCCTTTTTGAAGGTGTGGTTTTGTCTTTCTACATTTAAAGAAAAATATACATATGTCCAAAACTTATGCAATTTAGCCAACACGTTGGAAAATGGGTTGAGAGTATATTTAAGAAAATTTAAGCAAACAAATTTCATATTCATCTGTAAAAAGAATTATACAAAAGAAGTTGGTAGTAGATAAAAGAAAAAAAAGGGAATCTCTAATAATTTATACAAAAAGTTCAAAATTATCAACTCCAATGTTGATAATGTTGTAGTAAACAATAAGGATTTTTTTTGTTTTTATATGGAAATTTTCAAAAAAGAATTCAAATGACAACTTATATGTTTTTTGACATTGAATTCAAAAATATCTTTATTGTAACTTTTGCAATATTTTATCAAAATAATGTTAAACATACATGTAGTTTAGAATGATTTACATCTATCCTAAAAATTTCATGCAAAAATTATAAAATATGAAGTCAATAAAGATGCCATTTTGGGTCAAGAATATGCTACCAGGCTCAACTAATGCCTAGGGAGATCATTGTCACTTTTGGAAAACCACTTGAGTTAAAAGATAGGGCTCATTTAATTGAAAGAGGGAAAATTTTACATATTAATATGTAGGACTACTATAGGATTCATAAAAATGGTGCATATATATTGTTATTTAAAAACATCATGTAGTAGGAATTTTTAGTAATAAATTAGCATTGTTGAGTATTATTTAGGATTTAGGGTTTGACATACTTTGCAAATTTTGTATAGTACAGTGAGTATAGATGTACCCAAATAATTTCATGAAGATGAAAAAGCTGACATAATCAATGAAGGGTGGTTGATTACAATTGTATTATGTTATTAGTAGTGTATATATTAAAAGAATAAAAATATAAAAATTTCTACTACTTGTGGTCAGTGTCTTATCCCCTAAAGGACCATTTGTCTCCTTGAGGAACAATTTGGGTCGGGGGTAGGTTTCTATTGTTTCAATTTGTAGTGAATGTTTTTGTCTATATTTCAAGCTTTGATTCACTCTACTTGGATTAGTGATGAGAAAGTTATGGGCAATGTATATTTTGGGATGAATATATGATATTTCATCCACAATCTACACTTTTATATCAACCAGTAGCGGTGTAGCATTTCCAAGCAAGGCTGGAGATTTGCAATCTTTTTTTTCTTTTTTGGGGGGTCTTTTTCAAGGTTGGAACTAATGAAGATTTATGACACATGTCTTGAAGTAGTAAGCAAGAAAGTAGAAAGTAGTGAGCAAAAAAGTAGTTCTTAAATGATCAAACTTGGAAGTCTCTAAACATTGACTACTAGCAAAGTGCACTCTTTTGGCTCCCAAAACTCACGGTAATTTCAGTTTGGGGACTAAGTTCTGGAAATTGTGTTGTCCCCGTTATTTCCTATCCTCCTCCTTCCCTACATGGGAATTTTTTTTTTCCACCGCCTCATCCTGCACAGTCACGATCTTGCTTCAAATTTGCTTCACAATGCTCGGCCCCTGGTAAACGCCTCCACCAGTCAACCTCACTTGGCGGAGCTTGCCCTGCAGCTTCCAGCCTTCGTATATAAACCCCGTGGGCCCTTCGCTCGTCTCGAAATACTAAAGAAAGGTCGAGAGGGCCTTAGGCGAGCGAGCAGCGAGCAGGCAGGCAGGCTAGGCAAGGCAGGCAGGCGGGAGGGGCGGGCGGGCGGGCTTTCGTCCTGGGAGCGCAACATGTGATGAGCTTCCCTGTTTTGCGGCCCGAGCCAATATGACAAAAAGAAAATGGGATCATGTCCTGGGCATTCACGTGGGTCCACGTGGGCGCAGCATCGTTCAATCCGTAGTTTGGACTTTATTGGCGGCCTCGGCGCTAGGCCCACGTGCTCGCATCCACACGTGTCAGCCTGGTTGACATGTCGGCCTGCCCGCCTCACGGCTCCCCAAACTCTCAGAGTCGCTCCAGGAGCAGTTCGAAATGAGCTGCTACAGTACAGAAGTAGTTTACGAAATATACTGTATAAGCAAGCTTGGGCGCAGAGGAGTTGTTTACCGGAGCTGTTACCGGCCGAACTGAACTGTTGCTTCGACGTCCGTCCAAGCTCCGAAGCAGGCCTTCAGTTTCGTCAACGTTGGTGGGGGACTCGGAGACTCGGACTGTCAGAACTCGCCTCGGGCTTCATGCGGAAGGATCTTCTTCGGCAGAAACGGCGAGGGGGGCTAAAAATAAAAACCGAACTGCGGCGAGGAAACCTCATCTCCGGCACCTAACTGATGTCTCTCTGTCTCTCCGAGCCCTGAGTGAGTGATGAGATGGATACGACTCATGCATGTACAAGAGTTGTTTTAAGTTTTAAACGTTGAGGCAGACGTTTTGCGTCCAATGGATGACAACAAGATCTCTCTATGTAGGACAGAAGTGCAACTATTCATCCTTGGAATTATGCAAGAAAAGGGGAGGTCTTCTACCTTGCAATGAGTGATTTTACAATTTATTAAGCCAATGCTTCACACGGTCATAAAAACTAATGATTTCCAAAGTCACCCCATTGTCCTTTAAGGGTTAATGCTTCTAGAATAATAACTTATTGAGTGTCTAGGAAGGGGCTGATTGCCAACCTCCAACCAAGGGGAAACTCATGCAAGACAATAAAATCATCGGCCAGGGAGGACTGACCCCTCTATTGCCCCAACCAGGGGTAAATGTAAAAATTGCCCCCTATTTGGGACCATGTATAATTTGTTTCTCTACACTTCCCTAGACTAATTTGGGGTCTCTAATTGCAAATATGAATTCAAAATTTGCAAATTTTTTCATGGATGGCAAATAAAAAGATTCCAGTGTTTTATCAGGGATAGAAAACGGGGCAATAGAGGGGTCAGTCCTCCCTGGCCTAAAATCATGTGTCTCACAAAGTAGAACTAGCAGGGTGAAAACACATGGATTTTACCTCAGGGGAAAGCACAAGAATTTTTTATTTTTCACACATGGAAAAAAATTGCAAATTTGGATTTCATCTTTGCAATCAAAGACCCCAAATTTGTGAGCACAGGAAGAGAGCATACCCTAACCCTTAAAATGTCTTGATCCTTTTTTCAAATTTTGGCACATTTCTACTTATATCTTTGTAGAGAAATATCATTTATTGCAATTTCTTGAAATTGGTCATTAAAGAAGGTTGTATTTCCAACATTCAAATATTACATTGGATGAATGAGAAGTTGGTTGGACAAAACAGTGCCTACAAGCCCTCTATTCATCATTCAGAATATGGACGTCGAAGCATTTTAGGGCTAAACATGGTACAAAATAGGAGGCAAGATTATACTTTTACCTCCAAAAACTTGCGTTTTCATCCTATTGGTCCTACTTTATGTATCTTGTGAGAAAAATTACCATTCATTCCAATTTTGGAACTCAATGTGAATTGTTTGCAAAGGACAAAAACGCATGATGCTAACCCCATCCCATGATTGAAGGGCAACTAGCACGCTCAATTTTGTATTTTTTATTATAAAAATAAATAAAGCCCCCCCTATTTAGTGTTGCGCTTTTGGCATTTTCTTGACAACTTCAAGCAAATGCGGGGGCTTTGATTGCAAATATGAATTTAAAATTTGCAAATTTTATCATGTGTGGCAAATAAAAATTCTTGTATTTATCCTCGGAATAAATCCATCCTTCTGGTCTCACTATGTGGGATGGGTTTAGTGTTCTGCAACGGAAACTACACTTTAACTTAACCCCCAAAGGACCAAGTATCCATTCAAAATACACAAGAAATGATCTTGGGTAGGTTTCTAGAAAGTCATTTTTAGTTGGTGGTTCAAGAGATTTTAAGACAAGAGAATGTAATTTTCTTTCCAATTGAGTGCTCATACACTAGTAGGAGCCCGTGTTTAAGTTGGCGGATTTTGTTCCACATCCAATATAACAACCTTATTTTTATGTCAACAATGACAACTAATAGAACATGAACATGTTACATAAGACATCCTTCAACTTAAACACAGGCTCCTACTAGTGATACCAACAATTATATATGTTACTTTGAACTTTTAGGGCAACTTTAGGCAACATGTGTAAAATTCCTCCTATAATTGTGAAACTTGGAAGGTTTAGGATATACATGATACAAGATTTAAGTGTTCAAATATACACATATGTAGTGTAAATAATTATATCTAGGAGTCTATTGGCCCTATCTAGCAAGGTCAAAAAAAAAAATCTTTTCCCTTCTAACTTCAAATGTTAGAATCTTTCAATGTGTTTGATGAAATTTTCTTGAAATTTTTCTTACACATTCCCAAAGTAGTTTAGTACAAATTTGTACAATTGATTTTGAGAAAAGACATATTTTTCATTATTTTCTCATTGCACTTAACCCCTGTGCGTCACAGAGAAAACAACAAAAGTGAGGAACATTTTTTGTTGGATCTAGAAAATCCAAAATAATTTGAAAACTACTCAGTTATTGAAGTTTTCACCATTGAGATTTGAAGCCAACTTGCTGACGAGTGCAAATCTGCAATTTACAAGAGAATCCACCATACAGATTTCCAGATTATAACAATTGATGAACATGGTATTTTGCACTTCTTGTTTTTGCAGGGTCCCCAAAACATCCGCTTTGACGCACATGGGTTAAAGTGGAAATTTTTCACAATTTCAATATAAAATGTGCCTTGATCCTCTAGGAATTAAAATTTATAAATACGATGCAAGCAAAAATAAATAAAAATGAAAATTTTTCAATGCTTCATTTTGCAATCTTCAATATTCTATTGGTTCAAATTTATATCCAAAAGTAGAGTTTGACATTTTGTCAAGATCAACATTAATTGTTCAACATACATATTTGAGCATCTCTATACTCTAAGATGTAAGAATGTATCCAGTTGTCAAATTTTTTTTAAAATAAATAAATTTAAAATACAAAAAAAAAGTTGAAAAAGAAGTGTGTTTTTTCGAAAATGATGTTAGACTATGCTACGCAATTGGCAGTGTTCCCACGCGGTGGTCAAGACAATTTTCAAAATCCGGGAATTTGTAGTCTTCTAAAGGCCCCAAATTTCATCTAATGCCGGTGTTCCCACGCGGTGGTCAAGACAATTTTCAAAACCCGGGAACTCCCTTCTAAAGGCCCCAAATTTCATCTAATAGTGTCAAGACAATTTTCAAAACCCGGGAACTCCCTTCTAAATGCCCCAAATTTCATCTAATGCCAGTGTTCCCACGTGGTGGTCAAGACAATTTTCAAAACCCGGGAACTCGTAATCTTCTAAAGGCCCCAAATTTCATCTAATGCCATTTCTATCTTGAGATCCCACTTTATCTTCTTTGAAATACCATCCAAAATTTGCCCTCATTTGTCTTGCTTTATCTTCTTTGAAGTACCATCTAAAATTTGCCCCCAATCTATGGGTCATTGTTTAATTCCTATGTTGTTCAAATCCTAATTTCAATGATTCCCGCTTTATCTTCTTCTTTGAAGTACCATCCAAAATTTGCCCCCAATCTATGCATCATCAACTTTATTTGCACCCAATCTATAGGTCGTTGTCTAATTCCTATGTTGTTTAAATCCTAATTCCAATGGTTCCCACTTTATCTTCTTTGAAGTACCATCCAAAATTTATCCTCAATCCATGGTTGTCATACTAGACAAGTTACTATTCATTTCTTGTCCTGTAGGACGAATTACTATTCATCAAATGTACCTCTCAAGTACATTTGATGAATAGTAACTCATCCTATAGGATGAAAAATGAATAATAACTTGTACATTTGATGAATAGTAATTTGTCCTATAGGATGAAAAATGAATAGTAATTTGTCCAGTATGACAACCATGCCCCAATCTATGCATCATCAACTTTATTTGCACCCAATCTATGGGTCATTGTCTAAGTTCTATGTTGTTCAAATCCTAATTCCAATGACAAACCATGTGTCCTATGTTGTTCAAATCCTAATTCCAATGGCAAACCATGTGTCCTATGTTATTCAAATCTGAATTCCAATGGTAAACCATACATCACAAAGTTTATACCTTACGGTTTGGCAACAATTATCACGTAGTTATTGTTGTTTCATGGGTTCGCACGTTAATCACATTGGTTTGGCAACAATTATCATGTAGTAGTTATTGTTGTTTCATGGGTTCGCACGTTAATCACATTGGTTTGGCAACAATTATCATATAGTAGTTATTGTTGTTTCATGGGTTCGCACGTTAATCACATTGGTTTGGCAACAATTATCATGTAGTTCGCACGTTAATCACATTGGTTTGGCAACAATTATCATGTAGTTATTGTTGTTTCATGGGTTCGCACGTTAATCACATTGTTATCGCATCATCATGGGGCATTGCTTCGCATCGTTATCGCATCGTTACAATTCATTACTTGTAATTGCACCGTAACGATGTGAAGCAATGCACTGTAATGATGCGATAATAATGTGATTAACATTACTTGTAATTGCACCGTAACGATGTGAAGCAATGCACCGTAATGATGCGATAATAATGTGATTAACGTATGAACCCATGAAACAACGATAACTACAACACGATAATTGTTGCCAAACCGTAAGGGATAACTACAACACGATAATTGTTGCCAAACCGTAAGGTATAAACTTTGTGATGTATGGCACAAAGGATAAATCCATATATTTATGATTTACTATTTTTCTAAACATTGACCGCATTAGACATGTTTTGTCCCAATTGGACAGACATCCAATTAGATAGGCGTCCAAATGGACAAATAGACATGATTATTGTATGTGTTGATAGTTGACAAAAGTACTCGATACAAAATGATAGTGATAAAAAGGTCTATTACCTTTACTTTGTACCCTATAAGACTTCAATTGCTTTTGGTTAAAAGTTAGCATAGAGAGTTGCAAGGGTGAAGTAAAAAAATGATTCAATGATTCCATAATTGCTTTACCTTCTATACAAGTAACCCTCATTGTTTGGGACTTGTTCCTGAGTAAATAATTGCAAAGCAAGCCAAGTTATCAAGAATAAGCACTGGTTAGAATCTACTGAGCAATATGTGCTAGGTGTCCAAGGTTGGTACTAACTTGTGATTATTCTTGATGACTTATCCTACTCTAAAATTAGTGGATATGATGTCAATGTAAGAGAGTAGTTTGACTTCTTTGATTGCCTAACCAATCAAAACATGCCACAATAGTGAAAGACTTGTGCATTTAGATTATGTTAGGTGGGTCCCCACTCACGAAGTTAATACCAATTTGGTAGTAGTAGGGATTTCTCTCATATTTCTCTCTATACTATACCAATGAAATTTTTACTTCATACCCTATTTCTCTCTATACCATACCAATGAAATTTCTACTTCATACCCGCCGCGTTGAAAATTTGTAGAAGGCAAGGAGTGAGCATTATCAGTCTTAATCTGCCTCTCCTCAACCAATCGAAACATGCCTGCATTCACAGTATGATTACCTTTTCTTGCAGTTGAAATCCGTTTTGATTTGTACAATTGATGGACTTTTTCAGGTGATCAAGTTCTGCTGTACTGGTGGAGATGCTCCAACGGTAAATTCACCGCTCAAGTGATGTCGCCATTATGGAGGCAGGGTAAAGCCCCCAATGTTGTACCCTTGTCATTCACAGTTGTGGAGGCTCAGAGTGGGGAGTAAACTAGTAACTTACGAGTTCTGACGTACTATAGCAGGGAATGGGTGCATCTGTGGCGGGCTCTGTCCTCCTTGGAATCAAGTTGACATTCCTTCACGGTTCTGTTTACGATTTTACGGTTGTCGAGGCATGCTGTCTGCATGTCTCTCATTACTGTGGAAACTGACAGCAGGATCTTGGCCTGAACAGTAACGTTTGAAAAAGATCAAATGCAGGATCCAACACCAGTTACTATACTCTAGTTTATATAAGTTAGTACCCTGGCTTGCTGGAGTGGTGCACGATTCACCCCTTGCGCCACATGCAAGTTTGCGTGATGCGCATTGACATCGATCCCCTCATCAGGACCACTGCAGCTTGCTCTATCTTCTATGGCGACCCATTCCTCCTGAGACCCGCACCCAGTGGCGGGTGACGGATACACAGACTCAGACACACACATCTTCAATTTGCAGGGTTGCAACTTCAGTTGCATTAGATACAGATCCTCAGAGCAGATTCGATCATCGAGTGCAGGCTAAGAATTGAACCGTCAGTGCTTGGAATAGAGACTTTGATGCCAAGAAAAATCAAACGACTGCGTGACGAAACTTGTGACGCGGTGTTTGGGGACTGGTGTTTCATGTCGGTGACGCCATCCGAGAGCGACACAGAGCTAGTCTCCCAGTCCCAGACAGCTTCGTACCTAGTGAAGCTCTCTGGCTAGGCCGTAGAGCTAGCTAGGTGAAATATTGATGAGCCCCCATTATGAATGTACCGCAGGGGCCCCTGTAATGCCATTCTCTCGATCTTCGTCCAGATTCAAGTGATCTGTAACTTAACGGAGTACGGCGCCGTCTGGTCTTCATCATCACGTGGCTACCGCGACCAGTACGCGGTCCGAAGGAGACTGAGCCCAAATGCCCAATCAACTCCCCGTCTGCGGACACCATCAATGATCCATCAGCAGGGGTTGGCCAGGATAGGGTCTGGGTTGTGAGTGTTGTCGCCAAGTTACGCTCTTGTTTGATCGATCTGGGTGGACAGGCTAGTGTAGTTTATGGTGGAGAAGGACGTACAGTTTGGTTGAGAATGCAGCAGGTGCCGGCGTCGTGGAGGCAGCAGCTCCGATCGGGGGCTTGGTGGCGCCTCAAATGAACCTTAGTGACGATGAAGAAGCTCCCGCTGCGGTACTACTCCGCCCGCCTGCTTTCCTTCCCTTGCTTAGCTTGGTTCGTGCATCTGTTCAGCTAGGGTACTGACGTTGAAAGGTTAGAAGCATGCACTAGGGTTAGCGCGTAATCTAAATTGAAGTTACGAACAGTTCTCGAAGTGCACGTTCAAGCTTAGTAAGACTGTTTCCTGCTAAAGCTTCTGGTGCTCTAACGGCTTGTTTCAGATGTGACTGTCCACTGTCCACTTTGCTTCCAGTACCTTGCCGGCCTTATTTATTCCTGGAGAGGGAAACCGAGAGTGGTGAAGAGATCGGAGCATGATTTGAGTCTAGGAATTTGTAGTTGAAAAGAGTGTAGCCCCTCTTGCTGCTCGATCGGGAACCTGCAGCTGCCAACTGACAGAGTTCGGAACGTTTCAAATTTTCTGTCTGCAAGGGGAAACGGAAAATTAGCGAAGTGGAATTCCGGAAGTCGCGGCCTTCGAGTTTCAGGTACTTGACATCTTCATCTGCAGTTGAGACCTTCGGTGACGTTAAAGCTTTCACTCTTGACAAGTTTGGTGCCCTCAGAGACCCGGAGGACGAACTACCCCACGTCTACCGCTGTGTCCAACCCATCACTGACTCTAGTACCGGATCGTTTACTCCCGGAAGAGTCGAGGGTGACAAGGAGGGCCTAGACACAGATGCGAATGACTCCAGCAGCACATGGAGCCAGTATATTGACTTAGATTGGAAGATCGAAGGGACAAGCGACCCTGGGGGTAGCGATCCGTCGTCGCATTCTTCGGTACCCATCTCGTGCACTCTTCACGAGAGAAGGTCCGCAAGTGGAGGTCTGACCTTGCAGGAGCATCGCGCACTTCCACAGCAGGTGAGTGCTTGATTTCAGTGCTTCAAACCTGCCAGTCTGAATTGCACTGGAGACTTGATATGTCCTCCGAATGGTTGTGTCTGTGTTTGCTAAAACGTAACTGAGGCACCTAGAGTACTAAACTGGTGGTCGGCCAGTGTTTGAAAGAGTTTTCCCGACCTAAATTACTGAAACGGTTGAGAAAACATTGAGTATTATCCGGTCCCAAGGACTCAGGAACGTGACCATGGAAAGTTGACCGTCAGGCTAGAAATACCAGGAGTTGGAAAACTTTCGAGCAACCTAAGCGATCCGGAAACTAGTGGCGCTGCGTTAGTTCAGGAGTTGGATGTAACCCAGCTGTAGTACTGTACGTTAACCACACTGATCTTTGACACACTTCCAAATCGCTGTTTGTAATAAATTTACTCAATTCACGTATGTTCTAGTCGGAACCTCGGTAGGTCAAGGAGGGATTAACCCGACCCGTGACTTTAAGAAGGTTATCTATTGGTGAAGATCGTAATGAAGGCAAAAGTCATCATCCCACTGGAATATTTAAAACCTTTCGTTTTCCAGTCCGTGATCCGGCTATCCGGGCTAGCTATAAAGCTGTTTCGCTTTGTGTGATAGATTTCACATGGATTGCTGAAATCAAGCATGCTGTCAGTACGCAATTAAAAATGTGATTGCTTCGATCTTCAACCGTACAGATCGTCCTCATACTTTGCGCCCTTACAGTCAGACGTACTAGGAAGAAGACGCCCCAGTCTTTAGATCAATCAAATGAATGTGATACAACAGCTGCAGTACGTACGTACGTCAAAGAACTGGCAGGTTACACAGTGCCACATGTACCTATATCTCTGGGCACCCCCTTCTAATCCATTGGTGGCCCGAATTTCCATCATTTGAACATTCTGGTCCAGAACAGGACGAGGACAACTCTCATGGAGAATTCGAATTGGAATTCCCTCAAACTGAGGTGGTAGAAGTAGCGTCAGAGCTCCGCAATGATTCAGAGCCAGAGGTCAATGCAGCAGCAGCAGCATCACTGCCAACAGCTCTGTCCAGACACTCCATTGATCATTGTCACAGGACGACGGCATCAGTCCTGCATCTCAGCAATATCGACAGACCAGCTCCCACTCCAGATCTGGCACAAGCAGGACCACCGGGCAGAAACACATCTCCGTCGTCGCAATATAACGACCTGCCGAGGTTTACAAGGAACATGGAATCTTCAAGCTCGGAGGGCGCAAGGAGCTCTCGCCAGTCCACTGCTCAGTATCCTGTGAGGATTAACTACCGCTTTGCTTCGGCAAGCCTCGAAGCTTCGTTGCTGCAGCGCATGGAAGCGCGTCAGAGACTGCAGGTGAGGGATTGCTCCGTTCTGACCATCAAGCTTAAAACCAGTCAAAGCTCTGTAATTCATAACCTTGAATTGGGCACTAATCCAACTTCGTTAATTTAACCCCTAAATTGCCCAAGGCCTTTTTTTGAGCTTCTTGGAGTTTCCCAAAAACTAAATGAAAAGCTCAGTTCAGATTAGTTTTATCACTTTAAAAAACCGTATGAATTCAAACTAGATGTGTCATGGATCACATAGGAAAAGAAAACACAACAATATCACTTATGGATTGATTGGAAGATTATAATATTTGATCTAGAGGGTGTTAAAATTGTAAAAGTGATTTGAAGTCTTTCAATTCACTTTTTACACCTCAAATCTAACGTTGAGGTCATGAAAAAAATATGAGGCTATAAGACACGACATATACAACCATAATCAATTTATGGCTTCTCAAAATCTACTTTATAATTTTTATAAATAAATTTCCAATGTGATTTCCATCTCAAGATGAGTGTATTTGATGCTCATTTCCATGAACACTTAAAAATCAAGATATGCAATAGACATCCTTGCACACAATCTTTAATACAAACATCATGAACAATTTTTTCCCCCCAAATTGGAAATCTTTTGTGCTTAAAATAGACTTTAATGGGTATTCAACTAATTAAAAAAAACTACCAAAAATAATACTTCAATAAGATTTTAAATAACTTCAAAGTTGAGTCAAGCTAAGGTCTAATTGAACTGTTAATTAACAGAGTTGTATTCGTTAAAATGACGTGTTTCAGAGCAAAATCTAAAAGTTAGGATTGTCTGGTAGAGATCTGTGGTTCAGTGAGCGCCAATTTCACTGAAATCCGCCATTTAACGAGGTTTTAACACTACTTGGGGTCTCAACAAACTTTGAAACTTTCGGAAAAATAATAATCTTGCAGCTCTGAAAATAGTTTGAACGTAGGTTGGAAGATCCAGATTCTGGAGATTAATCCATGTTGTGATCGTATCCTACGGTTTGGTAATGTAAAAATAGTGATACATTGAAAACGTTTTCAGGGTTGGTTGATATTCTCTGACTTTTTTAGTGAGCATTTTGGGAATACTACCTAGTGCTCGATTAGTCAGAAGGGTTAAGGTTTACTTTGTGGTCGGGGCTGTTGGGCCACCAGGATGAAGCTGGAGGAGAAGAACGAGTTTGTGGACACGTTATATCACCAGAGGTTAGTACTGATTGCCAGCTGACAGTTTTCGAAAAAACTTGACTTTTTGTTTTGCGAGAATTCTTGAAGTGATCGATGCCTTTTTCAGTGCTGACGGAGCGTACAATTAATGGTAATTAACGTCGTTCCTGAAAATAATAAAGTCCAATCACTATATCGATAGCGTAACCTGCCTGCGGTTTAGGCTATCGAGGTTACCGCAGAACTCATCTGTTTATAGACCTTCAAAAACTAAAGAGAAAATACATGGTCAACCAGAATCAGTAAGTTGTAACTGTTCATATAAGTGCCATGTGAGTATATGGCAATGTGTAACCTGCCAGTTCTTTGACGAACAGATTTGAAAGTGACTGACTGTAACGAATTCGACGCTGCTTTGGGGTGAGAACCAGCGGATTCATGAAGAATATACGGAGTAGTAATCTCAGGAGAAATTCGAAATGTCCATCTATGGAATTTTTGAAGAATTCCGAAGTCCATATCCAGTGACGATATAGTTAGATTCACTAACACACTTAGGAATGGAGTTTTGACACCCAAAGATCTTAGTTTCTTTTTCCAAATAATTTCATTCCACTTTGGAATATAATTCTCCTCCGATCGAGTCCTTGAATTTTCCGTGGTCGTGCGCATGCAGGACTTAATCTGGGGCAGCGTGAAGCACTATTGCGGCATGGTGCTAGACCGGGAAACCCGAGCGCTGCTGGGCACGGCCATTCTGTTCATGCCGCCATATCAGTCTGAGCAGCAGCAGACGACGCAGGGCCCCCAGCAGCAGCCATTGCAATTGCAAGGAGGAGGTCCTGGTCCTGGTCTGTCGAAGGCGGCGTGGGTGACGAGCGTGAAAGTGGTGGAAGGTCGGACCGAGGTGCTGATCAAGACCAGCAAAGGCGCGCTCCATGTGGCGCAGCTGGTGCTCACCAGCACCACGCTGGGCCTGGCGCTGTTCAGCGTGCATGTGTGGCAGGCCACCTTTGCGCTAGCCTTCCTGAGCCGAGTCGCTGGGCCAGCCCTTCTGCCCCACCGACTCTTTGTGGACGTCGATCGCAGTGACCGCGTCTATGTCACGGCGTAAGAAGATTCACTCCCCTGGATCATGTCATAAAAACAGTAATGAGATCGAATGTAATTACATCAGTCTGCACACCAGAGACATCCGAAAATTATCGGTTGCGATTCTTCAATTAGGGCTTACGGGTTTAGGGCTTATTTTGCTATTAGATCCCGCATTGGACATGGCAATTTCTATTTGCAGTAGGTGTACAGGAGTGAATGGGTTGGTTCGTGGTGATGCAGCTACAAGGTGCTGCAGTCACAGTGGCACCCACTTAATTTGTGGTTTTAGGGTTTTAGGGTTTAAGGTTTTTGTTGCTGTTGGATCCCATGCATGTTGGACATGGCATTTGCTGTTCGCAGTAGGTCTACAGTGGTGGCTGTGTGATGGTGCTGCAGTTACGAGGAGCCTTGGGAGTCCGAGTCCGGGACCTTAGCTGACGTGCGAGTGCGCCCCGGACGCATCGTGGACGCTGGAAGGCATGAGATTGTGGAGATCGACTTCACTTCAGGTCGACTGGGCGGTTCCATCAACTCTCCGGCGGGCTTCCGGGGCGGCCTGGTGGTGCGAGCGGACGGGCACTTGGCGGGTGTCGTCACGGGTGAGGTTTTGGGCCGGCATCCCACCAACATTGACTTTTGTTCCGCCTTCAATGTCTACTCCCTTCTTGAGGAGCTATAAACAGTCATTACAGTACTCATTTCACAGATGCCTAAACCCTAAAGCCGCCAGTACGTCTATTCTAGAAGGATGTTTACAGGTTTCAGAATTCTGCAAGGTAGCTAGCATTCTTGTACGTAGACCAAACTGAGAATAAGCAGAGCTCTCGGTGAGTGTAAATTCCAGAAGTTTGTGTTTGAGTCTGCATGTGCTCATGGTGTCTGGTTTTGGAAGTAAACTCCAACCATAGAAGTTGGAACCATTGAAGTTGGTCTCTTGATTTCTGCACCCATATGGATGTGATTTACTACTGCAGTATTAATTGAAGTGTTTTTGTTTTTCGTTTTTTTTCTTAAAAACAAATGAAACGGAATTTCATTGCAAACGAAGAATACAAACACGCACGTCACTAATTGAAGGTGTTAAATTGTTATGGCAGATGAGTAAAATTGTCGTGATAATGCTGGGATTATGTTAAGGGATTATGGCAATGAGGCTCAGGTTCATAATATTAGTTCTGACAAATTGAATCTCCACTGGAAATTGGTGGTTTCAGTCGTTTTGCTCTTCATCTGTTGTCCTCTCTTCGGCTTCCCTGGACTGGTCCTTCGGGTGAGACAACGGGTGTTTTTATGCTCTAATGACACTCTATAACTGCACAGTCCCTGTATATCACGCGAAAGAATCCATTGAGGTATATCACCTATTTCCAATGATGGCCCCATTTGTGCAATACATGGTGACTTGTTTTTTTGAATTGAGGGGAATATGATATGGTAAAGCAACTTCATCGTTCTGTGATGAATTACACATTGACACCTTTTAATAACACATTTTAGTTTTGTACTTCTAGGAAATAGGTTTGTATACATTGAGAACAAGTCAGACTATAATCTACACTTCTTTAGTTTTACTAAGTAATTCCAAACTTGATCAATGGGACATATGCTAAAATACTTATCATTGTTGAAAATAGGTGATATACATGTTATATTGTAGGAGTGCATCAACAGTCCATTTATTCCTAAAAGGCAGTCATTGTCCTCTAAGAGGGATTTGTGTATAGTGAAACTACTTTTCCTAAAAGGCAATCATTGTCCTCTAAGAGGGATTTGTGTATAGTGAAACTACTTTTTGTAATGGGACTCACATTCTTTTCATTGTCCTCTAAGAGGGATTTTTGTATAGTAAGAGGGATTTGTGTATAGTGAAACTACTTTTTGTAATGGGACTCACATTCTTTTCTTTTGTGTGGCCAATTGAAAAACAAATTCCAAAAATTAGTTTAGAGTGTGTGCAAAGAGATTTGATGAATATAATGGATGTATTGATCCAAATGTATGTTTACATGTAGTGTTTCTATGGTTCTTTCTACTCAATCAAACCTTAGCAATATCAATAATTAAAGAATATGTAGCATCAATTTTGTTGTGGCAATGTCCATTATTTGGAGATCCATTAAATGGAAAATTTGGAGACACACAATTTAAATTGTTGGCGTGTAACCACAAAGTTTCTATACACTTTTCTATTGTCTATGGTCTACAATGATAGCTATTTCAATTATTGAATATTATTTTTATACTTGGAACTCCGCAATTTCTTTTTTGATGGGCTTGTTGAAGCTAGACTTACCACTACATCATACTCCCAAGATGACTAACATCCACCATTGAGACATTCTTTCCAATACATCCACCATTGACACCAAGAGACATTCTTTCCAATGCTAAATTACTTCTTCCATTCTTCTCATTAGACAAAGTCTCCATAACAACAACCTTATTGAATAGACAATTGTTTGGGTGGATTCATATGAAGTCAATATTGAATGGATGTATTTGAAATTTTGATATAAATTGTGTACACTAACTACCTTTGTAGGAAAAAAAAAATTGACTAACTACCTTTGTAGAAAGAAAAAAAAATTGACTAGACCACTACCTTTGTAGAAAAAAAAAATTTGACTAACTACCTTTGTAGAAAGAAAAAAAATTGACTAGACCTGGATTAAGATGTATGTTATGTCAAACTATTTGATGTATTTGATGTATGCACTGGTTGAGTAATTTGAAAAGTGTCCAATGAATTAAATGTGATTGAAGTTTAATGTTGGCATGATGAAGAGAGTGGAAAATATTGCCATGTCCTTCAGTGGTAATGTGTCCAAAAGCAACTCCTAATTACAAGAAGGGGCTATTGAAATTCAATTGCATTTTGGTATAAAGTAGTTGACATTTTATACCTAGTAATCAGGAAAATAGATTGCATTGATGATTGAAATCTCCTAAAATACTTTGAAGCGTCACTACAAAAGATACTCAAGCTTTTGTTGTAGTCCTCCAACTTTGTTCCTCTAATTGACGGATATGGAAATATAAACAATCTACAAATAGTTTGTATTCTTTTCATAAATTGATGCAAAGATTTTTAAATTATCAATTTATATAGTGGTTGATTCTACAAATAGTTTGTATTCTTTTCATAATTTGATGCAAAGATTTTTAAGTTATCAATTTATATAGTGGTTGATTGAAAATAGGTAGGAGGATGCCAATATGTTACCATGATGCAGAAAAATAATTAATTGTGATTGCCAAATTAGAGGTGCACTTGTCCTTGGTGGAGATAGGAATTAGTAAGTGAGATTATTATTCAATGTAGTAGACAAGTGATTCATCTTTCTCCCATCATGAAAGTGAATCAAAAAATTGACTTAGTGATTAAAGCTCAAGTTGAATTGGTTTACTATAAACCGTACATCTCTAATCTTATTTTTTATTGGTTGTATTTGATATTTCAAATCAACAAAGAGGATCTATTTTTCTTGAGCTAGCCTAATTTGTTAATGGAGTTTGCACTAAAGATCTGTCATTTTATATATTTCTCCTTGTGTACTTGTTTTTCTCCTTGATTTTTTGAAGTCCATTTGAGAAACACAGCATTGATACTCCTTTTTACAAATTTCTTCTCCCAATAGTTAGCTAGGTTACAACCTCATGCCGATGCTGACAAACCAACGACTAATGTTACTGTAAACTATGAGCAAGTTGTGAGGCAGTGTTGTTGAAAAAAACGATCTTTCATCCATTCGAGGCCCTTGACCCAGATCTGAATTGGATAGTGTTGGTGCCCAATGAGCCACAGGTCCGACCGCTTTCGCTTTGTATTCGGAAGTTTGGGGCTTGCCCTTGTTGAAATAAAATACGTAGTAGCATTTTATTATATCTCACTCATATTACTCCAAATTGTGTTACTACAAAATAAATTTGAACATGCTTCCTGTGCCCACCTACTATCTTTTTTTTCAAATTTTAATCCAACCAATTTGAGGTTATAACGCTTGCTTAAATTTGCAAAAGGGCCCAAAGTGGACTCCTCAGTCATCTGGGAGTTAATCTATTCCAGCACTTTGAAAATTCATAATTTATTCATTCAACGTCCAAAACATTGAAAAGAAAAGAATTTAAGATGTTAGTTCGACTTCCATCAAGTCGGAACATCCAACAAAAATTTAGCCACAGAGCTCTGCATCATCTTGAAGATGGAGGCTCACAAGTTGGACGTGAACTAGAAATTCACAGTACATGCACTGAAGCACCTGCCATTCTGTAGCCTAATTTAAGAACGTATGTTTCGTATAAAGCTTAATCAACAGTCGTACCTCTGGCTGATGAGGATCTCAATTGCTTGAGCAAAAACCAGAAGGAAATTAGATTATTTACCGCCTCTACAAACTAAAAGAATGTTGCAGTTCAGTCGGCCCTGCCTTCGCTTCCAGAAATCAAGCATCACAAATTTATATCTAGGTCCTCTTATTACTCCATTCGACTGGCACTGGGGTATCAACACTTCATCTTTGTGCCGGTGACTTTTGGGTCATTCCTAGATTTAGGTTCACCACTCGATGTTTTCATGCAATTGCTGGGATTGATAGTTCAAGGACGAAGTATTGGAGAGTATTAACGCAATCCAAATGTGGCCATGCTGATAAATTACCGTATTGAGGATGTACGTCCTTGTGCATTCTGGACGGCCCTCCATGCTTGGAGACCTGGAAATTAACGTCCAGAATGATCGAAATAGTGGTACTGGGAGGCGGAGCAGTTTCCTTGCACGAGTGGTCGTTCTTGTCAACACTGTGCTTCCGACAGGAGACGCTGTGAAGTAGTAGCCCTTGCAGAAACGAAGGGCTCTTCTCCCACATCAAAGGGGACTTGGGGTCAGGGTTTTTTCTTGTTGCCTCGATCTCCACTTCACTAGCTCTTCATTGTGCCGGTTGTGTACATAAGCCAGGATTTTCTCTGACAGAGAGAGTCTGCAAACTTGAAGTTTAAATGCCTCGTGTTTTAATTTGGGGCATGCCTATGCCCTTGCTTTGCCATCATTAGCGAATCTGATGAATTGTTTAACTGGAGATTTTGTGGCATTAGCCGGGGCTAATCCTTTGAGGGTCAGCCCCACTTTAACCCCTTCTTACAAGGTGTGTGAAAAATTGCAATTTTTTTTTGTTAATGGAACTTTAGTCTCCAAAAATATTCACCTTGGCTGGTCTAAGGTCTAAACGTTAGCTTGCCTAGTATTTGATTGATTTTACGGGGCTAATACAAGATAGATTAATCCCAAGTAAACCTTCCTGTGTTAGCCGAGGATAATGCCTTTGTCATTGAAATGGCCTAGTTCGCGCTTTTCATGGTCGACAAGGGTTACAATGGCATTGTTCTAGTTGAAACAAACACGGAAACAACAAGTGAACAAGAAATACAACCAATAACATTGGCAAAGACTTGAGAAGTTTAAATTTTTATAAAAATCATAATAGGTATAAAATTTATGTGTCACTACTTTTAATTCACTCCTACCTACTATCTAGTTGACGATAACTACAACTATTCATACTCCACCTTCTTACCTCCTTAAGGTGATGGACCTAGCAATTCCAACATTTTGAGTCATTACATTACATTATAAAAATTTATAGTCACAGAAAAAATATGACAGAAAATAAATAAACCATCTCAAAGTCATAGAAGCAAACAATGAAGGTGCCTCCACGAACATCAAAATGGTCAAAGAAATTTAACTGCCCACCATGGCACACCACATTATAGAACTCAGGAAGACTACATTATTACATAATGCGTCAACATATGGACAATGTACTTCTCTAATCTCTAGTGTTTGCATCTAAGGAAGAAAATTGTTTCCTAGAAAAAAAAACATGAAGATGAAATCATCTACAAGACATTCAAAATCTATCTCAAATGGTGGATTTTGTATTGCCAAATTGAACTCCAAATACTCTTGCAGAGTCCACATGTGAAAAACTTGAAACAAGATACAATATAGAACCCACTAGAAATTAGTTTCACAATTACACTAGTCTATTAACTAGAAACAAAACTATAGATCTTAATGTCCTGTTACAAGTTTTTAAAAATTTATTTTGAACAACAGAGCTTGGTAATGCTTCTTTGGAATTTTGTCCTTACTACCTTCCTAATGAAACTCATCGCTCTTCCTCTTCACTTTCCCCTCAGATTGTTGCAAGGTGACCAGCTTGTTCACACAAGAAATACTTGTCATGTTGTCCTAGTGTAAACACAACATGCAAATTATACCCAAGAAAGCTAGTTATTTCCATTAAATTTATTGATATAAAACTTGAAACAACATGTTCAACAATAATCCCAAGTACAAAATGACCTACACAAATAGAACAAACAGTACCTCTCTTAAAAAAAATAGAATTCATGGGTAGCCAATGCTAATATAATTAGATCTGCATCTTGCATAGCTTGATGATGAGTGTCAGAAATCAAGACATTATTCAATTGCAAACATAATGCTAATGGATAGTTAAATGCTTTTGAATAAGGAAGATTTAGCAACAATGATATTAGCAACTGATTGCAATATTAATGCTTAATTACCAAGGACGTACCAAACAATATAGACAATGGTGCGTATTGGAGTCATAACCAAGCAATTCCCTCTGAAGGTGGATGTAGGACATTATTTTGTGTTCTCCTTCCCCATGAACATCATTTTATGTTTTCCTTCTGCTTGTAATTGAATAATTTTTAAGGGTCAAATATTGAATATACTTGGTTGAAGGGGCTAATGTCTTCTTCTAGGACTATAGTGTAGAATGATCTAAGTGCTTAGTCTCTAAAGCTAGGAATATTGAAAGCAAACCACCTTATTAGTCAACAATTCATACGACAAAGGAATGTTTTCTATAGACCATACTACACACATATGACATTCACTTGGAGAATTTAAGCTTATAATAACATAGTACCTTGAGATGATTCACATCTCAAACAAAACCAAGGATGAGGACTATGTTCAACAATCATAGCCATGCGCTATACAATTGAAATAAAAAAATAATCCTTTGCTATCATCATCAACACATGCAAGAGGGTATGCACATAGTTTCTCAAATTCCTAAATGTCTTCAATATGCTCATTGCCAACTGGTTGCCTAGTAAAAAAATTTTAAGCACCAGAGAATAGTATACTAGTATTTTCCTTAGTATTTTCATGTACCTTATTTAGCCTTTTTTAAGCACATGACGGTTTCAAGCAACTCTCCCTTTATGGTCTTGTTCTACTCTTGAATTACCTCCAAATCATGTATTGTGTGGTCCTTCTCTTCTTGCTACATTCACCACCTATACCAGCTAAAGTAGAAGGGAACTTTAGTACCTACCACACTCTTTTTAAAGATTGATTATACCAACCAACATGTGGAATGTTTTCTATAAGAATTATTAAAAAAAAAAGTGCGCAGCAGTAGAAATTATAGCTTCCTTTATGATCTTGTCAAGATGGTATATCTTTAGAATGAGATCTTTGTGCCTACTTGTCAACTTTTTCTATTTCAACTTCCATCACTTGTAGCTTCATTTCCCATTTCCAATAAAGTTGAACACAAAGCAATCAAAAACATCCCAAGTATTATTCAAAAAAAATTCACAATCTACTAAGAATTCTTAGCTGGTGCTAATATACATGCTCAGTTGGTAGAGAAATATTTTTTTGTATAGGAAGCCTAATTAGATAAGTAACAACTATTTGTGAATAATCTCTAGATTCATTAGAGAGTAAATGTGCTTGACATGGCCCCAATAAGACATTTCCATTATTTTATTAGCATTGGGATTATTCTTCTCAACCAAGTAGTTCTCATACAAGCTTACAAATTAGTTGCTATGATACAAACACTATCTAATTGGATAGAAAATTTTTCGGATAGAAATCAACAAAGGAAGAACTTATTATTCAATGATCACTTGATATTAGTGTTGAATGCAAGTACATTATAAAAGTATTTGGAGACACAAAAGTGAGGGACGTGGTCTACAATCCATTTCACGCTTGTTATTTTCCATAATAACTAAATTGGATGCAACTTCTCGTAACATGACAAAGAGTATATAACAGGTTTTGAACTAGGTATGTCCAATCTCCCTAGGGTTTGGTGGAAGAGAATATGAGGTGGTAGTAAACAGGTCTGAGTGTAGATGCAATGAAGTGAGTTAGGAGAGATTGAGGGACATTTATTAGGTCATGTTTCTTAAATGGACACTTATTCTCAATTGATTTTCTCGCACATATGAGTGGTGGGCAGTATAAAATTTGTTTAGGTTCTCAGAAGTTCATTAAAGAACAAAGACTTCATTTACATTGAGAGATGAAGGAACTAACCTTTAGTTTGATGTTATCAACAAGCTTGCCTTTAGCTTTCACAAGGATTCCAATGTCAAGAAAAAACTATTTGTCATGATAAATTTATGTTAACTCAATATGTGGGTTACACCTTTGTATGAAATACAACTATAAAAATCATCTAGCTAATGTGTGTAGTGTAAGGAATTGAACATTTTCTTGAACGTGAATACTTGCATGATCTTTAAAACAAAAAAAATACCTGATGAAATTCCAAAAGCTTCTTTTCAAAATCCTTAATCGCAGCATGCTGCTCTTGAATCTTAGCTACTATGTCTTGTGCCTACACCACGGTGTCAAAGTTGAAAGGTAAAACCTTTGAACTCAAGCTGATAATTTGGTTGATAATGCAACCTTAGAAGCTAAAAACCCAAGTACAAACAACACAAACAATTGAGGCAATGGAACATCTACCTGAACTGTTCAGCATGGCCAAAAAAGGTTTGAAATTTGCTGAAAGTATCTTTAACAAGCAAAATATACCACTTGTCCTTGCACCATAATGGATCATATACCTCTTACAATAGTGTAATTTGTTACATTTCATCCACCTTTAAAGTCAAAACCATTAATCATATAAAAGAGCACAGAAAACATATTATAAGCTCACACATAGCCTTAATACTACATGGAGAAATATAAAGTGGATGAACCACCTGGATAGCATTGTAGAGTATCTAAAGACTGCACAACATCATTTATGATGTCTTGGTAATTTTCTATACCACAGCTGAAGCAAACCAGTTTTTTTTTTATTCCAAGTTATACTCTTTCTACTGGGCTCTGATCCTAATAAGAAATGATGGTTGGTTGTTCAACCAGGCTTTCAACTCTACCAAGTGAAGGTGCAATATAAGGGATCCAAAGACCATCAATAAACTTTGCAATGGTCTCTAAGTCTCCTGCTATTTCAAAACTAATGACACTGTCAAAGCCACTCATCTGTCACTTGGCAATATGATGCTCTAGATGACTTTCTAAGCCAAGATAATGTACATATGCCACCTTAGGGTGAAATTCCAATTTTCATGTGAGTAGAGTTGCAGTATTGTTTTGCTGTTTGACGTGAAGATCTAAGGTCTTTAAACCTCGCATGATTAAATAGGCAACATTTGGATCAACAATACTTCCTAGGATATTATGTAGAGCTCGCACAACATAAAAACATTATTTGGACCTACTAAAACTCCCTGCTAGAACATCATTGTGTCCAATAAGGTATTTGGTTGCAAAGTAGAGTACAAGGTCAACCTGCAAGACTAGAGTCTACTAATTCATAAGAGTCACAAATGTCCCATCAATGCATACGAGAGCACCATGTTTGTAACACAACTTAGAAACTAATTCTATGTCAATACACTACAAGTAAGGGTTTGTAGGCCACTCCAAAAAGAATATTGATACTTTGTTTTTCTCAAGTACTAATTGAAGAGCAGGAATATTTGCCAAATCAACCACAGTTGTTGTAATATCCATTTTGGAAAACACGCTTTGGATAAATTGGCAAATTCTATAGTAACAGTCAATTGTTGTAATGATGTGCCCACTAGTTGGGACCAGCGCAAGAAGCATGATAGTGGCTGCACATATGCTTGGTGCAAACAACAAGTAACTTCAGTCCTTTCCAAATGTTGATCTTCTCTTCAACAACATTTGAAAGTTTCTTCCTGAAACGCAATCAACTCAGTTGTATCTTTGAATGTATAAGTAGATGTCTAACAAATTGGTATAGTCAACGTATCTTTCACTTTTGGATGCCTAGTTCTCTCATTGCTATGGATAGCCATAGTGTTCGATTTTTTCTAACTAGTTTTCTCAACCTCCAAAATCTTTTTACACATAAGCACGATAACAATCTCATCAATACCCATTGGAATGATAGCAATAACATTGCCAGCCTTCGCGAGTTCCAGAGGCCCGTTGACGACCTCCATGTCAGCTGAGGACGTCAATGCCACTGCTGCTGCCATCACAATAGCAGCGGAAGTGTTCCAATCTGTAGCAGAGGCAGCCACGTTTTGCGCCATACCAATGTTGTTGTAGTTGCAATACACCTTGATATATACTAGATTGGCATACAAAATTTGGCCGAACACGAGTAATGCAAGACGGGCAAAAGAAACCCTTGTTGGTCACATTAATCATGGGCACCTTCTCCTCTCTTGTTCCACAACCACATTTTCCACCTTGGGCCGCATCAAGCGGATGCTCATATTTGGCACTTGGCATTGCAAATGCCGCTGCTCGGCCTACATACAACATTATCACCATTGCTACAACAAACACGTTCCTTCTTCAAACTACCAAAACTTCCTCAAAACTATACCAAATCAAATGAAAATTGTGTCGACAGATAGCTGCTTCAATAATTTGCACTACTAAACAGATTTGAAATGGAAACGTAGAAATAAAATGAGCACAAGAAAAGAGTGGTGTTGCAACAGGGGGAGGGGGGAGAAGAAAACTTCATCCACCTTTAGAGGCCAAATTTTGTTCATAATAGAATATAATTAATTTTTTCAAGTCTAGAGCTTTATTATTCTTGGTTCTATCTATGGTCCAGATTCAAAATACATCACTCTCAACTTTCAAAAGCATAAGTGAGCCTACAAGCATTTAGAAAATTTGATTCAAAGAGCGTTATTACTTACCGTTTGCTTTCATCTATCCTTGAATTTCACACAATAATATTTGTTCCACCCCAAACATTCTTAAAGGAGCAGATTTTGCACTCTTTACCTTACAACATATTTATTCCAACAATTGAATGTCTCCTCAACGTAAATATATGCATGATTTAGATACTAACCTGATGTTGCATTCGTATCCACAACTTGTTCATCTCCATAAAGTTTTGTAGCACAAACTCCACCGCATCTGTCACGTTCCCACCTTCCTTGTGAAACAACAGGGGTTGCATTAAAGGGTTGTGCTCATACACAAGCAATAAGCTGAGACATTGATATGAACATGCTTAACTCTTAAATATTACATCCATGACCTCGAGCTAGCTAGATGTAGTAATCTTTTAGTGTATTTTCAAGAAGCTTGACGTTGAAGGGTTAAAAACTAGAATTGAATATTGACAAAAGACACTATAACAAAACATGATAAAAAAAAATAACACTCAAAATTGAGTGTAGTTCTTTTGACCACGTTTCTATGCAGGCCCACTACATGTGCATGCAACTTCTTTTGCAATTTCCAACTGCAATTTTTATAATTTTGGGGCGTATAATATATCATTGGAAAGGTATTGAGTCTAATGTAACATGTTCATGTTCCATTGGTCGTCATTGTTGTCATAAAACAAGGTTGTTACATTGGATGTGGAACAAAATCTGTCAACTTAAATATGGGCTCCTACTAGTGTATACTACCCTGAATGTAGCATAGGCAAAAGAGTGCCTAGAAGAGTATTCTCCAATTGCTTTTTCAGCTTGAATTTGCAATAAGTCGCAACCCTCTTGATGAGATTAGTATGAGTCAGAACGATTCTATTCTTTGCAAATGGAGTACTGTGCTTGATATACTCTTCAACTCTTTCTTCAATTTGTTGAGATGTCACATTTCTATGAACACATTGAAAATGATCCTCACCCTTGTTTTTGATGTAATACCTAAGCATTCCAATGAAAGTATGGAGCTTGATATTATGAAGGATTTTTGTGAGAATGTGGTGTCCCATTGGGGCTTTTTCAAGTTCATCCCATCCAAGATAATTTTAGATCTTCTTGCTAACCATTGCTGCTAAAGTGGTTAGAATTTGGCACACCATTTGGAAGTGTAGCTTGTTTAGATTTCCACCTCTTTCAATGGAACATAGTCCTAAGATGCATTCCTTCTCAAGAAATTTGTCCACTTTGTCCAATAGTTGAATGGCAATGTCATCACTTCCCACAAAAACGGTGACACTCACATCCAATTCTCTAGGCTGCGGAGGAGCTCATGTTCATGGTTTTTTCACAAGAGTTTTTTTAGTTCTCTGTTTTTGGACAAAGATTATTGCAACATTTTGAGTACTAGCATTTACTATTGGGATATCAAGCTTAGAATTTTCATTGTCTAGAGCTTCTCTTTTTTTTGCTGCTCCTTTCATGATTTTTGAACCCTATTGGAAACGACATCATTACAAGCATTTATTTAAAAACCAACCTTGCAAGTTGGATTGAAATCCAAAAACCTAACCAACCTACTAAGTCTTTGATCTAGGAAGTAATGAATCTCTAATTAAACATTTTTTTTAGAACCAATCTTCCTTGAACAATTAAGCAAACTTAAAAAATCCTAAATCGAAATCTTAGTTAAACTTCAAATTAGAACTTTGAATTTAACAAAGACCTACAAACCCTAAAGCAATCTAGGAAGCAATCAATCTCTAATTATCGAAGACCAATATTTTCCACTATACATTTGAAAACCCAACACTTCAAAAAAACAATCTCTTTAGGAAACCAACTCTCCACACACTATCTCATTATCTCAACAAAATCTTCAAATTGTCAAAACCCTACCACCAAACCTTGAGAATCATACATTGAGAATGTGCCCTCCCATACACACCTAAGCCGACCTTTGAAGTAGCAAAGTAGATTAAAGCCAACCTTTAAAGAAAATTTGAGTTAATTCCGACCTCTCCGCAATATCAACCTTGAGCCACCTATGACACGCCAACGTCAACCTTAGGAAACTGGAATTGCTAATCAAATCCAAATCCTAATTACTAAACACTCAAAACCCAAACCATAAAACTCTAGAAGTTGGAAGGTTGTGAACTAAAGAAATTGCTGAACTAAGGAAGTTGGAAGGTTGTAGCAGACCTCAAAGGAACCAAGTTGTAGAGGAGGTTGAACTTAGAAAGCCGAACTTAAGAACCAAACCTAACCCTAACCAAAGAGTGACGGAAATCAATATGATCAGACGGCCCAATTTTTTCCCCCACCTCCCACCATCAATAGTGGCTAGAGGGGTTTTAATTTAATTCTTAGTTCATCAGACGGTTGAGGTTTTTTTAGTAGGAAGGGGGGGCGGTTTTCACCCAACCCATGCATCATTGCCTCTTTTGGGTACATTGTAGAAAGTAGTGTAGTAGGAGAGAGGGTGATGTATACAGTGACTACTAGTGAAATTAGAATGTTTGTACTCTTAGGTTAGTGACTTTGATATGGTGATGAAGATTACATGGAGCATTTCCATATGGTGTTTGGTGATTTATCAAACACTATTTCTTTGATGTTTTGGCACAAGGCATTTGTAAAATAATTTCAAACATGGGATTATTTTGTTGTTGTCAGTTGTGATAAAGCCTTCATGGTTTCTAAGAGTGTATTCCTCCTCAGCTTTACTGGAAGGTGTTTGTACAATACTTCCCCATTCCCCAGATGGTAGTTTGATGAATGATTACCACATGGCGTTTATGAGGTGATTTACCTTATTTCATTTCACAATTCCCCTCAAGGTATTCATATCGTGATTTCCCTCAAGATAATATTGCCATCATTTTCCTATTTAATGAAGTGAATGGTCCAATTTTTACCAGGTCCTCATGAATGAAACAAAGTAGGAAAGACCAGGTAATTTTGCTATTTATTTCCTGGGGGAAGGGTTCTATCTTCCTTGTGAGAGTTTTATGAAATTTGACGGATTTTTATCCTAATTTGAATCAGTAATTTGTGCATTCGGGTGGTTGCTCTTGCAATGATCGTTGGATGTACTCGGCATTCGTGCAGGATGATGGTTCTATGGTGGGATGGCGGTGGACACAACCCTAATTCCCTACGGATTTAGGGTTTTCATTACCGAGGACTTTGGAACCAATATTTATGATTCGAATAGCGGGGCGTCGTCGGATATATGTACCTGGGGCCCTTACCTTCCACACTGTCGAGTGTACATAGAACAAGTTTTTGTACATGTTGGTTAAGGACCCGTCTTATGTGGCAGGGTGTCATGTCCACACGTATGATCTCGACAATTGTGTGTGGGCTTACGAAGTGTTTGGGTTTCCACATTCCGGTGTGGGAGTTTGGCGGTATTGGTATTTGGCAAGACCGGTGGTTTGCGTTTAGAATGAAACCCAATTCGGTTCTTATGGCGTGGGAGATGAATACCCATTTGAGGAGTCTTGGACTGTGTTTGATTGCATGCCCAAAGGTGTGTGTCAATGGATGATGAGGGGTTTGGGACACCAAAATGTTCTGAGTACATTTTGTGGCGAGTATGTGCTTGTTTACAATTGTCTGGAGGCTGGGGAGAGGGCCGTTCTGTACAACTTGGATCGGAAGAGATGGGAAAAAATTGAGTTAGTCGGAAACACCGACGTTGCCGTAAAAAGAGCGCGCGCTCGAAAGAAATTTCTCCAACATCTGATACGAGGGTTTGATTGCGAACAACGAAGTTTGTGATCTACCTTCAATACTCTAGTCATTGAGGTATGTAGATTCTTTCTTTAGTGGTTCTTCTCATCTTTAATTGGTAGCTTTGGATTTTTCTTAGGAGCTTGCTTTTGCAATTGTGGCCTCTTTCAGTTGACAATGCTCTTAGTGACAAGTTAATCCTGCACTAGATTCATTTAATCATCATATTAAGTTAATGCGTGACATGTGAAATTTGTCTGTCTTCAGTGCCCTTGGAATTTGGAACTTAAGAGGATTAGTTAAGAGTCAGCTTCAATTGTATTGTATTGTACAAAGCAATGTGGAGAACTTTAGTAATCACCCATTCTAAGACCCAAAACATGGAGTGAATTGCAGATGAGATTGGAAGGTGGGATTTATGTACCACATGGTCTCCGAGCAAATACATTGTGCGATTTATTTTCTGTCATGAGGTTGGCATATGAGTGAGTTGTAGATGTGGTGGATTATAATTTTGTAGAGAGATTTGATGATTGTATCTTATGAATGTGAAATGACGTATTGATCCAAAATAATGTATGATATATGCGGTGTCTTACTATGTGTATTTCTAGTCAACCGATCCTTGGCAATATCAGTAACTAAAGGATATGTAGCATCAATATCACTGTGGATATATCCATTATTTGGACAAATGTCCATTAAATGGCACATTTGGAGAAGTACAATTTGAGTTGTCGGCATGTAACTACGTAGTTTCTGTACACTTGTCTAGTTCAATGTCTTGGGTCTTTGGTTTTTGTCTTAGCTCTTTGGTTTCAGATTTCAACTTTTATTTATATACTTTGGAACTCATCCGCCACCGCAATGCCTTTTCCGACAGGCTTGTCGAAGCTCGACTTACCTCGACATCATACTCCCGGGGATGACTAACATCCACCACTGGCACCAAGAGACATTCTTTCGCACCACATGACTTTCCCTCACTCTTCCCGATGTTGGGCGCCGAAGTCTCCATGGCATAGGCCGACAGCGACCCCGCTCTTCTCTTGACTTTGAGATTGTACACGTTACAGTCTCCAGTGATGGTGGTGCAGAAGAAGCGATCTCCGTTTTCATCTTGATCCCGATGGACAAGCAACAGGACATGATTGTCTACTTCCACCATGACGAAGTCTTCCGAGGCGGACACTAGGAATTTCAGTCGCGTTCTTCGCACGCCATGCACTTCAGCCAAATGCGAGGGCAACGCAGAGCTTGGACCTTCGTGCCAGCAAGGGGTGTGTGGACATGGGAAGGGCTTGTGCTTGCAGGTTTCGTTCTCATGCTGCTCTCGCTCGGCTCTCCTGTTGTAGTGCAGCATTTGAGTGCAGCCGTAAGGGGAGTGCTTGCAGGAGACTTGCAGGGACTCGATGATCTTCTCCACACCGAGGCAGCGGATGCGACCCGTGGGTTGGGAGCATGATGGGCAGGAACAAGTTCGACTCCACGTTGGTCCCTTGGTCAGCTTCTTGCAGCAGGTTGAACACAGCATGTGACCATTCTCGCACTGCAAATTAAATTACACAATTTTAGCATTTGAAGCATTGATTTGTACATGTACCAGCTGACCATGCTGTTAGCAGCCGTCTCCTTCTTCTTCTTGAATTCACTTAGAAGGCATTTAGACATACATCATCTTTTTTATTGAACCAAAGCATTCGAACAACCTTCCAGCTTTTGAGCGACTAAGTGAGATTTTGGGTTTTGGGGGAACAAGAGTAGACAAACGCTCTCCAAAGCAGAATCTGATGGAGAGCATGAGTAGGCTCAAGTGCTCCGCTTCGAAACTTGAACTCATGCATCAGAACTCCAAAATTTTTTGACGTCATACACCAGTATTTTCTCTTTTGAATATCAAAAAAGGTCACATACTTAGCAAGCAGGCGATTTTGGTAGCTAGACGAAAAAATACTCACTCAGACTTTGACACGTGGATGGTCAACTTCTAAGAAACGAAATGAAACTTGGGGACCAAATTTGCAAGTTTTATTTGAAATTGGTGAGCATAGTGAGGTTGAGTTGCCCAAACGTTCTGAGTGGCCCAACAAAGACTGGAGCCCAGCTGACCTTCATATCTATACCTCAAGATTTTAGGGCTGATGATTCCACTTGACCACCTCAAAACCCTCCTGGACCCTCCTCAAAAGTCCTAATTTACCAACCTCTTAGCAATTAAGAATACGACGCAGTTCGGTGAAATTAAAAGAGGACATGATTGTGAACTTTTGAGCTCAATAATTTCGTAGTGGGTGTATATCATCAACCCACAGTGCAATTGGGCCCAACTGATTCTTCCCACAACAATTGCACAAAGAAGCGCAAAGAAGCGTAGTTTTCGCAGAATATAGCACTCACATCTCACATATTTGGTTCTCTGAAATCCGCCATTATTTTACCAATTATGACCATATTTCCAGAAATTCCCGGTAGCAGAAAAGGGCGCAAGCCATTGTACCTGATACACGGGCGTAGAGAGCGGTTCTGTACAAATAGGGCACTCTAGATTCTCAACATCTAGAGAATACCTCAAACCCCAATACATTTCCATTCTCAGCTAGGCCTCGATTTTCTATTTCTCGAAGACGACGAAGGCAACGCCGGAAAAACACTGCAACAGCTCCTCTTTGCTTCAAAACACAAGATGGTGCGGCAATATATTGGTGGTTCGATCAATCTCTCCTTCCAGGGCCCTCCCTCTCCTGATCAGAATTGAGACTCGTAATTGCTGCGATGAGGAACCTGGTCAACAATTAAACAAGCTAAGCAGGAACATCTCTCGATCTCAGCCCCAAATCTTAAAAAGCTCCGAGAACTACCGCTTCAATTCAAACTAAGCTCCAAGATGTACCTTCAAAACTGAAAAAACGATCTGCAAACGTGCACTTATTGTTTGGGATCCGCGTCTTGTTTAATGCTGAGAGTCGTCGGTTAGATGTGTATCACATTACCGACATCTTTTGTCTGCACTCGGAGTTTCGGTGCATTGTCTGCGTTCCAGTTCTTGGCTGGAAGCAGCAAAGCATCGCAGTAGGCGTACCGACTAAGATTGTGCCGATTGTGCCGACCCATTATCGATCCATCTCGTATATCTCTTCTATTTAACCCCTAAAGTCCCAATTGAAAGTCTCTAGGGGGACTCTTGGGATTTCGGGTACTAGGATTGTGTGATCTCAATTTTTGACATAATTTTTTGAAACTTTTTTTGAAGATAGGAAATCAGATTAGCTTTTGGGAAATATAATTCTTATTTCAATCGGTGCCTAGAAACAAAAGTTATGCCACCATGAGTCAAAAAAGCAACACGAGGGGCAAACCAAAAAAAATCACAAAAAGTTACATTTTTTAAAATTTTAATTTTTTTCTCAAAGATTATATTTTTGTCTACATTTGATGCTTTCATTCATTCCATTTGGACTAGTGATGAGAAAGTTATGGACAATCTTAGTTTTTAGGCAATCTAAGTATCTTCTTTAAAAAATCTTGAATTCGTCACTTTAAATGCAAATATCTTGCAATCTAGAAGGTCAAAGTTCTTGAAAAAAATTCCACGCATTTTTATACTAGTGTAGTACAAGATCTTATGGTTAGATTATTAAAAAAAATAATTTTTAAAGTTTTTTGCTCTTTGCAATAGAAATGACAATTTTGAGTGGATTTTGATGGAAAAAAGGCCTTGGGACTTTAGGGGTTAAATGCAAACTATGTCATGACAATTTCATCCACATAGTTTTTGATTCATTTGTTTTTGCATGGTATTCAAACATTTTTCGACAAAATTGTTCATTGTAATGAAATTTTTGAGGTGTTATTGCATTGCATCAAACTTCACTCTAGTATTCGATGTAAATTGTGTTATGATTTCATCTATCAGTTGGTTTCATCCTTTTGTTCTTATTATATTCTAGTGGCATGTCTACAACTCCTAAATGAAACCTTGTAGGTTGATGAAACCTTTTTGGTAATATTGCATAGGAACAGGATTTGTTTTAGTTATATTGACTGAGTCCCTTTAGTCATGATTTCATCTATTCCATTTTAGTTGCACAGGTTTTCTTTCATTTGTTCTTGTATGATCCTAATGACCTCAAAATGTCTTTTCAATGAAACGTTGCACCTCGAAGAAATGTTTGACGTGGTGGTAGATTGCAAGTTTGCAATGGATTTTGCTTTAGAAATAAATGTGAATTGTGTCATAATTTCATTTGTTTATTTTTATAATTACTATAAAAAAACCAATGTTTTCCAATATCTAAGCATACGGATTTTGTTGAACATCCAATGTAACAACTTATGTTTTTATATTAATAACTAGCAATTAGCGCTTGCTATGCTACGCATTTACCATTAGAATTTCATTACAAATTCTTATGTATTAGATAGAATGAAGAGCAAGAATTTCAATAAATCTTTAGATAAAAATTATTAAAATTCTAATATAATTTTTTTCATAAATAAGCATATCTTGATATAAACAATCGAAATTTAATGAATGATGAATGAAATACATGCAATGATGAATGAGGTAAAAGATACACATACATTAGAATGCATTAGAAATTTGACTCCATTGTTACAAAAAACGGTAACTCAAATTGAAGAATTGAAAAGAAAAACTTAAAAATCTCAAAAACTTTGTGAACAACTTCATTGTTGTGGAATCCAAAATTGGTTCAATCTAAGAAATTTCTCAAACCATTTGGTAGTAGCAATAGAAAATTGAAATTAGAAACTCAAAGCTCACAAAAGCACAAAATCATAGAAATGCTAAAGAAATATAAAGCCAAGAAAAGCAATGGATTTGCTACCTTTATAATATCACCATATTGATCCTCTTTAATATCACCTCAATTGCAACAACTATATTATTTCTATAATATCACCCTTTGTAAAAAGTGATATTATAGAAGTGATTGCAAATTGCTACTCTATTTCTGTAATATCACATTGTGTGAAAATATGATTTCTATGTATGCATGATTGAAAATATTTTTACAAAATATTTTAAATAATTATTTTAAAGACTTATTGAAATCATTATCATGCATTCTATTCAAATATATCAAAATTTTACTAATATGTGATACAATGAATGTGTAGCATAGCAAGCACGAGCCCCTAGTATTAATGGTAGCATTTGTGATATTACAGAGGGAGTTATGATTTTAGTAGTATGATGACATCCAATGTAACATCTTCATGAGTTCATGTTGTGGACATTATTGTTGAAATAAAAACATGGATTGTTTCATTGGATGTCCAACAAAATCCATACACTTAAACATGGGTTTCTTAACATCTTGGTGGCATCCCTACAACTCTTCATCCATAATTTTCATCCATTAATGAAGTTATTCATTCATCCAACATGAATCTTGGCTACCTAGGTCAGTGCTCTATCATAGTATTAAATACAAAGTGTTATGAAATTCTATCATGTGTTCATCAAAGTAGATGGTCACATTCTCATACAATTGATTATTCATTTAGAACTATAATAGATGCAATGGTAAAATTATCTATTGTTGTTGTTTGCGATCATTTGAAAATGGACATATTTAGTCTTTGAAAAGGGACTTAGTAATGGGATATACTAGTCTATATTAAATAGAAAGTAAGGCCCATTAATGAATGGCAATGAGAAAATAAAGTTGCATTTATAAGAATTTAAATGTATCTTTGTAGGCAAAATAATATATTTTTAATTGCAATATAGAACTTTCTAAAAGATGAATTGTATTTTGTTGAAAAATGTCAAAACAACCATTTTGGAGTCCGATTGAAACTACCAAGCTACCATAATAATATAACTAGGTTTGCAATTGAATCCCAAAGAAATAAAGAATTCTAAGCATTCTAAGTAAGATTGACGAATAGTTTATAACATATCCAAAGCCTTGACTTGAATGGTACTAAAATTTAGTTTGCATCATGTTGTTAAGCACTATACATGGCACTATAACATAAACCTATTATAAAATTTTCATATTTTTTAAGCTTATTTTAAAACTTAATACGTTTTTTCCAAAATTCACAATAATTTCAAATATTCACAAAAAATATGAAATTTGAATGACTTGTTAGAGACATGTGCTCTTATTTTTGAAAAGATTTTAAAAAATCATTCATGTAATGTTGCAAAATGAAAGCATACAAAGTGAAGCTTAACTATGTGATCATATGTCCTACATTTCAAGCTAAATTGTTTAATTGTAATTAATGAGTTTCTAAAATTTCCAAAAGTAAAGTTAGAATTGCTCTTGCAGTAAATGCTAGTGTGCGATACAAGGCAAAACAACCTTTGACAATTAGAATTGGGAGTTTGGTCTCATAGTGTTACTGAATTTTTTCAATTTTTTTCCCATATGAAAACAAGTGTGAGAAACAAGAAGAGCAACTGAAATTATATTTTTTTCACAAAGTATGAATTTGCTATCAATTGTTTAAGTGTTTAGCCCAAAAAAGTCTGTAGACTACCCCAACAACATCTGAATCTATAATGCTTATCTTACTCACCTAAAGCAGTCATAATATTTTCTAACATTGAAAACCTAAAAAATCAAATCTTACAAAAACTTTACACTTAAAAGTTAGAAGCTCCTAAAGAGGTTACTAATCACTCCATCACTATCATGCACGACATTAATGGTGGTCCAAATCTTACAAATTGGAAGAAAACCATAATGGGTCAGCCTGTAGGGTGATTGTCATGGGTCCTTTAACAATCATGGGTTGATTTACCTTATAGTTGGGGTTGTCACAAGCCTATATAAACACTACAATACTAATAAGTGTACAAAGGTTGCTAGGGCCTTGATTACAATTACCATCCATTGGGGTTAGATTTGTTAAACCCTGTATGAAATCATTGTGGGGGGATTGAATTTCCTTACGCTAAGTGGATTTAGAAATTTTGGAATTTTATTTCACAAGCCATTTAATTTGGAATATTTTATGACCTTCAACAACAATAGGATCTTTGAGCTTTACCGCAATACTCAAGCTTTACCTAGAAATCCTTCTAACCTTTAGCACAAGGTCCTCCAACTTTACCATCTAATCCAATAAGCCATTTTACCAAAACATGCTATTTGAACTTGAGCTAAAATTAAATGTGACAACAAGATGCAATCAAAATCAACTTAGTAGAATTCAAGAATTGTGGACAAAACCTGGAAAGTACTTTTCCATCAAGCATAATTTGGTACCTATTTCATGGGTTTTTTTTACATTTATAAAGCAATCACCTTTTATATATATATATATATATATATATATATATATATATATATATATATATATATATATATATATATATAATTTTCCATTTTTTCATTTTTCATTGGGATTTTTTAAGATTCAAATTATTTTCATTATTATTTTCTACACTATTCAATTATGCCACGTTATAATTTCTGAAATTTTCATTATATACCATGTTTATTTATATTTGAATTATTTCTTAACAAATTTAACCCGAGCGTAGGATATATAATTTTGAATATCTTTATTTTACAGTGCCCAACAGCCCAAGAGGCAAGAGTGGTTTATATTTTTTCTTTTTGCAATGGACGACAGATGATTTTTCATTAAACTGCTCAAAAATCTTCAGATGATAAATATTGCTATTACTAGGATGAATGTGCACACATTTGGATTTTTCATCCACAGGTTGTGTAAGTTTCACGGAGATAAAGACTGTAGTTTCATCCATTTCTGAATTGCCCAAAGTAAATGAAATACGGCGGCTATTACCGTCGGTACTACACAACTGGTGACGCCGCTTCTTCCTCTTTCCGCCTCCGTCTCGTGCGCATCACTGCAGAAGATGAAGTCCTCTCATTTGAAGTTATTTCTTCAGGTTCTCTGTCGGTACGCGTCTTGCAATGCTTTTGTGCTCTTCCAGGCATGGCCGTAGTTGAGGTTTCAGAGCTTCCCACCGACACGCCATGCCCGACGTAATATTGCGTCATCACGTTTGGTTGGTTAGAGCACGGTTAGAGGTTAATTGCTTTCCGATTCCCTTTGCAGGGAGCAAATTGCTACATAGAGAGAGACTCCAGAGCGTGCCATCGTATCGTGGTATCTGCAGATTCGTTAATTTTGCTTCCCGGTGTTTGAACTAGCTTCAGTTGTTGTCAATCAAGTCGTAGAGAACCGATTTCTTGCGCCATCGCGGCGTCGATTTGCTGAAAACATGCATGTGCTACTGGTGACGTGCGGAGCTTCTAGATCAAGCTGCTATTCAATTCCTGGTGATCGAGTTTATGGTAATTCTTGGGGGACCACTCGCTCGGTCTTTACGTACTTCTTCCAATGCGCGCGTGTTTCTTCCAATGCTTGTGTTTTCAGGGTTTGATTTTGCACTGTGGGCTTTGATTTGGGTTTCAGTTCATCACGTGATTTAGGGGTTTCAGTTTCCTGGGGCTCCACCCCTTTTCTCGGCCTTCGGTCTATGCAAGTTGGGCTGGGGGGGCCGGGGACCTATTTAATAAACCTTACTGTGCCCTTTTCGTCGGTGTGTTAACCTGGTGCTGAACTTGATTGCAGATCTGGTCCGCTTTGTTCAGGTCTCTTCAATTCTCACATACAACTGAAGATTGATAGTTTGCAATTGAGTTCCCCTTCACAGACCTGGTCTGGCTAGTCTGGTTCATCCTTCGAGTGCCCAAGCTGTCTGAATTATTGTTCCAGATAATCACGGCCATCGTGGAGACCCTGTCACCTGTTCTAGAAGATTCGAGTCTAGCGATGGGCATGGATGAGAAGTTGCGATATTGTCTGGATTCCGACATTCTGGACTGTCCCATCTGCACAGAGCCCCTGTCGCTGCCCGTGTACCAGGTTCCTCTCAACTATCTGAACCTTTAACATCTGAATGCATCTTCTTTTGGATTTTCGCACAGTTTTGCTTATATCTTCATGTATATATGTATTATCTATGTCGGTTACATAAGTTGGTCGTAAAGAAAGTCATCTCTTAAAGATTCAAAAATTGCCTTGGATGAATGAGAAGATATTTTGGAGGACACATTTGCTTGAAGCACTTTGTTCATCACCCAATATATGAATATTGAAGCAATTAGGGGTTAACCTTCCTAGGGGTAGGAAGTAAGTGTTGAATAAAAGAGCAGTCATATATATATATATATATATATATATATATCATACAATTTGTATCCATCTTTAGCATGGTGGTGTCCTTTGAAACCTTTGATTAAGATTCTCTTTTACACTCAAATTGAGAAGCCTTGAAGAAATCCTCTCAAGGTTCTTGGCTTGTTTTTGAGATGCAAGGTATTGAAGGTTATGGCCTTTGGAAGTAGTGTAAAGTAAGAGGAGGGCACAAAATTGTCTAATTTATTGTTTTAGTATGTCTCCTAAACTAGGGCAGTTCATAATGTGAGTTCATAACTTGTTTATATACAAATTAACATTCAGTTGATGGAAATCTGCTACATTGGCATTTTTCCAGACCGTCCCCAGTCTGGAAACTGAAAATCTGTACTGAACTACTGATCCCTAGTTTTTTGAGCTTCACATGTGTGAATGTCAGCATTATGGACCACTGTAACAGATTTGACCATCATGCTGTTCATTTGTCCTTTGGAAACGGGCCTTAAATATGAACGTTTTGTGGGTCATGCAGTGCGAGAATGGTCACTGCGCTTGCTCATCTTGTTGTCGGAAGCTCACCGAACAGCGATGCCCATCATGCTTTCAGCCCACGGGTCGTATCCGATGCATGATGGTGGAGAAGATCATCGAGTCCCTGCAAGTCTCCTGCAAGCACGCTCCCCATGGCTGCCAGGAAATGCTGCAATACAACAAGAGAGCGGAGCGAGAGGAGCTCGAGAAGGAAACGTGCAAGCACAAGCCCCTCCCGTGCCCACATCCCCATTGCAAGCATGAAGGTTCTCGGTCTGAATTACCCTCCCATTTGGTGGCCGAGCATGGGGTGAAGACTTTGCAACTCGGCTCCAGTAGAAGCGCCAGTGGAAGCACGACGTTCAAGATGGCACCCTCCAATTACTTGATGATGGTGAAACTTGAGGGTGACGATGGGATGATGCTTGTTCATCGTGAGGCCCGAGTGCTTGTCGATGAATTCTTCTGCACCACCATCTCCGGAGCATCCTAAGTGTACAACCTCCAAGTGCAGCGCAGTGATGGCCCAGGCAGGCAGTCCGTGTACACCCTCGAGACCTCGGCTCCCAACATTCTTAAGGTGGTGGAAAAGTCTTGCAATCCGAAAGAATGTCTCCTCCTTCCTGTTGCTAATGCCGATTATCGGATGGATTATGATGTGAAGATTAGAGTCCTTTCTCCTCCCGTGCCCAAAAGTCATGGCCAGGCGCCAACCATGCCAGATTGCAACAACCCTTTTGCGAGGGGCTCCGTAAGACCAGATTTCGCATTCGGCAATTTAGTTTCGGAGGGCAGCAACAGGTGGAGTATCTTTCATCCAAAATAAATCTCTACATGGGCAATTTTGTTAAAATGGTGGCATTCCGCAGTTTTTGTGGTGCAGGACCGAGCAGTCTGAAATGTACAAGCTTTTTAGATGTCTGAAATTTATACCATTCTTAGATGTTTGAAATTTACAATTGTGCTAGATGTTACATTTATAGTTCAAACGATTCAATCTAAAGTCTATACTTGTCCTAGCTGTCACTTTTATAGTTCAGAGTGAGCAATTTGAAAATGACACACAGAATACCCCCATTTTAATGAAATTCCCTATCTACTTAGTTTTCGTTAGATAAAAGTAGTCTTTCTTTACCAAAAAATTTCAAATTCTATTTTGAATGTGGATGAAATCACTAAATTTGAATTAAAAAATGCTTAAATATAATAGAAAAGTCTTTTTGGATCCAAAAGATTGGATGAATGAAGAAATATACTGCTTCACCAAATTAGAATTTTGACTCAGCGCTTTCTACAAAAAGTAAAAAAAAAGAGCCTTGTTGTCAACCTGCTGGCTATTAATCTATGATTGTAATTTGTTTATAGTCGATTAGAGGGTGTGAATTAGTTGTTGTTATTTGAGGTTGAAAATCCAAGAAGCTAGAGAATTGGAGAAGATAAACTAGCATCATGCACTCTAAAAGGATGTGAGAACAAAATTTGTTGTAAATTAAGGAGCATTGACACCTTTACAAAAAAATTCTTTATTAGATATACTAGTGGTTGGTACTTGCTATGCTATGCATTCACCATTAGAATTTCATTAGAATTTTTTATGTATTAGATAGAATGTAGAGCAAGAATTTCAATAAATCTTTAGATAAAAATTACTAAAATCTTCATATAATTTTTTTATAAATAAGCATATATTGAAATAAACAATAGAAATTTAATGAATGATGAATGAAATACATGCAATGATGAATACGGTAAAAGATACATACATTAGAATGCATTAGAAATTTGACTCAATTGTTACAAACAACGGCAACCTAAATAGAAGAATTTAAAGTAAATCTCAAAAGCTTTGTAAGCAATTTAATTGTTGTGAAATCCAAAATCGGTTCAATCTAATAAATTTCTCAAATCATTTGGTAATAGCAATAAAAAATTTAAATCAGAAACTCAAAGCTCACAAAAGCACAAAATCATAGAAGTGCAAAGAAGTGTAAAGTCAAGAAAAGCAATGAATTTGCTACCTCTATAATATCATCCTATGGATCCTTTTTAATATCACCCTTAATTGCAACAATTATATTATTTCTATAATATCACCCTTTGTAAAAAATGATATTATAGAGGTGATTGTGAACTGCTACTCTATTTCTATAATATCACATTGTGTAAAAATACGATTTCTATGTATGCATGATTGAAAATATTTTTACAAAATATTTAAAGTAATTATTTTAAATACTTATTGAAATAATTATCATGCATTCTATTCAAATATATCAAAATTTTACTAATATGTGATACAATGAATGCATAGCATAGCAAGCACGAGCCCCTAATATTAATGGTAGCATTTGTGATATTATAGAAGGACTTGTGATTTTTGTAGTATGATTCTCTATATCAATGAGTTAAATTTTTTTTACATAAACTTCATAGATACCCTACTATCATCCATCTAAATAAAATTATGTTGTTTGTATTCATATGTAATTTTTGAACAAATTGGTTTGCAAGTTGATATCAACAGAGTTATGCAATTGCTATCAATATTTGGCACCTTCAAAAAATGATGCCTATACCATTGTGTTACCCTATAGTCCATACCTTCATAGGTGTTTTTCTCATGTAGCATACTCAAATATAATACCAAATTTAATTCTTTCCATCACTTGTCAAGGACAAAGTAACCATGTCCAACTCCTTAAAGCGGTTGGGGTTATTTCTTTCTTTTTTTCTTCAAAGCAAAAAAGATTCAAAGCCATAATAGTCACTAAGATCAAGAACATTGTAACTATGTCACTCTACAAATAATCTTGATAACTCTATAAAATATGTATCTTATAAAAAGACATACAACTTAGATAAGTTTAGACACAAGATTGTGAGCCTTTTTTAATTCAAGATAGAGGTTACTTTCATATATTACATATAAACAATTTCATTCACTTATTTTGTATTTCTCTTCTTTAAGTCATAAAATTTTCAAATTATTTTGTGAAGATTGGAATTAGTGTGAATTTTTGAAGAAAATTGATATCAAATATTAATATCAAACACATATATAATACAATATTAGTTTAAATGATCTAAAAACGTAACCACATGTATAAATTATAATAGAGAATATTATAAACCAAATTTCCACTTCTTTTTGTATTTATAAATTTGGTTATAGACCCTCAATTGCATTTATAACAAAATAAACTTGTAGAAATTTTTTGGAGTTTTGGAGTCAAGTAGAAATTTGACTTTGGAAGCTTCAATTTGTCAATTTCGTTCAAGAACAAAACAAGTCATTTTCAATGTCAAAATTAAATTTCAAGAACAAAACGTCAAAAAAGCTAAAATATACTACCATTACATAAAAGCAATAATCTTTATTTAATAAGAAATTAACTAATATGACTTTAATACAATTCATTTAAGTAGATACTCATACACTATTTATGAGCAATCTACAACTAGATGAAATTCACTCATTTATTAGTATGAATAAGAATTATTTGACCATTTGTAAGCCATTTTTTGGTTTCTTGTGATCTTACAAAGTTAAATCATCCTTGTTTTAGTTGGGTTTGGTATTTTCATTGGGAATTGAAAAAACATTTTAGATTTTTTGAGCATATAATTTTTGAATACCACATATAAACTATGGATTTTCAAATTTTAGATTATAAGTGTACCTATAACCATAAATTCTTGTATTTAGAAAGTATACATTTCAATCAAAACTTGTAGAAGTGAATCAATTTTGCAACTAAAACCAAGTTGTAGATTGGTGTAGTTACTTTATTACCACCCTTGGACAATTAAGGAATTATTCAATGATTATTTAAATACCAAATCCAATTAGATGTCATAAAACTACACCTATTCTAACAAATTGGAAAAGTTATTATAAAATATTAAAATAGTACCTTCATTAGATGTGGGCACAAATGCGTAATGAAGTTTATATAAGGACAATCTTAGGTGCATAACAAAATGAAAGAAGAATGGATAGTGTTTAATTTGCAAGATCCTTGAAATATTTGTTTTTTGAAAACATGGCCATATCACAAACTAAAAGTAGTTTGTCAAATATTATTAGATTTTTGGATGAATAGGTGAATTCTTCATTTCTATAATTTTCCTTGAAACTCATTCACTAGACATTTTTAACTTTGAAAGGACTCGTGCATCTCTACAAAAGTCTTAAAAATCATCCATCGATGACTTTTGAGCCACTTTTAATTCTAAAAGGATTCATTCATTTCCATAGTAATCTACAACCACCTTACTAAGATAAACAATTTGGTTGTCCAACCAACACATAGATAGTGATTTTAGAAATTGTTCAAAAAAAGCCTTGAAAATGAATGCATCATAAACTATGTGGCTTCACTTTTAAATTCCTAGACCACACTCATGAAGACCATATATTAACTTTAGAAGGATGCAACCCCCTCTTACCAAGGTAGTCATTGAATGTTTAAACCACACTTGTGAAGATCATATATTAACTCTAATTACTAAATATCCATGCTTATGAAGATTGTACATTAACTCTAGAAGGACACAACCCTCTCTAACCAAGGTAGTTACTAAAATGCTCCATGCTCATGAAGATCATATATTAATTCTAGGACACAACCCCCTCTAACCAAGGTAGTCATTAAAATGCTCCATGCTCATGAAGATTGTATATTAACTGTAGAAGAATACAACCCCTCTAACCAAGGTAGTTACTAAAATGCTTTGATTATTGAACCAATAGGAGCATTCTTTGTTTCTACAATGAACAATGAAGTCACCTAGTCATCCATCACTACAATGACAAACCCCAAATGTTCTAAAACAATAGAAGCATTTTTTGAAGTCACCCAAGTCATCCATCACTAAAATGCTTTGATTATTGGACCAATAGGAGCATTCTTTGTTTCTACAATGAACAATGAAGTTATCCACCAAGTCATCCATTAGACACTTTGGGTCCTCAAAGTTGTTTTTAGGGTTAACCCTATATGGACATTGTGCATCTAAAAGGATCTAAAAGGTGCAATAGATGCCTTGACTCAATAGAAACAAGGAAATAAAGAATGAAACCATTGGTCTAATAATCGCAGTTTTTTGGTCATGGGGGCCATGTCCAAAACACCACACTTCAGCTAGATCAAAAGACGTCTGGCTGAAGCTTTTCAGGAACCACCAAACAATGCTTGAACAATTATTATGCTTCAATGAGTCCTGAGTGAGGACTTTATAAACAGCAAGATACCAGGCCACCTGTGGCTGGCTTCTTGTTTTCTGCCTTTGCAATGAACTTCCGTTTCATTTGTGTCAAAACAAATAAATAAACAAAGAGTGAAATAACCAATGCAGAATCCATACGTCTTTCAGTACCCCAAAGAAATTTCAGACAGAGTTTTCAGACAGAATTCACCACTCCACACATATCACAAATGTGCAATTCAAAATTTCTGTTATGAATTGGCAAGCTACTGCACTATATACTGTACAACAGTTGGAAAGCCAGGTTAGACACAACTATCCAACAACACCGCATGCTCCCCAAGATTGTCTACACTGCACTAAAGGCAGGACACTGCTCTACAAATTGAGCATCACTGCGTGAACAAATGCTTCGGATCAAGGACTCCAAACTGTGGGCTCTTGAGGTGACCGAAAAAAACGCCGTCATCTCACAGAAGATCTCTTTCACTGCTACAATTTGATGACGTTCGAGCAGGCCCTCCATTGAAAGACCCCGTTTTAATTATTAGAGGCGCATTAACCAAGTCTTTCTTCAGGAATCTCTCCAGCAAAGCGTGCAGTTGCTTCTGATCCAGCGGCTGGGGACACACAGAAACCTCGAGTCGTTAGTTTCATAATCCTAAGCATCATTGATGAGGTCTCTGACAAAGAAAGAATCAAACATGCAGCAATATGGAGTCCAGCATAGTACATAAACAGTTCGATGTATCTGGGCTCTAAACTGGGTGCAACACGTTTATGAAAATCCTAAACCCTAGAAACTCCAACCACCTTAAACTCCACAGAACGTATATAAGGGAGAGTTACATAAACACACGTAAAAGAGATTTTAGAACTGCACTCGATGCTTATTGTTATACTGAACAAACTTCGATGAATTTTTATTCGTGCATCTCAAGCAAAGGACCGAGTAACAAGTTTCTATAAGTATTACGTGAAAAGTGGGGTACAAGTCATTTCGACGAGATTAATGTATTGAAATCGTATAAATCAAGCACAGAATACATGAGGTAAATCTTGGGCATCTTGGATATATTGTACGCAAAACCTATAAGGGTTCAAAGTTTGACTGACTGATGAGTTACAAAACTGATATTAATAAGGTGGGGTTCAATCTCAAAATCAACAAGAATTACTCATGCAAGATGTTAACCCTTTAGCGCTCCGACGTCCATATTCTGGACGATGAACAGAGGGCTTGCAGGCGCTGTTTTGTCCAACTAACTTCTCATTCGTCCAATGTAACACTTGAATCTTGAAAAGACAACCTTCCTTAATGACCAATTTCATGAAATCGCGGTAAATGGTATTTCTGTACAAAGATATATGCAAAAACGTGCAAAAATTCAAAAAAGGATTGAGGCGTTACGGGGTTAAGGGGAATCGCATTTCGGTATTTGTTCCAATTAGATACATCTACCTATGTCTTTGAATAAACCCAAAGACTGCAGCAAAGTAAAGAAACATCTACCTTTGTGGCTACTGCCGAGAGCAGGTGAGTCTTACCTTAGTTAAATAGTCGTCCATTCCGGAAGTAAAGCATAGTGACCGCGTCTTCACCACCACATCTGCCGTCACAGCAACGATAGGGAGTCGATGATGAGGGCAAAAATCTTCGCTGGGATTCTGACACAGCAGGCAAGTCTCCAGCTCCCATTTTCGTATCCGACGGGTCGCTTCCCAACCATCCACCTGCCCAATCCAAAACTCGTTAACGCTTACATTCTTTCCTGAATTTTTGCATATTTGTGCTGATCTTTTTGTACTAGTACACTATTTACCTCAAATCCATGAAATTGGTTATCAAGGAAGGTTGCTCTTTAAAGACTCGAACATTACTCTGGAAGAATGAGAAGCTATTCGGACGAAACATCACCCTGAAACGCTTTGTTCATCGTCCAGAATACGGACTTCAGGGTTAGGGATTGACATTATTCACCCAATGAATTATATCACAGAATACTCAGATTCGACACAAATTCATTATCCTTGGCCCAAAATTTGCCGCCTGTCCTCATTTGATTGGGTGGAACCAGTAAGTTATAAGATGACGTGAGAGTTGAATTTAGAATCATATATACGTAGTAGAAATATTTATGGATTTACCTCTGGCATCTGAATATCCATCAATACCAAATCAAACTCCTCCCCTTCCTTTTGATTTTGCACAGCCGTGACAGCCTCCGCACCACCATCCACTGTGGTTACAGTGGCTCCATATCGTGACAGCATCGAAGATGCTACTCTTCTATTGACCATGTTATCGTCCACCTGGACATTAATCCACCAAAACAATGGGCTCTAATCAGAAACAACCAATTGGCCTTTTGAAAAACCTCAGGCAGTAGTATGTAGCCAAAATGGCGAAAACAATGCACTATCTAATCTAAATCACACTAAATATGTGAACATGGTTTCCAAGGAAATGAAGAATTTTTAGACAACATCACGGGTGGAGGCAAGATAAGCATAGTGCAATTCATGGAGAGACATTCCCATCGTTCGAAGGAACTCGTACAGACTTATAAACGTGCTCATTATCACTATTTCAAATACTTCGTTCACAAGCCTTCAACACTTCAATAGCAGGCCCACTCACTGCACACATACCTCTTTTAAGACTAATGTCCAAAAATCACTGAAAAGTCTAGACCATTTCCTTGGTCTGCCCAGCCACGAAGATCAATCAATCAACACTTACCACTAAGAGCTTTCGTCCACTGAGCATATTGGCATTGGCATTGGGTTTCTTCATGGGCACTCTGGCTGGCACACCAACCGTTTCCAACAAAACCGTGGCGAGAGTAGCATAGCGAAGGGGCTTGGCAATGATGTGAGAGATTCCGGCCTCCTTGAGCTCCTTCTCTCCAGCCGGGGTGAGTCCCATGGACAGTGCAAGCACAGGCAGGGTCTTCAGACTGGGGATCTTCCGAATTGAGGAAGCCAACTCCAAAATCGATTCGTGAGGTAAGCCTTTGAGGTCCACTACCACCCCGTGCACTTTCGTGCTTCGGTCCCTACAAAACCCAAGCATTGGATTCAGTAAAAGATTGACCTAGCGCTGGTATCTCACATAGCCATTAGCAGAACACTCCTCGGAGAATATTCTGATAACAATCTGGGGCACAGGAGCTTTGAGCTTTCTCAAGCAGGTGGCGACAGAAACCCTCGACATAGTAGATCAGGATGGTGCCCACAGCAAGAAATGGAACGCCCAAGGACTTGATTCAGCAAGACTCGATGAGCGTCAGTCAGTTCGCGGATATACACGCTTCGCCAATTCCCAAGAATGTTGTGACAAAAAAACTGGATGCATACGAAATAGAGTCTGCGGCAGCCGAAACTTACCTTTTCAGAAAATCCATAGTGGATGCCACGTCCTCTGTGAACGAATCAATGCTAATGCCTAAGCACCGCAAGTAACTGGCTGTCACTTCCTGCAGAACCATAAGCATCAGCAAGTCACCAAATCCAACCAACATTTTTCTTACCTGACGAACACTTTCTGTGGAAAAATTACTACTCAAGTTAATTCAATTAGTGCAAGAAGCACTACATGTTTTATATTGCATAATTATTCTACTATAACAAAATTTATTTCCAAAATTTTCATGGCATAGATAATACTCCCGCGTATTGCAAGTAGCCACTAAAAAAAAATTAAAAATGATATCTAGTAGATAAAATGCAAACAATTAGAGTATCTCGCATGTCTAGTTGAATGAAATTGAGTACTTATGAAAGATTATTAACGGCGTTTTCGGGAAAACTAAGACATGAATCATAAGGTCTCCCTATGGTCAATTTCTCTATATGCTGTCTTAAAAATCCTGAAGCACTAAAATTTTACTGTGAACCTGGTTTATTACACTGGTTGCTATCCACAGAGATGTTAACACGATAATTACAGTACCTGGCGGACAATATTGCTGTCAACAAGAGCGACGTGTAGTCCTCGCAGTTTCGTCTTATCTGCCATGGAAGCTTTATGACAGCTACTGAGCTTCTCATCAGCCGTCTCTGGAACAGATAAAGGGAGCGTAAATTCAAACACACTTCCTTCTCCTGGCTTACTCTTGACAGTGAGAGCCCCGTTCATCAATTTGATTAATTTCTGTGCAATCCCACATCAGTGGATGAGTACAACAAAATCAATTAATTAATAGTGGTCCTCATACAACCAGGAATATGGACGCAGTGACAAGCTGGCAAGAATAACACAACAAAGAGCAAATTTGAAACTCCAGTTCTGAAAGAGGACTATTCTTACCTGGCAAATTGACAAGCCAATGCCAGTGCCTCCATACTCCCTTGAGGTGCTGCTATCAGCTTGCGAAAAGGGTTGGAACAAGCGGTGCTGGTTATGGAGGGGGATGCCAATACCTAGAAAAGAAAATTTCTAGAATTATCAATAACCAAAAAGTTGGCAAAGTTCGTTCTACAGAGCTAAAATTTTGTGAATCACACGTTGTAAATGTTTTCGGTTGCCGGTGTAGCATATACGAGAGTCTTTGGTTTAGGTCCAAAAAAACATGAGCACTTCTAAAAGGTGAGATACTCGAAGAATCATGTAAACATATACATGATCATACAAAGTCTTGAAATTCGAATTGAGTGAGTAAGTAATCACCTGTGTCTTCGACAGAAACTATAACTGTAAAGTCCTTCGGTGGCTTGCACGTCCTTCCAGAAATTGTCGAAAATTTCCAAGCCCTCCAAGCTAGCACGGCTTCTATAGTGTTGGCTTCATCTCCAGGATGCATGCTTAGTCTTGGAGCCGTGTTTCCTCTTCCCAAGTCAGACTCGTCTCTTCTTAAACCTGTCTTTGGATATTGGCAGCTTTCATTAGGGCTTGCGTTGGGCACCACCTGGGAAAGCTGTACGGATGCGGGTTGCTTGGGAGCTGGATTCACTATAAACACGGATTCAGAGGCTGGAAAACTTTCATCCTCTTCCGAATGAGGATCCATCACGCGTACAGAAACCAGAATACTACCCTCCTTGGTGAACTGAGGACACAAAGAACACAGTACGATTAGGTTAAGAATGATAAAAACCGACGCAAAACAAGGTTTCTTGGAAAAAGAATTTAGATAACATCATAGAGAAAATCTTTGACATGGGATTCCTTCCCATGTATCATGAGAAAGCCTCCATATGATCGTCGTGACCACAAAGAAACCTTCCCAAGAATCATAGAAAGACTTCCTTAATGATGCTATCCAAAGCTCCCGAAACAATCTAAGCTTACTGAAAAAACTGTTGCAAGCACTTGTTAGCTATCTAAATTTGAGAGCAACAAGGGAATCTGTACAGGCTGTCAAGTAGAAGGACAGAGAGCATACTAAACGACATGAATCTTGCAAGAAACAAAAGATTGATGAGAAAATTAAATATAATTAAACAGGGAAACTAAGACCAAGGCGTACCTTCAAGGCGTTACTAACAAGATTCACCAGAATCTGAAAAACAAAACAAAACATACTCCACCATGTCAGATGTTTTTTCTTCTCTTTAAAAAGAAATATCTCTTTCCAGGACTTTGCCAAAGCAAGAAAACTTTTACCGAAATTGTACGATGAAGTCCAGTACCTGACGAAATCGTCCAGGATCCCCACAAACACAGGTCGGCACAGCCTCATGTACCAGCATGAAAACCTCAAGCTTCTTCTGTTGCAGCTTCTCATCAAACAAAGTGAAGACACTGTCCACTTCCTTGCGGAGGTTGAATGCCACAGTCTCGAGATCCATCTTCCCGGCCTCAATCTTGGACAAGTCCAGAACATCGTTGATGAGCGCGCTAATAAAACCACCGACAAAACACCCCATTAGCAAAATAGACAAAACCTCCCATCACTCCAAGAAGTGAAAGTTGATAGACCATTCTACTATGACGAACAATACCACCAATAGCTTGTTCTAAAACTTGGTAAATCACTACTAGTAACGGTGGTAGGGATAAAGGTATACATAAGCGCATTCCCACTTGCTTGAGCAACTTTGACATAATCAAGCTGTGTTGCTGTCAATTCTGTTCCCATCAGCAAATTGGTCATGCCTGCAAAACACCAATAGAGATCACACACATTAAATAGCTTGAATTGCCATCCATTATACACTACAGGGCATTACCATACTCAGGAAACCACTTGGCCATATAGGACCAATGACATACTACCACATCACAACTTTTCCTCCAGTTTTCCCCTAACGTGATATTCCTCCAGATGAACTCATAAATGAAGGAGGCCAAACATAGGGCAAGTAATTGACCAGAAATACTCACCAATGACTCCATTCATGGGCGTCCTACATCAAACAGCCATGAATTGGTGGTCAGTGCTGAGCAAACCCACAAATCGAAAACGAACGACGAACATAGCACAATCCTTTCAACTCCTGTAAACTAGTGTCAACTGGAGTCACGTAACTAAACAATTAAACATCCAGAGTTTAAGCCCCAAGAGTCCCTGGTAGGAAGGGGTGTGTAGATGTGGAGCCTTTTAGGCAGAATAAGATAGCGCATGAGAAGAATCTAAACATCGTTTTCGTAAGTTTTCTTTTTCTTCCCATCTCTACATGCACAATAATCACAAAGCACCAAAAACCACGCTAGTTACATCGCTAAAGAATAGATTAAAATTGCTTTTTCAACATAATTGGAGGTACTTCATCAGTTCCTGAAGCTCTCATAGTCCACCTAAGCCTCGCCATCTCATTGAAGATCAGGAATTAAAGGCAAGCCCGCAAGACACCTGATTTCATGCGAAACGGTTGCCAAAAAGCTAGATTTGGCTTTGTCGGCCGCCTCCGCGGCTAGTTTCGCCGCCTTGAGATCCTCATTCATGTTCTCGAAGACGGTGCAGTCACGCTCAATCGACTTCATGCGCTTCACGACGTAGATGACGATGATGGAAAAGAAAAGCACCACCAGCGACATGAGCAACGGCCACGCGATGATTTTGCGGAGCGCCACCAGTTTCAAGTTGTGCTTGGGAATGCAGCGGAGCTCGAACTCCTGCGTGCCGTACACCCAGCTCACGGACGCCGTGCCCTTGGCTGCTGCGGTTCTGCCCGCGGGGTCGTACAATGCCAACACACAAGCGGTTCCCGGGGTGGAGCTACAGTCGTAATCGCCCTTCAAATCGAAGTCGTCCTTGGCGGATTGCTCCACGATGTACACCGCCACCACGTCCATTTCTATGTCGTCGATGAACCTGGACTCCCAAAACCATCCACAAAGCACAATTCTCCCTTCTTCAGGAACTGGCTTACATTGTAAGAAAATCGATTTCCTTCTTGTGCATCTAATGCACTAAATCCACACAATCATCTAATGCAAGACACTTATCATGTGGCCAACTTTTCCTGTTTCTGTGCATGCAGTTGATGAGTGGTGAATGAGAACCCCTGGTTTTAATGAGAATTTGGGTGATTTTGGGTGTTTATATCACTGAATGCGTCGTAAGAGATACCACATAATTCGCAAACCATTTTGCTTCTGGAAGGGATAAGACTCAATCATCGATACGTGTAAGAAGGTTGAAATCACTTCACACTCTTAAGATTTGGGTGCGAGGTGGATGGCATGTTTTGCAATAAGAGAAGCAAACCCTAAGAGGTTGGAATCTCACCTTTCGGAGATATTTGGGGAGTTCTTCACTAAATGCGTCATAAGCGATACACATGATTCGGGAACCATTTCACTCCGGGAAGGTTCAAGGCTCAATCATCGGCAATTGTAAGAAGGTTGAATTCACGTCAAACTTTAAGATTTGGGGTGTGCGGTGAATGGCACATTTAACAATACCAGCAGCAAACCCTATAAGACTAAAACCTCACCTTTCGGTGAGCTTTGGGGAGTTCCTCACCAAATGCGTCATTAGAGATCCTCATGATTCTTAATCTAAGACTGAGCCCAATCAGGGATACTTTGAAATCACTTCATACTTTAAGATTCGGGGTTGGAGGAGAATGGCATGTTTAGAGTACCAGCAGCACAAGAGCGCCAAACCCTAAACGGCTGGAATCTCACCTGGACAGCACCCCGGCGAAAATTTCGGTGACGTTGAGCCCGGTTCCGACGTACCCTTTGCACGCCTGCCTTCTCGCGTCGTCCGACGCGAACGACGACGCGACTTGCCCTGGACCATAGTAAGCCAGATACGCGCCCATCTGCCAGGCATTCAAACCAGCTTTCGTCGCAGGCGAGAGCGTGAACAGCCCGGTGTCGCGAGCGGCGAAGATGGCGGACCGCCGCACCGGGTACGCCGCGTGGTCCAGAAGCGGCACCGGTGTGTCTGTCGGTTCGGATTCGAACACGACGGGCGCGTACTCAGAGGAGTTGGATCGCACAGATGCAGTATTGTTACGCCACACGCTGATGCTGCCGTTCCATTTCCGCTCGAAGGCCGCGCGCTCGCTTTGCAGCACGCGCTCCAAGTACACTAGGCTCTTCACGTTGGGGCGCAGGAAGAGCGTTTGTACGGCGAAGTTGCGCCATATGCTTTCGTCCACGTTGGGGACGCTGGCCACCAGGCCGATGATGACGAAGGACGCGTTCAGGTTGTTCTCCAATTCGGACTTGAGGATCTGCCATACCATAAAAACACGGGATGCATGTAAGATTGCGTGTACATTCGTAAACATGGCTTGTATCAGAGCGCCAACATTTTTGGATGTCAAAATAGGAGTCAATGCTCTTGATATGAGTGAATCCCACAAAGATGGCTCACAAGAAACCCTACAACGTGGGAGATTAATTCACATCGTCGCAATCGATAATCACAGCCATGTCTTTGAGGCTGTTGTTAGCAATGTGGGCAGTATTATCAAATCTTCTTCTTAAGAATCGAGTGAACCGACTCAAGAACCCACTGTCGTGACGTTCAAGGTATGCAACAAGTGCTCTAAAAAAACTAGATATGCGGTTTTAGGTGGATGTCTGAGACTATCCCAATTAAGAAAACTCCGCCATTTATCCTCACCTCCTTTCGATTCTCGCACTTGAGGGAAAACTTCTCCTTCATGCTATGCAAGGACGCTCTCCAGAGCCAGAGTCCGACGCCGCAAGCGAGTACCAGCCCAAACAGCACCACCATCGCTCGCGCATACTTGTTCTTCATGCATGCGGTCGACTTTCTGTGCCAAGTCTTCTGCCATGAAGGGAGCAAGGGTTTCCGCGAGCTCCATCTCTCGCTGATTCCACCCCCCTCCATCGCCTCAATCTTCACTCCGACGCGCCATTCGTCACAAATCTAGAATAATTCCGGAAGCATAGAAACTCTGCCATCTGGACAGAGAAACGAGTGTCTCGTATCACCGACTTTCGAGACCTTGCACTGAAAATACCACCTGCTCCAAGCCAATGCAACTCCCTCGAAACATCACCGCCGCTAGATAACGACCCCAGTCGTCACTCGCATCGAAGCTCGCAGACGGAAACCCAAGCACCAACGACTCATTCTCACCCAACGATCTCACTATCTAATATTATAAAATCACATTCCCGGCGCCGCAGAGAAAATGTCAAAAGCACTCTGCCTCGGGGTGCAATCCACCTGAAAGCGTGACCGTGTCACCAAACTCTGACATCGAGGAGCGCCCACATTGAACACAGAAGCCAAAACACTCCGACAAACACAAAACAGCCTAACTTAGTTTCACAATCTGCGCCTCAAACAAAGTCGGGATTCATGATCTCCAGTCTCCAAAACTAAACTGTCTCCTTGGACGCCCAACCTCTTGATCTGAACTTAACCCGATCTAACATAATCAAATTAGGACATACGATTCGATCTAGTATTCTGCGATATAGTACGCCGCTCATTGTTGGCCAAAAGATCTCCGTCAAGTAACATACGCGATAGTTGTGTCCAGACTGACCGGTTGCTTACATCCAGGAGTTGCAGAAAGTGAGACCTTGGAGGGAGGGGGTTGGTAAGATGGACTGCTGGAGATCGTACCACTCATGGGACCGCCAGGCAGACGGCGACTGGGACGGGACCCAGACTGAAGAAATTGAAGAAAGGTTGCTCCTGTAATTTGGAGAATCTCTGCGACGGAGATTCGGAAATAGCCAATCGAGGGAGCCTGTTGCCGGTCTTTCTCTCACCGCAGTCATGATGACGGAGCGTACTACTTCAAAAAATCTGCGAGAAGGGGTCACCGGCAGCATTCATTGGTCTCTGGCAAGGGCCTGCCACCAGAAATGGATGGAATTCGGCGTACTTCTGACCCCTTTCTTTACTCTTTATAGGTAGGTAGGTAGGAAGTTCTACAAGCGCATAGGCTCCAAAATCGCCCACCTCCTCAAATGTACACAATTTGTACATGTTGTTTTTTCATAGCCTCCAGCAATGTACAAACAGTGTACATTTGAGGGGTGGGCGATGTTAGAGCCCTATGCCATTTCAACTTTAAAATTCCATAACTAATTCCACAAAGCTCAAAAAAATATGAAACGACTTGGATTAAATGTCAATTCTACTTGTCCTTCAAGGAAAATATACTGAAAAATATTTCAAGAAGCTTCTCCCCCTAAAATAGCTCATAGGTGGACGATTTCAAGAAGTTTCCCCCCTTATTTAAAGAATGAGACCATTTGTAAGTGGGGTAGCATCCTTGAAATAAGGGACTTGTAAGTAGGTAGCAGCCTCAAACATCTGGTGTAAAAATACTCCCCTTAGGTCTAGGAAGTTACTATCTACTTTAACAATTATAAGACTCCAACAAGGATTTTCATCCACTAAAAAAATGATGCGCTACAACCTAAGTTCTATTTGGTGTAAACTCCAAAGCTAGGTATCTTTCAATCAAAATACTCAATTTCTTTAAACTCCAACCCATTGTTCTTTAAACTCCAACCCATTGTTCTTTAAACTCCAACCCATTGTTCTTTAAACTCCAACCCATTCTTTTTGGATGCAAATAGTTGTTTATTAATCCCTCTACAAGTAAAACTGGTAATATTATTTACTATGTAGGTAGGAGCAATGGTTTGAGCAATGTTTAGGAAGAACCACTAGTTAGTGCATTTTTGGAGGGAAAATTGGTTGCAATTTCAAAATATTGAAAAAAAGGTTAAAAAAAATTCTAGAATTTCTACTTGAGTAATAAATAAAGAAAAAAATGGACTTGTACTTGAAAAATTGATTTAATGTGGAAATTAAAGGAATAAAATTCTAAAAATGTCCCAAATGTTGATAAGGGGCCCCTTTTGCATCTTTGAAATGGTAACCTAAACAATGTATATAATTGTCTTATACAGCTTTTCAACCAACTTCAATACTTGAATGAATTGATAAGTCTCTCTTAAACAATGTATAGAATTGTCTTATACAGCTTTTCAACCAACCTCAATACTTGAATGAATTGATAAGTCTCTCTAAGGTATCTAATAAAGTATCTAACCTTTTCTCAAGTATCTAACAAAGTATAATACTTCTCCATTATTTGGTTATACAATTGTTTAGTATTCGGCCTCTAGTAAAATATAATACCTTTTCCCAAATATCTAGTAAAGTAAAATACCTCCCCAATGCTTGGTTATACAATTGTCTAGTATTCATCCTCTAATAAAATATAACACCTTTTCCCAAGTATCTAGTAAAGTATAATACCTCCCCAATGCTTAGTTATACAATTTTTTAGTATTTGGCCTCTCACCCAAATCTTTCTAATGTAATGCTATAAGACTTTTAAGTAAGAAGGAGAACTTTTTTTTCCCACACTACAATTGTCATAGATATAAAAAATTTCCCCCTTTTAGGGGCCTTCAATTTTGTATTTTGTGATCTCTACTTTATATTACTTTGGGTTTTAGGATTCCAAATATGAGTTCTAAATTTTAAAATTTTATCATTTATAATAAGTATTTTATTCTTGCATCTTCCTTGAGGTAAAAATTTAGAACAAGTTCCTAATTTTTATCCCTCCTGTAAAAGCTTATAGAATTAGTGCATTAGAAACCTACTCACCTATTCATTGGGTCAAAGTATTTATACAATGTTATTACATTTCAAAAAGTATTACCAAATGAATTCATATATTTGACAAACAAAATGAAAGATGGCTTAAAAAGAATCAAATAATATAAAATATTAATAATTGACAAGGAAGACTTAAATATTTGGAGAGGATTGGAGCACTTTTTATCCTCTTTGTTTAAGATCCAGACCCTCTCTATATTAAAATTAAAGTAAAGATCTTTGAAAGAGATAAGATTTCAAAATATATTAAAGTTTAATATACATGTAGGTGAATCATATAAATCCTACAAATCTCCAAAGTGGATGCACCTTGGTCAACTTTAATTTTAACTTTCAAAATAATCATTTTGGATATTTTATATTTAAATTAAAAAGAAAAAAACTTGACAACAAACACATAACAAATATACACTTGACAACCAGCACATACTTTTGGGTTCCCAAAAAACACATTAATTTCAATTTTGAAAATGAAATTATCATAAAACTGGAGTCCCCATATTTCATATTTTTTTACAAATGAAAAATATGCATCATTTCATATTACTTATCATGTGTTGCAAAATTGCTTAAATGATCATTCATATTGCTCATCATGTGTTGCAAAATTGCTTAAACGATCATTGATATTGCTCATCACGAGTTGCAAAAATGTTTAAATGATTGAAAATGGGTGTTTCTAACTTACCATGTGAAAGTTATGGTCTTTTCAAAATAAAAGATAATTTCATTTAATTTTTTGTTTTAAAAAATCCATAACTTTCACACTAGAGGTCCAAATGCCACGAATTTGGCATGATTAGAGAGCTTTCTATGTGACTAAGGAGTGCAAGGGCTTTTGCTTGTGGCATTTGGACATGCAATGTGAAAGTTATGATCTTTCCTAAATAAAAGCTAATTTAATTCAATTTTTGAATTCATAAAAAATCTGAAATTTCATAAATTCTACATTATAGGTCTATACGCTTCGAAACAAAGTCCATGCACCCCTCCTTGCCAAGAACTTCCAATTGTACCAAGAACACTATCATATGCCTTATGGCTTCTTAGATCTTAGCTTATGAAACAAAAAAAAGATAACAAACAACCTAACTTCGAGTATAAAATTCTATTATATAAGAGATAAATTTTGTTTAATAGTGGCATTTCATTTGAAGATCATTGACAAAGGTATTTTGGATGTTAAATACCAAATAATGAATTGATAAATCTTCATCATTGCTACTAGTACCTCTTGGGAAAATTTTGCAAATTAGTTGAATTTTTTGGCTATATTTATTGAGTTATTTCTACTTTGTGCTACAAAACTATAACAATGACCATTTTCTTAAAAACAATTTGAATCTCTTACAAAAGAAATTGAATTTTTTTACAATGATTGACAATCTATAATATCATGCACAAAAATATAAAATTGATATTTGAAAAAAATTTAGAAGGTTTAATTTAGATCAACATGATATTTGCCTATTTTATAATGGATCTCACATTTTAACTTTAAATTTCTTTTAAAAGGAAGCAAAACCATTTATTCAAGATTCTATTCTTTTACTCCCATATCACACCACGTGTAAAGTTGAAGAAGTTCTAAAGTGACCTTTTAAGGTCTTAATGATAATCCTTCAAAAAAAACATATGAAAAAAATGGAAGATTAACAATTATAGAAGTTTTAATTCTAATCTTAAAAAGATTGGCCTATATTTTTAATTTAAAGTTTGAAAGCTTTTCATTTTTCAAATTGGATTTCACCTTTATAACTAAATGAAAATGTTATACATTAGTGAAAAAATTTGGGCCTCCGGAAGGCCATTTGACTTTTAAAAGAAGCTCAAATATAGGAAAATTAAAAATTAATATTTTTATTAAAAAAATATTAATACTATATTAAAAATATTATTCAACCACATCTACGACCACATCACTTGAGATCTAGTAGAAAAAAACTAAATTTTTTAAGAAAAATTATAATTTTTAATTTTTAAGATTTTTCATCCTACTTTTGTTGTATTTGCATTGCTATTGAAAGTGCAATAGCCCTTTGAAGATCCCAAATTTTTTCTAATGATGTATTTTCTTAACAAATGAAATCACATCTTTTCAACAAGTCATAAATTTATAAAAAAATCTTTGGGGAGAATTGAAATAAATATAATTTTTTTGATGATCATAGTTTAAAAAATTCATATCAAATACAGATTATGCTTAATAAATTAAAAAATTCAACCATTAATATAAATTTTTATAGAATTTAACAATAAAAAATTTCTATGTCTTTAAATATTTAAAATTTTAAATATCATATAGATTATCTATTTTCAACTACAACAAAGCATGAAAAATTCTAAAGTTCTCAAGAAGTACAACAACTAGACTTTGAAAGCTTCATTTTCATAATTTTGAGCAAAATCCAAAAAGACATTATTCATGTTGAAATTGAGTCTTAAGAATAAAGAATAAAAATAACAAAATATACCAAATCTATTATTTTAAATGATAATAATGATAAAAATCAAAAAAATTGAATTGGACAATGATTAGGATAGTTACTACATCGTTAATATTGTAAATAATGAATGGGATGAAAATGATGTGTTTCCCAATATCAACAACAATTTTATGATCATTCATAAGATTCATCTCATCTCTAAACGATGTTAAGAACATTTATTTTTATAGTTTATAATATAATGCACATTTGAGGATACAAAGATGTATTTGAAGGTATAAAAAAATTCAAATTGATTTGGAATTTTTTATAAGCTTGCAAAGTATCAATTGAAGAACTACGTTTTATTTTTAATTTGGGATTTTGTGCTATGCAATTTTTATATAAACATTGTATACACACAATGGGTAGAAATCACTAGATGAGATTCACCTACTCAACAAGGCCGCAAATTCCTTGAAGTTCCTGGATTGTGGGAACTCGGCCACAATAGCAGTTTGACATGTTAAAGCAACTACCATGTTGGATAATAATAATAAATGAAATTTTATTTATTTTTGAAAATTTTAAAATTAATTGATTTTTATTATTCTTTATTTTGGCTAGTAGTGGTTGGTTTACAATATGTATGTACGTACATAGATGCATCGACAGATGTAGGAATAGTGACATTGGAGCACTTGGAAGTGACCTTTATTCCCTTGAACTTGTACTTCATTCTATGAAAATAGGAATTTCTACATTGTAGGACATGAAGAAAATTAGTAGATTCAAAAGTGAAAGTATTTGTAAATAGCAAAATGTACAATGATTACTTGCTATGTTGGTCACCTTTTGTAAATATATCACCTTTGACCTGCATACGTGGTCATCTCGTAGTATTTGAACACATCTCATATGCTCCATTAGTTTATATTGCATTTGACTATAGTACAAATACACTAGTATATATTGGACCACAAATACATTTAGAGTTACATTTTTTCCTTCAAAAATTAGATAATTTGCATGTAAGTCACATAGTGCAACTATTCTTAGTTTGACTTGATATCCTATATGGTTATTTGCCTTGTCAAATTGGAATTTGCTCATTTCGAAGACACATTTGAGGTCTCAATTCCCTTTAGCAATTTAGCTCATTTTGGGGATTATTCTCTCATTGTAAACCCATAGTCAATCATTTAAGTGATTTCACTCACATTTTGGAGTAGTATAAAGTAATGTAAATTTTTTGCTATGGTTTGAATCCATATCCAATATGTATAGTCTTTCAATTCCAATCATTCAATAACTCCTTTCCCTCTCACTATTTTCTACTTTCTTACTCACTACTTTGAGACATAGGTCATGACTTTATTAGTCCCAACCTTGAAAAGGAGTAAAAAACACATTCTAAGCTTTGGTTGGAAATGTGTTTTAGCCTTGGTTGGAAATGGTTGCACCCTATAGGTTGGATATAAACCTTGGTTGGAATGGGTGGTTCTACCATAAATGAGGTTAGAAGTTCTATTTTGATTACAATTACTACATTTTTTCTTTGAACAGTCAAGCACCATCTTGCTTCAAGTATCCCATATTGTTCAAGAATTGACGTAGAACTTCACTATAAATTGGGCATATATAACTTTCCTTCTCACAACATATCTATGAAGTAAGCTTCTCATATCACCTTACAATTTTTTTTCTAATACAAGATGGTGCCTAGTGATACTTCATCAAATTTAAACAATTAAAAATTTGACATTATGTGATTTGAATTTCACTTGATTTCAACAAATGTACCGGTAACCATTATTAATATATTGTTTTTTGGAGGTAGGGCCTTACTAGTAGTCACATAGGGATTCTAGATGATCTTAAAATACATTTTTGGATACTATATGAATAAACTAAAAATTTTAAGATGTATCCAAATGCAACCTTAAACTCTCATAAATAGAGGTTTTACATTTTAGGCAAAAATTTGAAAGGGCCACAATTAGGTGTTGTTATCTTACTATATTATAACACTTTGTTGTAGGCAACTTGCAAGTTTGATACATGTTGAACAAAAAATTATTAAAAGTAAAAAAAATAGGTTTGACATCAAATTTTGATTTACTAAATTTTCAAAATTTTGTTAATCCAATTAAAATTTAAAGTCCCAAAGTCCCCTTATAGGACACTTGGGATTTTGGGCAGGCAATGTAACCTCAATTTTTGACATGATTTTCTAGAAAAAAAATTGAAGACAGAAAAACACATTTGCTTTACAAATATATAATTTTTATTTCAATCAATGCCCAAAACCAAAATTTATGCCACCCTAAGCTCCAAAAGTAGTTTGACTACGTAGAAAAAAATATTGAATCTGAATTTTTTAGAATTTTTTTCTCATATATTATTATTTTATTTACATAGAAAGCTCAAATTCATTTCATTTGGATTAGTGATGTCAAAGTTATGGAGCTTCTTGTTTTATGGGTTGTCTCATAGCATCTTCTTCAAAAAAAAATAACTTATTAGATTCATTTCTAAATACAATTTTCACAATTTTTCAAAAAACATTTCATAGAATTTAGTTTCCTTTCTCAAACAATCTCATAGTTGGGATTAGTATATTTCAATTCCATCTTAGAACTATCAATGATTTAATTTTTCCTTCTATCTTACATCTATGTCTATATAACAATTTTTTTAACAATGAAAATTAAGTGTGGGTTTAAAAAATAATTTCAATACTCGGTTCAATTCTTCAACATAAAAAATTTCAACCTTAAACTCAATAAAGCAAAAAATTTAAGTTAAAAAGATTCAAAGCTCATAAATCTAGCCAAGATAAGTGCAAAAAAAACTTGTTTTCTTCACTCTAAATGCAAATATCTTGCAATGTACATGGTCAAAGTTTTTGGAAATTCTTCCACACATTTTTATACTAGTCTAGTGCAATATCCACTGGTTAGATATGCAAACATAACAAATTTCAAAGTTTTTTGTTGTTTGCAATAGAAATGGCAATTTTGAGTGGTTTGATGACACTAGAAGAAAACTCCATTTTACTTGATAAAAATTTCATGTTACTTAACGAAAAAGTGTGAGATCAATTTTGTTGAGTTCTCCCTTCGTAACGCAAAATTCTGCGTTCCAACGTTTCAACACAAAATTTGACAAGTAAAACATAGATTTTTGACAAGTAAAACGCAGAATTTTGTGTTGGAATGGAAAATGCAACGTTGCGAAGGGAGAACTCAACAAAATAGATCTTATACTTTTTTGTTGAGTAAAACGCAGTTTTTCTCAAGTACAACGGGACCTTCTTCTAGTGTGAAAAAAGAACTTCGAACTTTAGGAGTTAATATAGAATTTGGCAAGTTACTTTGTTCATATATATCTCACGCATCTTTAAAAGTCACAAAAGTTTGATTTGAAGAGAAAAGGCAAGTGCTTTATGGAAGTGGGGAGGTAGGAGGTATAACAAATCTATACATTTGAGATATGTAAATTAGGACACAAAAAGACTCAACTGCTCATAATCAAGTCAAATGTGGTAATTGTTTTTACAACTACATTTTAAACCTCATTTTAGCATCATAAAAATAACTTTTTCCAAAACTTGACTACAAGTAAAATGTAGGAAATATGGTTAGCTTTAAGCTCTAAAAATTGGTTTGTAATTTACAGCATGCAATCAAACATTAGGGACAAAGTTCAAGCAAGACTAGTAGGGAAAAAATTGTCCCTAAAGTTATAGTCAAGACTACATATTGGACTAAGGTAGACAAGCCTATTACCACCTTGGCTTGCAATGTGGGTATTTTGGGGTCAATTCCAAAAGGGGCACATATTTTTTAAAGGTGTGTGCTTGTTTCACAGATCAAACTTAAGTGAAATTATAATTTTCCGATTAACTCCTAAAAGACCATTGTTTATTTGAGGGACAAATGGGATTTTGGGCAAGTACCTATGGGCTGAATTTTTATCAAAACTTTTCAAAACTTTCTCATAAGATAGAAAAATTGATTAGCTTCATGAGAATACAATTTTTATTCTAATTAGTGCCTAGGAACAAAAGTTATACTCAAATAAGCTCAAAATAGGGGGAGAGTGGGCAACAAATTATATATTTTTTAAATTAAATTTTTTAAATTTTTTTTCTCATAGATTATATTTTTATCTACTTGTAAAGCTTTGATTCATTCCATTTGGATATGTTATGCAAAAGTTATGGACAACCTTGTTTTTTGGGCAATTAAAGTATCTTCTTGAAAAAATTACTTAAACGATTCATTTTTGAAAGCAATTTCTAAATTTTTTCCAAAAGAAAATTTCTACATGGTTGATTTTGCTTGTTAGAAAAATCTCACCATTGCAATTAGTGAATTTTAATTCCATCTTAGAGATATTAATAATTTAGATTTTGTTTTTGTCTCATACCTACCTCTATTTAACAATTTATATGGGAATGAAAATTAAGTTTTTTCTTTGAAATTTTATTCCCTAGATTCTCAACTTAATTTCACACCATAAAGATTTAAAGCTCACAACTCTATTGTGCAAAAAATTTAAGCTAAGAAGGTTCAAAGTAAAAAATTCAGTCTCGTAATGTGCAAAAAAACCTTGTTTTTTTCACTTTAAACATAGATATCTCAAAATTTGTGTGGTCAAAATTTCTGAAATTTTTCCACATATTATCATACTAGTTAGATGTAAGATCCTATGTTGGATGTTCAAAAAAAATAATTTTCAAAATTTTTAACTCTTCTCTATAGAAATGGCAGTTTGGAGTGTTTTTTTTGGTAGAAAATGGCCTCAAAAATGTCCCCTAAACAATCCATTACCACCTAATCAAGTACTAGATATTCTCTTTTAATTAATGAAGTGACACATTGTCCCTTGTTGTCATAAAATATCTTATTTTGTCATAAAATGAAAAGAATTGGGGAGGATTTAAGGTGGAATTAGGACCAAAAGTAAGTGACACAATTGGGCTAAATGGTTTATTGATGCAATTGGTTGCCAACGGTAATGGGTTGGTATACCTTAGATGGCACTAGAGTGCCCTGTGGCGTTGCCACAATCAAAACAAAAGTAAAAGTAATTTTCTAATTTAAAAAAAATAAAAAAACAACTCAAAAATCCATAACTTTCTCACTATGAGTTGGAATGCCATGAAACCAAGACTATGCACCCCTCCTCACTAAGAGCTTTCCGACAGTACCAAAATTGTGACCAAGATATAAGAAAAAGTAATTTTCTAATTATTTTAGAACCAAAAACAACTCAAAAGTCCATAACTTTCTCACCGTGAGTCGGAATGCCACGAAACAAAGCTCATGCACCCCTCCTTGCCAAGGGCTTTCCGGCGGTACCAAGATTGTGACCAAAATGTAAGTAAAACTAATGTTCTAATTGTTTAGTTCATAAAAATACTTCAAAATTCAATAACTTTCACACCATGAGTCGGAACGCCAAGAAACCAAGCCCTTGCACCCCTCCTCGCCAAGGGCTTTCCAACGGTACCAAGCACGCGACCAGGGGACGCATGGTCCAAAGATCTCAACGTGACAAACAAAACAAAACAAACCAACCAACCAACAAAACAAACCACTTGTCTTAATAGAAGAGACTAGAGTGCCCTGTGGCGTTGCCACAATCCAGACAAAAGTAAAAGTAATTTTCTAATTTTTTTAGAACCAAAAACAACTCAAAAATCCATAACTTTCTCACTGTGAGTTGGAATGCCATGAAACCAAGCCTGTGCACCCCTCCTTGCCGAGAGCTTTCCGACTATACTAAAATTGTGACCAAAACAGAAATAAAAGTAATTTTCTAAATTTTTTAGAACCAAAAACAACTCAAAAATCCATAACTTTCTCACCGTGAGTCGGAATGCCACGAATCAAAGCTCGTGCACCCCTCCTCGCCAAGGGCTTTCCGATGGTATCAAGATTGTGACCTTAAAACTAATGTTCTAATTATTTAGTTCATAAAAATACTTCAAAATTCAATAACTTTCACACCATGAGTCGGAACGCCAAGAAACCAAGCCGGTGTACCCCTCCTCGCTGAGGGCTTTCCGACGATACCAAGATCGCGACCAAAATATCAGTAAAAGTAATTTTCTAATTTTTGAGAACCAAAAACAACTCAAAATGCATAACTTTCACACCGTAGGTCCGAACGCCACGAAACCAAGTTGGTGCACCCCTCCTCACCAAGGGCTTTCCGACGGTACCAAGCACGCGACCGGGGGATGCATGGTCCGGAGATCTCAATGTGACAAACAAAACAAAACAAACAAACAAACAAACAAAACAAACCACCTGCCTTAATAGAAGAGACTAGAGTGTCCTGTGGCATTGCCACAATCAAAACAAAAGTAAAAGTAATTTTCTAAATTTTTTTAAAACCAAAAACAACTCAAAAATCCATAACTTTCTCACCATTAGTCGGAATGTCATGAAACCAAGTTTGTGCACCCCTCCTTGTCGAGAGCTTTCCAACAGTACCAAAATTGTGACCAAAATATTAAAAAAAGTAATTTTCTAATTTTTTAGAACCAAAAATAACTCAAAAATCCATAACTTTCTCACCGCGAGTCGGAATGCCATGAAACCAAGCTGGTGCACCCCTCCTCACCGAGGGCTATTTGACGGTACTAAGATTGTGTCCAAAATATAAGAAAAAGTACCTTGTACTATTGCCGCAGTCAAAACAGAAGTGAAAGTAATTTTCTAATTTTTTAGAACCCAAAATAACTCAAAAATCCATAACTTTTCTACCATACATCCAAACGCCACGAAACCAAGCCCATGCATCCCTCTTAACCGGGAGCTTTCCGACGGTACCAAGATTGTGACCAAAATATAAGTAAAACTAATTTTCTAATTATTTAGTTCATAAAAATACTTCAAAATTCAATAACTTTCACACCATGAGTCGGAACGCCACAAAACCAAGCCGGTGCACCCCTCTTTGCCGAGGCCTTTCCAACAGTACCAAGATTGCAACCAAAATATAAGAAAAAGTAATTTTCTAATTTTTTAGAATAAAAAATAACTCAAAAATGCACAACTTCCACACCGTACGTCTGAACGCCATGAAACCAAGCCGGTGCACCCCTCCTTGCCGAGGGCTTTCCGGCGGTACCAAGCACACGCCCGGGGGACGCACGGTCCGAGAGATCTCAACATGACAAACAAAACAAAACAAACAAACAAACAAAACAAAACACTTGTCTTAATAGAAGAGACTAGAGTGCCCTGTGGCGTTGCCACAATCCAAACAAAAGTAAAAGTAATTTTCTAATTTTTTTAGAACCAAAAACAACTCAAAAATCCATAACTTTCTCACCGTGAGTCGGAATGCTGAGGGCTTTCTGACGGTACCAAGATTGTGACCAAAATATCAGTAAAAGTAATTTTCTAATTTTTTAGAATAAAAAATAACTCGAAAATGCACAACTTTCACACCGTACGTTTAAAGGACACGAAACCAAGCCGATGCACCCCTCCTCGCCGAGAGCTTTCCCACGGTACCAAGATTGTGACCAAAATATTAGTAAAAGTATTTTCTAATTTTTGAGAACCAAAAATAACTTAGAAATGCACAACTTTCACACCGTACGTCCCAAGGACAGGAAACCAAGCCGGTGCACCCCTCTTCGCCGAGAGCTTTCCGACGGTACCAAAATTGTGACCAAAATATAAGAAAAAATAATTTTCTAATTTTCTAAAATACTTCAAAAATCCATAACTTTTTCACCGTGAGTCAGAACACCACAAAACCAAGCCGGTGCACCCCTCCTTGCCAAGGGCTTTCCGATGGTACCAAAATTGTGACCAAACTATAAAAAAAATAATCTTTAAATTTTTCTGAACCAAAAATAACTTGAAAATGCACAACTTTCACACCGTAGGTTTGAACGCCACGGAACCAAGCCAGTGCACCCCTCCACGCCGAGGGCTTTCTGACGGTACTAAGCACGCGACCGGGGGACGCACGGCCCGGGAGATCTCAACGTGACAAACAAAACAAAACAAAACAAAACAAACCACCTGTCTTAATAGAAGAGATGTTCCTCCAAGTGTAATGACAAGCTCGTGGACCGATGTGCACCTCCAATTGGATGGACGGACCCCTCCAACACCTGGAGCTCCAGTCTCGCAATGGCAACCGTCTGTTAAGAGGCAGTTTCCACCTGGAGGTCCAATTTCAGACAGGTGGAGGGGCTCCATTGCAGGAAACGTTCAGCTTGGACCTCTGACCAGACCTCCAGGCTCTAGTTCACACACTTTGGAATTACAGAGTTGGAGGGGCTGGACCCTCACATGGATCCCTCCAAAACCAGGAAAGGATAAGCTCGACCGCGTTGCGAGGAGCTGAAGCAGCTGATAATTGTAAAGACATGGTAAATCGTCCAGTTAGCAGGAGGCTCCAGGTTGCTCCAAGCCGAACCTCCGGGTGCTAATGACACCTGTTGGACCCTCCTCGCGTGGGAACCTGGACGGACGAGACCCCTCCAGCGCCTGGACGTCCAAGAGGGTAATGGAGACTGGCTCTAAGGTTGAGTAAGTCAGAGTGACTTGCGTACAATGTTTCCTTCTGCGGCTGCGGAGTGCGGACCGCGGAACGACCTGACAACATGGCATGGTTCAACGCCAGAGTCGCAGCCACTTTTGTCCAGGTGTGCAATTATGGGAGCTCCAAATACGGCCCCACGGCAGCTTTTTCAGGTCCAAGTGGGCTGAATATCAATAATCATTATAACTCGTACTCTCACATCATTTCATAGTTGGAGAGAGTACGCTTCATTGTGGATAACTCCGACACCATTTGGATTGCGGAGGTAAGCTTCGCCTTGAGGAGTTCAGGTTTACGACGTACGTAGAGCATCTCCAGCAGTGCACGGGAAAATGAGCTCGCAGCACTTCATGTGGCGTGTGGCAGGCGTAAAACAGGCCCCACCCAATTTCTAGGCCCCCACCGGAAATGGGTTCGAGACGCATCAGGACCTAGTTCCTAAGGCGCTACAATTAAGAGTGTGGAATTTTGGAGCTCCTTCATTACCATGGCACCATTGAATAAAAAAAAATTGCGTGCTTGAGAGCTCTTTTTGTCAGTACTGGGTCATAAGTCAAAGGTGGAAGATATGGGAAGATGGAGTGTCTAGACAAAAATTTCAAATAGTTGGTGTTCATAAATGATAAAGATTGCTATTGGTGAAACGCTTTCAACTCTTTGGGTATGTCACCATTTTCTTGGGAAGTATGGTGTGCCCTGGTGGAGATGTTCTTATGATCATTGCTAGCCATTCTAATTGAAGCGGCGTAGCTGAAACTTGGGTGTCGCTGACCTCATAAATTGTTCCTATCGGGTATTTTGCTAGAGATGGAAAGAGTATGTCCACTTCAAATTTGGCTTTCCAAACCATAAGACACTGTCCATCTGAAGTGAATTGACTGAGTAGTTATGACTTGTCGTGCTGCAATTGGCTTGCAACGTGAATTGACTTTAGTGGCGGGGATAGGTAGTGAAGATAAGTGTGGGAGCAGTGGACGTAGGTATTAAATGGGAGTACAAGAGCGTATGGCTGCAATTTGGACAAGCTTAGTTGGAAGTGAATGGTTGGCAATGCTCTAAGTTTAGTTTGTGTTTATCTAAGATAAAAGTACCTATTTTGAACAACTTCCATGTGAAGGCTTTTTAAGGGGACCTATTGTGGTCAATAAGTGGATGCACTATTCATTGAAAAATATTCTTTGTTTGTACCTTCTCATCTACTCATCTCTCTTCCCTCTTTGCTTGGGTTCAAATGAAAAATCCTCATTAATATTGAATAAAATATTCATCCTTGAAATTTTATTTTTATTTTTTTGTGCATTCTTCTTCATCCTTATGCTTGCACACATTGAACTCAATTTCTCCACGACTATCCCACATCCTATATACATTGAAGTGCTTAAGTTAACACAAATAAAATAGTTACTTCTACCTTAAAGTCCAATCCCCCAGGACAAGCCACTTTTGTGGCGGCCAGGGTGAACTGACCCCCTCATTGCCCCGTTTTACCCCTGGGGAAAACGCTGTGATATTTTTTATTTGCAACCAGATGAATTTTTTTGCAAATTCTGAATTCAGATTTGCAATCAGCGGCCCCAAATTAGCTAGGAACAGTGTAGAAATATAAAAAATCATGGCAAAAATATAGGGGGCTTTTTTTCACAATTTACCCTGGCTGGGGCAATCGGGGGTCAGTTCTCCCTGGCCCTTTTGTGGCTGGTGGGCTTTCGGTTGCATTTTGCCCCTTTTTTTTGCAATGAAATTACGTTTCGTTTGTTCCGAAAAAGAAAAAGAGGCAAGAAACTTTACCGTGCAACGGTGCACCTGCTCTCCTCCGTCCACCCCAGCAGAGGTCAACAGTGGCGGGGAGCTAGAAAGTACAAACAATTCTCCTCGAGCGAATCTAGCGCGGAGGACCGTGTCTTGTCGGCATTGGCGCGGCGAGCCGGTGTCCCCGCTCCCACGAGAATTGCTGGTGCTGACCCATCGCCGTCCGGGCTAATCCCCATCGTGAAGCGGAGGGCAAGCATCAGCGACTCTCCTACTCTGACACCGCCCAAGTTGCGGTTACTGCTAGACGGCTAGAAACAATTAAGCCCCTTACCACTAATCATCAATGGCCACCAGCTCAGTTCAGTGCTTTCAGTTATCCGAGGGCTGTTCCAGAAGCTTCGGACTCGCAAGCTCCTTCGGAGCACGTATGACAGCAAACAGGCTCGGGTGCATGTGCACGTGCAGATTTCTCGCGAGTTTCGTTTCGTTTCGATTCGTTTCGTTTCGTCTCGTCTAGTCTCGATGGCGGAGGACGGAGATGGCGATGGGGATCAAACTGGCGTTGGTTGTGACGGCGAGTAGATTTGCAAGAACGTGGGAGGGATGAGTACCGGCGCAGGGCCAGGGACAGTGCACGGGCGAGGGCGATGGCGATGGCGATGGTGATGGAGATGTCGCGGGCGCTCACGATGAAGACGGTGCACGAGAACAACGACGAGCGGCAGGGGGCGTTGGAGGGGGCGTCGGCGGGGACAGGGGTTCACGGCTCACAGGATTCGACGATCGCGGTCAGGATCATGCGGACGGAGCCGCGGCGAATGCGCTTCATGGGCCGCTGGTCCGCGCTCAATCCGCTGCGTTGCTGGTGGCTGCAGCTGCTGGGCATCTTGTGCGCAGCCAGTATCGTGATTGTGGTGGGGATTGTGGTGTATCGGAACTCGTTGACTAATAAGCGCCAGGAGATTTTGCTCAAGTGCGAGAATCGCAAAGAGGTACTCGAAGACCTTACCCTTCGTATTTGGGATGGACACCCCTTAGAAGATTTCGCATGTTTGGAGTGTTTCATGTACTGGAATCGTTCACGGCCTTGAGTGTTGCCCTTTTGATTGTGACGCCGAGATTCTGGTGTTCAAAGTCATGTCTAGGTTATGGAACTGGTTGCCGCTCCCCGCACGGTGAATGCAATCTGTAGCCTTTGCAGAATTCGCCTGAGTTAATGATATTAGGGCTGTTGCATGATTTAGACGTGAGCCCACCTCCACTTCCGCAGTCTTCTAATTGTGATTCGTTCTAGCCCCGTAAATCGCATGTTTTGTTTGCAACCAATTGCACTTTAGGTGCGTTGAGGTTGGTGATCAAATACATTCCAATGACCATCTTCGTTCAAATTGCTGTGTTCCATAGCGCCGAAACTGTGATAGTCAAGGCCCAAAGCTCTGAAATTGAGGGGATTTGTATATGCGAGTTTTCAGTCGGGCAACTGGAACTCCGCCAATTTCTCTTAGATTCAGCATTTTGACGAATATGAGGTTTCAGCACGAGGGGTCAAGGATTCATTCAACTGGAATCCTAGAATGTTGCTTTTTTATTTGCAACACGACACGATTCTGGTGAGGTTTTAGAGAGCCATCAGCCATGCCTACAAAGATTCTGAAACTGGTTGTAGAATGCACTCGTGTCCTTATTGCATTCAAATGGTGAATGCACGCTGAAACGTGCCAGAAGCTCTCGTTTCTGGGCATTACAAGCACGGAGCATTAACCATGGGTTCTACACTGCAGTGTTGAGGACACGCAGAAGTCGGTTTTGAGTAGGTATCGCTTGCCATGGCTTCCGTTATCAACTTGGAGTGTTTTTCAGGCTTTCTTCCTCGTAGTAATAGCTAGTATTTGACGAAGCATGAAAAAAAGTCCAGTACTACACTCTAAACCATCCATATTGCTCAATTGTCCCAAAGCTAGCCACAAGGGAAGATTGGCTGGACTAGGGTATATTGCCCAATGTCTCAATTACTAGCCAATTAGGAATATTGTTTGACTAAAGTATTGCGGCTTAAACTTGCCTGTCGGTTTGGGTGTCATAACTCCCTGTTTTTGGAGTTATACACGAGGTATACACTCAAGATGGCCAATTGGTACCAATAGAGAATTCGCGTTCGTCGAAATTGTAACCACGCTTTATTCTTGTCAATTGAAACGCTTCAAACTTTGTACCCGCCCGGCAGACTAGGGTTAAAACCTAAATCCTGCAAAATGTAACGCGGCTCGATTTCAGAACAGATCTGGGTTAGGTTTTTGACTAGCTCGGGTCGATTGCAGAATTGATTTCATGATACCGGCGGTAACAAGCACCTAATGTGCGCATCCATGTTCTCAAATGTGGCTAAATTCAGCAAAGCTTTCACCAAATTCTGTGTATAGCTACAAAGAATGTGAGTATCACCGTATCCAATTTGAATGTTTAGCGCATCCTCCGTGTTTTTAGCAACTGGAGCTAATCTTGAAAATCTTATTTGGGTCACGGATGCGCACGGTACAAGTTGGGATCTGACCAGGGGTTCGTAACTGATTCTTCTGTTTCAAGGACCGAATGTGCACATCTATGTTCTCAATTGTGGCTAAATTTAGGAAGACTTTCACCAAAGTTTGTGTATTGCTACAAAGAATGTGAGTATCACGGTATCAGATTTGAATGTTTAGCACATTTCGTCGTGTTTTGAGCAACTGGAGCTAATCTTGAAAATCTTATTTGGGACGACGGATGCGCATGGTGCAAGTTGGGATGAGCTGGGGTTAGTTCTTATATGATTTTTCTGTTTCAATTCTTCCACTACAGGTCTTCATTTCCGAAATCGACAATAACCTGGGCGCATCCTTCGTGATCCTGGGCTTGGTGACGAGCGTCCCGGACGTCTCCCAGTCCACCTGGCTGGGCTTCACGGATCAAACGTTGTTCCTGCGTCCTCACGTGCGCAGCGTGGTCTACTGCTTGCGCGTCTTACCCGCGCAGCGGGCGGAGGTGGAGCGCCAGTACAACAGCACCTTCTATAACAATGTGAATGGGCAGCGCGTCACGCGCGGCACTGAGCCCGAGTACGCGCCGGTCATTCGCGTGTCGGCCAACATCACGGCGGTCATGTTTGACGCGTATGGCTTCCCCTACATCACGATGGCCATGTTCGACGCCCGCGATACGGGAAACTTCTCCTTGTCGCCGCCGTATATGCTGCTCGGGCAATGGCGCATGGCCGCCTCCCTGCCGTATTACGGCGATGTGGACCCCAGTACTCTCCCAACGAATGCGGACCGGCGCGCTGCCTGTCTGGGATATATACTCACCGTGGTCAACGTTGAGGAAGTTTTTGGGGCCGTCATTTCAAGGTTGGTTACATCACGCTTCCGCTCATTTTGTCAATTCCAAGGCCTTTTTTTGCAGTGCAATTCTAGCATCTGACCTTCTTCGCGTTTGGGATCATAAGGACTGTTGTGGTTTAATTTATTTTCCTTTACACCTTAAGTTCTACTTCTATATTTTGAGCTTACAACATTAATTTCTTGAAATTGGCGCTGAGGACCCTGAGAAAGGAAGGAATTGAAGTGATTCAGGGATCCGGAGGGGAATGGCGATGGAAATCCTAGCATAATTGTGCACAATGCTGTGGGATTCATCTATCTGTCGGCACAGCAAACTAATGGAAATGTCATAATGGCGCATGAAAATACCGTCCATTTCGAGTCCCTGTGATTCTGGATCCGGTTCTTGATTCCGGTTGACAATGGAGACATACTTGAGTTTACAAAGACTTGGATTGAGGCTAACATTTCTGAGAACATCGATTTCGATTTCGAGATTTTCAAGAAAGAGACTGATAGAGGCTTGTTACAGCGTTAGAGGAGTAAGAGTCAGTAGGCGGTTAATTCGGAAGGGAGGGAGGGTTGGAAGTCTCAAGTTTGTTCACATTGGACAGATTTGAATCAAGAACTGAACCCCTTAAACCAAACAACTGGGATTGTGCCGCATTTTGAACTCCTTGAGCGAGGTTGTTGTCTGGCATGGGCGAAGCTCTAAGTTTAATAGCAATACACAGTCACCTGTAGTCCTTAGTTACAAGTAAAGGCTGCTGCGTCATGAGCTCAATTTGATTTGATACCAGAGTTCTGACTTCAAAAGACGATTTGTGCAGGTTCAACGACGAAGACATCGACATCAGCGCCATCGCCCAAGTGGATTCCGCCTTGGATCTTAACGATTACTACAACTGCACCGAGAATCCGTGCGAAGTTCGGTTCTTCGGTAACCAAACCAAGTCAAAGTCGCCCGGGACCGTGAGCGTGCCGTTCAAGTACGGCACGCAAAGCATCGAGCTCCAGTGCTCGTACACGTCCAACATCCAGTTGCACGTCTTGCGCGACATGATCGCGTGGCCGTTGCTCATGTTGGCCGTCGTGGTGTTCTGCACCATCGCCGTCTACCTCGTGCTCAAGCGCATGTCCACGGTTGAGAAAGACGTGGACGAGCGGGAGAAAATCCATGCCAAGCTCCGAGAGGCCAAAGTCGTTGCGGAGGCGGCGGACAAGGCCAAGTCCAGTTTCCTTGCCACGGTTTCTCATGAGATCAGGTGAAGGCTTTCTCCACCCTGCAAATCGGCACATCTTTATGTTACCTTTCTAAATTTTATATTTGAATACTGTCTCGATGTCATCCAAATTTGTTGTCAAGTTTTTGTCAATCATACTGCTATTCATCTCCTGTGAGCTTCTACTCATATTGTGATAGCGTTATCTCGAAGGAGCTTGATGCGCAGTGTAGCAATGAAACGAAAGATTGTTGCAAGAAGCTCACAAAGATAGCATTTTGTTTTTGTTTTGCATTGCTAAGGGTCCCCTTCGGATACTAGATTATAATGTCAAGTCCAGTGTTCAAAGGTGTCTGTCACTACTACTTTGGTATCTCAGAAGAGTGCAATAACCCTTACTCCTTCTCAAGTCCGAGATCAATCAAAAAGTATAGATCTGGAAGCCTTAATTTCGTAGAGCGATTTAGCATTATGTCCAATCACAGAGCGACTATCGTTATTTGGCTTTTGGTTAGCTGATTGTCTTTTTTTTGGTGTGTTTTATTTCTGCAGGACTCCCATGAACGGTGTCATAGGAATGACCAACTTACTAATGGGAACGGATCTGACTCCTCAGCAGCTCGAGTATGTGAAGATTGCCCAGGCTAGTGGTAACGCTCTAGTGTAAGTTTTCTTCCCCTCTTGGTAAAATTTCAGTCCGCAACGCCTTTAAAGGCATGTCTTTCGTTCCTTGGCCACTTCAATTATTGATTTCCCTATATACTTGCATACTAAATGTATTCAAAATTTTGTGAGAATGGTTTTAAGAGGCTTGCAATGGGGAAGCTTGAGGACCTTATATTATATGCTTGCTTTTCTAGTCAGACCCCTTCCTGCTTGTTCAAGAGCGTTATGTCTATGAGATTTGAGAATCACAGGGAGCCCTGGTCACCGTTATGATGTTGTACACTTTATAATGGTGAGATTTATAATGTTGTGATGTCCATATCCTGCCGAAGTGGTTGCGTTTTCCTTCCCGGGGTTACGCTTTGCACTCCTTAGTGCCAATTTCCTAGAATCCATGTGAGGCAAATTTTTGGGATGCTAGTGTCTCACAAGTGGCGATTGTCACCCTTGCAGGGCCTTGATCAGCGACGTCCTGGACCTGTCGAAGATCGAGGCGGGCCGCATGGAGATCGAAACCGTCCCCTTCGACATCCGCGAGGAGTTGGACAACATCTTGTCTCTCTTCGAGGAGAAGGTGCACCAGAAGAAGCTCGAGATTTCCGCTCTAGTGCACGACGCCGTCCCCGCGTGGATGTACGGTGACCCCGGACGCCTCCGCCAAGTGCTCATCAACCTCGTGGGCAACGCCATCAAGTTCACCAAGCAAGGCAGCATCTTTCTGTGCGTGCGCCTCGTGGACCCTTTCTTGTTCGAGACCGTCTCCCCGTCCACCTCACAAGAGTTCCTCGACCTGGTGGATCACAACAAGCGCGGGATGATACCGGGCGAACTACCGAGTGGGATGCCGGAGCTTGTGGAAATTGCGACGGTGGACGGGCAGAATGAGATCAGTGTGAAAGGCGCCATCGCCATTCGAAGCTCCTTGTTCAGGGCGCGGTATCCGCACATAGCGCCGCCGCGGTTGAGCATAAAGGCTACTGGGCATTTGAGTAGTGCAGCTTGTGTGGAAGAGTGGAGGCGGTGGGAACCGGTGGGGGGGTTGGATTTTGACGAAGTCACGTGCATCATCTCCATCGAGGATTCGGGTATCGGGATCCCTAAGTTCATGCAGACCCGGCTGTTTGAGCCGTTTGTGCAGGCGGATAGCAGCACGTCGCGTGAATATGGCGGGACTGGGATCGGATTATCGATTTGCCAGGTGAGGCCTCTGGCACTAATCCTGTGCCCTTGGCAATGGATTATTGTTCCACTAGTCCTGTATTCTTGGCAATGGATTCTTCGCGTCTAGATGAACATTAGTAACGACTACGGTGTCCATACTTAGAAACCGACGGGCGTTTGGAGATTGAGGTGGTGTACATACTCAAAGGCAAATTTGGACTCGAATGTTGTGCAAGATTTTGGGGGTGTTGCATTTAGATAGGTGTCACAATTAGGTGGGCAACTCTATCCTCAAAGTTGTCTGCAAGTCTATGCAGTCTATTGAGGCCATTCGCAGTATGACATGCAAAAGTTACAAGGTTTCAGAATTTTATTGGTAGATGACCTAGAAACCAACATGACGACCAATGCTGAGACTGCGTACGGAAGTTAACATGTTCCCATTGTACGAGACTATAAGGTGTTGCAATTTTGGTACGTCTATTTTTGGAATTTGGGGATTTGGGGTTTAGGGTTTAAGGGAGCATATTATGCGTTGATGGGTGACATTCTGGTGTCCTGACTGCATCGTCTTCGGGGTTTTCATCTGAATTTGCAGAAGCTGGTGAGGTTAACGAGAGGTGACATTATTGTGGAAAGCGAACCCGGTGAGGGCAGTGTGTTCAAATTTTCTTTGGTGTTGCCAACGTCAGGGCAAAGGGGCAATTTGCAGAAGCTGGCCCATGCCATGAAGTGCGTCTCGTCAGACTTAGGGGACAATCGCATTCGCGGAATCAGGGTTCTTCTGGTGGACGCTAATCCTGTGCGACAGGTAGCGTTCAATTGCAAGCTTTTGTTAGCTTTCTTTCAGAATTAGTAGGGTTCACGTTTGTCTGGCATAACTTGGCTGACATAACTTGGAGTGCCTTTTATGAATCTCGAATTGTGATGTTTTCAACCTTTTCTGCTTGTTTTTAGAGATTGCTTTGATTTTTTGATTTTTTATTTCCTCATATTTTCTGGGGTTTTCTATCCGGACATGGAGCAGGAAGTTGCGGCAACTTATTTGCGAAGAGTTGGAGCACTTATCGAGTATGCTGAGGACGTGGGCATTGCTTTAGAAATGTTAGCAAGGTAAAGACTTTACTCCTATAGTGCCCAGCTTGGAGTTGCTGAAACGAAGGGTTGGTTTACATTTTTCTGGACAAGCCTCAAGGACCGTGTCTTAAGAAATCTCGGAATGTGTTTATTCAAAAGTTCGAGGGTTTTTCTTGTAGGCTTTAACTTTGTCTGGACCGCCATGGAGAATGGATCTTGACAATGGATGCTGCAAATTTTAGATCACTAGCCCTCAGTGTAACTATGTATGTAGAGATCATTGTTTAGAGTTTAATGATTACGGCTGCTGTCTGTGCTGCAGGACTGACGGACCTCCATTTCAAGCTGTGATCGTGGATCTGCAAGGGATGGACCACACGTCATCGCTGCAGCTGGTGCAACGATTGAAGGAGTCAAGGTTCAAGGGGATTCCCGTTTTGGCACTTTCGATTCCACCGGATAGCGCACTGCAAACGGAGTTACATGAAGCTGGTTACTTAAACATCGTTCACAAGCCACTTCGATGCACCACGTTGATATCAGGGTTGCTACAAACTCTGGGCATCCAAGTCAAGAATCCGTGTCGGAAGCAGAATGCCAATGAGAAGATGCTGGCCGGCAAGCGCCTGCTTGTGGTGGATGACAACATGGTCAATCGAAGAGTGGCCAGTTCCATGCTACAACGTTATGGCGCCACTGTCGTCACTGTGAATGGGGGACAACAGGCAATCGATGCTGTGAAGAAGCAAGAAGATGACCAGCATTTCGACATAATCTTAATGGACATTCAAATGCCTGAGGTACACGCACATTGATACTCCCTTGTTTCAGAGGATCTACTCTCTGCTTTGCTCAACGCATTTTGAGGTCTACTTTAGATTGCACAAGTCGCAGCAACCAGTTCAAAATTCGAGCCAACATCATTTGCAACTAGGGGTATTATATCAAGTTGAAAAGCAAGCCACTGTATGTATGGTACCATTTGAAGTACCAAGTGTCCAATCCATCTCAAAGAGATGGATTCAAACCTTGTTCTGTCTAATGTTTTTAGCATGCCACATTGGAGCCGTGTGATTGTCACCTTCTCATGCTTGTTACTTAAGTGGTGTAATGTTAGCATTGGTATAATAAGTAAAAAATGTTTCTTGCACCAATCAAGGGTGTAGGGTCTCTAGTTATCTTGCTTGGATTTGTGCAATTTAAGAGACTTTTATTATGCGATGATCGTATTAGTATTAACTTTCAGCTTTGTTTGCAAATTCTAGATGGACGGGTATGAAGCCACGCGTCTCATTAGAAGGTGGGAAGTTGATGAATGTGAACATTGCCGAGCTCTGGAAAAGATTGAATATGATTACGAGGAAATCAAAGAGTGCTCGCATCACCGAATCCCCATCGTGGCCGTCACCGCCGACGTCATGAAGGGGACGCATGAGATGTGTTTTAGTGCCGGCATGGACGATTACATACCTAAGGTATGTGTTTACAGGCTTTTGTTTTTAATGTTTAGATTTTGATCTTCACCGACTCTTTTCTGGATGATCTCTCTCTAACTTTTCGATGCCATTAGAAGGGAAACGTGCTTCAAATGGGCCTCCCCACTCGACTTTTCCATTGTTTTTCGAACAATTGCTTTATTTCTCTCAGTGCTGTCAAAATTCCTTTCTTGCACTCTCAACAGTGTCGCTAATTCCTGGGTAGTGATATTATTCTTTATATTGATGATTGAGCAATTCTACTATTGTTTCATGGCATGAATTGTGATGTGAAGGTTTGCTGTATGTAAAACTTGCCACTATTTTTCACATGAACCTGTCCTAGTGAGCGATGTAATGCGAGGGTCCATAATCTCTCTTATTTCTCTCCAACAATTCAACCATTCCTTTGTATCTGAATTTCAGATGCTTCCATCCTTTACACAGTTTTTGATGTTTTGTTGTTGCCAGCCCCTTGATCAGAAACAGTTGCAGTTACTCCTGGAAAGGTTTCTCGAGTGTAGATTAGTCAATTTTCCAGGCAGTGCACCAGGCTCATCAGCAAAGTAACTGACTCTAGGGTAACCCGAAGTGCTGGAAGTGTGGCAAGGAAGAAGCGTTAGCAGGTTGTTGCTTGAACATGGTACACCAGTGACTTGGGATTTTTTTTGAGGTTTTAGGGTTAAATTTGAGTTCAAGGTTTTCAGTTAAAATTTGATTTTTTCAAGAGCTTTTGGGCAACTTCCTAATGAGAATCTTCATGGGGATGTTTGAGAATCATATAAAGAGCTTTCTATGATACAGAAGGAGACCTCCGTATGATCGTAGGAAGATTTTCTTTGTCATATCGTTGAAATCCTTGTTTTTATAACAGACCTTGGTGTTTGTGGGTTTAGGGTTTATAGTTTTTGTAGTTTTGTAGGGTACCAATCATTGTATTAATGTAACATATGGTTGTGGCTTGTGTTTTGATTGTGTTCAGAGTGGCGTATTTGCAGCACCCATTAAGCTTGCTCTTCGCATGACATCATGCAGACCTGTTGACCCTCCCTTAATTGCTGGTAGTTTTCTTTAGCTCTTGTCAAGGATAGCTGCTCTTGTCAAATGGGAAGTGGTTCCAGTATTTCGATCTGCACGAAACTTTTTGTCCATGGTAGAGGAAGTTCTTGTTAGCTTCAATTATACATTGCAGAGTTGTAAATATATATTTTTAGTCTAAACCCAGGCTCAGTGTCTTGATGTTCAGGATTCTAGGAACCGCCATTTTTATTGCGCAGTTTGAGAGACAGTTTGTCAATGATTTTTTTTTTGTTGCAGACGTGATGAAACGAAAGGACTTTCTGTGCACTTGTTGCACCGCTTCTGGGCTTCCTCAGAGTTCAGTATCTTCATCTTTTTCTATTCCGTTTTCTAAATGTGTTTCATCCTGTTGTCTGTCTCACTATCCAATGTTGTGTTTATAAGGTCTAAAGTCACATAAATGAGCAATTCAGCGGGGTTCTCATTATTATATTGAAATAGTTTTTGTGGGGTCTTGTTGGGAATCAAAAGGGGATTCTAGAATCCTTTAGAATGCATGTTTTGGACACCTTATGAATAAATTATGAAGTTTCAAAGTGCTGGAAATAGGTGTTTCTGAAATTGACCATAAACTCTCATGAATAGTACATTTTAGGCAAGAATTTGTAGTGTTTGGTAGTAGAAAAGAGTTGAAATTTGGCATAGTTATCTTATATGTTTCTACAAAGTATCACTAAAAGTTGAATCTTTTGCCAAGCAAGCAATATGTTCAACATTCAATTATGAACTTAATCCTTAAAGGATGAATAGGTGACCTTAGAAATCATCCCTTTTCATTACCATGTGAATCATTGGCTTAAAAAAATAGCAAAAGCACTCATTGGAAGTTAAACTATTATAGAAGACCTCCCCTTTTTACAACAAAAATCCTAAGATAAATAGTTGCATTTAATGTCCTCCTAGAAGGATTCCCTGTCATCCATTGAATGCCAAACATCTTTCTTGACGATTAAGGGTTAATCCCTAAAGACTTGTTTTTCATCCAAATCCACTCAAAATTATTATTTCTATTGTAGAAGAGCAAAATTTTTTTTTTATTGTTTTAAAACATTTCTACATATTGAACTATAAGGTCTTGCACTAAATTAGCATAAGAATACGTAGAAGAAATTTTAGAAACTTTGACTATAAAAGATAGCCAAACTCAAATCCAACTTATCTCGAATGTTGCTCCCTAGAAAAGGTCCTTTTCACCATATAGTTGTCAATTAAATTGTCATTGTTAATGCAATAGCCAGCTATCAAATGAGCAAGATGCTAATTTAGTTGGTTAGGTGACCACTCACTACATTGTCAAAGTGGTTTTACAAATATAGAAAATTAGCATTGACATGCATTTGGATTTAGTTGAAAAAAGCAATTGTAGCACTTTGATTTGTAGCAACCCTTACAGTAGCCAAACTACAACAATGATTGTTTCTTTTGTTTGACAATACTTGCAATACGTTTCATCTTTAAATAAGATTTTCTTTTTAGTGTTTAGTTAGGAGTAAACAAAAGGTCAACTACATTGGTGGTCTATAGTTGGTCTTAGGACCCTGACTTTCTACTTAAATACAAACTTTTCTAATTTCTAATGTTTTAGTTTTTTGATATCCTTACATTGCTTGTAAAAAGATTGATCTATTCTATATTTTTTCCAATTCTCTCGATCTCCAGTGGTACACTATCCTCTTAAATAGACGGGTATAGGTTTGCATACCTTAAAGTACAAGATTTTTGCGAAGAAAACATAGGTGTTTACCTTTATTGAAACTTTGAATCTATTTAGTTTAGAAGTTTTGCACTATAAATTTTGAATTAAGTTTTTTTATATGTTGAAGAATTCTAGAGAGAATCTAAAATTCAAAAATTCAAAAATTCAAAAAACAACTTAATCTTCATTCTTTTAAAAACTTTAAAACATTTTCTACATATCAAACTATAAGATCAATTATGACATGGAATGACAATCAAAATTGTTAATAGCTCTAAGATGGAATTGAAACACACTAATCCCAATGGTGAGATTGTTTAAAATACACCATAGTATACTAAACCTTGCGGAACATTTTTTTTCCTAAAAACATTATAAATTGAGTTCAAAAACAAATTCAATACATTATTTTCACAAGAGTTTGTTTTGATTTCTCACAAAACAAGAAGCTCCATAACTTTCACATCATTTATTCAAATGGAATGAATTAAAGCTTTTCATAATGACAAAAATATAATATGTGAAGGAAAAAAATTATTTTTTTTGTGGATTTTTTTGGTACCCTTTAAGTTGAAATTTATGCTTAGGATGGCATAACTTTTGCTTTTTAGTACCAATTGGAATAAAAAAATTATATTCCTACAAAGCTAACATGTTTTTCTATCTTAAAATAAAGTTTCAAAAATCACAAAAAAAATTGAGACTTCAAAGACAATGGGACTTTAGGGGTTAAGGTAAGAGAATCCACAATGCAAGCCTCTATATTCATACTTAAAAGTACAAGTTCATCCAGGCTCTTATTGGGGAGAATCAATCACACTTTCCATATGTGCCCAATAAATAAATAATGCATTGGTCACAAATCATTGTATTTTAGAATATAAAACAAAATTTCATTACAAAGAAAAGGCCATCTTTAATGCACATAGTAAATTGGCCTAATATTCCAATAATTTTTTGAATCATTGATATAGAATTAGAACTTGAAAATACTATCATTGGAAGTGCATCAAGAATATCATGATTTTAACTTCAAAATAATAGTAGTAGCAAAATGGAATATATAGAGTGAAGAATTTTGAAGTTTGACTAAAGTCATCATCTTATAGCAAATAGAATGACTGGTTTCCAAGTCAACATTGTTGAAGTTTAAAAAAAATATTTATTCTATATAAAGAAAAATGTGAGAAATGAAGAGAATTATTGATTTTTTTTAAAATTATTAATTTATTAAAATTTTGAAATGTACTACCTAATTGGCCCCAAATAGTTTCTAGATTACCTCAAAACCAATAAAGAAAGGTATCCTTAATGGTCATCTTACTCACCTAAAGTGGTCACAATATTTCCTAATATGCTATAATTTTTCCTAACATAACTACAACATGAAGGCTTAAAAAGCCACTTCTTATTACGAACTTACACTAAATAGGTGGAAGATCCTATTGTAGTCACTAATCCCTCCACCACCATAATTCAAGACATTGATTGTGGTCACTAATTCAACCTAATGTTAATCTAAATTTAATTTATTAAATTTTTTTGTCATTAGTTGATGCAAGACTGTAACGAGTCTTTTCTTATACTAAACAATGAAATTAGGTTGCTTGTTAGGTTGCCTTACCCTCAAGAAAGTTACTTCACAAGCCATCAAAATCAACAAATATTTCTACACATATTTTCATTTTTTTATACATGGACATTCATGAGTTCTAATTATAATAATACCTAATTGTCAAAAGTAGTGTATTCTTATACAAAGGTCTTATTATAACAATTCTTCAAATGTTGAGAAATTAGTGTAGGGCAACCCAATTTCACTACTCCCTCCATCCCAAAATGATCTTTCTATTGGCCTTAAGTTTTTGCCCCTAAATGATCTTGTTGTACTTTGTGATGTTGCAAATTGTTCAAATTTGATTTTCAATTGCTATTCAGGACCAACAAAACAACTCCAAATAGTAGTTCTCCCTCCCTCCATACAATCATCAATTAAAAGACAAATGAAATGACTAAAGAAATCAATCAACAATGTTCATTCTTATTTTTTTGCATCTCTTTGAATATTGTTTGATGAAACTCTAGGAGAACAAACAAAGGGCCACACATGGACGTGGGCCTATACTAAATGCTTACAAAATGATGACCTCACACTCAACAATTAATTGACTAGTGGTGCTTCTTGAAAATGCCCCCAAAAATCTACATTTCAATATTCCAAAACTACACTTTGGAAAGGGCTCCAAAACTCTAAAGTTTCTAAAATGCTACAGGTGCACCAAACTCTACTTATAGCACAGAATTAGTTTTCCAAATGTTATTTTTAACCTTAATCCAAAATATTTTGTCCAAGAAGAAGATCATTTTGGGATGGAGGTAGTGCAATTTAGTGTGGGTGAGTCGACTCACGAGCTGGTCTTCCCTTACATGGTCAGTTTTTCCAAGTCAAAGGAAAGAAATTTGCACGTGCTTGAAGGCAATTGGCTGCAGCAGTCTTCCCAAATGCTTCAGTCTTCCCAAATGGAGACTTATATGACGACTTAAGTTATTGCTGACGTGCAGGAAGCCATCTTTGACCTGGTCTTCCAAGCAAGGATACTGGACAGAAAACCTTGCAATCAACTACTCCGTCATATTATTATTGTTATTTTTTAAAATCATTCTTTTTTTATATGACTGTTTTAGTTTTAGTTTTTCTTTAACCCCTAAATGCCCAAGGCACCAAAATCTGGTGTTTGCAAAACTTTGAAGTTAAATAAAATCTAATCAAGTTTCTATTTTTAGTCATTTTTATTTTTAGAAAGTTCTTCTTGAGGTCTAGTTTTAGCAACAAAAATCCGATCTTGAAAATAAATGATAGTGATTTTTCTATTCAAGATTTTGTGCAAGGGTACCCATTGTAATCTTGACTTCCCGTAGTGTTGAGAGCTCTTGAAAATGAGCCTCAAATACACTAGATCTTGAAGAAAAAGTCACATTCAAAATTCATTTAAAAAAATTATAGAGTAGATTTTAAGAAGCCATAAATTGATTGGGGTTATACATGTTAGGTCCTTTAACCTTATATTTTTTTAATCACCAACTTTTTAGATTTGACTTGTGAAAAGAGGATTGAAAGACTTGACATCACTTTTGCAATTTTAACACCCTCATAGTCAAACATTATAATCTTTCACTCCATAAGTGATATTGTTGTGTTTTCTTTTCCTATGATATCTCTAACATGTCTAGTTTGAATTTGTACGGTTACAATTCCAAAAAAATTGATACAACTCATCAAAAAATTGGCATTTTGTTCAATTCAGAGCAAATTCTTCTTAAAAGCTTAAAACAGGGCTTGGGCATTTAGGGGTTAAACAGGGAGACCCCCATTGCAAAAGCTCTAAAAAACCGAAGCAATAATGTACAACGGAATTGGGTAGGTGGCCAAGAAAAAGAGCAGAGTTGTTGTGCAAGTATTGCTCTTTTACTATCAATAAGGGTATTGGTATTGAAGAAGAAGAAAAAATAAAAATAAAAAAATTCAAATAAGCATACCAATATAGGTATAGGCTAATTTTTGTAATTTAAATACCTACCACATATCGATAATGCATTATTTCACCTAAATATGTAAGTTTGACCTACACATTTATCCTAGGTACCATCTGGATACAGTAGTTGTCCAAAATTGATACCATCGATGGTAGGATATCACCAATACCATGTAGTTGTCCAAGCCAATATTATGGAGTTAGATATCCATTATTGATACCATTATTGGTATTAGTAACCGTGCCCAACCCTAATAATACCCACACAACTTTGGAAAGGAGGTAAGCCTTGGCCCAGAGTTCAGATCAGAATTTCTAAGGAGGAAGCTTGTGATCTGATTTTTGCAACCGAAGATGAGGACTTGGGCAAGTCCTCGATTTGCTGGCAAAAATGCCCGAGTGTTTTGCCTTCAAACCTTGTCAAGTATCTTCAAAACAAATTCAACTAACTTACGGTGCATCTGTTGAAATGCCCCTGAAGGTTATTACAAGCAGAGAGAGACAGCATAACGTTTATTTTAGCAGTGTGGAGAAATGCACAACACCTCTAATAGGACTAGCGAAATGTAAAGCATCAAGCTGGGAAACGTAAAACAATGGAATCAAAAAGAATTGAGACGGTTGTCAAAGGTTCAGTCGGCATTTCCCACTTGTATACCGTAGTTATTACCAATTACTGGATCTTCTTTTCAACTGCCCTCATAATGCTGATTCCGATTTCAAACGATGCTTAAGACCTGGAATGTGACTAATCAGACTATGGATAATGCCTCGATCATGTCTCATAGGACATTATGAATCTTGAGTTTCATTTTTGCACTCCGAATGCGCTCCAGTTCTTTCAACTAGCATGAATCTGGTTATAATGGTTGCAGGTCGCATCACAAATTATGGATAATTGAGAGCACTCAAGAGAAGTCTCTACTTCATTTCTAATTCATTTGATTAAAACAGACGAAGAAAAAAGAAGAAAAGGAGCACTCTCTAGCCCTAATCAAGTAGTAGTCATGTCTTCCTTCACCCTTCTCTTGTCCACAGGTCAGACTCTCCCCCTAAAATCTGCTCACATTGCTTTCATCCCTGGTTTCCTCCAAACAGACCCTGACACCTGAATTCCAAAGAAGCGGGGATCCAGTCACAGCAAAAGGATGGGCACTTGGGTGCACGCCAACAATGGTTGGCAGCTTTAGTTGAGAGTTTCGAATCCTGTGTCAACAAATCAGTCAACAACTCACACAGCTGTTGAATGGCATGCACGAAAAGCAGTAACAATAATGCGAGCTCCCCCAAATGCTCCCTGCCTCGTCCTCAGCTAGCTCTTGGAAAAAAATTCACTACACAGGATGGACGCATCGCCAACGTAACGACGACGGCGCTTATAAAATTAATATACACAAAAACTAGACTATGTATAGTGAGGACGACGGCGACGGCGACTCCGACTCCGTACCCAATGTGATGACTCACAATCGGCCTCAGATTCGGATTGCTACTCAGTCTAATCAATTGGATATCAAAAGTTGAGGGTAGAGATCGATGACATGTTATACAATTAACCTAGAGGAATCAATTGATGCAATGGGCTAGGCTCTCATGGGACTCATATCCATGGGGTAGCTTCCCAAAACACGCAAGAACGTGGCAAACTCTTGCAAATGGCCCAACGCGTTCTGCGCGCGCACATCCGCCATGGACGCCTCGAAGTCGATGTAGAAGAGGTAATCGAAGTATTTGGCGGTGCCGTTGTTGCTGTCGTCCACGACGCGCAGCGGGCGCTTGCGTTGCGGCCGGCTCTCAATCTTGGTGAGGTTCAAATCCCGCAGCGCAAACACGGAGAGCGCTTTGAACAGCACGCCTGGCCCTTCGTCCAAAGTGAAGACGATACTCGTTTTGAACTTGCGATCAATACGCGGAATCACAGGCTCCCTGGCGAGCATAAGAAAACGCGTGACGTTGTCCAAGTCGTCCTGGATCCCGTCCATGAGAATCTCCAGCCCGTAAATCTCCGCGGCGCGCGCGCTCGCGACGGCGCCCGTGTCGCGCAAGTTGTGAGCCGCGATGAACTGCGCCGCGCCGGCCGTGTCGTCCACAGCCTCGCGCGTCACGCCCAGCTTCGTCAGCGCGTCCTCGCACTGCGAGAGCGCTTGCGGGTGACTCACCACGCGCAGAAGCTCCTCTTTCTTCACGCCTGGCACGCCCATGAGACAGTGGTGAACCGCGAGCTGAACCTCCCCGACGATGTGCAGCCGGTGACGCAACAGCAAGTCATAATTGCGATGAATCGAGCCCCCGAGCGAATTCTCCACCGGGAGCACCGCACGGTCGACTAACCAAAGCTCAACGGCGGAGAATGCGGCCTCGAACTGCTCGCACGGCACGGCCTCGCAACGCGGGTACGCCTTCGCGGCCGCGGCTTCGCTGTACGCGCCGGGCACGCCCTGGTAGGCCACGCGCAGATCCGAGTTCTCTCGCGGCGGAAGCGCTAATTCGGTGATGGACAGCGGCTTCGGCAAGTGCAGACTCCGCATGTTGCTGGTGGAAACCTCCATCGCGGTGCCGTTCCCGGGAGATTGCATGCTCAGATCCTGCTTCTCCTGCACCTGCGTCGACATTTCCGCCATTTCCTTCCCCACGGCGCCGTTCTGCGTCACCTTCTGCAGAAACGCGTTCGACGCGGGCCACGAACTCGAAGGCGCCGAAGCGCGAACGGATTGCACCCACTCCTTCCGCTTGCCAATCCGCCGCACCAACACCTTCTGCGTCGCGGACTTCCCCCATCCGTCACGCTTCAAAGCTACATCGCCCAGCATCTCGAAGCTCATCACTCGCTCGCCAGGACAGACGCGTAACGCCATTGCTCAGCTCTAAAACCCCAACCAACCCCAAACCCCCCCACCCAAATCAAAATCCCACAAACCTCCACACAGTTTCCAAACACCACCAATTCGTCACGGACCCCAATTGGCAACCAATTCGACTGAAAGCTCCACACAAGGTGTACTCAATTCGCTTCAATCCAATTGGATTCGCTTCAGGCTACGAAGGAATTGAGCAATAGCAGCAGGTAGCAAGGAGATGTGAAGATGGCTCTGGAGAGAGCTAACTCAGAAGTGCAGCGAGTGGACTGAGTAGCTATGGCGATAGGGCTTGTGAGTGAGTATGTGAAGAGATCGCAGCGGCAATGGCGAGAGGGGCGACGAAGGGGGTTTTGGTCAATGGCGACGCCGGGGCCCAACGCTGCTGCACGGGGGCTGCGCGTGTAAAAAGCCGCAGCTGCATCTTGAAAAAGGACGCAAGAAGCCTGGTTGGGGCAGAGAAGGTCAAACAGCAACGACCTCTTTTTTCTAACTTCCTCCAACTGGAGGGAACTAAAATTCTTTTAAAAAAAAAAATTTTCACTGTATCTAAGTGACAAGGAGTTAACCTTGAAGACGGAACGCTGAGGCAGAAAAGTGGTGGATGGATGATTTCATTGTTCAATGTAGAAACAAAAAAATACATCTATTGGTTCAAAAATTGGAGCAATTTTGGTGAACAAGGGAGAGGTTTTGCTAACCTTGAATGTATTCCTACCAGCCAGCTAAAGTGTTCATAACTAACTTGTCAATGACATCACAAGGTTCATAAGGAGGAAAATCTTGATCAGTGGAACTCAAAAAAACATTAAGTATTGGTCCCTAGTCCGGATAACATTAATGAGACCAATTGCACAAAGGAATGCTAAGGAGAGCATTAGAAAGACTTCACATGGAAGTTGGTTACTTTTAAGGGAATGTGAAAGTTTGACCTTCCAAGTCCAAGACTCCCACATTCAATCTTGATGACGACATCAATTTTCCCAAATGTAATGCCTTTCAACATTGTAGGGTTTAGTGCACGGCGATGGTAGCGCCCTGCAATTGTGAGAATTTGATAGACCCTAGTTGGGTACCTTGGTTTGAATTGGTGGATTAGACCAAGTGGTATAGGGGAAAGTGCTATGTGGCACATATGATGGCATAGTGGTGAGGACATGGGATGGACTTGAAGTAGGCACATGGCACATGGAAAAGCCACACCTACACTTAGTGGCAATACTAAGTGAGGGAGTCCGTAGGTGAGCTTAGTGAGACCTTGAGAATTAAACCAATATAAGTAATGGATGGGAATCACGTATGAATGAGGGTGACACTTGTGGAACTAACTTGTGTGTGGTGCATGTACAAGTTTAGAGAGAAGTAGGGCATGACAACTTGAAGGTTACATGTGGTGGTCCTTCCAAGATTAAAGGCGAGACATTCCAAAATGTCCCTTTTTTTTTACTAATTCACGTCTATTATTATTAAATTGATTATTAATTCCTTTTATATTAAACTGGTTATTAATTCCTTTCATATGTTCTTATTGGCAAGTGAAAGGAGTTTTCAATGCACTAAAGAATGTGACATTTGAATACCATATACAAAAGTTATGAAAGGTGAAAAAAATTGGAATATGTTTTAAAATTGTTTCTTCAACATAGGTACATACTAATTTTGGAGATGTGGACAAAGTGAGGATGGCAGGTTTAGGCAAGGTGCAATTTTGGATGTATCCACCTTATCATTCACGTTCTTTGTGTATATAAAATGCTCCATAAAAATGATTTGAAGCGAAGGGGAACTTGAAGCAGGGGACTTAACCTAGTTTGATGCTATGGACCACAATGGTTCGATGGATGGCTTGATTGTTGGCTATAGCAAAAGTGAATGTACCTATTGGTCCAAATTTTGTATGAAAAGAAGAGGTCTTCTACATCAACTTGTCTTCCAATAAGTGCTTTTTCATTTTTTTAAGTCAACAATTCACGTGGTAACCAAACAGATGATTTCCACGATGAGCAGCTCATCCTTTAAGAGTTAACAACAAAAGTATAATAATTCAGTTGAGGAAGACGGAACAGTGAGGTCGTTAGAAAAAAAAACATGTGACAAGTGGCACAAACTAACTCTTAACTTCGTCAGGGGTGGAGTAAGTTGAGACTTCCAAGTCTCCAATATGTTAAAACCCTAAAAACCCCGAGCGGGAAAGCAACGCAGGGAGTCCAGTTCTCTGCTTGACTTGGAAATTGCCAAACCGCTTCTCTTGACTGTAATTTTGACTGTAACTTTAATTGGCGGCATCACTTCCAACTCACCGTCACTCCTCCGTCAAATGCTACGCATTGTAAGTCTGGAACTGAGGTCACCGAAAGCCCAGCCTTGCCACTACAGGGCAATGCTATTCAGGGCCTCTTTGCAGGGACTACTGTGCCCATGAAACAGTCGGAATATGAAGCATTTGAGCATAGTTGCTAATATTAAAACATCTTAGCTTAGTTGGATTGTGTTGGAAGTCAAAAAGGGACTTTAAGATTCTCGTAACACCTAGTTTTAGTAGTCAATGGAGGAATACAATATGAATCATTCAAAGTGCTCAAGATTCAAGGTTGTTGGTTTGAAGTTGTCACGAACAAAAGTGGTACAATGTAGAGGATTTGTAGGGGTTGGTTGATTGTTGAATCTAGTGGAGTTATCTTTCACCCAAGTCTCAAATTTCAACTTTCTTCTCAAGATTAGTTTTTATTTTCCTTAGAACAACGAGCAACTACACGACATTGCATGCGCTTGTAGTGTTGACTCGCTTCTTGAATAAGCTAGCTACTCAAACTTCTTGAGGATGGCTTTTGTCATTGTGAAGCCTCCTCTTCCTCTCCTTTGATCTAGAGTCAATAAACAAGGTTGAAAATAGGATTTGGAACAAGTGCTTAGCCAATTCAACCTTAAGTCCACTTCCCCTTGTCTTCAAAATATCCAAAAAAAAATGCTATAATGTATGCATGTAAAGGGGATTGCAAAGCTCCGAACATTGTTTCACTTTCCGCTTTCAAGTCGAATCAGATTTTGAGGGCCAAGAGAAGAAAGAAACGAGTGGAGCTTTGGGGGCTTAAAACAACTAAAGTCTAAAGTACCACTCAGTTGAACTGAAGGCAAATACATCAATTGCTATGAACTGCAACCGAAGCTAACGACTTCGTTGCCCGGAAGGCTCTCCAAAGTTTCATAGCTTCACCTAAAATGGCTAGCTTTAGAACCTGTTCCTAATCAAATGTAAGTCCCTAGAACCATAAACTATAAATAGGCATGAAGATGAGAAGAGATAAATCTTTTTCAATCAATAATGCAGCCAATTATAGGACATCCTATTGTATCATTATGAAGGGTCTCTCTATTTTAGATACCTCTATTTTAGAACCCAATGGATCACTTTGGAGTAGTGCTTAGAACTTGAAATTTATAATCCTTTAGTTGATTTATTAGAATACACCCTCCTAAAATTTCAAAATAAGAAACCTTACCAAATACAAGATCATGATATTTAGATTTCATAAAGAAGAATTTTCAACTCTTCCCAAATGAATAAGTTAGGATCTACACATTGTGGTATCTATAATATATATTGAAGAACTAAGTTGAAAATACATATAAAAAGTTTCAACAAGAAAAATTCATATTCATACAAGAAAAAAATAGTTAGTAAAAAGACGTAGAATATGATTTAAAACACAAAATTGTTAAGAATTTAGTTATGGAATTGAAAAATTCCGATCCCAATGGTTGTAATTATGTAATAAACAATTTGCATCCTATGATTTTATTTTATTTTCAGGAATATTGAAAATTGAGATAAATAAAGGACTCCAAAGTTTATTTTGGAATAAAAAATTCATAATTAGTTTCAAACCAAAACTCCTCATAACTTTCATTTCAATAATAAAATGGAATGATTCAAAGTTTTCCATGTATATATAAATCTAAAAAAACAATTTCAACATCTTAGATTTTAAAAATGATTTTTTCTGAGCTGCTTTGGGCTATCCATGTTAAGAAAAAAATTGCAATGTTATACAAGAACTTTTTAACCACGTATTTAAAATTATTGCACCTCATTGCTACTTCTTGACCACATGTGTGAAAATTTTGAAGGAAAAAATGAAAATTTCTTTTGTAAATGGATGACCAAAAATGCTATGTTGCCAAAAATACTACTTGGGCCCTTAGAAGTTACCATATGAACGCCTAAAAATACTATTTTCCTATTTTAGGCCACTTCTATTATTAGGATATTGAAATTTTATACATTCTCATTAGCAAATGATAAGAGAGTTCAATACTCCAAAAAACACATTATTTACATACTATATGCATAAGTTATAAAGAATCATTTTTTTGTGTGTAAATGTTAAAAAATCGTGTAAAAAACATGTTGCTTTAGAATGTACGCAATGTGAGTATGGTGTTTCTTGACACCTATTTCATTGCAATGTCTCTACCATATTAGTCTTGACATTTGTGAGTTTGTGAGAAAAAGGAGCAAGCTAAGTTGTGCATAGAACTAAGTTGAATCTAGATTTTCCAAAAATAATTTCTACTACAATTGAGGCCAAGGCATGGAATCATTACACCTAAGGTAGAAGCATATATAACCAACAATTGAAGTTTAAAAGGACAAGACCTATGACCAAAGTAATTAGAGAAAAATGATTTGATTTTAGAACCAATAGGTCTGGTGCATTCTTCATTTCTATAGAAATCTAGAAAGTCAACCATTGGTTACTTTTTTACCTTTGTAGTGTTGAAGAGTTAAGTAATTATGAATTTTGGAAATGGAATCAATACATGTGACTATTTTTACAACAAATGAGAATTGAAAATCATGAATTTTCAAAAAAAATGATGATTTTCTAAATCTATAAAAATAAACCATAATCCAGGGCTTTCCTACTCTCCATACTGGCACTGATGCATAATTAAAGGTTTTGAAGTCCCCCATTTTTGGATCTGGACACCTCAACAATGAGAATTTTCATGTAGATATTGGAGCCTTTAAAGCAATAGATTTCTAATGGTAATCAATTTTCCATTTATATTCTTTGTATATATTCATTTATAATTATATCTAAAACATATAATTTTTTTGAAATATTGATTAGATATTTGGAAAAATGAGTTTTCAACCATGAAGTGCTAATTTCTAATTTTCAAAATGACTCAATAATGATATAATAAAAAATATACACCATGATGTTCTACACTATAATATAAACCTATGGAAAGATTTTCAGATTTTTTGAGTATATATTGCATTCAATATGAATTGTTTTACTTTTCATTTTTAAATTCATGATAATTTCAAATCCCCACTTCAAATATTAAAAGTTCTTACAGCTAATAGAAGACTTGTAATTGCATTTCCAAAATATACAATGCAAAAAATCACATTTATAGGTACTTGCAAATGAAATTTGAAAAATATGGTAAGTGGCTTGTCTTTTGAGGGTTATAAGTCTTGGCAAATGTGAACTTGTTATAGTAGTCAATGGAAGTGTATGTCAACCAATAGCACTTATTGACCTTATATTTATCAGTACAAAAACTTCAAAGATATGAACACCATTGGTTACCTCCAAAAAACTTTCAATATGCATTTTTTTTGTAAATTTCAAATTCTTCTAATCATTGTTTTATAAATTAATTGAATCCTTGAGGTTCTCATTGGATCTTTCAAAATCTTTTGAACTCCTTGAACCAAAAAGATTCTATGGGTTTCAATTCTGTGAATTTGAAATTGTATTATTTTTATGAGATTTTATACAATTTTTAGACACTATATCAAGGATTGCTTGTAAAAACTACAAATTTTCAAAGTGTTCAAGATAGATGTACCCTAAATCAACTCTAAGTTTTCTTAAATAGAGAGTTTATGTTTTAAGCAAGAAATGTATAGGGGTTGGTTTTAAATTTAATTGCAGTTATGTGGGATTTCTTTAACCCCTAAAGGACTAGATTGCTAAATTTGGCAATGTAGCAATTTTGGACAGGTACATGTGATTGGAGATTTCCATGCTTATTTGCCCAAACTTTAATAGAAGGTGTGAATAAGGATTATTTTTCATATGCACTAAAATTCAAGATATTTGAAATATGAATCAAAAGTTATGGCCTAATATTTTAATTTTTTTGTAAATGGGCAGTTTGGACAAATAAAAAAATCACTTTTTTTAGAAGCAAAAATTTGAAATTGATTTTCTAGATTTATATACACATGAAAAGCTTTGATTCATTGCGGACAATAATAAATTCTCTTCTCTAAAATTATACTTTGAAGTCCTTTACTTTATTCGATTTTTAATACTTTTGGAAAAAAATAAAAAAAATAAGTTGTAGATTTTTTTATTACAACATCACAACCATTGGGATTGGCATTTTTCAATTCCATAAAAACATTGCTAACAATTTAGTATTTCGAATCATTCTCTACATCTTTCTACTTACTATTTTTTTCCTATTTTTTGCACAATTCCAAATGATTTAAAAAATTTCAAGCATGTAGCCAACTTGCCTTAAAGAATGAATCCAAAGAAGCACCACCACTTTGGACATTTTTTCATACCAATGTGATTTGTGAAGTGCAGCTGCCCAATTTTTACAAGGCCCCCAAGAGGATTTTTGTCACTTCAAATGCTAATATCTTGCAATCCACGTGGTGGAAATTTCTGAAATTTTTATCCACATGTTCTCAAGTCAACATATTACAAGATCCTATGGTTACATGTGTCTAAAAAATGTTTTTTTTTCCAAAATTTGGTACTTGTACTAGAAATGGTAGTTTTGGAGCATTTTTGGTGACAACATAGTCATAGTCCTTTAGGGGTTAGTGAAATGCTTTTGAAAGTAACACTCTTTTCCTTCAATTATTGTAGAATTATTAGTATCGTATACTAATACAATGGATTGAAATATCTCCATAAGTTGAAAATTCCTCCACAAGTTGAAAATATCTTTACTATCCAGAATTCTAAGCTTGTAAAAAAACACTCTTTAGAATTAGTGTGGCCTATAGGAATTGCACAAAAAGCATAGTCAATAGCAAACAAATGAAATAGGATTCCCACTTTTGGTTGCACCATTTGTAAGTATATCCTTCTAGTCCACCTTTAGGGAAAAAAAAATCAAGGTGGTGATCAATTACAATTTGGTGAAGCATTGTATTTCCACATCCATCCATCTTTTGGACTAAAATAAACTCTTCAATTATATTCAAGCATTTTTTTGCACGAGATTTGACAACTTTGTCCTAGTAGATACGAAGGAAAAAAATTAGCAAGAAAAAATTACTTTTCCTTGGCAAAAAGAAGAAGAGACTTATTTTGAAATGGTGCACTTCATCCCCAAATACCCAATAGAAAAAGGGCCAGTCCATAGTGGTCAATTATATTCAAGCATTTTTTTGCACGAGATTTGACAACTTTGTCCTAGTAGATATGAAAAAAAAATTAGCAAGAAAAAATTACTTTTCCTTGGCAAAAAGTAGAAGAGGCGTATTTTGAAATGGTGCACTTCATCCCCAAGTACCCAATAGAAAAAGGGCTGGTCCATAGTGGTCAATTATATTCAAGCATTTTTTTGCACGAGATTTTGACAACTTTGTCCTAGAGATATGGGAAAAAAATTAGAGAGAAAAATTTACTTTTCCTTGGCAAAAAGAAGAAGAGATGTATTTTGAAATGGTGCACTTTATCCCCAAGTAGCCAATAGAAAAAGGGCCGGTCCATAGTGGCAACGGCCCAGATGTCATTCCCTCATTTGTTTCAAAAATATTTAAATTCCTTTGAAAATAAATTATAACACTGATTCCCTGCAAGTGTGAAGAATGTGCAATTCTGGCCGCCTTGGATGACCAACACAAAAAAGATCGATTTCAGTTGACTGTCGGAATGCAATGAATGCAGGAAGGGACGTTAAGGTAGGTAACACCTAAAATCACCATCACCCCTCTCGGTACATCTGCAAAAGCAATATGTACCCGTGTGGAAGAAACGATTTCAGAACATCTACCAAACTGTTTTGGGACCATAGACTCCTAATATTTGCATACAACATCCAAATGTTGCAGCCTTTTATGCGTTGGAACCTCCTTTCACTTGCCAACAAAAATAAACATGAAAATTTGACCAGTCTAATAAGGTGAAACAACCCATAGTGGTCAGAATTAGGAGTTTGGGCCTTGTGTGAGAAACGGTGAGAACAATAAGATTTGAATCCATATTGCTCATTTTACCCACCTAAAGCAATCACAATATTTTTCAACATGGAAGGCATAAAAATTCAATTTTTACAATGAATTCACACTAAGAAGTTGGAAGTTCCTAACGAGATCACTAATCGCTCCATTACTGTCATATTAGACATCAGTTGTGGCCCAAATCTCACATGTTAGAAAAATTTATAATGAGGGCATTCCCTAGGTGTCCTTTTCCTCTACACTAAATAGTGAAATTAGGTTGCCCTTCACTAATTTCTTAACATGCTACACTATGTAAATATTTATTGTAATACCTTGCTAAAAAAAATGCTATACTTTTCAGGATAGTAATGGGTGAGTGGATGCAATATTATCAAAAGTAAACTAAATAGTTGCTTACACCTCTATATGGAAAAGTGGTGAGTAATGAGGTAACTTTTTTAGTATGGTAGAACCACCCATTCTTGACTAGGAATGGGTGAGTGCAAGAAAGACTAGTCCTTTTTTGCGTCACACTTCGAGTGATAGAGTTGTCATTGGCCACAACTTTTGGAGGTTCAAGAAAATGAAGTTGAAATTTTTTTGGGAGGTGGAGAACTCCATAGCCACGAGAGGCCATATTTTCTAAGAATTAAAAAAAAACAAATTCTAATTAATTTCTAATTTAGTTAATTTGTCACACTTTGTAGTTTAGGGTTTTTTAGTACTGGGGAGTATTAAATTTTGATCATTTTGAGATGAAATTTTTATGGGCTCTTCCTATAATGTATTTGCATGATCCTACCAAAGGATTTTAAAGAAAACTCAATTTCAAGTGCATCACGAGCGCTCGAATAAAGGTCACTTGCGTGCGCCATTTTGAACAATATAGATGATTTGGGGGGGGGTGAAATGTAATGAGGACAAAGTCTATCAAAATGGCCATTTTTATTTTTTAAAATAATGATTCTCTTTTTTTTCTAAAAATTTAAAAGTGGACTTCACTATTTTCAATGAGAAACTGGGACCCTAGGCTACAACAGTACTATAAGACAACATCTAGCATTTGGTAATACTCCTATAGCTACCCGCCTTCATCAAGTTCTGCCCAAGTGTACAGTAGCTAGACACTTGTCAATTGTAACCTCAATCTGCAGTTTTATCAACGGTCCATGTAATGCTTTCCAATTCTGTAGTACAGTACTGTAGTACTCATAGTACTGAGTCGCTGAAACTAGGTACTAAGCAAAACGCTACGAAAACTGGTAAGTCTTTCTTGCACTCACCCGAATCCATACCCAGTAGGGGGTAACTATTTTCAACAAAGGTTGGAACAAATTTCTGACCCAAGCTTGGAATTTCTCCCTCCCCCCCTTCCTTTTCAAGATTGAGACTAATAAGATTGAGTCTAATAAGGTCATGACACATGTCCAAAAGTAGTGAGTAAGAAGGTAGGAAGTAGTGAGCAAGAAAGTAGCTCTCGAATGATCGGAATTGGAAGAGTTTACACATTGGGTATGGATTGAAAACATCCTTTTTTTTGGCACCATGGGGCCAAATTGCACCATTTCAAAATAAAATTCTACTTTCACTAGAAGGAAGTAATCTTTCTTCCCAAAAAAAATCCTATTTCTATAAAAAAAATAAAAATGGATGAAGTTGCCAAATTTGGATGAAAAAGTGTATGAATATAGTTATCAAAAAGTGTATTTTGGTCCAAAAGATGGATGAATGCTGAAATACAATGCTTCACCAAATTTTAAGTGATCACCATCTTGGCACTTTCTCAAAAAGTAAAAAAAAAGGGGGGGTTGATCCAAACCAACTTTTGGATTTCAAAACTCATAGTAATTTCAATTCAAGGCATAAAATTATAGCCAAAAAAATTTGCAATCCCCGTGATTTCTATCTTCTTACATAGTAGAAAATGTGCATTGCCTTCCACTACGTGTCGAATTGCTTAAGTGGTTGACTATGGGTTGTTCTACCATAAGACAACCTAATTGTGAAGGCAACCAAATTACACTATTTTGTATAGCCAGAGCCCATCCTCATCTGTTTTGGCTGGAGACTATTTCTCTTGAGAGCTTCACTTTCGAAATGAGTTAGCGTGACAGAGAGTGTAAGTTAAGAGTGAGTTCATAATCTCGGCTGTGATCACTCTTTATCGAAGCAATCCTCATACTGATCGAAATGGGAAAATTTCAAGAGGTTGGCAATTTTCCCAGTTGCCCATGTGGATCTCCAAGGAGGCTCTAAAATTGCACGGGCATTAAGAACTGCCCATATAGGTGGTTGTGAATGGATATGAAGTGGTTCTTAAATGGACCTTTGAAGTCCTTGAATGAATGGAAAGAAAAAAGCATTGTCAATGGCAAGAGCCAATCATACTCTCTGCTTTCCTATTTATCTTCAGAAGTTGCAAGTGAACAGTTCATGGAAGCCCTAGGGACATAAATAGGGACCTATACCACATCTCGTTTGAAAATTCATAACTATTTCAAAACTGATCCAAAAAATATGAAACAACTTGGGTTAGATGCCAATTCCTCTTTTCTTTCAATGAAAATTCACTGAAAAATATTTTGAGAAGTTTCACCTGACCAAAATTCAGTTTCAGTCCTTAGATGCTCGGTTTATGGACCGACTACCTCAGTCCTAGTTTTGTCTTTTTTTTGGGGTGTGTACTTGAACCTGACCTTGTTCTCCGTGCGTGCTGTGATGAATAATTTTCTGACGCATGATTCAAACGTGTACGAGGTTTTTGATTTTTTTTTTTAAATGTTGAAGTGAATTATTGTGTGTTCTGTTTCCAGCCAGCTTTTGCAAGTCAGTACCTGCACTTGGTTCTGGACATGAAGACAAGCGATGGCAGCTTTCGTTGTCTGCAAGTCATCACTTTGTGCAGGCAACTGGTACCGTTGGAACCAAGTTCGAGAACGACATCCAAACTCTGTTTCGTGGCAAAGAGGAGGCGTGCGAAACTGATGAGTATTGCATGACGAGCTTTAACCCTCAACCCTGGAGCGTCTGGACTCTTCTCCAGAATTGACGATTTGGAGAAAGTCATTATAAAGTGCTATTTGGAAGAATAGTTTTGAAGTGATATACAAAGGAAAGTTGTAGACTTTGAATTTTACATTCCATCTATACGACTAGATTCACCAATGCTATCACCAATATGTTTCTATAAATTTGAGAAGGGAAATTTCAAAATTCCTTCAAAATGGGATTACAGGCAAAATATTATCATTTTTTGAGCAAAACTTATTGGAATGGATTCAAAATGAGGTTCTCTTGACATGGTGATTTTCTGAAATTTTTGGGTTCTTTACATTTATGACCTCATTTTTGCTAACCTAGTTTTGAACTAGAGTCAATGCAATTTGACCACTTGACACACTTCCGCATTTGTAATTTGTATTCTAGTAATACCAAATCCAACCATTAGATAAGACAAGAACTTGATAAAGTATCACCAAAAATTAGGATGACTTTCATCCAAGCAGAAACGAGACAGAAAGAAGAACTTCAATATGTTCATTGTCCCAAAAAAGGACGTCATAGCGCTCTAGGGTTAAATGTGGAGGTGGACGTTTTGCATCTAATGGATCTTTCTATGTAGGATAGAAGTACAACTATTCATCTTTAGAATTTTGCAAGAAAAGGGGAGGTCTTTTACAATAGTTTGTCTTGCAACGAGTGCTTTAACCCCTAAGTGGTTTGAAGGCCACATTGTGTCCTCTAGATTTGTACATGACCCTTATTCTCCAAATTCCTTGTAGAATTTTCCAAATATGTAAACTAAAAAATTAAAGATAAAACAACCATTGATTTTCTCATATTTTTAGAAAAATATTGTGACACTCCTTGCATGGTTGTCATACTGGACAAGTTACTATTCATTTTTCGTCCTGTAGGACGAGTTACTATTCATCAAATGTACTTGAGAGGTACATTTGATGAATAGTAACTCGTCCTACGGGACGGAAAATGAATAGTAACTTGTCCAGTATGACAACCATGACTCCCTGTTGACATGAAAAGTTGCTAAACATGTTGAAATGTGTATTTCTAGGCTTATACATGAACTGCTTCCACAACATGTACGCTTGTCCACCCCTCAAGTCCACATCTACTATGACCGAGTACACCGGTTTGTTCTAGTTATAACTACTTTGCTAGCTTCTAGAGATTACGACAAGAGTAAATTCAAATGGTCCTTCTTCTTCCCTTCTTGAGGGTAAGAAGTAGGGTTTTACAAATTGTGTAGGTTTTTGGGAAAGGGAAGATGATCGGACTAGTGGTGACCATTGTGGAATACGGCAACAAGAAAGTGTGTAGCTCCATAGAAAACTTTGGCACGCATTCACCAATTTTTTTTTAATCTAAATGGGTCAGTACATCATTCACATGCAAGGCTGCATATATGGCACTCAAGCAATGTACAAATGTTTTTAACCCTTAAATGACGGACCTATGACCACTGATTTCAAGCCTCATTGTCATCACTCAGTTTGTTGCCATTTTGCAACAAGATATGTATGAAAAAATTTTAATTTATTTTGCAGAGATGAAACAAAATGCCTTCTTTGTTGCACCAAAATTTTAGAGTTTTTTGTAAATATTTGTTTTTTTTGTGAATTTTTGTAGATATAATGAAGAAAAATCATATCAAATAGAAAATTATTTCAAAAAATCTGAAAATTTCACCATGTGTGCATATTATAGTGATGAAGAACATGGTGTAAACTCATTTTCCGTGCCATTCTATAATTATAACGTAGTAGACATTGAAAATACATCCAAAGTTCAAACTGCAATGAAAAATTGATTATTAGGAATTTTTTCAAAATTCAAATTGGAGTAGAAACCAGAGTGAATGAACTTTATTTTGTTAGTTGGGCTTAAATTCAAAAAATATCATTTTTGTAGAGAAATTTCAGATTTAAAGCAAGGAACAACAACTTTCTAAAATACACTAAAATAGCATATTTTGTGATCCGTTTTTTTTAAGTAACTTCTCATTTATGTGAAGACAAACAATAGCATAACTCCAAAGTCAACTAGATTATCTTCATAACCCAACATGGAAGGTCAACAAGAAAGAAGTGGATGAGAAACTGCTTCCCAACTCTCTACAGTTCAATAAACATTCATCAAAAAGCCACAAAATGGCCTCGTCGTCGTTTCTGGGTTAAAGACACCCCAAACCGCTTAGGGGTTAAGGGTTAAAATGATGAATCTTTCATTTTTAACCCCTTAGCCCCATAGGCCCAAATGTGGTCTCTTTGACTTGAAAGGTTGTCCTTGTTTGATTGTTATAATCTTTTCAACAATACGGTCAAATCACTATCAATCCATATGGTCAATATTTTGTGGATCTCATTTTGGATGGTAGTTTAAGGGGATTGAGTTCCAAAGGGTTTGGATTTCAAGTGAATTTGAGTTGGGTGCTTAGGGGTTAAGAGGTTAAATTTGAATTAACAAGTACATTACTATGATCATCCATCCAAAAGAATGTCTTCAACAATATGAATTATAATTTCACTTTTAGTATCTACAAAAACACTAAAAGATAAATTATTAGATTGGCTCTATGCTAATCACTAGTTTGTTTGCTTTTCTACGTTGAATATGTTTCCCTAGACATGATTTATCAATATATTTTGGGCATATCCAACTTGATACAATTGTTTGTAAATAATTTTTTTACTAGGGATTTACGGCATCACAAAGTGAACTTTTCAAAACTCTCCTCCATATGAAAATAACATAAAAATGAAAGAAAGAAACATCTAAAGGAATAAAAAAGAAACAAAAAATGAATGAAAAAGATGGAGGACAAAGGAGTGATGAAAATATACGATTCAAATGAATTACAACATTAACTAAAAGATTTAAAGACACTTAAAATTAAAATATAGAAGATGAAATAAATTATTTTTCCCAAAAAAATACCTCTAATTTTTTATCTTATGCCTTCAAATTTATTTGTCATCTTGGTCTTTTCTTACAAGCTTTAACATAAGCTCTTTGCTTTAGCTTGTTTTATGTCATTTCCACTCATTTTCCTATAAAATAAGGTGATTTTATGAGAAATTATTAAATGGGAACATTAGATTTCTAAGACATCCATGTATAAAAGCTAATTGTCTTAAGTATTGCTTCCCTTGTTCTACAAAAAATAAAAAATAAAACATAAAAATAGGACAAGGAAAATATAAAGGCTAATTGCCTTACTTCTTTCCTAATCTAATAGAAAATATTACTGATGATTAATCAATATTTATGCCATTTGTATGCTACAATGGGTACCAATGGATATCAACCATAGAAGGATACCAAAGAGTTTTTTTTCAACAACTAACCAAGAACTTTCATATTTGGCAATGTGCAAAATCAAGTCCACAATGCGGTTACTAGGGTAGCATGTTTACATTTTGCCCATGCTCTAAGAACTGCTCCTAATTTTTGTACCATGAATTGTTACTCCAAGAATGGAAAATTGTCCAATGATGAATTGATGGCTTGATGCCAATTTGGGATTCTAGTGCACAATTTATTGAGCTGTTGGGGATTGAGTTTGATTTACAAGTAATAACAATTTCAATGTAAATAATGTAGAGTTATGAGTGATGAGACACTTTGTATGATCTTAGCCAATTACATGTACTATGTTGTTTAAGTTTAAGGTTTGCATGCCTTCATTTTTGAACTTCATTTGTACCTTTGTTGGACAGCTCTATGGCATTTAATGGTAGTACCTATGGACTTCAATTGCTCTCTACAGTTGCAATCTTTAAAAAATCATATCAAATTCAATTTGAGTCCAAAAATTATGAATCAAATTGTGATGGACGTATCTTCCTCTCTTCTTTAATATGTGAAAATTTGTTAGAAAATGCTTTGATTCTCATAGAAGACATCCTAAACCAATATGCTCTTAAATAGGTGGTTTTTGCACATCCTACCTTGCACCAATAAAACCAAACCAGGAGAATGTTAAAAGCAGAATCCGTAAATTATTGCAAATAATAGATTTGGCACCTTAGCATGTCAGCAACTTTGAAGTACCCAAATTGTACAGGCACTTAATGAGGCCATTGTTGACTAGTTGACCAAAAATGGTTGCGTCAATCATTAGAAAAACAGCATAAATCTTTTAGGAAGATTCCACAAAGAGAGCTCTAGTCAAAAATCACATTGTGCCCAATTTGGGAACATACATGTAAGTCCCAAGGTCCTACACCCTCTACGTTTGTGGACTTGAAATGTCAACCCACAAAGTCCTGCAAATAATCAGCTACGTACAACAGTAAGAACAAGCAGAACAGAACAATGCATCTGAGAATGAAAAGTGTACAGATACCCAGAATTTCGAGTTCTGGCTACACCAGTATTTGCAATATTTTAAGTTCAAACATGCATAATTTGCTACAATTTTGAAACAAAATTTTCATTGATTAGAAGAATTACATCATCATTGAAATAATTTGAGTAATACTGGCCACAGTAATTGTATTGAACGTGTACAGTACAGCGCAACACCACATCGATCATCAAACCATGAGAAATCTTCAACGACTGTACATAGCGCAGCGAAACCGCAAGCTCTTCATCATCAGTAGGTCCAACTCTAGAAATACAAACTCAGCCAGAGTTTAGCTAGCAACTTCTCATTGCAAAACTATCTCTAGGTCAGAAGATGAAATACTAATGACGGTTTGTATAGCAGTTTCTGTACACTAAGAAAAGCTTGCTTTTGAAGATAATGGAGCACAGCTTAGTCATGCGTAGTCTTACCGCACCCTTCTGAACGGCTTCCAACTTACGATCGAATGCTGTCGCACAATCGACTTGCTGCATGTGACTCAGTAATTAGGGCTCAAACACCTGCATGTGTTTAGAACTATGCGGCATACACAATACTAGCTCCATGTCCGATCCCACGTCGAACCTTTTCGCCCTCGCCCAACTACTGACCGGCTTTGATCGATGATTTTGTCGTTCTACTACAATATTATTTGTCAAAACTTTAGTTTTTTTCGGTATTCTAAGAATCGGGGTTCTGATTACAAGTTACTCCGAGATCATTCCATTGTACTGCATGTTCATAATCGTGTGCACACAATGAATATATACTACTACAGCGTTGCTACTCTGACTTAGTTCCCCAAGTCCTAAAACAAAGATATCCTCAGATGATATCCTCCCCTTAGTGCAGACATATTACATATCGAATGTATACCTTGCATTGGTAGTTCAACAAGAGGTTGTCAGTAATACACTGAACGCTTGCTGCGAATCTCATAAATCACCCCCCACTACGATTTACTCCTCTAGACTCAATGTGGTAAAGATCTAAAGCACCATCGATCGACTCTTCGATCGAAGCTCTTGATGGTAAAAATAGACACCCTATGATCGTCTCAAGATCGCCCAAAGTTGAGTTGAATGAGCACGATCGATCAATGCCAATCACTAGTGGGGTCGGCTGGAAGACCTTCTTCATGAAGTCACAATATATGAGCCCGTGAGGACAATCCGGATCTGAGAGCAGCAGCGCGACAGAAGGGTGGGGGAGGAGCGTGTTCAGCGGGTGTGGGGAGGATGTGTTGAATTCACTTCATTGGATTTATTGCGCATCTTTGAAACTGATGTACATAGACTTCAATATCTTCACTGATGTTTGGATGGACATGTTAGTTAGACTGATGTTTTTGAGCACGAAATTTGTTACTTCCAGGGTGCATACCTCTAAAAACTAGTAGTATAGATCTGAGGTACAGGATTGTGGTCTGGAAAAGTGCCAATCAGCTATTGGAATTTCGACATGATACGGCGTTCTGGTCTTTGCTGTTTCCACATCCACTGTGATCTTTGTGATTTCGAATACCCGAGTTCTGGGTGTGGGAAAATGAACTGTTCAACGAAAACTCTGACTTGACCAAAACTCTTAACTTACTTAGCTCAGAGAGTTCAAGTGTCTTAAGAACACAAAGCACAGTCTATGCTATATCTAATTTTTGTGACACATGGCTTTAATTTGAACAGTGGGTGCGGTTGGACGTACTTCATTTCAGTATTATGGTCTGCCTGTTACAATGACGTTAACCCCTCATCGCCGAAGGGGACCGAAACCGAAAGTGTCTCACATAGTTTCAAGACCAATTCAAAGTGTTGTAACTTTTGCATTCACTGTTCAAATTCAATAAAATTTGTTGAGGAATTTGTGCTCTCCACGGTGCTTTCTACCCTACATGTTAAAATTTTCATATCAATCCAAGATATATTGATTTCTTGAAAGCAATCGAAGTTCACAGGTTCAATTTGAGTTCACCAAACTGCATTTGAAGGCTGTAATTTTGGGGCTTGTATTTCTTTCATTCAATGTTCCTTTTTTATGGGTTATGTTACTCTTGAAGTCTAGTTATTTTGATAAAATTTTCATGTCAATCTAAGTTGTTCTGAATGTTTGGGAGTAATTCAAAATTCAAAACCCCGACATTTTTGGATTTCAATGAACTTTGGTGGCATGTTTCTTCTTCATACAGTGTCCACTTCCAATAGTTTTCTTTGAGAAGTTGCGCATACTAGTTTAGTTTATGTGGCTAAAATTTCATATCAATCCAAGAAGTTATGAGTGACTGAGAAGCATTTTAGTAGAAGGAAATTCAACCTTAGATGTGTTTTTTTCAACTTTTCTTGCTATTATTTTGACAAACACAGTGAGTCAATTCAATGATATTTTCTTTTACAAATGTGTTTGTATGTTGGTTTTGAATCACTTTACAGTGTAGAGTTTTTTCATTTGAGTAGGTTTAGAAATCAAATTTCACCTCCAAATGTATTGTTAGGAAAATTTCAGCATCCTTCTTCAACACAAACATTATAATCTTGCAATCTATGTGGTCAAATGACTCCAAATTTGATTCACATCATCTACATCATATATACTACAAGATTGTACAATTGATATCTCTATAACTTAGTGACATTTTGAACTACAACAATTCAAAAGCAATGATGTTTTTGAACCCAAACAAGCCTTATGCAATGAAGGATTAAGAATTGATTGCCTTTTGGGGAAAGCTAAACTGCTTGAAACAATTTTTAGTAAATTTTTTATGAAGAAAATTGGAATTGGCATCTAATCCACGTCATTTTATATTTTTTTGACCTTTGTGGAATTAGTTACAAATTATTGAAGGTAAAACATGGTGGTCAATAAAAGTGATCACCTCTCGAAAATAGTGAACACAATAGAAGTGAAAATTTGAAGTGTTTTTTGATAGAAAAATGACCTTCACAATGTAGGGGTTGAAGAAGGCAAAAATATTCTTACACCTTCAATTAATAACAATCAAATATTCACTTTAACAATATCCTTCCTTTTATAAACATACATGACTACATTTTGTAACACATACTAAAATGGTTGTATGTAATTATGACTTGTTTTCTAAAGCCAATCCCAAAATATTCCTGTGACTTGCAAACATTTCTTACAATATCCAAGAAATGAGTAAGAAATGAGTAAGAAGAAAATCTTCTTTAAAATTCAACCCAAAAGTAGGTGATTTTTATATTAGAACCTATGTTGTATTAGTTACTTGTTCAATACATAATTAATTTCAACATAGAAAGATCTAAATCCTTTCACTTAATTATGTATCGCCAAACTTTAGTCCTAGATTTTGACTTCTGCAGAAACTTTTGCTTGAGAAACAAATTCCTTGCTACACACAAATGTTTAAGTGAATTGAAGAAGAAGCAAAAAGAACTATCAAAATTGAAGAGGCAGTGTTAAGTCCCTTGTCTCAACCCTGTTCGCCCAATTTCACAGACGGTGATAACGTAAAACTCTCTGCTCATGGTTTTTGGTAAAGCTCATTCTGGGTGATTCTTTCTCGTCAAAAGAGTCTGCAAAGGGTTTTGACGAATCAGATCCATTGCCTAAGTAAGCTCTGGCATGAAAACTTTGCCAAGTATATTCAACAAAAGTTTCTATTGTAGAAACCCAGGAAATCGAGATTTGCACAAAATACAATAAGTTAATCTTCATTTTTCTTTAAAATGGCAGAACGTCAAGAACTTGACACTTTCTCGGTTGCCTGTCTGGAACCAGTCCTTGTTTAGAAAACATGCCGGAATGACCGAGAAAATCTTTTCAACACAGTCGCTGTTTCAAGAATCATGGTTACGCAATGCAGAAAATCAAGTGCTTCAAAGGTGGAGTACCTGGAAGGGGTGGGGCAAGAAATTTTGTGCATTTTACGGTTATCGTTGTCCAGAGTTCGCACATACTGAAAGCTCTGAAATTGAGTTCTCTGTGAAATCACTTCAAACTTTTAGGGTTAAGCATATGTGTTTGAATCTTTATTATTTACATGATCAGTTAAAAAGGCAGAGTTGAACTTCATCAACATGCAGCATTTTGTAGTAGTGTAGGTGGTGAGAAAATTAATGTACTCGCAGTTGCTTCAATGCATTGATAATACTCGGAACCACCGTTGGCACGTGTGCATACACAACGAAGTATATCCTCTGGTGTTTCGAAAGGGGACAATTATAAACCCTAAAAACCCCACCCCAAAAATGTCAACCTCTGGTGTATTCTCTCCATAGATTGTGCAGTCATAAATCACAAGCCCTATGGAACAAGTAAGTTCTATTAATCTAAAAGAGTTATGGTTATATCGCTAAAATGATAGGTTTCAGAGCGCCAAAACTGACATTTTCCAGAGCTTAGAGGTCCCAAAGCGAATTCTGGAAAATTCGTTGATATTTTGCCATTTCAATGAACATGGATAGAGTTGCTAGGCCATGCAGGTAGTAGCATTTAATTGAAGGTTAATAAAAAATGAAGCCAACAAGAATCCCCTTGGGGTTGCTCTCATTGGTTTTTAGGAATACAAAAGGTCCTCTATGCCTACTCCTACCCCAACTCCACTTTCAACTGCAGATCAATGTTTAAAATGAACCTACAATGAACCTACAATGAACCAGAAAAGTACACACAAAACTGCCCTTGCAATCACAAAGACAAGATTGATGAATCAATGGACAAATTCCAGAATAATACAGATTTGATCAAGCGAGGACTAGTGTCAATGCCACTTGATGCGGAGGGGATCCTTGTAGCACTTGGTGGCCTCTACACCCATCATGTAACTCTGCGGTTTGCTGTCGAGGTTTCTGTGGATTCCTTGATGCACGCCTTCACAATGGTTGCCAGTGAGAGCGGCCAGCACGGTGAGAGCCGACTGGTCTTGTCGGTGGTTCCTCCGACTGGACCCATCCGGTGCTATGCATTGCCGTGTGATGGAGCACTCGTACCACGGCCTTGCCAATTCGCTGTACCTGCACACCATGACATCCCACAACTTGATCAATTGCACATCAGGGCACAGGAGTGCTATAGAGGACCCCAATCCGCTGCGCAGATCAGCTATTGGAAGGCAATAAACTCCTATATCGTCAGACTTGCTAACTTGGTGCGCCTCAGAGTACCAAAATTGCGACATCCAAGTGCTCAGAGCTCTAAAAACTAGGATTGGTATAGCAAACTTGGCGTGACGCAGACTGCCAAAATTGTGACGTTCAAACGCTCAGAGCTCTAAAAACTAGGACTAATATAGCTAACTTGGCGTGACTCAGAGTGACAAAATTGTGAAGTGCTCAGAGCTCAAAAACTAGGACTCGTACAGATTTAGGGTTCCAAACGGGCACCGAAAAGTAGCAATCTCTTGAATTTTCGCCATTACAACAAATTTAGCATTCTTTCTGAAGTAATTAAAGGACCCGCATGTATTTGTAACATCAAAGATCAAAGAGATCAATTCCTAGGGTTTCTTTTGTCCCAACTTTCTTGTTAGACCCTAAGCGGGATGCCTTGCAGCCAAATCAACATCATCACAAACCCTACTAGCTCTGTTCCATTGGTTTTATGATTTGTGAGGGTCTTTGAAGAGCATTCTAAGCCGGGATCAGGGATCTTCATCAACAGGGCTGTTTAAAGCATCGGGTCTGGCGGAAAGAAACCTTACAGTATGTTCGGTGTCTCCTTCTGGATCCTCTATGGTACAAGCTAGCTAGTAGGGATCAGGGACAATTGGAAGAGGAAGAAGCTGTACTTGTGGAGAGTGAAGCCAATGCCAGAGGCGTCGCAATTGGGAAGCTGCCGAATACGCTCAACGTTCGCCCTGAAATACTCGAGCTGCCTAGGATGACACCACTGCTTGACCTGCCCGCTGGAGAGCCGGGATGCAAACCCTTTCAATTTCAAGTTCCGAAAGGTGCGGGTGAGCCCGTCCACGGTTTTGAAGCGGTCTCCTGCATCCGCCCAGTACACGAACCCCCTCTCTAGCAACACCGTGTGGATCATCACCGCCTTCCACGCATACTCACCTGCATGCCATCCACCAGCAATCAGTGTCCACAATTTAATTACATCAAAATTTTCATTGCAATATCGTTGTATACTAACTGTTGCCAACCCGCCATTGAGAGAACTTTGCTGATTTGGCCCATAAGTTCCATTGAGTTCACAAGTAGTTGAAAATTCGGAGCAAGGAAGCCATACATTCATCAAGATTTAGAGCCGAGTAAGCAAGGTATTCTTTCGTTAAATAGTACGGTTGTCATCAAGTAAATCGAAGTGTAAGAATTATGATATAACGAACTACGCGTTGGGGGACCGAATGACTGAAATTTCACCGAAGGAGTAATTGATACCATTACTCAGGTCTATTTGTGAAATTCATGTCACACAGTAATTCTTGAGTCCCTCTGCGATTCTTACGAGGGATCCAGTTTCCTGATCAAGAGAGTCCCATGTGGCAGACTTGGATTGAAGCGATACTTAGAAAAAAGATAGACTTAACAGAAAAGTGACTCCAAATACAAGCATTAGACGTACGTCAATACAGCAGGAGCATCACGGTGAAAGTAAACAATTTACTCAAGAAAAACTAAGAAAGCATCCCTATCCACGTAAATTTTACTAGATTATTTTGTTGTGCATAATTCTTCGCAACACAATTCCTTACACGCTTTAAAGTACCTACTGTAGAGTTCGTACGAAGACGTTAAGTCTCTGCCAGTCTATGAAGACACCCTGGATTGAGAGGATCCGGAACCTGACAGGAATCACAGGATCCAAAACTAATTAGGGTTCAACTGTAGAGTTTCGGATGCTCTGTAAGGAATGACACTGAAGGTGACACAGGACCCAAAACTAATTAGGGTTTAATTGAAGGGTTTAGGATGCTCTGTAAGGAATGACACTGAAGGTGCCCCAGGACCGTAGGATTTAAGGTGTAGGGTTTAAGATGCTTCGTTACAAATGAGCCGGAAGGTGCCCCAGGACCCAAAACTAATTAGGGTTTAAGGTGTAGCGTTTAGAATGCACTTGACCCAAAACTAATTAGGGTTTAATGCTTTCTTAGGAAATGGAACTGAAGGGTGCCACGGACTGACCTCTTCCGCCGTTGTACCCCAGCTTCTGATTGATGCGCATCCACTGGGGCCAGGCGTCGAAATCAAACTCCCTCACCTCGGTAGGGACACCATGCAACGCCCGCAGCTCTTCCACCACGCAGTTCAAAGCGGCGGTAGCCACGGCAGGAAACTCCTTCATGGTCCACACCACCACGGACACATTGAACTCCGATTGCAGATCTGCCACCCTGCCCAGAGACCGGAGGAGCAGCAGACCCACTTCCACATGGTTGCTGCTGAAGGCGGTCACGATGGTGGGTCGCCACGCCGACTCGGGGAACGAGGGGAGCGTTCTGGCTGGGTCCTCGGTGTCCAAGTCCACCACTTTTATGCTTTCATAATGCACATTGAAGGTTTGGAGTTCATCCGGCGATGGCTGTGGCGCGTACTGCTTCGTCTCGCCCACCACCAGATGCTTGCACTGAAACGGAACATTTCAAAACATACGGCTCAAGAACTAAGTTACGTGTGCTTGCAACAGAAAACCATGTGCAATCACCTGCTACCTTCTGAATCTTAACATTATTCAGCAGGACAAAAGGCTCCGTTTTAGGACTGTAAAGGTACGTTACCAAAGGAGCATATTTCAGAGAGGGCAAACATGGGATATTTTATGGGATATTCGAGAGGGTAGCAAAACATTTTGCGACGTCCCTTCTACCCTTGAAAACAATGAACTTAGGTCAAATATATTTATGCAATTGCCTACAACAGCTCTCTTAATGAAATTAAAGGAATTTTTTCTCTTCAACCCATTTGGCAAAAGTCCTTGCCATAAAAACTGTCACTGGACGAGTTTTGGATGCCCATCCACAACTGCAGCGGATTGACACTCATTCGAAATCTCACACGTAAGTTATACCATTTTAAGTTTCTGTCGTCTCAGCAGGGCAACTAAATACACAACTGATTTTCACTTGGTGAACGTCACATTTTGGCACGATGAAATTCGCCAAAATAATAAAATGAATCAACGTCAATTTCGAATTCCATTACTTTTGACAGTTTTCAGGACGAGCGACCAGAAACACAAATGTATGCCGGTCCTAATTTTCTCTAGACCTTTGTGCAGATGAATGCCACAATGTTTGGCGCCCAGTATTTAACCAACTTAACGAAATTGACGATGTTTTCACAGAGAGACTATCCTAGTTTTCCTTAAAGTCTCCCAGATGATTCTGCACAAAAAAGGGGGAATCATGGAAAAGCCGTAAACAGGGAGAATTCGCGGCACAAACTTTCTCTGTAAACCGGGAACCACAGTCCAGAAACCAGAGATAAAAATTCTGGATATGTTGGAGCGCTTCAAAACGGCAAAATTGTGGCAACCTCAAAAAACAAAGACTGCTGTAGATTTAGGTCTCAAATGGAACGTTGCCACAGCGGTGAATCTTCGCCAACATAACGAAATGGGCACATTGAGGGCTCGAGGGCTTGCGAATGATTCTTTACCTTCTTCGTCTTGTACATGCCGTCGCTGTCAGACTTCGAGCACTGGACGTCCGGGCGGAGCGCATCGCGAGCCATCTTGCAAACAATGGCAGTAGCGTCCGTGCCCACCCACAATTTCCTCTTCAAGCCCACACTCCTTGCGGCGTTGAAGAGCTTGTAAAGCTCGCCATACGGAAGCACTGACCGCCCTTCGCTTCCCACTCTCACCACCAAACACACGTCGAAACTCCACTTGATCGATCCGTCACTGGAATCCAAGCTCACAGGTTCTTCAGTTGCACTAGGTTGAGTTTCTGTAAGCTCATTTTCCTCCTCAAAATCCAATTTTGAGGCCCTGGATTCTTCATTGCGAATTGCGTTTTCTTGAAGGGGGGAAGGGGGATTCGGCGTTGCAGTTTTAGTTGGAGGGTTTTCATTGTGAGGAAGTATCATTCCACTTGGTTGATCTGAACCCAGTAGCCACCCCAAACTGCTTCCCTGTAGACCATTAGAATGAACTCCAAAATCGACGCTAGCAACTGTACAGAGAGCACAAAGTGCTACCAAGAATATCCCGGCCACGCCACCCGCCGTCGTGCACAGAAACCTGACCGAATCAGCTCGAAGCTTCATGATTTCTGGAGCCTTGCTTGCAAGTCGGTTACACAGATCATTTCCCCGTTAATGGATCACACCCTAAAAATTCATCACTGAATCCTAGATACCACTGGGCGTGTCTCAGCTACAAGGAAAGTAACCACCAAGCACCGTAAAACCTGGTGAATCAGAGCAGGCCACGGAACCAATACTCGCCATTTCCATTTGCACCATCTCCTTGATCCTCAACGGACCCAGAATAATTTCAACTGTTACGTCTTTTCTGATAGAAGAGAAATACGATTCTCCAGCTCCTGCCACTGGGATAGACACCATCAACAAGACCTGATACAATCCACAGAAAATAGCCAGCTAGATACGTGGTGTGTAACTCACTAATTTCTACCCCTCCTGACGGTGCTGCAACATGTTCGAAGTCCAAAAGCAAGTGAAGCTTTGAAGGTGCCGTTTCCGCCAGTACGAAACTCTTGAATTCAACATGCATAGCAAGGAAACAGCGAAGAGCTCTGAGGGACACTGCAGCAATGGAACCCAACTCCTTGACAAACAGCTAGCGAAGTCCTGGTGGAGATGAAAAATGGGAAAAAGACCTTCATGCAGTCCCCAACGCACGAAAGCTGCTTTCAGTTGTCCTAAAAGAAAGAAGTCGTGCAAACCATGAGAGAGAACAACCAAGCGCGTGATTCAAACTATTCAAAGACGAAACAAGATTCGATGACGGAATGCAACCTACTGTACTGAAGCCTGGACTTTTGACGAAGGAAACCAGTCAAGCGCGCGTCGGACAAGAGTATGTGGAGTTCAACAAATAGAAGTCATTATTGTTGGATTCAGTACTTGAGGTTCATGTGTTTTGGACCGAATATGAGAATCAATAACTGAGAGAGCGCCAATGCCAAAGAGCCCCCTGGCTGTTGCCAAACTCCTGGAAAGCTTCCCTCCAATATCAGTAACGTATATTCTAATATAGGTGCTGGACTCACGGCTGGTTGATCGGAAATAGGGCCCCAGACGCGAGACGCGAGACGCGAAGTACGCCGGACGTTAAACACCCCCCCTCGAGCAAAAGGGGCGTCAGGCGCAGTGAAGGCCCTTCTACCCCTCCGTTCCCTCCGTCCGTTCCCTTCGCTCCCTGCCTTGGCTCCTCTTCTCTCCTCTCTCCTGCTCCCTTCCTTGACTCCTATCCTTTGGCCACAGGTTTCTTCAACCTCAACCTCGTGTCTTTGCCTTTATCCCCTAATTGTTCAAGGCACCAAATTTTCGCGTTTCAACTATTGTGAAGTTAAATAAAGTCTTAAAAATCAATTTTCTTTTCCTATGTGATCTCTAACATGTTTAGTTTGAATTTGTACGGTTACAATTCAAAAAAAATTGATTCAACTTATCAAAATGTTGGCTTGTGTTCAATTTAGAGCAAATCTCAAGAAGTTAAAAACAAGCCTTAAGCATTTAGGGGTTAAATGTTTTCTTTTGCATCAAATGTTTAACTTAAAATTTCATTTCAAATACTTTTTGATTACCATTCATTCCAAAAGCATAGTTACAATCTTCATCAATATTTTATTAAAACGAATTCAACCATAGGATTCTTTGGTTAACTTGTTCAAGTACATTGTTCTAAGATTATAAAATGACTTTTACTACCAATTGCAAGTTCAATGTACCAAAATTTAACTTTAAACGTAGGCTTCACTAGCCCTTCTAAAAGGTGAAGGCTTTTGTATTTCAACATTTTAAAAAAAGAAATATGTATACGCTATAACTTATCCATGTAGTCAATATGTTGGAAAAGTCAATATGTTCAAAAATCTTTCAAATTTCTTTTCACATATGAAATCTACAAAGTTGGTCACCTCAAAAATATATGAGGTTGTAAGGCCCAACATGCACAAATCCAATCAATTTACGGCTTTCTAAAATCTATACTATAATTTTTTTAAATAAATTTCTTATGTGATTTTTTTTCCACAATCTAGTGTATTTGAGGCTCATTTCCAAGAACCCTCAACACTACGTGAAGTCAAGATTGCAATGGATAGCATTGCACAAAATCTTGAATAGAAAAATCATAATCATCCATTTGTAAAATCAAAATTTTAATGCTAAATTAAACTTCAAATAGAGTTTTGCAAAATATAAACTATTAAAAATAGAAAGTTGGTTAGGTTTTATTTAACTTCACAATATTTGAAACGTGAAAATTTGGTGCCTTGAACAATTAGGGTTCAAGACAAAGATACAAAGTTGAGGTTGAAAAAATCTATGGCCAAAGAATAGGAGTCAAGGAAGGAAGGGAGCAAGAGAGAGAGGGAGAAGAGGAATCAAGGTAGGGAGGAAGGGAACAGACGGAGGGAACGGAGGAGGAGCAGGTCCCACTGCGCCTGACAAGCACCTCGAGGGGGGTTACTCGTGGCAGTAGGCTCCAGATTAGGGGTTGTCACACCACTTCCGAAGCCCTTCTCATTCTTCGATATCGTCCACTTGGCGTGCGGGGAAAGGCAGGTCGTAGCTAGCGGAGTCATTCTTCGATAATTTTGAGTGTCGTACCTTCTCCTCCGCAGGTGAAGAAACGGCACTTGCTCCTGTTTTCTTGAGGAATATTTTACATCTTCCTCCTTGGTTTCACCGTGGTCCTGTGCTACTTTCACCTCAATCCTCACCACTCAACTCCCTCCTCAGTCCTCAACACCGCAGTAAGATAACAGAAAGAAGTTGAATGCTTCCAGAAAACCTACTTGCAGGTAAATCTCTTTATCGTATCTTCATTCTCCACACTAGTTGCCTTCAAAAGGGGTGTCACACCGCAGTAAGATTGAGATACTAGACAAACAAAGCTCGTGACTAGATTGCTTGTGATTCGAAGGCTCCGATCCTGCTCCCTACACATTTGTTGCTTTTGGTGGAGGACCACACATGTGTTTGGGAAATGAATTTGCCCAGACAGAGATCTTGGTGTACTTGCACTACCTAGTGTTGAGCTTTGAGTGGGTTTAGGAAGATTCCACATGCCTAACATCCGTCTATCGAGTAATTCAAGAGGAACAGTTGTGCCCTTGTTTCTCCTCAAAACTAATTTGTTCAAGGGGGATACTGAATGTGCTAAGAGCACCACCACCTGTCCTCAAAAACGGATGGCCCCTTAAGAGAGGCCTCCAAATCCACCCCACCCGTCCTCCAAAACGGATGACCTCTTAAGAGGCGCCTCTTAGAAATGAACTTTGGCCTCCATATGAGGGTGGTTTTGTAGGCCTCAACTTGGCCTCTAAAACAAGAAAAGACAAGTCCCACGTTGCTCTCCACGATTCTAACAAGTGGTTCATGCCGAGTTGTCATACTCTGGTTGGAAGTCATATGGCCTCTTAAGAGGCCATGGGTGGGGCAAGCCTGGTCGCTGGCTGCCAAACCTGACCGAGCCCGAGGTCGAGGCTGCCTGCATTTTGCAGGACCGGTGGCCTTGCTCTAAAGATCACGGCCTGGGAGAACTTTGTGAGCTTGGAGAACTCTGGAGCTGCGGGCGGGAGACGAAGAGAGAAGATGGGATGGGAGGGACTCGGGGACGGACGGAGGCCTGGTCTGGGCAGGGCAACGCGGGCAGAAGGCTGCGGGCGGGGGGGACGGGAGGGTGGTGGCAGGGTAGCGCGGGCAGAGCCCCACGCGACGAGTACCCTTTCGCTCGAAGGGGGGTAAACGTCTCAGACTGTGCACGTGGCATCGAACGAGATGTCCTGCCGAAGCTGCTATGAAGCTACGGTATTCGAATTCGCATACCGTAGCTTCGTAGCAGCTTCGGCAGGACCCTGTAACCGTGTGCACCCTGTCCAGAAGGTTCATTTCCTTGGACTTGGAGAGCACGTCAAGCAAGAGTGCACTGGCAAGAAATACAAGCTTCCTCCCCCCCGGTTTTCATTTCTCCTCATTTTCCCTTGCGTTGTTCCGTCTGTCCTTGCATTTCTCTTGCGTTCCTCACATTTTGCTTTGTTTCCGTGTAATCTTTCTTTCTTTTGGCTTGGGTCTGTGAGCCTCTAAAGCATGGCAGTACACTTCACCTTCGCTGCTTCAAAGGCTCTCAAATCCGTTCCGTGTGTGGAAAATTCCATGTCGCTCCTTGAATTGAAGGATGCGATTGCTGCACCACTTGTGGCGGCTTTGAAAGGGAAGAAACTGAGGGAGCTGTTTGACTTTAGGGTTTATGACGCTGATACAAAGGAGGAGATTGTAGGTGCAAGTGCTAGGGTTAGAAAAAATGCTTCTGTGTTGGTGAAGAGAGTTCCAGCCCATGTTCTTTCTCAACAAAATCAACCACCTGTTGTTGTTTCTAGTAGAGGTTTGAAAGCTGTTAACAAGTGTCCAGAGAACGCTGTCTTTGACGATGGTTTTGGAGAAGATGTCTATTCTAGGTCTTCTGTGAGCACAGTGAGTGCTTTGAGTAGTGACAAAGTGGAAAACATTGGACAAGAAAGTAGAAGACGTAGCAAGGAAGAAGAAGCGAGTGTCATTGCTGGTGATTTTAGAGAAGGTGTCTGTTCTAGGTCTACTGCAAGTGTCGTGAGCAGTGAGGAAGTAGACAAAGTTCGCAAAGAAATTAGAATAAGTAGAGAAAAGGAGATGGAGACTGTGGGTGATATTCCAAAAGAATTCTTGTGTACTTTGTGCAAACATATTATGAAAGATCCAATGTTGATTCCTTGTTGTTGCAACAGTTTTTGTCACAATTGTATTAAGGTTGTATTAGTTGGGGAGAAAAAATGTCCCAACTGTGAGTCTTCAAGATGCAGTGAAGCAGATTTACTTCTCAATCGGCACCTCAAGACCATGATTGATGCTTTCTTCAAATCCAACCCAAGTGTGTCGTCAAGCGGATCATGTTCTTCCCAAACAATTTCTTCACAAGTTGTTGCAGGTGATTTGCAACCGAAAACTCCTCACAAGATGTTTTCAAATCAAGATACTTATGTTTCTCAAACAACTTCTTTACAAGTTGTGGGTGATTCGCAACCAAAAACTCCTCACAAGATGTTTTCAAATCAAGATACTCACGTTTCTAAGAGCATCAGAAGTGGTTCGATTGGAAAGAGAAAACCGTTTATTGTTTCACTAGGTGGTGACTCAAAACGTACTAAAGCATTGTAGGGCATTAGGAAAATTTAGGGCAGATGGGTTTTAGGACACTGAACACAATGAAAAACTCCTACCTTAAGCCCACATGATTGTAAGAGCGACACAAAGGTTGAGCTCACAAAGGTTGAACTGATGTCTAAAGACATTGGGCAAAAAAATTTGTTCAAAACTGCACATCAACCCCCACGATTGCAGATTTTACATCAAATCCACATGATTGCAAGAATGACACAAAGGTTGAACACCTTATATATTAGGTATCTAGATACATTAGTCAAAAAAAAATAATGTAGTGTATGTACGTGATTCTCAGTACATACTCTATTTCATATAATACCACCTTGCACTTACTTTCAATTAATTTTAGTTATACAGAAAGACAGAGATAGCTACCACATTGCGTGGCCAAAGGATGTTTTGCATTGAGAAGTTGTTGGAGTTCCATATATGAAGCTCTAATTGACAAAGATCAACACAAAAATTGTGTTAGTGCAAAAAGCTTTGATGTTGCCTTTATAGTATAGGAGGAGCAAACTCAACTTGAAGTGCAATCAATGTAATTCAATTTTTCCTAGATAGGTGACTTCAATTAGCATATAAATGACACTTAGCATGTAGTTAACTCATTTTCAACATATAAGTGGTAGTTTTATAGAGTTTGGAGATTTGAAGTAGAAGATATAATCAATCAAAGTTGCACTTGATATTCAAAGGTACTTTGAGTTTGAAAATTTGAATGTAAACTTCTTGGTGGGTATTGTACATCTCCAAAATCAATATGTACCTATTCTATTCAATCTATTCAACAATCTTTTTGCCCCTTCATAACTTTTGCATATTATATCTAAATGATGCGTTTCTTCATGCATTGAAATTCCCTATCACCTATCAAAAAGAAAACTTATAAATTTCACCAATTATAATAATAAAACTATCCACAATAGAAAAAGAGGTGATTTTGGATGTCCCTACTTCATACGTGATTAAAGTTTCTAAGTTAGTGTATGTTGCAATCTTCATCCGAGTGATGAAATTATTTGTGGATTGTGGATAGAGCAACATTTATTCATTGAAATTTATGTACATCTATCTAAATATGTGTGAAGTCATCCTTCTTTAAAAAAAATATGAGTGATTTCATCCATTCAAGTTTAGAGAATATTTTGCAAAAATAATCCCAGCATTTTCTTCTAGCAATAAAATTGCCTCAAAATAAATCCCTATATTTGACCAATTTTTAGTATTATACAATAATTTTTTAAATAAAAAATATATAATTTATCTTTTTGAAAAATTGTGAGTCTTTATCTTAAATTACTATACACTGAAAAGTGGCATGCAATTTTGCCCTTGCCTCACTCCACTCAAAAAGTCCCTAGCCATCAATCTCAATAGGAATAAATTCCCCCCTCCTCCCAATGTCGTTGATTTAGTATACAAAGGATAGTGGTACAATATACAAAGAGAACATTCGATTTGTCCATCCCACCCTCCAAACCAAACCAAACCAAAAAAACACTTTGATACAAATATTCTATATGGAATACATATGGTTACCTAACATGATACAATATATATATACTACATTGTCTTGTATCGATTGCAATTTTGTAACTTTACAAAAAAATATAAATATGGAGGGACATTCAATCTTTTAGAAACAACATACATATTCATTAATTCAAGTGAGTGAGAGTTCATTTGTATACCAACTTTGTCACTATACTATACTACACACTCCAAAGTGCTATTCACTTCCACACCCAAACTATGAGCCTTAGTTAAATGTTTAATGATAAATCTAATTAAACTGCTTTAGGAGTATTGATTTGATACCTTTAGTTTGCAATTTTTTTGATATTGATAGAGGTTTGTTCTTCTTTAGAAATAAAAAGATGAAAAATCCAAATTACTAAAACTACTTTTCCAATTTAGATTCCAAAATAATTTTTAATTTTTTAAAATATATTTTAAAAATAACTTTTTCATAGTAGAAGTATAGAAAATTCAACATAGATGCAATTTTTATGTAATCTATTTCATAAACAAGCTTGAACCTATACTAATGTTGGCACATAATAGTAAGGAATGCTCTCATACACAAGAAGATTAACTCCAACTATTTTTCTATAAATGGCATACATGAAAATCATGTTGATTTAACTACAATAACTTTAAAAAGTCAAATAGAATGACACTCAAATTATATACCTTCAATAGTATACTTTATATATAATAGACAATTTACTTTTGTAGTTATGAATTGTTCATGCACAAGATTAAAAATACTTTATGATAATATATTCCCCCATATAAAGTTGATAGTTTTCACATACATAAGATAAAAGTGCTAACGAGGTAGGTCTTTGGTGTATAGATTATAAAGCATTCTAATGGTTTAAAAGCTCTTCTATGCAATCTCCTATTTAAATATTAGCTAAAGTGTACATATGATAAAAAAACACTCCCGCAAAAATTAAACTCCTCAAAGAAATAAAAGTAAACTTTAAAATAGAATTGAAATAAAATTCAAATAAATGGTAAACCTAAGAATAAGCATCACGGAATCTATAGTCCATTAATCTAAGCTAACTTACATATTAGTAATGGTATAATATTAGCCAAATCTTACATCAAACATAAAATTCAAAATTCAAAATAAAAATAAAGCAAAATTTTAAAATTACAATCTAGTACATGATGGGATAGTCAAATAAAGTCACTTGGCAATCACATAGTTGTTGCTAAGATCTAAAATGTCAATCGAAATATTAAATATGTACAATACACATTGAAATTCATTTTGAAAAAAATAAGATATGCAAGGAACAAAATTATATAGTGAAGATTTATACAATTCATTCAATAAAGTTCTTGGTATCAATATATTGTTGTCATAGTATATTAAATGACCTACAATCTAAACAAACGTACTATATAGGCAACCCTTATAAACTAATATGTCAAATTCAAAAATACAGCCATAAAAATAATTGTTTTGGCTATTGAATACAAATTATAATAATTTGTACTAATTGTGTATTACAACAAACATCTTTAAATCTATTCAAAATAGATGCATAACAATTCAAATTGTAACCTATAGATGATCTATGATTGTAAATGACACCTAAGTCTTTGATGCATTAAGAATCTTCAAATTCCATTCACATAAAAATTATCTACATTTTTCTCTATATACGAGCGGTTGGCGCTTGCTATGCTATGCATTCATCATTAGAATTTTATAAGAATTTTTAGGTATTAGATAGAATGCAGAGCAAAAGTTTCAATAAATCTTCAAATAAAAATGACTAAAATCTTTGTATAATTTTTTTATAAGTAAGCATATACTGAAATGTACAATAGAAATTTATTGAATGATGAATGAAACATATGCAATGGTAAATACTATAAAAGATATACATACATTAGAATGCATTAGACATTTGATTCAATTGTTATAAAAAATGGCAACCCAAATTGAAGAATTGAAAGGAAAAAATTATAAATCTCAAAAACTTTGTGAACAACTTAATTGTTGTAGAATCCAAAATTGCTTCAATTGAATAAATTTCTCAAAATCATTTAGTAATATCAATAGAAAATTGAAATCATGAAAGCTCAAAGCTCACAAAAGCACAAAATCATAGAAGTGCAAAGAAGTATAAAGCCACAAGAAGCAATGAATTTGCTACTTCTATAATATCATCCTATGGATCCTCTTTAATATCACCTTAATTGCAACCACTATATTATTTCTATAATATCATCCTTTGTAAATGTGATATTACAAAAGTGATTGTGAACTGCTACTCTATTTTTGTAATATCACATTGTGTGAAAATACGATTTCTATGTATGCATGATTGAAAATATTATTACAAAATATTTAAAATAATTATTTTAAAGACTTATTGAAATCATTATCATGCATTCTATTCAAATATATCAAATTTTTACTAATATGTGATACAATGAATGCGTAGCATAGCAAGTACGAGCCCCTAGTATTAATAGTAGCATTTGTGATATTACAGAGGGACTTATGATTTTAGTAGTATGATGATTTTTTTGAAGCACACATATGTCAATTTTTTACAATGCCAATGGAGGTGGGTCTTAAATGGTGTACAACAACATGTAGCAAAATATTAAAGTCATTAAGGCTCAAAAAAGAAGCATGGGCAATTTTTGGAGTGATTATGAAACCGGCCTCAACAACTAAATTAAATCCATGGGATGGTTAGCTTTAGAATTCATTTACTTCCAAACTATAATTGCTTTTTGCCTCAAGTTTTTTAGGATTGTAGTACACAAAGGACACTACAACATTCATATTTGCTCATTTGGATTTTCTCCACTCATTTCAACATATGGTGCACGGACTGAAACTGAACACAACATAGACCTCGACATAGGTCCAATTTTTAAAGTGACTATAATATATTTAAATTTATCAACATTCTTCAATGGACATAGGGGACTTTTGTATGTGCAAAACATTCTAAATAATTAATGAAGGTGGTTGCATTGAGTGGATTCCTTGATAATTTGTATATTAACCATTGGATTGAATTGCAAGTACCTATCCTTGGTGGTTAGAATTAGTAAATAGTATTTCTAAAAAATAAATATTAAAATTTTTGGAATAGTATAATTATATATTCATAAATATTTGAATGAAAAAATAATGAAATTTTCTATTTTAAAGAATATGTTGACTAATGAATTAAAGTTGGTAAATGAACAAAAAGTAGCATGTTCCAAATACATATATAAAATCTTCATTTTTTCATTCATTTAAATGTTTGTAGATTCTCATGCTAGTTTTCTTATATCTATATAGTATAGATTTGTTGAACTTTTCTTTGCATATCTTTTGTAGTTTAAGGGGCACAATTATGTTTCCTTTCAAAAACCAACTTTTTCAATTCAAAAAAGATCCTTCAAAAAGTAATCAAAATAAACATCTAAAAAACCACCATAATTAGAAGTTAACATTTATAGTTGAAAAAAAAATTCATGAAAATTACAAATGTTCAATCCAAAGTTAATTTTAAAAGGGAATTTCAATTTTTGGTTTCAAATTTTATTGAAAAATACTCTTTAGTGTAGTTGTTGATCTAAATATGTGAATATGATCTAGAAATTGTATTTTGCAATTTCTATTTGAAAGTCATCATTATATTATTGTTCTAAGCTAAATTTTTAATTTTATAATACATCTCTACAATTTTAAACATTTGGACTATCTCTAGTCTTCTAGGGATTAAACCTTAAATGACACAATCCTATCACTAAGGTAATCAACCTAAAATAAATGGGTAGTTACATTCTTTATTACCACAAGTTTCTTTAATCCCTAAAGTTCCTTCACTATGTTTTCACCAAAAACGCTCCAAAATTGCCATTTCTAGTACAAGTACAAATTAAATTTTTTTGACACATATAACCATAGGAACTTGTAGTATGTTGACTTGAGAACACGTGGTAAAAATTTCAGAAATTTCCACCTCGTGGATTGCAAGATAGAAGCATTCAAATCCACTAAAATCATTTTTTTTGCCCTTCAAAAAACAAGGCAGCTGCACTTCACAAGCTCACTTTCCTATGAAAAAATGTCCAAAATGGTGGTTAGTCTTTGGATTCTTTTTCCTAGACAAGTTGGTCACATGCTTGAAAAATTTCAGATCATTTAGAATTGTACAACATATAGGAAAAACATAGTAAGTAGACAGTAGTAGAAAATGATTCAAAATATTAAATTGTTAAGGATTTAATTATGGAATTGGAAAATGCCAATCCCAATGGTTGAAATGTTGTTGTAAACAATCTACATCCTATGGTTTTATTTTTTTCAAAAAATATTGAAAATTTAGTAAGATAAAGGACTTCAAAGTTTATTTTAGAATAGAGAATCCATAATTGCCTGCAAACAAGAACTACTCATAATTTTCATCTCATTCATCAAAATGGAATGATTCACAGCTTTGCACGTATATATAACTCTAAGAAACCAATTTCAAATTTTTGTTTTAAAAAAAATGATTTTTTTAATCTGCCCGTATTGCCTGGCCGATGAAAAAAGTAACATAGTTGGCCATAACTTTTGACTCGTATTTCCAAATGTCATGAAATTTGATATGTTTGAAAGATTTTCCTTGTCCCTACCTTCTATTAAAATTTCAACCTAAAATATGCAAATTTCTAGTCACATGTACTTGTCCAAAATTTCTATACAATCCCAAAATGCATGCTGAAAAAAGTGGCTTTGATAAAATAAAATATTCTAATAAATTAGATAATAAAAATAAAGTATATATTAATAATAATAATAAAATTATTGAAATTAGATACCAAATTCGAAAATATTGTAAAAAAAATATTGAAATAATAAAAAAATATTCATATTTAATAAAAATATTAAAGTCATTTATTGAACACTTTTAGTCTTCACTTTCCTTATTGGGTTAATTTATGCATTCAGAACATCCATACTCAACATTTTTTGCAACTAAGCATGTTTACTATTATTAAAATTAACTTGTTTCTATCAAATTTGATTAACAAATGAAAGGGGATTCTAGTGCATTGTAGCATGCATTATTTGGAAACCATATGAATAAATTATGAGCTCTCAAAGTATTGTCTAAATAGTGACACTAGACTCTTACTCTCGAGCTATGAGCATCTACAACTTGTATCTTCAATATTTAGGTTTTTATATAACTTATTACATTTTTTCCGAATGTAGGATAATAACATCTAATTGTGACCATTTTGCAAAGCTCTCCCATCTAAATTCTTGACTATAATGTACAACCTCCATCAATGAGAGTTTAGGTCTAATTTTAGATACAATTATTTTTAGCTTTTTGGAAATTTATAGATTATTCATAATGCATTTTAAGAGAATCTAGAATTTCCAATAATGGAAACCATGCTCAAATCCTTATTCAAAGACATTTAGGTATTGTTACCTCAAGTGTTACATTTTGAGCATTGATGATTATGGATGTACATAAGTTAAGGTATATGTATCCAAAATGGCATCTTATCACTGGTACCCAATTAGTGTGCCTTCTTTGCATTTAGTGTGATAAAATTGTACAAAGAGTGGAATTGGGGTTTGAAAAGGGTGAAATTGGATTGAATAGTCATTGTTTTACAATTTTGAAGAGGACCTCTATGTGATTTAAACACATGGACAAAGGTTCCTTTATTATTCCACCATTTGAAGAGACACTTTTGGTTTACCATTGCAACTATATAGAGAGTCCACAAAACCATAGTAGAATCCAAAAGGATAAAAATAGTCCTCCCTAGGGAACAATGTGAAGCTATATGTTTTTGTTTTCATCACCTACAATGTGTTTTTTTTTTTACTAAATTTTTTTACTAGGTGTTGATTGAACTATGTGTGAAAAACTCTCAAATGGGTTGTTTGAAAGTAGGAATATCATAAATGATGTCATGCTCATCAATGGTTACAATGTACATGCTCTTGACATTTTATAGCATAAATGACAATAGCATTACATTGTAACCGTTTAAGGACCTAGCATAGTTTGTCTTCCTATCTCATTGTAGCAAAAAAAAATTGTGAAACCAATCCATTTAAATTTATGCAATGATCTAAAGGCTCTACAATGTGTATACATTAGGTGGATACATCCAAAATCACACTTTGCCTAAAATTGCACTTTTCTTATGTTGAAAAAACGATTTTAGAACATCCACCCAAAAAACTTTGACCCTTCATTATTTTGCATATAAATTCCAAATGTCGTGTTCTTTGGTGTGTTAGAAGCTCCATTCACTTCTCAACAAGAAAATATCAAAATTTGACCACTAGTAACTAAAGTAGACGGTTCTAAAAGTACACAAACTTTACAATTGCCCACGTCTTCAAATTTCCAATATTTCTACATGTTGCTTTTTCATAGCTTTAGCAATGTACAAACAATGTACATTTTAGGAGGTGGGCAATTTTAGAGCCCTATGCCATTTCAACTTCAAAATTTTATAACTAATTCTACAATTCTCCAAAATAAATACAAAATGACTTGGAGTAGATCATGGTTGTCATACTGGACAAGTTACTATTCATTTTTCATCCTGTAGGACGAGTTACTATTCATCAAATGTACTTGAGAGGTACATTTGATGAATAGTAACTTGTCCTACAGGACAAGAAATGAATAGTAACTTGCCCAGTATAACAACCATGGAGTAGATGCCGATTCCTCTTGTCTTTCAAGGAAAATTTACTAAAAAATATTTCAAACAACTTCACCTCTCCAAAATTCAATATTAGCTTTTAAATGGGCAATTTATGGACCTCCTACCTTGGACACAATAGTAAAGAGTGTTGGTATGGGGTACCTACCTTAACCCCTAGAGTCCCAAGGCCTTTTTTCCATCAAAACCTATTCAAAATTGCCATTTCTGTTGCAAAGAGCCCCCCTTCCTTTTTCATATCTAACTTTAAGATCTTTTACTACACTATTGATTTAGATTTTTAGATTTTTGTGACACTTAACTTAAAATTTTTACACTATTGATTTAGATTTTTAGATTTTTTATGTTGAGCTATTAATGGTTTAATTATCCTGAAAAAAATAAGATTGTCCATAACTTTCTCATTACCAGTCCAAATAGAATGAATCATAGCTTCAAATGCAGACAAAAATATAATCTTTGAAGAAAAAATGAAAAATGAAAAGAATTCAACTTTTTGTGATATTTTTTGGATTGCCCCTCGAGTTGTTTTTTGGACATGTGGTGGTATAACTTTTGTTTCAAGGCACTAATTAAAATAAAAATTATATTCCTATAAAGCTATTTTGATTTCCTATCTTCTTAAAAAAATTCCAAAAAATCATGTAAAAAATTGAGGTCACACGAGCCTACCTGAAATCCCAAGAGTCCCCCATAGGGACATTAGGATTTTAGGGGTTAAAGATATGTTTGCACTTAGTGTTAAAGAGTGTTGTTAATGAGAGTCTTATCAGACCTACTTTTGGACCAGATTCACATTGCAAACATCACCCCTGAAAATACATTTACACTTAGTGTTAAAGAATGTTATTACTGAGAGCCTTAGGAACAGATGTAGACCTACTTCTGGACCAGATTCACATTACAAACATCACCCCTAACACCAAGTGCAAACATACCTCTTTACTTTACCTTACCTTACCTTACCTTGTGCCCAGGAGCCTCTCAGTAGCCTGAAGCTCCTATTCGCCCACCTCAGCCTGGTACCCCAATAATTCATTTCATGTCATCGGGCACTAAATGTTAGAAAGGGCGCCCATGTGGTTGAGGGGGGCTCCTTTCTGGCTTGGCTCGCTTTGTTTAGGCGAAGGCCTGCCTGCATGTTCGGAGGCTGCGGCGATGGAGGACGGAGTCGCCACGATCCGTGGAGCGCAACCCTAGCCTGGATTTCGGGACCAGGACACTCGCAACGGACCCCACCAGCGCTGACGACGACAACCACCTCGCCTTGGCCTGCCGGAATCTTCTTCTTCGAGCTCCTAAGCTGCAGCAACGAGGGAAACCGGCGTGTCACTCTCCTAAATTAAGGTAACCTCACCGAAGGTGCCACGCGCTCGAGTAGAGTTTCTCTTTATGAGAATGCAAACAAGTGTATCGGTTCCTTCGTATTCGCAATTGCAGGGGGATTCTTAGGCACCAAAGTATGCCTCATTTGGATACTGTATGCAGAAGTTATGAGAGTGCCAGGTTGACCTAAAACCGAAACGCGTTTGTTCTAGCTGGTGTTGAGGTGGCGAACATTGGCTAAATTGATATGTAGTGTTAGATCCATCAAGGTCACACGTTTCTTCTCCATCTGTTGCGACATTACATTACATTGCAAGGGAATTCTTACGCACCAAAATATGCGTCATTTGGATACTGTATGCAAAAGTTATGAGAGTTATGAGAGTTCAAAGTTGACCTAAAACAGAAACGAGTTTGTGCGGGTGTTAAGGTGGCGAACATTCGCTATTTTGATATGTAGTACTAGATCCATCAAGGTCACAACGAGTCTTCTTCATGTGCTGCATCATTGCTGCACTGCTACCTACATTCCTCTGCCTCGGAGGTGTTAGATGTGTAGTGGAGAGTTGCATTGGCTGCTTGTTGTGAATTTTTAGGGTGACATATGAGTATTCTAGTGTGAAATCTTGGTTTGGAAGCTTACTGAGGTGGAATAGTCTGTGGATTTGGTTAGACTCTTGTTGTGCAGAGTTTGAAGGATGGTGCTCTTTACTGTCGTGAAGAAAGACGCTCTTAAGGCGATTGATGGCCAGAAGCCCGGCTCCTGTGGATTGCGCCAAAAGGTGCATATACCTGTAGTTTCTTACTTTAGTAAATTTCGTATTCTGTAAATAAGATGGTGGTTTTCGTTGTCCAGATGTTCTACGTAAGTAACTTACTATTTGTTTGAATGGAAAAAGACAACCCGTGGCTTCTGCCAATGTGCCTATTACATTAGACTTTTCAAATTGGGGAGTGTAATATTCCGAGTCCAGCAGTTTCAACGAACTTGTCCAGTTCGTGAATTGTGATTCCCACAAAAGCGTTGGATTTGTGATTTTTTAAAGTCCGAAGGGTCCAAATTGGGGTGCCATGCTTGCTTAGCAGTTTTGAGGAGGTCTTTTGAAGACTTTTTTAATTTCCCAGTTTATGCATCTGTAAATCCGTGGATCCTCTTAGGATTAGTGCAGCAAGTCATTGGCTAATGAGTTCACTTGGCTATTTCAGTTGTCAGTGTTTGGATTTTGCACGCCATTGCATTTTGATATAGTTGGCAACTTTAATATCATTTGGATCGGTTGTATGTAGGTGACAGTGTTCAGGGAAGACCATTATCTTGCCAACATTGCACAGTCCACGTTCGATGCTCTTCCTTCAAAGAAAGTGAAAGGTGCTACACTGATTCCACTTGAAATGAACATATCGATATTCTGCAATATCCATTTTCAAACAATCAAATAGAGTTCGGTGAATAGAATGTCTCCTTCTGTCGTCTCTCTAGCATTTCTTCTAATGTTTGATTAGTCACAACTGACTCATCCATTTTAATATTATATCTACAACATGAATGATATTGATAATAGTACCGCCTCATTCTGGAAATAACATGTCTAGCAACTCGAGTAGCTTGACAATGTTATTTCTCATAAGAAGGCTCTACTTTCACAATATCTAGGTAGTCCATCCGCATCTATTGTTGCTTCAACTGGTGGACTTGAAATATGAGATCAATACAGAGTACGAGGATAGAGATGTAATAGTATTGATGAGGTAGAATAATGAACTGAATACGGAGCTTAGTGGAGAGGAGACAAGTACTATGTAATGGAAAAGGTGCGCTTATCCCTTATTAAGTGCCCACGCCAAAATTCGAAATTTCACTTGGAACTAATACTTGATTATAGTAACTTTCAAAGCATGGTTTTGTCGTTCTTCTTTAGAGTGGGATTTCAAAATTAGGGTATGATTTCTACTTTCTCTTGATACATTTCGGAATCTTGAAGCTTTGTAACTCCTGTATGTAACTATCAACTCTTATACATATGGAAGCGAATACTTTTGGCCTTTTGGGCTCTAAAGGTGATGTTGTCTGGCTATGGCGGTAGGGCAGGCCTAGCTTCTATAACCTACTCTTTTGCACGAGGCCCTACTGAATAGAAGTGGATATGAGTGTCAGCAGAAGTTGGGTTCAGGGCAAGGGAGAAGTCATGTCAGGGCCGCACAGGCAAGTGAGCCGGACTAGCAGATACTGAACAGGTAAACGATGTTTTTGCGAACTAGGGGAGAATAAACTGTGCACAGCGATATATTTGTTATTCGTCTAAACATATCCTTCCATTTTTGATGGAACTCATCTTGTGAACGCAATTCATAATACACCAGGGTGTCGCTAGTTTGAAATGGAATACCAGTAAGGTTGTAAAATCCGAACATAACTATCATTGAACTAAAAAATCCAAAAGACTTCACTTGTTTCTTACAAGGTCTCATCTGAGGAACCCTGTTTCAATTGGTTCCTATACAGCTCGACCGTCAGCAGCTATATTTTGTTGCTGAGATTAGCAGGAGTTATGGCGAAATCGGGAAGCACTACTTCCTGTGGGAGCAAGCACACCACCTATGAATCATATGACAATGGGCGGACCAAGGTGGTCTTTGTCATCACAGCTGTATGTTTATGTACATGCATCTATGCATTCTCCCTTATATTCATCAGCACGAAACCTTGTTGGAACACCCTGTGTGAAAGGCCTCTCTGTGAAGGTGGCAATGCAACCATGACAGGTAGTCACTTGCAGAGACATGATGTAGCTAACATTACGACCCTGGAGCCCAACTGGAAGCCAAAGAACACGAGCTTGGCCAGAATAGTCTTTGGCATTGCGGCGTCAGCCAATTTGTGGAAACTCCGCAAGCCTTACGTGAAGGAATGGTGGAAACCAGGCAAAATGCGCGGGTATGTCTGGTTAGAGGAGCCCGTGCTGAACGAGACCGGTTGGGGAGTTGATGTCCCTCTTTACCAGATCTCTGCCAACACTTCCAAGTTTAAGTACACGCACAAGGTGGGTAGCCGCTCTGCGATTCGTCTCGCACGCATCGTGACGGAGATGTACAGGTCAGTGTCATGAAATTAGCCACAATGATCGTGGTTATAACTTTGGAAAGAGTCCACGTTTTCTTGAAAAACATATAAGTTGTCATTCATATATATTGTCATTCATTTAAATTGGCAAAATCATCTTATTTTGATAACTTCATCATCTTTACAAAATCGATTTCTCCATTTCTGCGATTTACTCTCCTAAAATTAAGGACTGGTACAGATTCAACCTCTCGAAAGTGGATTGGTTCGTCATGGGAGACGACGACACTGTTTTCTTCACCGACAATCTGGTCAGAATGTTGTCGAAGTATGACCCTACAAAGATGTACTACATTGGGAGCCAGTCTGAGAGCCATTGGCAGAACACGGAGTTTTCATATGGGATGGCGTTTGGTGGGGGTGGGTTTGCTATTAGCTTCCCGCTTGCTAAAGCGTTGTCAAAGATGCAGGATGATTGCTTGAAGAGGTACCGATTGAGATTTGAGTCACTTAGGAAATTTAATATTTTGAGTCGCTCTGGCCGTACAGGGCCAGGAATATATGATTTGAAATTTTCCAATTCGGTTAATCATATTATGCAAAATATAATTCAGTTGGGGTCAAATTTTATATCACCATAATTAGTGAAAAACGTTGTATCTCTTAGTCCAGAAAAAGTAAATGAAAATTAAACAAAACAAAAGCCTCCATATGACCAATTCATAACTTATTAAAGGACAGGAGACCCAACTTGGTCCTCTTGGTCCTTTGGCCTTTGGTCCTTTTGGGGGTATTATTGAATTGTTTAGGAAATTCTAAACCACCATACACCAATTGTAAATGTTAAGAATGTAATACTAGTGATAAGTGGTTTGAGATTTATCTCTAAGTTGGTCGAGATACAATATTAAGTTCCAGTAGGATATGATTCGAAATCATGTTGTCTTTTGAGTGACTTCATGCCTAGCTTGTGGAGAATGTGTTTTAGTTGAGTGATAAATGAAGGCAGGCTATCATAGAGTTGTTAGTGTTAAAGATTCTGTAGTTGGCAAATTGATTAGTTTAGGTCTAAATCTTCTGTTTTGTGCCATTTGGGAGACCAGGTATCCGCAGTTGTTTGGAAGCGATGACCGGATGCACGCTTGTATTACGGAGCTCGGAGTTCCCATCATCAAGAATCGGGGCTTCCATCAGGTAATTAAAAGGATCAAACAGGTTACCTCAAACAGGTCCATTCCTTCTAGCACGCTTTTTTAGTGAAATGCGACACAATTGAATGATGCAACTTCTGACCAAGTTAAGGGTTCTTCTTTCAATAAACATAAAAACTTGAAAATGTTGCTTGAATGTGGACCAGTTTTCTGTTGATATACTTGAAGTATACATGAACTTGAGGCAAAGCCTTTATGTGTGAGAAGAAGAAAAGAAGAAAAGCTACCCTAATTGCTAGGTCAATGTCTAATGTATTAATGGATGAACTGCCAGTTTGACATTTTCGGAGATCCACTGGGGCTGATGGCGGCGCACCCTTTGACACCCTTGTTATCAATCCATCACTTGGATGTAATAGCCCCAATTTTTCCGAACATGAGCAAGGTTGCGGCAGTGCAGAGGCTAATGAAGGGAGCCAAGGTGGAGCAAGCCAGCATGCTTCAGCAGACCATTGTGTATGGACGTCAGCAGAAGTACTCGTTCTCCATCTCCTCCGGGTATGTAGTGCGTGCATATGCAGGATTTGTTGCCCCTTGGGAGCTAGAACAGGTGCCCAGGACGTTTAGGTCATGGTATGGTGACACCGCTCGGTCTCATTTTCCCTTCAACACCCGGGAGATTCCTACAGAGATTTGTAAACAACCGGTCCTGTTTTATGTAAAGAATCAGGCACCCCATCGCACTTCTCAAGGGTTGATCGAATCCGTCTACGTGAAGGAGTACCATCGGCAGAAGAATTTTACTGCTTGTGACGCAAGATTGCACCAAGTGAAAAGTATTCGTGTTCGGAGGCATCCCCTTGACCTCTCATGGTTTGAGGTAATTAATTCTTGACTATAATCATCTTGAATTGTTTCAACTTTGGGAGCAGTTCATTCCCCATGCTAGTGTGGTGCCTGCCGCCATTGTCTACCGGTATTCAACTAAGATGGGTTTGTGAAATATCAGAGTTCTCGACCCCCATGAGGGTAAAGTTGACATTCTTTGTAATATATAGCATGGGGTTCATATAGAGTTCAAACTCTTGATGCATGCTGGTCTCAAACTCTGAAATTATTTGCTAAAATTCATTTTGCATTGATCAAAGAAATCCTTGCCTTGAGAGTGTATGGACTGTTTTAAAATTTCTGGTGGTGAGATCTAAATGAGATCTTCCTGAAAATGTTCCGTCAGTAATGTATCCCGTTCAATGACAGGCGGATGCTGATGCTCACGATCAGATGCTGTGATATATTAACATGTATTTGTTAATGTTGAATGGCTAATTTTGCTTCAATTGACATCAGAATGAAAATCTCAGGTTAACCTAAAATTGTACTCTTAATGTTGCAGTCACGGAGGCTGTGCGGGAGGGTGGAATCATGGCAGAACAACTCGATTGACATTCTTGTGAGAGCATGTCAAGAGGACGAGCTAATCATTGAAAGCTAAGCCTTGTGTTCTTTGTCCTCAACTATTCTTTCTAGAAATAACAAATTGGACTTATTTCGTAGCATGTTAGGTGCAGGGACTCGTGACATTCCAGAGCTTTGGAAATCCTCAGCTAGTTCGAAAGCTATTTTTTGGTTTTCACTTTGTAAGCGTCTTGCCACCACTGTAGTACAAAACTAGGATTGGAGGAGCTTAGTTCTCAAAGTTAGGCATTCAGGAAACAATAAGGGGCACTTTCCATGCAGGGGAAACCAGCCAGACGGATATTGATCTGATGTGTTCCATGGGATTGATATCAAACCATTGGATCATATTGGTCTAGCAGTCCGGGGCAACCATGCAACTCCCCTAGAAGTAATGTAGAGCCATCCTCGATGCTTGTTTATTGGATTTTTATGTATAACTCATTGACTGACGTAGATTAGGAAGTGTTAGGATTTGACATTTGCTTTCCAAGAAGGGAATTGTGATTTGAATCTCTACAAGGGGTCTAGTACTTGTGCGATTTGGGGGCTCAGATTTGGGCCCAAACAAGAGTTCTGTGGCTGGAATCAGGAACTAAGATACCTACACCTGTATGGGATTTAAATTGGGACTCTGTGCATTGCACAAGGAGGATCAATGGCTGGAAAATAATCAAGGTGGATTTCTGTTCTCATCTTTTATTCCTGACACATTTGCAACGATGAGATCACAATTCAAGTGCAGATAAAAATTTAATTCAATTTTACGTATGGACGCATGAAAACGAAGATAAAAACATCGGATCCTTGTCTTATGAGCGTGCAAATGAACAGAACTCTGCATGAGAAATTGCATGTAGGAGGAGCATTAATGATCCTAATTAGAAGTGCCATTTAATAGGATTTGGCTCAATATGAAGATATACTTTTATCACTAATGTATATTCCAATTCATGTATCTTCTCTGTTAAATACACAGAAAACACATGAAGTAAGTAAATTTTATTATAAACCTCACCTAACTATATCATTATGTACACCCTTCTTTTTTTTAGAGTAGCTGTTCTTATCTTATGAGATTTGTCTCACATGAATAAGAAAAGAATGACAACTTCATATTTAGTTATGAAATGAAGATAGGATATGGATTGTGATGCAATAAGATAGGGTTTGCAATTAGATATTCTTACCTTATGTTGTAACTACAATCAAGTTTTCTATACTATTAAGAGATAAAGTTGAAAACTTGTATTTTAGGATGGGGCAACTTGTAAAACTTAATTCAAAATTACTAATTTCTTTGTTTCAAAATAAATCCAAGGTTCTGGAAAACTAGTTGTTTCAAATTAAGTTTGATGTTTAATGGTCAAGAAAAATGAAACTTTGGGCCGATTTGATGATGTCGTCTAGGCATTGCAAAATGATCAACAATTCCCCTTAATGTTGTAGCTTGTCCTTTCCCATGTATAGTAGCTAGTAGTAATTGTTGTTGTCAAATTCACACCATGTATAGTAGCTAGTAGTAATTGCTGTTGTCAAATTCACAGAGTGACAAGCTAAAGAGCACAATGATTTGGACTGTGCATCTTGGAGAGGAAAATGTTATTCACCTTTTTTTTGTCTATGTTTTAGAAAGCCTTCTCTATAACATTAATTAGAAAGTCAATGTTCTTTTGTGGGAATTGATCAATGTTGTACCTATTGTTTATTGTTGTTGGAATGAGGCTTGGCATTGTCTTGTTGAAATATGACATTGTTGTAAATTGTGGTCTTGCCAATCCATACTTGCAACCATTTTGTTTGAATAATCAAGATATGCTTCTCAATCAACATTGACTTTGGTAATGCTCTCAATAGATTTGATTTCTACCATTTCACATGCTTTGTTATTGTTGGTCCTCTTAGTTGACTCTTGAAATAAGAAAGAAAATATTATAATTTTTCCAACAAACATCTAATTCTTGTATATATCCCTCCCAGGGTAGGCCACGGTTGTCAATGTAAGGTTGCTTTAAAAATGTTCATGTGGATAGGAGATAAGCAAATGTTATTCCTATTGAATAATGACAATTCTTTCAACTTATCCATATCTAAGGCATTTTCTTTGTGACAAACTTGACCTCATCTCATGGACAATGCTATGGTAGCAATGTGTCTTTCTACTAGGAAATGTTAACTACACTTCTAAACTCCAGCTATTGTCTTGTTGGGTATGTTGAATAGACTAACAACTTTGGTTAGGGATCCTTTGACTAGCACATGAGGTATCTTAGGATCCTTGACTTGAATGAGAAGCATCTAGAATAGTTCTCAACACTCTATTAGTCTCAATGAAACATAGTTCAATGTGCTAGAGCTCTTATCAAATAGAAGAAAAAATGACAATTTGAGTGCCAGTTTTCAACATGACCTCTAAAATTGCTAGACTTCAAAACCTTGATGCCAATTGGGGATGACTAGAAGCTACAATGATTATACATTCTTGTCCAAATCGAAGCACCTTACATATTAATCTAGGCTTTTATGAGAAACCACAAATTTATTTTGAAATAGAGGAAGTATGAAAGGTTTAGAACTTTAAGATGAGATTCTAGGGCTAATAGTTTTATAAAGACAAATGAGGCAATAAATGATAAAATTATAGTGGTTGAGATTGCTAACTCTAATAACATCAAATACTAATTAAATCTAGATACAATATTTATAAGTAATGAATGAAAGTGCTATTTTACATATAGAAAGCAATGCTTGAGTAGAGAAAAACAAAAACAAAAACATAAGATAAGGAAGAAGGTGGTTGCGGTAAGAGAGAGAAAGTATGAAGAACTCCTATCAAGATGGAACCAATCAATGATTGTTTCAAGGTATATGTTTGATTACAATATGTTTGTATGATTGTAGTACCATCGACATATGGACATAGTTAATAGTATAAAAGGTAGAAAATGAAGCTCTCTATAGGTATACAAGTCCTTACTTTGTTATGGTATGTGAAGGATAGTTGGTATTCTTCAGTTGTGCTGGTAATGACACCAATGAGCACGCATTAAAATACAAGATTATTAATTTTGAGCAGAAAATAGTGGCTAGTAAAGTATTTAATGTCAATTCAATGCCCTACGAATAAATGACTACAACAATTATATAAATAAATAATTTAAAATTATAATGAACACTTGCGATTTATTTTTTTGAAGTGTAGTTTATATTGTGATTATTGTATTTCTATTGAATTGTGAATACACTATTGGAAAATGACTAAAAGTGTATGTTTTTAGTTATGAGTATATCTTTAAATAATTTCAATAATATATATGACTAAAGTCATCACATTCTATTCCATCACAACAAAAAATCAAGTAGTTACTAATTAACCCCTAAAGTCCCAAACCATTTTTTGTTGAAAATGATTCAAAACTATCAATTCTATTATGTTCATCCATTAAAATAAATTTTTTTAATAACATAACCATAAAATATTTATTTTTATTTCTAAATTTTTAATGATTTTTTTAATGATTTTTAATTCTAGCTAGCAGTGGCTAGTTTCCAACATAGGGAATAGGCTTGAAATAACCTTCTATTATAGTTGAAAAAAATCTAATGTTTTAACTACTATTTGTGGAAATTTTTTGCAGTACAAAGTTTGAATTAAAAAAATTGTATTGAAGAATTGAGTTGAAATTCTAGGAATTTTTTTCAAGAAATACACACTTCATTTTCATTCTTTAAAAAAAATATTAAGTAGAAGTAGATCCAAGATTGAAATAAAAACTAAATCATTATTAGCTCTAAGATGGGATTGAAAGACTATAATTGGTTCTTTTGCCTTTTATTTCCGGAACCAATTACATATATCTAAAAAGAATTATAATGGATGGCCTATAATTTGTTGTCACTTCAATACAATAAGATACACCTCCAGTTACAATGTGACTGCTATACAAGGTGCCATATTAACTTCTTAATAGCCACATTGGATAAGATGCATGTGCAAATTGTAGTGATTGGTCAGACCAATATTCCTCTAGTTAGCCCTTAATTTCCACTAAAGACCCACTTAGAGTAAACCGCTCCGGAATCGTTCCCACGAGGACTTGAGGTTCACGGATCCTAGGCTAACTCGATCTAATCTTTTCCTTTCTCTTACTTTCTAATCCGGACCAGAGGTCCGGACCGGCTACTTGTGCCGGATAGGTTCCGGAAAATTCCAGAACCGGTTCAGTTGCCCCTTTCGGGATCCCTGGGTTTAGATGACAAGTGGCCAAATCCACCGTCCGGATGTTTACCATGTCTGGAAACACTGACTCTCTCTCTCTCCTAACCTCTACTACTAATGCTAACTTAACTTCAGAGACCGGAAGTATTCTACTGTTCCATCACTTCACAAATCCGGAATGCTTACCGGACCAGGTCACGCAGGGGGCGGTCAAGGACTACAACGACATTCTAGCATTAACCAAACACTGAGCCTCCCATCAACCGGGTGGATATCCTCGCACTCTCTTGGGCATTACACCGGGGCTTTGACTCCGTCTATGGGGGAATTCTGGTATTCGAAATTCGGGCACGTCTTACAAACTCCCGTACATGGAAGATGCTAGCAGCCTCTCAGACACCCTCCTATACGAGGCCGTATCCTCCCCTCCGGCTATACCGACATCCAAATAGGCAGCTTACTAACACTACCATCGGAACAATTTGGCCGATCTCTCCATCAATCCAGTGACGTCCGGAACCACTTACAGCATCGACACTTGCTAATCAAGGTAAGTTCTCAGCATCTGGAAAAGGCACGAATGGACCCCCCCACAAGTATGCCCCAAGTATAAAAAGGAAGAGAATGGAATGCCTCCAAACGCTTTGAATTAAGCTCAAAAGGGTACAAACTGAAAATAATGTGGTGAGTGAGTGACTACAAAGGTCCATCAAAAACTAACTTATACTAAAACTAACCTCATTTCAAAATTACACAAAAACATTCCTACTGATTCGCTAGATTTCTGGTAATCCACTAGATCCTGTTTTTCCGGTTTGGCGACCGGACTCCGGTACTATTACAAGTATGTACAAAACTACATCCTATTCTTTTGCATCCTTGTCCTTGGGAGGCATAATGTCTTTCAACAAGTCCAAGTATATTTGCTTCCAACTATTGCTCGGAGAAAACCCACTTGGACCTCTTGCTCCCCAACTTGGACCTGCAAAAATGTCAGTTGCTCTGTCTGCACTCCGAGTGGTGACTACCGGAACTTCCGGACTTCCTCGGGAATCTCTCCGGGTAGTTTTTATGCAGGGAGAAGAGTGAACAGACTAAGTCCCCCTTATCTCCGGAGGAGTAACCGTAAGGTCAATGACTGGATTCTCCTGGAGGAGATCCTCATTTCCCCTAGGCACAATGGTACTCCAATCCTCTCCGGGTCTCTCGGGTGGAGGTGATAGCTCCGGGACAGGAGGTACCACCGGTGATACTTCTGCAACAACGATTTCCGGAAGAACAATGTCCTCCGGAACCAGCAATGTATGTGTGGGAGAGGAAGGAGGAGGGTCTACCGGATTTGGCTCTGCGGGTGCCAAGCGTGCCACCAACTCTTGCATCTCTGCTCGCGATGCGTCCATCCTCCTTGCCTGCTCCAGTAGACACTTGACTATGGGTACCAGGCTTGAACTTGTGGCTACGTCGAAGTTGGCTTTGAACAACCGGGCCTTGTTGATGTAGTCCGCCGGGACATCCAAGGAGTTCTGGAGCTGAATCACACTCCGGCTTAGCGCCTCCGTCTGCCGGCGGTGCTCGTCCTTCACGATTTTGACCTTTTTTTGGGCCGTTCGCAACTTGTTCTCCAACCGGGCGCAAGTGGACTCCGACCCTTGGGCTCGTTCCAGTAATGTCCGGTTTTCTACTCGTAGAGCGCCAACCTCTGTTACCATCTTCTTTTGATCTTCGATTAGAAGGTTGTTTTGCTTTTCGACCGTCACTAGAGCGTCCGTCCTCCGGAAGATGGCGTTCCGGTCGGTTAGTGCCATCTTCCGGCACACCCGTTTGAAGGTCTCCTCATAGTTTTGGAGAATCTTCATGAGGTCATCTGCCTGCCACACGATGTGTTGGGCTAGTTCCGAAATATCCTCATAGGGCGACCCCCCTAGTCGGATCTCGATTCTCTCTTCCTCCTCTGCCTTCGGAGGATTGGTCCTAGAGGGACCAACTTCCGGCTGAGAGGGGCCGGCTTCTAGCTAGCCCGAAACGTCTTCTATCCGGTCCGGAGCGTCTTCTTCCTTTCACTCTGGGGCAAAAGAATCCCTCGTTGGCATCACCGGTGGAATCGCATTCCGCCGGTTCTGTTTCTTCAAAGGAGTAGACTGTTCCTTGTCTTCTATCTCCTCGTCATCTGGACCTTCTTGGTGAGAGGGTTCTTCTCCTCCGTACTTCTGGAGCTGGATCAACTCTAGATAGGCTTCCTCCTCATTTCCCTTGAGCAAGGAATGGTGGGAATATAGGTGGGAGACATAAGCCGGAAGTGGGCTCCCACCTTTCTTCCCCTGCCGGAGAGAACGCACGAGATCTCCTACCAGCTCATCGATGATGAACGCCTAGTCCATCATCATTTTCCCTTGGAGGCTCTCCAGAATGGTGGAAGCTACTTTATCCACCACTCTCCTCGGCTTGGTCGGATGGAGGATAGGATTAAGAAACGCTACCACATCTCGGTATTCTAGGTTGACCAGGTTTGAGACCTAGTACCCCTCTTTTGGGTTCGCTGCCGTCCGGAACTCACCCTCCATGCATTCGGGATTCTTTTCCATCACTTTGTCCGGCGCCACCCAGAACTTGTAGACGGTTCTCCACTTGTCCACCGTCCACAGCTCCGGTGTGGCCCGGAGAGTGGTATCCAAGATACCACTCTCGGGGCGCAACAGATCCACCACCAGACTCTCCTCCCAGATGCCCCAAGGAACATCCATCAATCCCTCGCATCTCATATTGGTGAGGTTCCTCCGGAGGCGCTCCAGTTGGACCTCATCGGTTGGAATTTTCGGCACCACTCGCTGCACCGAAATTGTCTTCATCCGCGGTGACGACGCCAGAGTTGGCTCGTTTGAGTCCTCCGGCTCCTCCCTTAGTCTGCGCCGTCTCGCCCTGGAAGACATTACGCACACGCAAGGAACTTCTCACAACCTCTCTCTAACTCTCTTTCTCACAAAAGGTCACTCCGGAACACCCTTGCATGATCGCAACTCACATAGTCCCTCAATCTACCGGAAGTTCTAAGAGCTGGGGAGGTAGGAAAACAAAGATGTAAGGCAGCAAGAAAACAACTGTGCTTGCCGCCGGCTACAGTCCTTGTCTTGTACTGGTCCAGACGGATGGACGGTCGGACGGATGGACGGTCGGATGGATGGACGAAAGCTCGGGAGAGATTTCGGCGGCAAAACCTAACCCTTGTACGGATCCGGTTTCCGGCTTTTAGGGCCGGCGCCGTCATCCGGTTTCCAGAACTTGTTAGGGTTCCAGAATTAGGTTTCTTACACCTAATAGGAACTCTCTGGATCTGGAGTTCCGGTATTTTCCAAATCCTTCTAATCTCCTATTGGAACTCAAAACTTTCATACTTAAAGGAATAAATTTGAAAATTTCCCGTCTAATGCTAGTTTTCTAGGTCTAGCATGTGGGATCACATTCCCACACAAATATTAATGGTGACTAAATTAGTTTAGTCAACAACTAGGGACACATCATTGGCCATACAAGTAAAGTCCATAGATGAGTTTCATCTTGGCTGTCAAATGAAGTAAACCTCAACTATTCTAAGTGACTATATTGTTTTTTATGACTCATCTATAATAAACTTGTATAAATTATAGTAGTCAATGTAGCAATCATTTATGCAATTAATTCCATATTTTTTTCTAGTGACCTACAATGACGAACAAAACTGAGTACTCAACTGAGAAATCCAACTTTGGCCAACAAACTGTGGCCTTTGAAATCACATATGACAAAAGTGATGAAGTGAAGTATGCAAATAAGAAGTTTATATTATATATGTGAAAAGAAAATATGAAAAAAAATAGGTTTTTTGAAAATGGAGATGTTGAAGCGGCTAGGGTTGGAATACTCACTTTTATTCGAAGCCGCCAAGTGAACTTCATTTTCCAATTGCACTTTGATCTACACTTCATTTTGTGAAATTTGTTTTGCATTGTGAAGCTTTGCATCTATAGATTGTATAGTAGTGAGGATTTTCGAAGTTGTTTGTATATGCCTCGATCATCTACATTGCAAAAGCTCTAGGCATTGGAGCTTCTCCGAAATGGTTATTCAACATGGAAAGTTGCAGTGACAGTCGGCATGAGCCAATCTTGGGTTGTTCATCTCAAAAGGGAGATTGATGGCGAGCTTGAAAAGTAGAGAGGCAGGCGCCCAAGGCAGCTTAGTGCGAGAGAGAGGCGGCGTTGTGTAACTTTGCTCACAAAGGGTCATCTTGGAGTGGCGTCAAAAGTAGTGGCAGAGATTCGAAACGAATCAGGTAAAAATGTATCTGATATAGCTATGAGGCGTGCTTTGAGATGGGAAGGTTTGGCTGCACATGTGAAACAGAAGAAGCCGTTATTGGCACCTAGGCACATTCTAGCTTGGTTGAGGTTTGCTCAACGTTATGCAAATTGGACTATATAGGATTGGAAAAGCGTTATTTTCAGTGATGAAACAAAGATAAACAGATTCAACTCTGATAGTAGGTCGTGGTGTTGGATTACAGACGGGGAGCGTGTTCAACCGCAACATGTCCAACAAACAGTCAAGCACGGTGGTGGACATGTCATGATTTGGCCCTGGAGCTTGGTATAGGATTAAAGGTACCATGGATCGGCATTTGTACAAATTTATTTTGGAAAACTTTTTGTGGTGTACAATTCAGCATTACAATTTGGTTCCAAACAACGTGGTTTTTCAACAAGATAATGATCCAAAACATACTAGTAAGATGGTGCAGGAGTGGCTTAAGTCTCAACCTTTTCAACTTCTCTAGTGGCCTCCTCAATCACCGGATTTGAATCCCATTGAGCACTTTTGGACTCTTTTGAAACGATGTTTGAACGAATTCTCTACACCTCCAAGAGGAATTGAAGAATTGTGGGAGCATGTATACAATGTTTCTTCTAATTTTATTGTGGAAGATTGCATGGTACTCTATGAGAGCATGCCACAACGAATTGCTGATGTGTTGGCTGCTAGAGGCTACTGGACTGATTATTGAAGTTCATAGAGTTGCATCGAACAATACTGAGTACTTGTATAGAGTTGTTGATTTTCAGGTGTAAAAGATTTTTCAGTTTTCAATTTGATGTACAACTCCACATATTTATACATGACTTTATTTGCTATTCATAGCACTTTTCCTCTTTGAAAAACAATATCCAAATTGTGCACATTGGATTGCCAAAGTTTGCTTCTTTAACTAAGTACTCAATTTTGTTTGTCTCTATACATGCAAAATCATTAGATGACTTTATCTTAATAATGTACATTGGATAATAACTTTGCCCTAATATAAGTCCATTAATTGTTCAAATTTTAAATTTGATTTTCCTAATATAGTTGAAGAATAGCCTTTTGTTGTGCTTCTACAACCATTCTCAATTATAAATATTTAGGCTTTTATAGTAAATTTGGAAGAATTTGATGGCCCTACCATTTAAAAAAAATAGTGATTTGCTTTGAAAATTTTAAAGTCCTACTTCTAAAATTAGAATTCGTTACTTGGTCCGTATGAGAGTATGTAGAACTTGAACGGGTAGGAAATATGATAGAATAGGATTAAAGTAGTGTAGAATTTTTCAACTTTTGCTTAGAAGTAGAAAAAGAGGAACAATAAGTGCCAAACTTTGGAATAGCCAGTATTCGGAAAGCTATGACATAACGGAACTAAACAGAACCGTGAGATAGAAACTAGAAAGTATCCAGATTCAAAGGACCTACGATTTTAGGTTCCAAGACTAGGAAAACGGTCTTCTTTAGCCATCGGGTACTTAAGCCCACCGCCATGTCCATTTTTCTCCTTCTCTCTTGTTCGCAAGATCTCACGCACGAATAGTTGAGTGAAAGAGTGGTGAGATAGGAACCGTGTTAGGGAGAGACAAGGTGAAGTCGGTGCCAATTACATCGGATTAGGAAGTTTCCGTCATGGAGCGAGCTACCTGAGTCTGGAAGCCTACGATCGCAGCCCGGATGGTTATTCCAGCCATCCCTTCTAATCAGGATGATTGGAAACTGCTAGATGAGGACCTAGCTAGAATGGGGTGTCTAGGATTTATATAGAGGCCGTGGAGTTTCAAGAGTGAGGTAATGATTCAAAAACTCATTAAAGAAGTTCCGAATCAATATAAGAGGACTGTGAGGGGGCAACCTATAACCTAAACCATGAATATGTGGGTAGAGGTTTACAGGTTTGCAAAAGCCGGATGCGGATTCACTTCCCAGGTGGATAAGTATACCACCGGAAAGTTTCAGAACCTAGCTCATCCAAAAGAGGGATACGCCATTAGCAATTGTAGGGATCACTAGTAGAAAACGCAGAAATTTCTGTTGTTTCGGTGACGTTGTTTTGGTCACCGAACAACAGATTTCTGCTGAAATTTACAGATTTCTGTAAATTTCAGCAGAAATCTGTTGTTCGGTGACCAAAACAACGTCACCGAAACAACAGAAATTTCTGCGTTTTCTACTAGTGGATGCTCGGCATAGACAGATATTGAAAATTTTAATTCCACTTTTGTATCCGGAAAAGCCAAGTAGGGTTACGATTACGGTAGCAAATATAATCTTTGGGGCTATGGAGGATCTTGGAGTCAAGTGATTGGAGCAATAGTGGCAAAATTGGCAGATAGTGCTTCGAGGAGCAAATTCAGTCCAATTAGCCCCTATCTTTTCCATCTCTACCACCATAATGAGGTATTGAGTGATCCAGAGATGGTGGCGTACCAAACCGGATCGACAATTTTGTGATACGAACTCACAGAAGAGTACTTGTCGGAACATCCGTAGTCGGAAGAAGACGAGGATGTTCCGGAAGAGAAAGAAGAACCTGCCAAGCAAAGCAAGGATCGGAGGAAGTCAATGGATTCGACCTCCCGCGGAAAGTTGCCTCTGTTGGAGGGAGTAGAGCCTAGCCAACTTCTGACACAAGAGGGGGATTGAGATCCGTTTGAGACTGGGATCTAGTGGTTGTACCAAGCCAAGGAGACATATGACGGAATTACTACAACAAAACCAGTGTTTTATAACTACAAAATATGACTGTAGTGAGTTGTAAAATCAAAAGATATGATTCACGTAGAAATCACTGTAGATGACTTGGAATATGATTGACTTTAGTAGTTTAGAAGTAGTCGTTTTAGACATCAGTCATATTGACAATCATATGGGTTGAAGGTATAAATATCCATATTTAACCATAGTATGCCAACGTGACATATACTTTGACTATCCTAGGGAGGACTTGACTTTTTCTTAAGTTGCCCGGGCAAACGAAAAAATCCTACGTAGAATATGATTGTGGTGAATCATGTTTTGGTTGGCATGGAATATGACTGCGATGAGTTATATTTTTTGTTGATGTGAAATATGACTGCAATGAGTCATATTTTTTGTTGATGTGGAATATGACTGTGATGAGTCATTTCTTTTGTTGATGTGAAATATCATTCTTCTTAGTCATATTTTTTACTATGTGAAAAATAACTCTCATGAGTTATATTTTTGAATGATATGGAATATCAATATAATTCTTGTGAATCATATTTTTTGCTAATGTGAAATATGACTCTTGTGAGTCATATTTTTGGTTGACATGGTAGTTAATGTGAATGTCATTAGTAATTTTATGACTGATTGTAGTCATATTTTGGAATGTGTAAGGTTACATTTTGGCACACATAAGTATGAACATTATATTATTATAAATAATTATATTTTGGACAATATATATTGTGAAATGTAACTCAAGCAAGTGATATTTTAGATAATTGAGAGTCATATTTTTAAAATTTGTGTGCAGTTTGTGATTGGGGTGATTGAGGTCCAAAATAGCTTTAATTACAAACTACAAGTACATTTTTCATGCATTTTTAATGGACACATTGCAATTATACATCAAGATGATTTAACAATTGAAAAAAACCCTTCATGTAGTTAAAAACACATACACATGATTTTAGAGATATACATGAGACAATCATATTGGAGAGGGAAATGCAAAAAAGAATGCAACTCTCTTCATTGACATTTATTAACCAACAATATAAAACATATATATCACAATAAATTATTCACAATATTCAATAGGGTCTATATTCCTTACAATAATGTGAAGATGGCTCTATTGGGCAGTAAGTAACGTCCAACAACTTTGCTTCAACTTTTGGTGCTTGCATATACATGTAAAGAAATGAAAGGTCAATTTTTAGTAAATGAACAATAAAGCTCAACCTTCTAAGGTTTACAACAATACAAAATATGTAGCACAAGTTTAGAATAGGAAGAATAAAAATGGTGATGAAAGAAAAAAAAATGGCAAGTGCTAAAAGATAACAACAAGTAAAAGTTAAGATGCAACAAGAAATAACAACTAAGAGACAATAAGAAACAAGTGTTAAAAGACAACAAAAAAAACAAGAAATAAGAATTAAAAAGTAATAAGAGAAAACAAAAAGCAAGAACTAAGAAGAAGAAAGAATTAAAATGCAAGAAGAAGAAATAAAATTCATAAATTAAAAAGCAACAACTAAGAAGAAAAAAGAGTTAAAATGTAAGAAGAAAAAACAAGATTCATAAACTAAAAAGAACCAGAAGCAAGAGCTAAGATGCAACAAGAACTAAAATGCAACAAAAACCAACAACTAAGAAGCAAAAAATAAGTAACAACTACTAAGAAGTAACAACTAAGAAGTAACAATAAGTATTCAAGTAAGAGTTAAGAGACAATAAAGGCAAGGAAGAAGAGCCAAGAAAAGTGGTGGCTAGGGTTTCAAAATCCTAAAAAAATGATGGATATGGTTTCAAAACTCTAAAAAGTGGTGATTAGGTTTGAAAATCCAAAAAAAAAATTGCCTAGGATTTCAAAATTTTAAACAATGACTTGTTCATATTTTTTTTTGGATTGCCCATATTTTTCTTAGGCTACCCAAAAATTAAAAAAATGTCACTCCCATGAAAATATGACTAGAAATATGACTAGAAATATGACTCAACGTTCTCCAAATATGTTCTCTACGTTCTCTATTAAATACTTTGGTGGTCCCAATGGGCATATAGTATACGCTTGTGAAGTACAAGGCCCAAAGATGACTAGCAGTCATATTTCTCCCTAAGGTATTGGCATCCAAAAATATGATTGTGAACAGTTACCAGTCGTCCTTAGTCATATTTTTGCAATCATAAAACATTGCTTTTGTTGTAGTGAATGGTAGCCGACGTCCTCAAGGTTTGCGTCTTTACGAGGCACTAGGAGGCATTGAGCCAGATTGCATTGTCGAGGAGATTAAGCGCAGATTGGGACCGGGTGTTCTGTAGGAGAAGGAGGAGGAGATTCGGAAGTTGGAGAAGGAACATAATGACCTCAGAGCTTAACTAGCTTCGACGGAGAAAGAGCTAAGCACGATACGACAAAGGGAGTCTGAAGCTTTCAAGGTCGTTTAGAACCTGAAGGAGATGATTCCGTATTTGGCGGATATGATATTGAAGGTCGAACTCTTTAACGCCAGATTAATTGCGGACGGCCATATAATTTGATCAAAAGTAATGATGATCTTGGTCGACTTTTAAGGGCAGATGGACGCAATATTAAGGGAACTGCACCAACTATTTCAGAATCTAGATCATGAGAAGACCTTAGACTTCTCCTCCTTTCGAGAGGTATTCACTGCCATGTTTTTAGGTCTACAGGATCCGACCCAGCATGTGTCGACGCAGTTGGCCCCCGTCCAATAGGCTTCTGTCTCTTTGCCTTCACTACAAAAAGATCAGCCTAGAAATCCTTCCTCGAATCCGACGCCGATTCTAGAAGAAAGGGAGAAAAGATCATTCAGATCAGTCAAGGGACCAATCCCGAAACCAATTTCGATGTAAACAAAGACCTTTGATCTACTAGGGTTCTGGACCTCATAGAGACTTTCAAGACCCCACCTCTTTCGATCCGCACTGATCTAGCTGGACGGATAGGGGCCTTGATGAATCCGGCTCGAACCTTTCCGGACTCCAGAGAGTTTCACACATATGTTGGAGACGACGGCAACTCCAACACCAAATTAGGACAACACCGTGGTGAATTTGACAAGTTACTCACTAGAGAAGGACATTGAGGTGTAGAAAATTGAAGAATCGGAGGAGGAGTCCGCTAGAAGTGATGAAACAAAAATTGAAAAGGAGGAAGAATCCAAGTTGCCTAAGACAGCTCGGTCCGCTCCGACTCTAAAGATTATGACCCGGTCAGTAGCGAAGACAACTCCAAACCTGAAGTCCTCTTCTCAGAGACTATCCACACCGATGGAGAAGGGCGGAGGTAGTTTAAAGAAGGCACGAAAAAGTAGGTATTTAGTTTTTAAGTTAGTGAGTTTTTCTAGAACGGGTTTCCGTGTATAAACTCAGGTTCCGGATTTTGTGGAACAACTAGCCAACGGCTTTTTGTTAATCCGGAACGGTCAATTATGCCGTTGCCCTAGTTTTGTGGTGACTGTTGAACCCCTTTGTTTTGGTTTTTAAGGATAGACAGGTTTGTTGCCCTCCCATTCCGCCCAAGCTTGTTTTCGCCCAAGCTTGTTTTCACTCAAGCTCTTTTATCCAAGCTTAGTCTAATATGATTACATTTCTTCTTTCAACTTAAGCAACTAGGCTTATGCACTGAGTTCATTTTCTTACGTTGTGTTTGGTCTACTTGTTCATATGAATGTTGGAATATGAAGGGAGAGGAATAAAGGGGGAGTCTGGATCTTCAGTAATCGGATCTTAGTTGAGAGAATATCTGGTGTAGGAATTTAGATCTTTAATTGAGGATTTGTGCGCAATGCCTTTAAATTACCAAAACGGTAATCTAGTAGGAACCTGGGATGAGTGCGAATGCAAGTCCGAAAGTCCAGGACAGATTCCATGCGGAGATAAGCAACCGCTAGAGGAAAATTCCAACCTACTGAAAGGTTTGCCAATTACATGATCAATCTAGAAACTAAAGGTAGGAGTCTCTCTTAGTTCTGGGTGTATGTAGATCCGTTGTTGTAGTAAAAGGGGACCTAACACAACCTTGCATAACCTACTTTTCAATCCAGCCATCCGGAAAGTTGTGAAGGTACCACCCCCTTGAACCAACTTGTGTTTTTGGTGTTTGTGTGTTTTGAGAGAGCAGAAAGTGTGTGAGGATTAAGAGTGGTGGAGTCCCTATCCCTCTAAAGAGCAACAATGGATCCTCTAAAGGTAAAACAAAGGCATAGAAAATCGACAATTGGTAGAGTTATTTCCAGATTTTGGAATAGATTGGATCCGAATCACAATCCGGATAGTATTAGGATCCGAAAGAGAGTAAGGATTATGGACGGATTGATATTTGGGTGAATAGCTCTTGGAACCAAGAAAATCCGAATACCTACATTCGAAACATCATCACAGGAATTCCCTAAGACGATATTTCGAGTCATTTTACACATTTTCTGGTGTTGTAAGGGTACTTACGCCTAGACCGTGCATACAACAGTCCATTTTATCCATTAACTTGTAATAGGGGCAAGGATCACTATCTAAATAAAGCCTTCTATTTTTTAAGGTACTCTCATAAAATGGCCAATATCTCAAGCTTATGATTTTCAAATTATAACTTCAATATCTATTACTTAAATTGAATTCTCTCCGAATATGAAAAAAATCATCATAATCAAATATATAAAATATAACATATTATAATGCTTGAAGTTGTATAATTTTTTTAGAATTATAAATTTTTGTGTAGATTTTTTTTGTTTATTAATTTTATATTGAAGGATTCATGGCATTAGAAATTTAGAAAAAAAAGTTTGTCTTTAATGCAATATAAAAAAAGTAGACTCAAAATTTTAAAAAATCTACTAGGACAATTATTTCAAGCCTTCAATACTACATTTTTATAAATTCTTGTCTTGTCATTGTTTTATTGGTTGAATTGTGATTAATTTTGTGTTAAAATCAACCCATACAATCTCTTCTCAAACCTCCTTTATAGTCTCTTTAGAAAAGAGATGATAATCTTCTTGATTGCTAAAAATGTTGGATATTGAAATATATATATAAAATAATAATATCAAAGATGAAATTATTGACAAGTTTGAAAGTAGGGAGACCCCAAAATGAACCCAACCTAATTAAGACCCCTACTACTAAATTCAATTTTGCCTTACTATATTGAAAACTTTTACAAAGATTTGCATTTCGATAATTTAGTACAAAATTGGATAGAAACAAGGAATTGGATTAAAAATTGAAAATTTCATAATTTCATTGAATACCACCAATGTGTATTTTATACATGGCAAAAGGTTTAGTCTAAATATGAGCAACAATCAAAATAAGGACACTACTATAGGTCATATATCCTACTATAGGAGGAATACATCTAAACTAGTTTCATATACAATTTTTTGGAGTTGAAGAGTGTCTTTGCAAAATGATCATTGAATGCTTGTGTTAGTGTGGATTTGCACTATGCATACAAAACTCTACATGAACTATAGACCAAAAAAGAGCTATTTGATAAAAATGGTAAAAAATTTATCTCTAATAGTGGTATATAGTGACAGCAATTAGGTGGATCAACACTTAAAAATTGGTACAAGTCTATCTCAAATTAGAAGTGTTCTCATTCTTAAATCAAACAATAATTTGACAAGGAACATTACCTTTATAAGGTATGTTTGTACTTGGTGTTAAGAGTGATATTTGTAATTTGAATCTGGTCCAAAAGTAGGTCAAATTTTATTCCTAAGATCTTCATTAACAACACTCTTTAACACCAAATGCAAACATACCTTTAGCTTTGTAAGTATAGATTACCAACAAGTGATTAATTGATTTAAAAGAAGGTGCTTAAGGAGTAAAAATTATACATATTCATGAGTTATTGAACAATATAATCCAATACATTCAATATTATTAAGGTTGGTAGTTTTCTTTGTTTTATATATTTTGTTAGTAGCATTAGTACTTAAAGATATAATAAGCACGTTTTAATCATTATCCAACTTTAGAGTTTATTTTCAAACCATTAAATTTTATATTTTTTTATAATTTTAAAGCTAGATGTAGCAATTTATTCATTTAACAAAGATTAATAAATATTTTTTAATCTTTCTACATAGATATAAATAAATTTTATGAATTTTTAAAATTTTATATTGAATTTTTGAGTTTTCTTTTTGTTGTCCAAGTTTGTTTTTGCATTAGATGGAAAACATTTTGTTCTTGTGACACTAATTTTTATTTATACCAAAATGACATGGGTACGCACAGTACCATTGAAAAGCTCTCAACAATGACAAGTGCCCAAAATTGGACGGACATAGCTTGAATTATATATTGGGAGTTATTGAATTTTAAAGTTAATCTTTTCAAAAATTAGTAACTAAAAAGAATTGTCAAAATATTACAAGCAAGAGAAAGATGTATTACATTTGTTTTGCATATTTTAGACCTATGGGCAAAGTTTTATTAAACGTTGTTGACAGCATGCACCACACACAATTTAAATTTTTTGATTGTATGAATATTCTAAATATAGAATGATATGCAAAATTTGTTCCCTACAATTTGCACATATGAACCATGGGTTATTGAATTTTGTTAGACTTGTAAAAAATTCTTCAAGTTCTAAAATTTATGAAAGATTTCAAGAACTACTATTTATGAGAATATGTTTTTGGAATACATAACAAGAATTTTACAATTATTGAATTTTATTTAATAAAAGATAATTGATTCAAACATGATGCTATATATATATATATATATATATATATATATATATATATATATATATATATATATATATATATATATATATATATATATAGTTAGTTAGTTAGTTAGTTAGTTAGTTATATATAGTTATATATTTTATTCCAATTATTTTTTAAAAATATAGATATTTTATACATGTTTCAAAGTTTTCATATATTTGCCAATTAGTGTAATTTGGGTTGATTAGTTTGTGAATTACTCCCAAAACTTTGAAAGAACTAAAGTCTCCATAGGAGACAAGGTGGATTTCAAGCAAGCTCATACAACCTCAATTTTTGGTTGTGCTTTTTTGAAACTTTTTTTAAGTTGGGTAGAAAAACTCGCTAGCTTTTGGGGTCAATATAATTTTTATTTCAATTAGTGCTCGAGAGCAAAAGTTACACCATCCTAAGCACAATTTTCACCTCAATGGGAAGCAAAAGAAATTTACAAAAAATTGAAATAAAGAATTTTAAGATTTATTTCTTTTAGATCATTCTTTTGTCCACAATATAAGTTACAATCACTAATATTTTTAGGTAAAGCAATCAATAACTAGATTACCAATATAACTAGATTTAAAAAACAAAACAAATATCACTCTTGATCACCAAAAATAAAGAATTATTTTGAAATGATGCAATTTAGCCAAATGACACCCCTTCTAAAGTGGGAGAATACTCAATAGGATTTTTTGGGATTTTTTCTCGTTGTGAGAAAAGTCCAATTGAAACAAAAAAATTGAAGTGATTGAACATCCTATTTTCTTGTGTTCCTCTAATAGTAAAATAGGAGAGTCTAAAAGTGCTCAAGTTCTAAAACTACCCACCTTATCAAATGTATGTTATTTGTACATGTTCCTTTTTTGTAGCCTTCACCAATGTACAAATAGTATACATTTGAGGGCATGGGCGATTTTAAAGCCCTATGCCATTTCAACTTCATATTTTTATAATTAATTCCACAAAGCTCCAAAAAATATGAAATGACTTAGATTAGATGCCAACTCCACTTGTCTTTCAATGAAAATTTACTGAAAAATATTTCAAGAATTTTTTTTTGACAAAAGTAAAAGAGTCTTTACTGCAAGGAGAAAAAAATACAAGAACCGATCTACAAGTGGCTTGGAGGGGCAAGAAACCAAACAAAATACAATACAAAGAGAAAATAAAGTGCTCAAAGGCAGGGTGGTTCCCACCCTACCAAGGTACACAGTGCATAAGGCAGTTGAAATACAAAGCTGGCCCTAAAGCCCAAGAAGAACCAATGAGGAGAGCCATCAATCATCGTCGCAAATAAATCATTATGTGCCCATCTACACTTGAACTTGGCCCTCACCATGGCCACACGATCTTGGTTCCTAGCACTAAGCCTACAAGTGGCTTTCCATTCAACCTTGCCATAGTCTAAAATTCCTAACAAAATATGTTGTATGAGTTTGGCACGTCACCATGGCACCTTGTTGAAAATAGCATCATTCTATTCAATCCACAACATCCAAATAATCATTGTACCATCCACACTCCAATTACAATACCAAACTTGCAAGGAATACGATTTGAAAAAATCCCCTATTTCCAAGTTAATGGAGACCACAGGCCTTGGGCATCTTTGTAGGTAATGAGGGCATTCATAATATGAATGCTCCATTGTCATCATCAAAAGAGATTTGAGGCACCAGGGGACTTATTCCCAAAGCTGAGAACGCGTCAAAATACAAAAATATTTTTTAAAATATATTTAAAAATATTTTTTCAAAAATATATTTTCAAAAATATTTTTCAAAATAATACTAATTAATTAATATTATTTGACGTGGCAGGTCTTGGTCACGTTAAACTATTGATTCCATGCAATTCGGGAACACATGGAAACCCACAATCTTCTAATGGCCTCAAATATCATCTAATAGTTCATTGGGCTTACCTACATTCCAAGAACTAGTGAAGCACTGACTCATGCAACTTGGGAGGGCAAACAAGACACCTCGTGGCGATTGCACAATGGATTCTACCCCTCTATGTATTGATAGCCACTGTGCGATGCCAAACCAATCAGAGGAGCCTTAATTCTTTTGGAATTTGAGACTTTGTTCACATTGTGTTCCATCTCAAGCGATATGATAAAGGCAAAATCCCTTACTACTTGTGTTCAATGACATTGGGGAGGGCAAGTTTATCTCTCAATAACTCACAACCAAACTTGGTACTATATTCCATAAAAGGAATTGTGCCTTGAGTGTCGTGCCATTTTACCTGATTCGGATCCCAATTGAGGCAATCAATCCTCCTATAATATTATAGGAATTAAACTCTTCGTGGCTTGAGTGCCATGCCATTTTACTTGATTTGGATCCCAACTGAGGCAATCAATCCTCCTATAATATTATAGAAATTGAACTCTTCATGGGCCTCTAAAACTACTAACCACATAAATGCAATGGAACATGTCCTCTATCAAGAAGCTCTTGTCTGCTCTAGGAAAGTGCTTAGGTGCTAGCCAAATAGAGAGCGTGTTTGAAGCTCTCATAACTTCTATAAAGTTTCCTTCCCTTGATAGAGCCCATTTCTTCATAATTCCTCCAATGGTAATATTCCAACTGGAGATGGGTTGGCAAACAAAAATAGGCCTAACATCCAAGTTTTGGCTAATTTTGTCCACAACAAAACATCCTACCTACTTGCTGAATGAGGGTGGTGTGAAATTTGGGCTTAATAGTGTCCTCCAAATCTTGCCCAATACCCGAGTAGCAACATTTTAGGCCTTTGCCTCCTTTTCATGGAGCCCAAACCGAGCTAAGGCTTCTATAACAATAAGAAAGCTATCATTATTCCTTGCATCATCCACCATCCGTAGCCCTGCCCAGTGTAATTGGATACACCAAAAACCAATACAGCAAAACCAACATTAATTTACCCAGAAAAGTCAAACCAATTCAAACTGAAGTTCTTCAAAGGTTGTTAGTGGATCATATTATGCACTACTAACTAGTCTTTGCCAAGCCTTACACGACTAATTCCAAATTTTAGACCCATGTTTAGCTTGGAAGCGATAAATAGTAAAGAATTCCATACTTGGTTCAGTTGGTTGCTATTTTCTTCTACTGTAAGGTTGAAAATTTGACAGCTGAAATTTGAGAAGTACATGGAGGTTAGATTGGTTGGGTTTACAAGCCTTTACCACCTATTTCACCAAGAAAGTTTCTAGGGCATCAATTGAGACCTAGTCCTCCTTTACCCACACCACCTTTGCATGAGATCTATGTAAGGAATTTGACCACATATAATTTTACACCACACTTTTGCACTTTATGATACTTAGTACGGTCCTTGCTCAAATGGCAATAAATAAGTAGAGCAATGATACAAAACATGGTTTACAATGACCACCCTTTCCGTAGTATTATTTTTTGTAGTACACCAAAAACCAATTTCTTACAAGTTAATCCTCTCAAGTAGAAATTGATTGATATCTTCCGAGCTAAGTGACATACCAAAGAGAGATCCCAAGAGCTTGCAAACCTTGCCAATATCCGCCCACTTTATTCGGAGGCTATAGGTCCAGAGCCAATAGCCTTGGCCGTCCGTTGGCTGCCAATAGCCACAAGATTTGTCCCAATTCAAGACTAGTCCTGAGCCCAAGCAGAATATGTCTAGTGTTGAGATCATTGTATTTACAGAGGCTTCTTCACCAAGTAGTGTTAGAGACATATCATTAGTATACTAAGCCATTACTTATTGATGGTCTTCCATAGGGAGTTGGATCCCTTCAATCTCCCCCCTTATGACTCCAATTTTAACCATTGCCTTTAGCACCTCTGAGACTATTAGAAAAAATAAGGCATAAGAGGGCAACCCTGTCTCACTTTGTACTAGATGAAGAAGGATGGGGATTGGGATCCATTGACTCTTACCAAAGCCTTTGCATCATGAAATAAAAGCATGGTTGTAGACACAAAGCTATTAAGGAAACCTAGTGCAATCATTGCTCTAGTTTAAAATTCATGGTCCACTATATCACAAGCTTTACTAAAGTTAAGTTTCAAGAAGAGGAATGGTTGGCTAGAGTGAGAAGTCCAATCACGTGTCTCATGTATCAGTAAAATGTTATCCAATATATACCACATTTGGAGGAAAGCAGGTTGGTCAAAAGACATTATCTCACTACAACAAAAGCAGTGTTTTATGACTGCAAAATATGACTGCAGTGAGTCGTAAAATCAAAAAATACGACTCATGCAGAAATCACTGTAGATGACTCGGAATATGACTGACTCCAGTCGTTTAGAAGCAGTCGCTTCAGACATTAGTTATATTGGCAGTCATATTTTCCGAGGGGTATAAATACCCATTTTTAGCCATAGTATGCCAACATGGCGTATACTTTGACTTTCCTAAGGGAGTCTTGACTTTTTCTTGAGTTGCTCGGGCAAACAAAAAAATCCTACGTGGAATATGGCTATGGTCAGTCATATTTTTGGATGACGTGGAATATGACTGCGGTTAGTTATATTTTGGATGACGTGGAATATGACTGCGGTTAGTCATATTTTTGGATGACGTGGAATATGATTGCGGTCAGTCATATTTTTTGATGACATGGAATATGATTGCAGTCAGTCATATTTTTAGATGACGTGGAATATGACTGTAGTGAGTCATATTTTTGGATGACGTGGAATATGACTGCGGTCAGTCATATTTTTTGATGACATGGAATATGACTACAGTCAGTCATATTTTTGGATGACGTGGAATATGACTGCAGTGAGTCATATTTTTTGATGACATGGAATATGACTAAAGTGAGTCATATTTTTTTATGACATGGAATATGACTGAAGTGAGTCATATTTTTTGATGGCATGGAATATGACTGAGGTGAGTCATATTTTGCAGTAATGTAGAATACGACTCTCGTCAGTCATATTTTATGGAATATGACTTCTGTAAGTCATATTTTTGGCTTCATGAAGTTGCAAGTAGCTTCCAATGTCTTTGTTTCAACTTTTGATGCCTGCATATACAATCAAAGAAATGAGAGGTTAGTTTTTAGGAATTGAACAACAAAACCTAACCTTCAAAGATTTACAATCAACACAAAATATGTAGCTCAAGTTTAGGATAGGAAGAATAAGATTGATAATGGAGGAAACAAGAAAAAAAATATAAGTACTAAGAGATAATAAGAATCAAAAGTTAAAATGCAATAAGGAATAAGAAGCAACAACTAAGCAACAACTAAGACACAATAAGAAACAAGAAGCAACACGAAACAATAACTAAGACACAATATGAGGCAACAATTAAGACATAAGAACAAAGAAAAAGCAACAACTAAGATACAAGAAGAAATAAGAAGCACCAACTAAGACATGACAAGAAACAACAAGAAATGAGAGTATAGATGCAACAAGAAGAAATAAGAAGTAAGAACTACAAAACAAGAGAAAACAAAAAAACAAGAACTAAGAAGAAAAAATAGTTCAAATGCAAGAGAAAGAAAGAATTTAGATGCAACAATAAAAAACAAGAAGCATAAACTAGAAAGCAATAAGAAACAAGAGTTAAGATGCAACAAAAAGCAACAACAAGTGAGAGCTAAGAGACAATAAAAAGTAAGGAAGAAGAGCCACAAGAAGTGACGGCTAAGGTTTCAAAACCCTAAAAAAATGACGGCTAGGGTATCAAAACCCTAAAAAAATAGTGACTAGGATTCAAAATCCAAAAAAGTAGGTGACTAGGATTTCAAAATTTTAAACAATGACTTCTCTATATTTTTTTGGAATTGCCCAAATTTTTCTTGAATTGCCCAAAACAAAAAAAAATCACTATTATATGAAAATATTAGTGATAATATGACTCAATTTTCCCAAATATGTTCCCAACGTTCCCAAACATGTTCCTTACGTTCCCTATGAAGTACTTTGGTATTCCTAATGGCCGTATAGTATACGCTTGTGAAGTACAAGGCATAAAAATAACTGGCAGTCATATTTTGCAGTCATATTTCTCCCCAAAGTGTTGGCCTTCAAGAATATGACTGCAAGCAGTCGCCAGTCATCCTCAGTCATAATTTTGCAGTCATAAAACACTACCATTGTTGTAATGTCTCTATCAATATTGGTTGTAAATCCAAAGCTACAATGCCTTAGGAAAGACTTTGTAGGCTACATTTAATAGAATTATCAAGCGCCAATTAATTATACATAACCCCACCATAATCTATACATATCCTCTTCAAATCAAGCTGATATGTGTGGGGTATATTGATACGGTCCTTGAGTTTGATGATGGTAGAATGACTACCTCAATCTTTGTAAGCAAAGAAAAATTCTTTTGAGTATGCATCTCCTACCTTCTTCCACTTAATCTGGTTTCTCACCTTGAGACCTTCCACATGTTGTTTCTCTACTGCAGCAAGCTACTCACCCAGGTCACTAAGTCACCCTTGGTGAGAAAAAATTTTAGAATCATCTTATAGATCATTAATTGCTTCTTCTAATTACACTTTGTGAGTCTCCATTTCGTCACTTGGGACTCATGATTTGGTTTTTTGGATTTTTATAGTTTTTAGTGAAGTTTTATATATAAAAAGCCCCCAAAAGAGTGTAAAATCAAAATAGGTATGTCACATACCAATATAGCATTTGGACATAAATAGAGTGTTTTTCTTCAGTTATACCCAAATCCTGCATGTAAATAGGGTAAAAGCCCAAAAATTATACATAATAAATGTATTTAGTAAAAATTGCCCTAATTGTTTAAACTTACCATTCATATGACAAATCCTGGCTAAATTGGTTCAAGGGAACTATGTAAAAATCCTAGAGTAGATTTCCAAAGAGAAGTTTCAGTTTTCCCATTCCATCGACAAAATAGTAAAAACTCTAATTATTAACTTGTAGATGAATAAAACTCAAGACGGATTAGAAAAGTGTATTTAAGACCTAAATATGGTGATTTAAAATGGAAATCATGCTAGGAGTTCAACAACGCAATCAGTTCATTGAGATTTCCTTCCATTTGGAAGATTCTATGTTTATTGAAAGTTAAAGGAGATAGTGGGATTTGATTCTTCTTCAAATGTGCAAAGTAAAAATATGAGCTTGCACATTTTTTGTGGAATTTCATGAGAGGTTCAATAAAAAGTTTTAGAGTTTTCTGATAGTTAAAAGATATCTTTCCAGACGGTCAACCACCTAATTCTACAATGGGAAATTCATAGGAATTATTTGGGGTGCGGTAAAATCTCACTAAAAATTAGCATAGATTTTTTATGATAATAATGCACTCCAATAAGTTTCATGGCATTTCGATAGTCAGAAGAATCAAAATTGACAAGATCCTCCAAAACCGGCAAAATTGAAGATCAAATTAGGAGTTGATTAACATATTGGGAGCACATGGAGTCGATTGAAGTCAAAGTGGGGTCTTTTCTTACTCCTTTATACCTACTAAAGAGCTTAGGCTAGTTATTTTTCATAAAAAGTCAACTTTCAAAAGTTGAGTTTTTCACCCTTTTGGTCATTAAGTTGGTGCTAGGATTCTTTACATTTTTGGTTAAAGAAAAAAAGGTGGAGGTGTCTTAAGACTAAAAATGGACTTTTGAATCTAATGGCGCAATTGGTTTGTGATTTAGAGTTAATCTTCAAAAGTGAAAGTGTAGGTCCACCATAAAAATCCAAAAATTACAAGGTGGTTTACGAGGTGGTTTAGATGAAAATCTTATGTAATAAGATTACCTTTGTTAAAGAAAGGGGAGTTGAATGCCCTTAGAAGATTATATAAGGGCACTCCTCCCTTCTTCCAAACACCCCTATTGTGTACTTGGGTCCGTTGGGTCCAATTTATATTAGAGTCTTGGCAATTTTAGCTAAGAAACCTTAATGGTGTTTTTGGAGCCTTTTTGCTCCATTGTTTGTATTTTCCAAGCTTTATAAAGGACTTCAAGATCACTTCTTAATTTTTTATCATTGCGCACATGTTTTGAGTCCTTTTTTTGTACTAACTCTTTATTATACAAGTTTATTTAAGTTTTGTTGAGTTCCTTTTGTTGTACTAATCCTAAAACAACCTCCCCATGTACCTTGGCAATGCCGCTTCTAGTATAAGTTTTTGTTGAGTTTATTGTACTAACCAAGTGTTCCACTAACTTAAGTGTATGTTCAAGTTTTGTACTAACTAGCTCATACTAACTTGCTTTTGTACCATCAAAGTTATGTTATAAATAACCTTGTCTTAGTCTTAGTGTCTTACGGCAAAGCTTTGACTCCCCTATATGTGAAATCCTCTAGTTTGTGATAGAAATCAAAAACTTGGTGAAGCTATTTCCCCCTACCTTATGTTCAATGTCTAGTTGACAAACTAACATTTTCTTTTGGTTGTTTTTATTCAGGCCTAAACTCCCTAGACATCAAAGCTTCACCTTAGCACTACTTTCTTTTGTATCCAATTTTTATTATTATTGGTGGATTCCCTTAAAGTAAACCCAATAAAAAATTGGTTTGGATAAACCAAAAGTTAGCCAGAGGGGGTCCAAAATTTCAGATTTGTAAAAGTCAATCAATGTTGACCAGGCCTTGATCTCCCCCAAATCAAAGTGATTGCAACTCAACCAAGAGGCTAAAGTGATTTTAGAGCACAATTCAAAAGCTTTCTACATGCTAGATTAGTCCAAAATATGAAAAAATCACTTGTGGAGTCTAGATCTTGCCTCTAACATACTAGACCTCAACTAAACTACCAACACAAGTGCCACAATGAGCTTAAAATTGTAAGAGTAGCACCTAATAGTGAATGAGAGGATGAAGTTGCAAATTAGATGGTGAAAACTAGCAATCAAGATAAGATTAGGAGGGAAATCTCAACTATCTTTTTGGTTCAACAAAGTGTGGATTAGGTAGTTATTGAGGTAGCTCAACAAGAAGATAGGAACATGCATCATTGAATTTGCTTAAGGGAAGAATGATGGTAATTATGAAGGTGATTCAAGTGTAAGACTAACAAATGCAATCACTACAATCAATACTTCCTTAGAAATAATGTTAGAAGCAAAGAAGAGCGGAAAAATAAAAGAATAAGAGATATGGATTAGGAAGAGATCTTCCAAAATTTCACAGACCACTCAAGGGCAAGAGTAGGTGTTAGTGTAAATGGTCATTAAACGTCTTTTTGGAAATGGAGCAAGGGTAATTGGAGTCTCATTAAGGGCATAAGGGGATCTTGTAGAAGTAAAAGAAATAAGGTGGAAAGAGAGTTTCAAGACTTTTTAAAATCGTACTAGAATTTCAATTGTACTGAAGCGGTGAGCATTATCAAAATAGAAGGAGTAATGGTATAAGAAAGGGAGTATTGTGAAGTTATGGCCAACTACAAAGAGGATGCCAAACCTAAGGTTTGACTTTTAAAACTCTTTTCTTTGCATTTTAAAATTTTAAGTTAGCCATTGTTAATTAGGCCAAGAGCTAGGTGTAATAAGATGAAAAGATAGTTCAAAAGTGAGTGTAAAACTTGGTAAAGACTTTTTAGAGGTTTTCAAAAAGATCTCACACTTAGAAATCCAACTTAAAACAAGAAAGATGAAGTTTAGGACTTAAATTGGATGAAGAAGTGCTAAAAGTGTCCAAATAGAGTGAAAGAGTATCTTTAAAAAGTATTAAATATACAAAACTCATAATCATAACTCAAATTTAGTTGTCAATTATCAATTAGGAGTAATAAGTAGATGAAATTTTAAACACCGATTAGTGGTCAAACTTCATCTATGCATAATTTTCACTAAAAAGTCCAAATTAGAAGTGTCTTATATTTTTGGAAAGCTAGCAACAAACTCTAACCAAATAAAATGATAAACATTTAAAAATAGTAATCTATCAAAAGTTAAATCATTGTTGCGTTGTAAATGCGTACATAGTGTAAATACATATTATTTTAATAGATTTGATTATATTAATATAGAAAAAAAAAATGACATCATTCTTAAAGCTTCACGGTGACGCCTTCTTATTTAGCATGATCTATCTATATAATAGAGGCAACTATCTTGATGTTGATGTAGTTGATGTAGTTTTTCTTTGTTCTCTACTTTGGATTTAGAATGTCGAACTAGAGGATTTTTTCTAAGTCTCAACCGGAGGCTGAATTTGAGCTTTCATTGTTGCAACTGCTAGATGAGCCGCTTTTGCTACAGAATCTTGCATTGCCATTTGAGCATTCACGAGATGAAGCCGGGCCTTCTCAATCGCCAAAGCAGCCTTTTATAGAGCAACGGTGGCATGAAAACCTTTAGCGGGATGCTTGTGCGTTGATAATCTTGTTGCAAGTTGAATGTGTTGAACCTAATAGCCGTGAAGTGACATTTAAAGGGTGTTTTGAGGGTTTAAATGATGACCAATACTATTGTATGGTCAAGCCAATTAAGAAGAGTCGTGGTCATCAACAATGGTTAGAGGGGCCAGTCAATCCCTTAACAAAGGTTGATCGTACCGAATATGTCATTGCAATTGTTAAACACATTCTCAAATTTTTGCAGATGGAGTAAAAGTTGTCTTAAAACTCTAATTTTTTACCTCTAATAGGCATTGGTTTGATGTTAGTACTTAAATTTATATTTGAAATATTTTATAGAAATTATTTTGTATGGTTATAGTTGTGAAAGGAAAAAATGGAAGTAGTTTGCCTTCTAAGTGGACTTTAAAGTGATTTTTCTTCTAAGTTAAAGATAAAGAAATAGTTGTGAGGCCAAATATGAAGGCCAATAATTATTGTGTTAGTTTTCTAAAAAACTATCATTCATTCCATTTGGAGTTGTGAAGTAACAGTGGCGTTCATTCAAAGTTCAATTTTGAAATTGGAGTTGGAGTGAAGATTTGAAGTTGAAGTTGGAGGAGAACTTGTGTATTGTGGCTTGTGGCTTGTTTTTTCTTGTAAACTTTATTGTTATAGGCGGCATAGGTGAAACCATTGCTTAACCTCTTTTTGTATTGTGGACACGACAAAGTGGGATTGATCATCTACATGGTTGTATTTATTTATTGTTCCCATTGATAATGCACGTTTGTTGGTCACCATGGGTTTGAAATTTAGGAGCCAATCTTTCAAACAGTTTCAGCTCGTAATTTGGTCGTCCCGTTTTACCCATCCGAGGCTCGTGATTTCTTATCACCTATTTAAACCCTGACCTTTTAGAGCCACCAACAAAATAGGCCAACGTGAAGCAGTTAGAAGACTTGAAGATTTGAAGATAAGAAGACTAGAAGACTTGTAGATTTAAGAAAGTTCTCAAACAACTTTCTCCAGTTGCAGCTAGAATCTCTACAATTTTTCAAGGCCAATTACTCTCACCATGACACCGTAAGGTAGAACACATGCAAATAGAAATTAAAGTTGAGAAATCAAGAACAAGTTAGAAATTTAACAATAGAAGTTGGAAGAACATACTTAGAGGATTCCATAACTAGTTTAGTTCTCTACAACAAGTTCATAGTTTAGAAATTAGAGTAGGATAAAGTTTAGATGAGCAAACGGATGAAACCATAATAGAAAATTTTCATCCAAGTCTAAACTTGAAACAAAGTAAGATCAGAGAAAACCAAGGAAGCATGAAAATTTTGAAATAAAAATCAAATAGGGAACCCAATAAAAACCTTAGATGAAATTTTAAGTCCTTTTAAGAGGCCTAAACTTCATTCTTTGATAACTTTTGCTAAGAAGGTCTGAATTTAAAGTGTCTTAGGTTTTTAGAATTTGCATAAAAAGTCTATAACTTAGGATAGTTAGTTTTAGAGATCCTTATTATTTTTAAAAAACCATAGCGGCTTGTTAAATGGCTAGATTAGGCTTTTGAATGTGATTAGGTAGATTTTCTTTAAGTCTCTTTCTCTAAATTGCATACCCCCATAACAAAAAGATTCCATTGTTTAGAAGGCTCATTGAACAAACATTTAGACACCCGTTAGTACAAGAAATTAAAACGAACAAAAAAGTTGTTTACTATGAATGGATAAAAAGCACTCACACCCGTTGTAAAGTTATTTACTATGGGTGGATAAAAAGCTCACACACTCGTAGATGTGCTTCTACCTCTCTTTGAGTTTTAGCTATTTTTAAGGCAATATTCTTTGTAGAATATCACAACCTTGTGAACTTTTTCAAAGAATCATGTTGATGAATTAGAAGCCTATATTTGATTAATGCGGATACAAACATCAATTTCTTTTAGATATCAAGCACTCATCTTATACATAGACCTCCTGGGAGAGAATTCTTGAGGGAGAATTTTCCTCATACTAGTAAGTGGTTTAAATGATAATTATCTCCCTTAATGAAATATTCCATAATTAAATTGGCTTGTCCGCTTGTTGCTTGAAAGGAATAGATACAATCCAATCTAGCTTGTTAATATCATGGCAATGATTATCCCACATACTTGATTTATTCGAGGAATGTTCAACAAAATTTCAATCACCATATAAAATCCACTTGCAATCCTTAGGCAGGCCAACTAATAATTTTGTCTATAATTCCATGTGTACCCTAATCATTATGGATGTATAAACATTGAAGATCAATAAATCTCTTCTTTGAATTCCTACTAGCATGATCCATTGGACCCTCTTACACTTAGAAAAATCTAGTTAGGACGCCATGTATTAGATGGCTGGTGAAATTCACATATATACACCTCCTTTGATTGCTCCAACTTCCTCAAGACCTCAACATTATAGCCATATCCTGGCAAAGCTTCTCTACATAAAAATTTGGCCCTTGGCCAAATTACCTACCCAAACTCCATGAGTTTAGGTCTTCTCAATCAATGTTCTTGAAAACATAACACCTTAATACTGGACTTTAGAGCCCAATAGTAATTTTTACAATGTTTAACTTTATTGGACAATTCATACCTTGAAGAATTTGTGTAAAAATGGTCACTTTCATACTAAAGGAGAGGAGAGAAGATTAGATGACAACAACCCTTGAATAGCATCTCTTTCTCTTGTGATCTTTGGTGAACCCTCCCTTCCAACTATTTTGGTATATTTCTTCTACTATGGAGGATGGAAGAGCATTCTATCCTTCAGAAAAGATATTTATCCACCCTCCTTTGGATTTGCAACCTAATGCATTTTCGGGTGTGTGGTAAAAGAAAACCTCCATTCATAAGTGGCTCGCACTTCAACCTATACCACTCAATAAGTTCAATGTGGAGATTATCTAGAAGTAAATTTAATAAGTTGGTAAAGCTTGTGATTTCAGGGGTTGATGGATTTGAGGTTGGGAACAATGTCTCTTTGCTCATTTAGTCAACTTTGATATAGCTTGGTCCTACTACCATCAACTCCCCCATACTATCAAGGTGGATAGATATTAATGGAGTAGGTGTAGCTCTATTAAGGTCTAGGATCGATCTAATTGCCATGGGCTCCTCAGCCCCCTCCCATTGTCAGATCTAATTATAAGGCCTGATATGTGTATTAAGTTCGTGTTCCAACTAAGGACTTTAAATTACCTAATCTGATAATATTTGCTGATAGAGGGTCTTGGTTGGCATTGATTGATGACCCAATGTTATTGTCTTGCTTAGCAATTCCAAATTATTTGAAGTGGATGCTACTCGTTTCATGTTTCCAAGAATCTACTTGGCGATGGGTGCTAGTTGACCTTCACTTTTGTGAGCCTTCCAACTATTCCTTGGACATTACTAACATTGTACTACCAGAAAATTCAGATTTTCTATTGATTTGAACGTGTTGATCATCAACATTTTTTTGTTGATTTGGACAGTAATTTGTTGATTTGGACAGAAATCAATAGAAATCAACAGAAAAGTATTGATGATCAACAAGTCCAAATCAACAGGAAATCTGAATTTTCTAGTAGTGTCAAAATTTTAATCTACTACCTCTATGACTCTAGGTGCGGTGATATCAAAATCCAAATAACACCTTACAACTCTTAATAGGCTCACTATGTTTTGCTTTTAATGTCACTTGAATCACAATTCATTAACACTATACATGTCACGTACCCATTGTATTAATTCCCATTTTTCAATTCATGTTACTAAGTCCCAGTTCTTGGAACTCCTAACATGCACTCCACATATGACATTGGGCATGTTACTTGGTGACATGGGGGAAATTTTCCATTGATATCCAAGCACTTAGTGTAGGCACTACTCCCCATTAGTGCTAACTACCCTTGAATATCATTCCAACTCTATCCTAGGCCCATGGTGTATTTGTTACTTGCACTTGTAAATGATTGGAACTCATACCTCAAAACACATTAAAAAAAGCCTAGTAAAGAGTGGGACTTTACTCAACCAGTGCCACAAGACACCTACACTAATGTCCCATAATGCCTTGGACCCAGTAGTGAACTTGCATCACCCACCTTGAATCACCGGAACTCACTAAGGCTCTAAAACAGAAGGAGGAAGGAGACCAACCCCTTCTATAGTACTTTCTGTGGCATTCAATAGACCCCCCTATTCTATATCAAAGGGGGTCCCCAAATACACTTGAATTTTGGAAGACCACCCAATTCCAACTGAAATCACCAAATTACACTTCCATTTGGACTCCCCGACTTTCAAATGGCTTAACTTTAAAGCCACAACTCCAAATCCCACATACAAGCCCATTTTGGATATTCACGTGACAAATATATGCTGATGAATTGTTCACTCATCTCATTTGAACAAATTCTCACAAAGTTATGATCCTCCAAAGATTCGGGTTTACTAGCTAGGAGTGGCGTCACGCTTTTACCACAGCCCTTCTTTTGGCCATTACTTTTTACTCATAGCTTAAAACCTTATAATTCTTGTCATTCTAGCTTTTTAATATTCTTAGCTTTCTAACAATATGCTACACGTCATATTTCCATGAAGGATTCATTGGGAACCTCTCACTACTAGCTCTTAAGTGTCCCGGCGTTACCGGGACACCGCCAACTTTGAACGGCCATAACTTTTAACTCACAAGTCCGAATCACGCATTCTTTGAATGCTTGAATGCGTATTTCCAAGGACTTTTCAATGATGTACAATATAACATTATGACTTTAAAATCTAGGGGGGTATTGCACATGTTTGCTTGGGAGACACCCATTTCTTCCTTCTTAAATTCTTGCAAGGCTTGGAAAGTCACCCCAAAGAGATAGAGATGACTTTCCAAGCTTGGAAAGTCACCTCCAAGAAATATCTCTATCTCTTTGGGGTGCTTGCTCACTATGGTACTTCAGGCACCCCAAAGAGATAGAGATGTGACACTCACCGCACCAAATAGGGTCAATTTTCTCATTGACATTACTTCTAGTCGAAAGTATTGAGTTTAGACTATGGTAGCTATCCCCTTCAACAATTTCATTGTATTTTAGGTAGCTAACCCTACAATACTCTAAATACTCACTTAGTTCACATGGCTAAGTCTTCAAAGGTAGCATTAAATAAGCCTATGGTTCGAGTTACCTTAGATACATAGCTTCCATTGACCTAACCTAATCTAATATGACTTATTTCCTTTGAGACTCCATTGGTTTGCCCTCATTTGGCTCTGATTTAGGCTCAATTAGCCTATTTCAATTATTTAACTAAGAAGAACTCAAAGCTTGTCAATTTCTACTTGGAAGCAACACCAAGACCCCTCTCAAACAACTTAGTTGTTAAGTGATGAATTTTTATACATCTAAAGATAGTATCAAGTTCCATCCGATTTGTCCTTTGTGTACACTCCTGAGGCATGGATGATCAATCCATATATTGACAATGGTCCATTCACAAAGGACACTTTTATAAGCCTCAGCCACTATCTTGCTCCTGTCCAAGCAAGTCCTAAGCTTGAAAATCATAAAGGTTTATTCCCTTATAATTTTCAAGCTAAAGCCTCTAATTTACAGCATTCTTGAAATTGATTTTGCATATCATTTCATCCTCTTCTACTGAATCCAAACATCAATGAGACTAGAACACATCTCATAGCGATAATGCCAATCAAGAACTAACTCACATATGAAGTCATTTTTCAAAATTGCAATTTTATTATCAAGTAAATATACAATAGACAAACACATAAATACATTATTTATACAAGTGTTGTGTTTCTCCCCTACAAACAAAAATTAATATCCCCATCAAGTCTTACACCACTTGTTGTTTAGTTGTCTACTTTGTTCAAACCAATCTACTACTTCCTTTCCATTTGTCATGTCTTTGGCATTTATCCAAGTTACTTCCTTTTCATGATAACCTCGCCATTTCACTAAGTATTCCTTGCCCCTTTTTTTAGTGTTTCTACTCTTGAGAATACCTTCCACCTCATATTCAAAGCGTTTCCTAATTAACTTCATAAGAGGCTGTAACACCTGCTTGAGTTCCGACCTTAAAATATCTTCATAATATGGCTTTAGCAAAGAAACATGAAAAGATGGATGCACCTTGATTTCTTCTGGCAACTCTAATTTGTAGATATCTTCAAACAAGCGCTTAGAAATGACAAATGGACTTGTATATTTTGCCATAAATTTAAGTGTTAGTCTTTCACGTAATGTGAAGTTCTTGACATTCAACCACACCTTTTGTCCTTTAGTATACTCCACATGGCATCTCCCTTTGTTCATTTGCTTCACGTATTGTTTTTGTGCCTTGTCCAAATGTAACTTGATTTTCTCAAGCATTGCTTTTCTGTAAGCAACAAAGTCTTTAACAACTTGGCTCCTTTCAAACTCTGATTGCAATTCCTCCAAAGCAAGGTTAGTAGGCATAAGTAACTCCACACTATAAGCTACTTTGAATGGCAATTCACTTGTAGCTGCATGTTTGGCTTTATTATAACTAAACTTAGCCAAAACCAAATACCCAATCCAATCCCTTTGGTTAGCACTTGCATAATTCTTAAGATATTGATTCAAGTTCCCATTACCCTCTATGTTTGGCCATTTGTTTAAGGATGAAACATTGTGCTAAATGAAAAATTTAATTTTCGTTTTTCTAAACAAGTGCTTCCACAATGCACTTGTAAATTTGGAATCTCAATTAGAGATAATGATCTTGGGCAATCCATTGTGTCTCTACCAAGTGTTGAAAAAGAGTGTGGCTGTATAAAATGCACTTGTCACTCCTATGGTTGTCTCTATCCTTGCCAACTTGTTAAACCAACCTACCACTACAAATATAGCATCAAACCCTTGTGATTCTGGTAAGCTAGTAGTAACGAAGTCCATGGAAATACATTCCCATGGGCCATTAGGAATGGACAAAGGCTTTAATAACTCAACTTGTTTTTGATATGAAACTTGGTTAGCTTAGTAAGTGATACAAGTCTTTATATAGTGTGCAATGTTTTTTTTCATCCTGGACCAATAGAACCTCTTCATTATACTATTTATAGTGGTTTTTCATCTCTATAATCCGCAAAAGATTTAACATGTTCCTCTTACAACACTTGCAACCTCAACTTGTCCTTAAGAATATACATTCTACCTTGTTTGAATTTGATTAAGCCTTGGTCTAATCAAATTCCTTTTACTTTCTTGCCAACCTTCAAATCACTTAAAAACTTTTGAACTTCTGGATTCTTCATGTACACCACCCTAATTCTTCTAGCTAAATCACTTTCTCCTTCAAACATCAACCTTAAAATTTGAATAGAACTTGGTTTAAATTCATTCTTTCAGCTTAAAGCATCGAACACCACATTATCTTTACTTGGTTTGTGGATCAAGTCCACATTCATAAGTGCCAAGGTGTCATATTACTTCAACTATTTGGTTGTTACTTTAGCTTGGCTCTCAAAATACTTCAATGACACATTATCAGTAAATATTTTGGTTTGATAAAGCCCAAGGTAATGTTGCCATGTTTTTAAATAATGCATCACTGCAAATATTCTTTTTCATGTGTTAGCCATTTGGTTGAGTCCCATCCAATTTCTTGTTTTCAAAAACAATAGGACTCCTTCTTTGTATCAATACTCTTTCAATTGTAAAGTCACTTGCATCTGTGTGCACCTCAAAAAATTAATCAAACTCAAGAAACTTCAACACTAGAGGTGAAGAAAGCTTGATTTTAAGCTCTTCAATAGTTTGTTCATATGAATCAATCTACACAATGGCTTGGTTCTCCTTCAACAAGTGAGACAAAGGTTTGGTAATCTTGGAGAAGTTTCTAGAGAACCTCTTAAAATAATTTGTGAGTCCAAGAAATGAACTCACACCCTTTTGAGTGGTAGGTTTAATTCACTTCTTGATTTCCTCTACTTTTTTAGCATCTGGCTTGATTCCAAATCCATCTACAATGTAGCCCAGAAAATCAATTTTCATCAAACCAAATTTGTTCTTCTCACCATTGGCATATAACTTATGTTCCATAAGTTTTTCCAACACAATCTCAAGGTATTTGGCATGATCCTCCGCCATCTTTGAGTATACCAATATGTCATCAATGTACACAATTATAAACTAATTTATCTCTTGATAGAACACAATATTCATAAGGGTGGTAAATGTTAAAGGGGCATTGCATAGATCAAAAGGCATTACCAAAAACTCATGGGACCCATATCGGGTCTTGCATGCCATCTTTTTAATGTCTCCAAGTGCAATTTGAATTTAATAGTAGCATAATTTCAAATCAATGCAATTAAAATACACTGCATCTATCAACCAATCAAAGAGGTCATCAATTCAAGGTAAAGGGTAGTTGTTCTTGATGGTGATTTTATTGAATGTCCTATAGTCAACACATATACATAGTTTGCCATCTTTCTTGTTTACAAACAAGACTAATGCTCTATAAGGTGATTTATTCTGGCAAATGTATCTTTTAGCCAATAACTCACTGAGTTGTTTCTTCAACTCCACCAACTCCTTTTGGTTCAATCTAAAAGGTGCCTTGGATGGTGGTTGTGATCTAAGCACCACCTCAATCTTCTAATCCACTTTTTTTCAAGTGACAATGCATTAGGCAACTTTGTTGTTAAAACATCCATAAACTTATGGATTACACTTGTTACACACTTTAGAGGGGAGTTGACCCTATTAGTCACTTTATTTATCCCTCTATTAACATCAACTCTCATAACAACCAAAAATCTAGTATCACTAAGGTCTTCCAAAGCTATAAGATGGATTTGAGTCCCCAACACTTTGGGTGACTTAGTTATTCGTAACTCTAACTCTTTTTCATCTACATTGGCAACCACCTTCAAAAAGAGTCGCCGCCTCATGTCCACTTTATAAATATCTAAGAAAGTATTTTCTAAAATGAGGTCTACTCCATCCATATCACAAAGTGTGAAATCCTCCACAAAGGTGAACTTCCTACATTGAACTTCCACATTTGTAGCCCCTTTACTTTTTTTATGCGGCTTGCCCTTGGCAAACTGCACCTTGATGGGCTTACTAGATTCCTTGAATTGCAAGTCCAACTCCATAGCAAGTCTTGAACTCACAAATAAGTGGGTTGCACCTATATCTACCAATAGTAAAACATCATGTTTACTTATGGAACCTCTTAAGAACAACAAGCGTGGACTAAACTTGGGTTTATTTGCTTTAGCCAAGAAGTCACGTGGAAGGATATGCTATTGAATATGAGAGCGCATACTTTGAGCACTCATTTTTGTCTTAATGCAAACCTTAGGATACGTAATCCTTTTTACCACAGTTGTAGCAAATTATTTGACTTGCATCCCGTTTTATTTTGTCACCTCCTTTGTCTAAATTTGGAGGATATACATCCTCCACTGAGTTGGAATGATATTAAAGGGCAGTTAGCACTAAATGTCAAAGAATTGATTAGTGACCGTTTTAGCCTAGAATACCAGGACATTTAGTGACCCGTTTCACCATAGTTGTATCAAGACATTCGTGGTGGAGTAGCATTGGTGAGGCTCAAATAAACAAAGAATCTTCAAGGGTATGTACGGGAGTTCAATGCACACTTAAATGTGTTTTCAAGGCTAGATGAATTGGGTTCTACCAGTGACTTTAGGTTTTAGGTGACTGCTTGTCTTAAATTTGGAGGATATACGTCCTCCATCATGACATGTGAAAAGTTAACATGAGAAGTTTCTAAGTTGTCACTTGTTGCTTGCTGAGAATTTGAAAAAAACAACTAACCCAATTCTATACTTATGTCCACCCAATCTCCAACAACCACCTATAAGCTATAGATTTAAAGTGCAAGCACATCTGAAGCTAGCTTACCCCACATAAAATAAGCAACAATAGTATATTTGGATATGTGTTCCGTGTCACAACGTACCAAAATTTGGTTTACTTGAACCTTGAACACCGTATCATTTTAAAAAAAGTCCATGCAACTTCTTCAAAATTTTACCAGTAGCTCCTTGCCGGGTATTGCAATCATCAAAAGAGAGCGGTGGTGACGATCCATGCTAATCACCACTACTACAAGCTCCAGCTCCACTCTTCCTTCATCCCTAACTGTTGTAGCTTTCACATGTGTATCCTTTAACATCGAAGGAGCATGGTAGAGCATGTTGGATCCAAAGAGAATCAACATATGACACCATTGTGTAAGAAACAAACCCTACAATTCTAAACTAAACATAACCCTAAGTTCACCATTTTCAAACCCTACCACTTTTCATCCTCAATATCGCTTGTTTCAAAGCTTGAAAAACAAAGCATAAGCCGCATTCCTACACTCGGAAGTTAATTGAGTTTAGATGTAATCCGAGGCACCAAGGATTTGTGATCTACATGTGACGGGTTCGCAAGCACTTCATGGTCCCTCGTATTTCAAGAAGCTCCACCTCTCCAAATTCATGTTTCGCAGCTCTTGGATGGTCGCTTGATGGACCTCCTCCCTCACAATGATTAATCCATTTGGGAGAACTGGACCCCTTATTGATTAATTAATTAATTCGTGAGGGGGTTAATTAATTCCCCTATTACCATCAGTGGTACTTCACACACCATGACCATGACCATGAACATGAAGGGAAGTCCCCCACCCCCATTCCCCCATGAGTGCCATGTCTCTCATTTATTTATCAGTACAAGGGTTCACTTGGTCTTATCCCCCATAATGATTATTATTATTATTCAGGCTGATATTTCCAGCTCAGGGGAGGGCAGGCGTGCTGTCCCTTCCCACGGCCACATGGCACCCCCCCCTCGTACACATACACACACACTAATTCCCCACCCACAGTAGTTGTAGTTGTAATGAGCCTACCGTAATTGCTGAGGTTCGAATAGTGCGACCTGTCAGAATTAGAGTGGCCTGCACCCCAAAGATTAACACCCGGTGCACAATAATTGGAGTGTTGGGTAAAAAAGGAGGAGTCACTCCAAAAATGAATTCCAATGGCTTTTGTCAGGCAAGTCCGCATGCAAACCTTCCCCACGACAATTGCCGAACACTCATTGGTGGAACTGCTGACCCACACTATTTGGCTTGGTTTCTAGTGTGGGCTCATGCCACCTGGGCCGTCTCTCTCACTTCCCCCCCGCGCCTTTCCCTTCCCCTTCCCCCTTCTCCCCCTTCTCCCTTCCCCCCTTCCTTCTAGCTCGCTGCGTCGTGCGCTGGGGGCTGAATTTCAGCTTCGGGAGCGCAGGTATTCGCTTGGATTGCGTTTCCAATTGTGGGGGGTCGACTGGCTACTTCTCATCCCTTTGTTGACGCGCATTCGTTTCATCGCTGTTTGAAAGCATTGCCTGTTCTGGAGCTTTATGGGACTCGGGTGTGTCCAATGCGCTCTGCCTTGATGTTTGGTTTTCCTCCTTCTTTTCTCAGCTTGGGAATGATCGATCGTGCGTTAGTTTCGAAGAGATTGGATTCTTCGAGGGTTTTTTTTCTTGCATGATCAGTAACATGGTTTTCGAGGTGGCTTGGGAGCGTGATTAGTAGTTTGACTGTTTGGTTGATTGCATTGCTTTGGAGCGCAATTTGATAAGGGTTTCTCTTCTTTGCGTGTTTTGATGGTTTGTATTGTTTTTAGGTGATACCGGAGGAATGCTGCTTTTTTTGCTCTTTCCAGGTGATGATACTTCAGGTGTGTCTTGTTCTGATATTTTAGCTAATGTAAAATATGATTATTGGATGCAGGGATAAGGATTTCTTTTCGATGTTGTGGACGATCGGGGACATGTAAGTACCCTCAAAAGTCACTAATATCTCAAATTCTCGTAAAGAACTGATCTTGAAACAGCTGCTTGGGGACTGAGGTGTGCTGCTGAATTGGGCTTTCTCTGTTAATTTTCCTTTAGCTTTATGAGTTTCTAATAGTCAATGCCGGGTTCTGATGTCTACACATGATTTTATATTCTAAAATTTAAGTTTACTTTGGTTTCAGTTTTAAATTTTTGGTGCTCTCTATAAATTCCACAGCTAAGAGAATCTATTTTTTCTGACGTGCTGCACATTGGCAGTTTTTGCCTCCTTGTTAGAATAGCTATATGATAGATGAGTGAAAAGAGCATTGTTATGGACATCGAAAAGTATTGCTGATGTTAGAGTTATCTTAAAGATTTATTCAAGGTGGGTGTGCTGACGTTGATTCATTAGAGTGATTTTAATGAACAACGATAGAAATTGGTGGGTGCAAGAAAATTTTTGGTGGTTCAATCTCAAATCTCAGTAGGGTACAATAATCTTATGAACTGATTTATTGTGCCATTCAAACAATTTTGCACAATATTGAATACAATTGGCATTTTTTTCTTTCTACAATCAACATTCCATTCCTATGCATTCAAGCATACTAAATTTCAGTTTTGGTGAAATGTTATATTTAATATTCATGGTTTTATACAATAATTGATTGAATAACATTGGTGATGAAATTTTTCTACTTTGATTGTATAGATATACATTATGTAGGAAACATTTATATACACATTTTTCATGTTAAAGAACATCCTCATTAAATAACAAAAATATGATTTATAAAAAATTCAATGTAAGGTGTTGTATGATTTAACTTTGCAACCTAGATTTTTTAATATTTTTAATTAGATTTTGGCAAAGTAATTGTATCATCATATTCAAAGGTATAAAATTAGTTACAGTGTGAAAGCCAAATAGTAAAATTTAGTTAAAATTAGTTAGAGTGTGAAGGTCAAATAACAAAATTTAGTTAAAATATAGAGAAATTTAGTTTACAAAGTTTGATCATTCATCCTTTACATTGAATTTCTTATAGTTTATATTTTATTATTTAATGGGGTGTTATTTAATATGAAAGATGTATGAATGAATGTTTTTATGTATCTATGCAATCAAAGTATAAAAATATTCACCAAAGTTTTTCAATCAATCATATAAAATTATGAATATTAAATGAAACAATTCATCATATATATATATATATATATATATATATATATATATATATATAACTGAAATTTGATATGCTCAATTGGGATTGAGTGTGAATTGAATGTTAATTTTGGAAGACAAAAATGCCAATTGTATTCGATGTTATGCAAAAAAGAATTTGAATGGCACAATAGTTAGTTTGTGAGATTATTGTGAGATTGTTGTGAATGGCACAAACTGGAGAGTACAGTTTCGCTTTGCCGGCACATAGTCGTGGTCTAATGTTGTTGTACTACTGCCTCCTCTAGGTTCAGTCATCTGGAGGATTTAAGAGTGCGGGGGAACAACTGCAATTGGGACAAACTTTGCTAGACCGTCATGGCAGGTACACTGTTCAGAGCAAATCCTGTTCTGTTCTTGTCCATGCTCTTTGTAAGGGTTGTACCGGTGGCACTTAAGCATAAGAAAGACGAAAATTGATATGAGGAGCACCTTGTTGATTGTGTCAAACCAGATGCAGCAGGCTACGATGCTGTTCAAGCTGTTGCTTTCCAAGCCATGCCGGAAAATGGCGTGGAATCCCCCGTGCTTGCAGTATTGGATGTGAACACTCCCCTGGATGGAGGTAGTAACCGGAAGCGAGCTGTGCAACATGTTTCAACACGAGCTACGAGAAAAGCTGTGGTGAGTTGGATGATCGAGGACGAGGCCTTAAACGGGAAGAAGCTGCTCATTTCTCGAGCAGTGAAAGCCTTCCCGGAGCATTTTTTCGGAGCTGACAAGTCCAATTTGCAAAAAGCGTCATGTTGGTGGAAGAGGCGTGCGGAAATATTAGAAGATGACGATGAGCAGCATGACCCTGAAGTGACATGCAGGGTAAGAGTGAGCAGTCGAGGTAGCTTGAAAGCGCGGGCAGGGCGTGGACGGAAGCGTGCAGCTCGAATCATCCGTGCGCCCGTTCTCGGAGTTTTAGATGCGAAGCGGGCGAGGCGTGGCCGTGTTCCCAGCCATGGCAGCAAGAATGGCAAGCGTGCTTTGCAACATGTCTCGACGATGGCGACGAGGAAGGTTGTGGTGAGCTGGATGATTGAGGATGAGGCCGTCCACGGGGAAAAGTGTCTCATATCACGGACTGTGAAAGCTTTTCCAGAACATTTTTGTGGAAATGACAAAGCCAACCTCGCCAAAGTCTCGCGATGGTGGAAAGCGCGTGATGAGATTCTACAAGATGACGACGAGGAGGACGATCTGGAAGTGGAGCACAACTTGGTGTTGGTTGGGAGTCGTCCCCAGGCGAGATTGAAAGCAAGGGCAGGCCGGGGACGGAAGCGGGCTGCGTGGGTGAACTGGCTGCATACCCAGCTTTTGGAGGAGACTGACCGACTTCGTAAAACCGGAGTGAAGGTTTCACCCAAGTTGCTGCAAGAGATTGCTGTCCACATCCTGCGCGTGTCCAATGCAGATTTCACCGATAGAACACTCGACCCCAAAGACAGTGTCCCCATCATTCAGAAAATCACTCCTCAGTGGATTCAAGGATTTATGAACCGAACCAAGGCTACCAAGGTTCCAGGCGTCAAGATGATAATCGACGTGTAGTGACTAAATATTTGCTGCTCCAGCTTGTGCACGAATCAACTTCTGTTTGGTCTACACGTCAATTGTGGGCCGCAGTGTATCTTGAGAAGAAGGATTTGTATATTTCGGCGATTGCAGTCATTTCCTAGTTGAATTGAAATTTAAGATTCAAATCAGGGTTAGTGCAGAATCCGGAACATTCCCTCAAAACGTGCGGCGGGCATGTAAAACCCGTACTGCCTGGTTCTCGTATTTAGAACATCTCCAAATCAGTTCCTTTTCAGGGCACTATCATGTGTACAATGTTATTGATCTTGGTAGCAGGTCTTGGAGATATGATATTGAGCTAGACAATATTCAGCTGAAACATCACAACGTAGTCTTTAATTTTTCCATGCACCCTTCGGTATCAACTGTACAATCCAATTCTATTTCATTTGCTGGTGCAGTAAAGCTTTGTCAGCCTTGTCTTCATTTTTTTCAATTCATTCTGTCAAGTCAAATGGTGTAGAAAGAAACCTCAGGCTATGGATTCAGGTTGAATTGCGTCTGATTATATTCTCTGCCTTGTCAGAATCGTGCACGTTATGTAAGTGCAGTCTGCAATTCGTGAAGCCCCATGAAACGCACAAATCGTTGGCCTCTACGCACTGTTCTCAGCACGTCAGGGATTCAGGGTATGAATTTGGTAGGACGATAAACCCGTTCCACGAAGTGAACCAGCAGGGTGAAAACGCAGGAATTCTTTTATTTTTCACACATGAAAAAACTTGCAAATTTCGAATTCATATTTGCGATTCTGCACATTAGCTAGAGAGGTCAAGAACATACCTTAGACATGGCACAAAATAGGCAATGAATAGAGAGGTCAAGAACACACCCTAGACATGGCACAAAATAGGCAGTGAAGATTTTATTTTTACCCCCAAAAATTTGCGTTTTTAGCCAATCAAGTCCTACTTTGTGGGACAGATTTATTTTACCCCCAAAAATTTGCGTTTTTAGCCAATCAAGTCCTACTTTGTGGGACAAATTTAGTGTCCTGAATTTGGCGCTTGTGTTGATGAGTAAGAACATGGGCTCCTTTGGCATAGTTGTTAGTTAGAAATTCTCCACAACTTGTATAGTTGAGTCCTAAATCCTAAACCTCTTCTCCTTATCAATTAATGAGTAAGAACATGGGCTCCTTTGGCATAGTTGTTAGTTAGAAATTCTTCACAACTTGTGTAGTTGAGTCCTAAATCCTAAACCTCTTCTCCTTATCAATTGACTCTCTTATGGCATAGTTGTTAGTTAGAAATTCTCCACAACTTGTATAGTTGAATCCTAAATCCTAAACCTCTTCTCCTTATCAATTAATGAGTAAGAACATGGGCTCCTTTGGCATAGTTGTTAGTTAGAAATTCTTCACAACTTGTGTAGTTGAGTCCTAAATCCTAAACCTCTTCTCCTTATCAATTGACTCTCTTACTGTATTAAAATAATGATAGAGTTGCCCCATATGATTATGGTATGTCACAACCTTTAAACCAATTATTAATGAAATAATGTACAGTGTTAAAAAAGGGCAAAGTAATGGTAGAGTTGCCCCATATGATTTAAACCAATTATTAATGAAATAATGTACAATGTTAAAAAAAGGGAAAAGTAATGGTAGAGTTGCCCCATATGATTATGGTATGTCACAATCTTTAAGCCAATTATTAATGAAATAATGTTCAATATTAAAAAAGGACAAAATTAATTGAGCAATATTACATAGTGTTACATTAATCCTATAATGTGACAATCTAAAAGTGTCTAATGGATGGAGAGAAGTGAAAATGTTCATCCTTAGAATTTCATGTGAAAAGACGAGATTTTGCTCAATAGTTTGACCTCCAATGAGTGCTCTTGGTTTTTTTGAAGCAAATGATTCACACAACACCCCAAAGGATGATTCATACAATGACTACCTTAGCATTCTAAGGTTAATCTCTAGTCAATTATGTAACATAGGTCTCTTCTTTCCTAAAGATTTTCTTGTAAAGACTATTAGATGTGTGTTTGAAATTCATAGGGTGATTGTTCACTTTTTAAAAGCTTATTTATTTTTAATTTAAAAATTGGTATAAATCAAGAAATTCATTGTTCTAAACTCTTCATCAAAGTCAACAAGACCATAGCAAAGCAAGCAATTAGATTGGAATAGACTTTGATTGAGGTTCAATCAAGTCCTAGCCATTGCATGCTACGTCAACATGCAATGTCACAATCTAGAGTCAGTAATTAAATATTTAAATACAATTAGTTATGCATTTGTTGCACTTTAAATTGCAAATTAAGCTAGCTGCATTGGAAAGGGGGTGCAAATAGCATTTCAAATTTCCAAGAATTAGACTAGGTGGCCTAAACTAATTGTTGATTCATTGATTGAAGTGCCAATATATTGGTTGGTTTAATTAAATAAATAGAAATAGATCCCAATGCAAGAATCATTTGACTAGCTCCATTTGTGTGCCTCCCATGCTGATTGCTCCAAAATCTCAACAAATAGATATATCAAAGTAAAGCATGGCTATTTCATTTCTATGCCAATAGGCCAAACAACTTGCTCGATTATGCACTTAAATGTCTACTTGGTGGAAAGGAAATTCAATGAGACTAAGCATGATATATTGAATATTGCTTGTTGTAATGTGTTGAATATGTGTTGTAGCTAGGATTTCACTTAAAAACAAACCCAAGGAATCACTAAGTGGTGGTTCTTAAATTGTAGGAATAGTCAAATAGTCTATTCTTTTGTATCTAAGGTCACTTTTACATAGGTAAATCACTCGCATTTTATAATTAAAGTTTAAAATCCCATTTATTAGTTCAATTATGTGGATTGGATATATTTTCTGTCCTAACCTATTTGAATAATAGTCCATTACCCATGAAAATATCTATAGACTTATAGTCACCGTCTTATACTAGAATTCTAATGTCAAATAGTCCGGGTATGTCAAATAGTCATGGCTCCTATTCTATTGACTTAATCAAGTTCACAGTACATATATATAGTATTCCTATACACGCCAATGCGTTCTTGTTAACTACCTCTTTATTTTTAGTGAATTGTCAATTGGTCCAGTAACTATCTTCTCAGCCTAATTGCTATAATGCAAATATGCAAATTCACAACCAGTAAATGTCAATTGGTCTCAGTATGCAAAGGTAAGAATTGAATCTTTTGATTTAGGTCAAATAGTCATGTCGATTCTTCCTTTGAGCTCCACAGCTTACAATATGTCAATTGGACCAAGTCCCATAATGCACATTTACAATTCAACAACTCCCTACTTGCTCTTAAGTTGTCAAATAGTCATTTGTCAATTGGTCTTGCTGCACTAAAATATAACTAATTCTATCGATCTCTAATAAATGGTCAATTTGTCCAAGTTCCCACACAAGATTAGAACATAAGTTACATAAAGATTTTATCTATGACAAGTTGTCAAATTGGTCAACATTCCACATCAATTTACAACAAAATGTACACAAAAATTATATTCTAATACATAAGATTACGCTCCTTGTACCTGCACTATACTTATTCGTTTCATATAGCTTGTCAATTAGTCATTTCAATGGAAATACAATTCTTTGACCAATTGTCTTACTTTAATTCTATTACAACCGTATATCATCTTACATAAACTTTCATAGATAATTTGACTACAACGACATCCCTTACCACAACTAGTTTAAGTCAATTAGTCATCTTCCAATGTTTAAATTTCCATAACCAAATAACACCAATAATTAATAATCTTCAAGACTTAGTTATAAATTTAAAAAACATTGTTTGTCAATTAGACCAAAACTGCACTAAGGTATAGACACCCACAACTGACTAATTGACCTTAACATCAACCATCTTCAATCTTTGTTACTCAATCTCCAAACTCTCTCAGACTATTGGACTTCTTAATCCAACTTCCTTGCTTAATTATATTAAGACGATATTTCAACCATTATCCACTTCATCTATTTGTCACATATTCTCACAAATTTAACACAATTGGACTAATTGACCGAATCATAGCATAAATTAATTACTGGTATCTATGCTTCAATAAACAGGTTCTTGACAATTTGCCTATCGCAAGATTCAAATAACTAATCTACCAATCACTAGCTTAGACTCGTTTTACAAACCTAATCACAAGACCAATGACTTCCATAACCCTGGAAGCAAACTTTTGACAATTTGACACAACCAGAACACAAAGACTTAATTCCTTTATCAGCCAGCTTCACTTACCGACTATTAGTCCTTGTTCTTTGCATAGACGCTGTTTTTGTCGCCTTGTTCTCTCGCTCCTTCCGCAGACCACTTGACCTTGATCGACCTCCTCAAGCGCAATCAATTGGAAAATCATAGTTCTCACCAAACTTAATTCACTAACATGATCAACAATGCCACTCACTGGCTAATTGAATACTTAACAAACTCACACAATAAACTTAACTTCATGGAATATAACAAAGATCAATTGACACACTACTAGAAAATTTCGTTTTTCTGTTGTTTCAGTCGCGTTGATCCGGTCAAAATCTGACAGAAATCTGTCGGTTTCAACAAATTTTTGTCAGATTTTGACCGGATCAACACGACCGAAACAACAGAAAAACGAAATTTTCTAGTAGTGACAATTAATCAGCTCTAGACTAATTGACCAACAAAGAAAATAAACCAAAAGAATGCCAATCACTGGAAAACTTAAAACAAGTATTTAAGCCAATCACTAGCTGCTCACTCATATACAAAAGAATGCCAATCCCTGGCTACAATCAACATAGTTGAATAGACAACAATTAGGTTGAAGAAATACATGAGTACATAGGCATGAAATACATGAGTACATAGGCGAGCAATCGCTGCAAATGCCGAGAGAGAGAAAAAAAATGAGGGTCGATTAGTCTTTGTACTTCTTGGCTGCAACTGACTAAAAACTAACTACTTTGTCTATTAGTCCTTAATTGACTGTAACTAACCTAATTGGTTGTCTATTAGTCAATTCGATAACTACTTGTCTATTTGACCCGTTTCACACTTCATTTCAACTACTAATTAACTTTAACTTGTCTAATTGTTTTTTCCTTCCAAAAAGTTTCAAAAATACCAAAAAGTCTATCTACATGTGTTAATGAATGGTGTGGCATTGCAAGAGTGATTAATATGTACGCTCACTTATCCTTAGCTAGGATTCAATACATACATGTGATTTTCCAAAGTTCTTCTTCTGGATTGTATTAATTATTTTTTTCATGATCAATTTCAAAATAGCTACTAATTAATTATCGAATTCTCATTACACATATTTTCTTTAACTTGCAAATTGATGCTTCATTAATAAGATTATTTCCTTAATTACTAGATACCTTGGACATTGATTGTAGACATTATCATATGTACCTCCAATCCTATGTCAATTGCTCCTTGATTTCAATAGGTATGTCAAAGTTGGGCTTGTCTATTTTATTTTTGTGATGCCATTTTCAATGCATATATGCCGAGAGGCCAAGCAACTCACTTGATGAAGCGTTTGAATGCCTACTTAGTAGAAAGGAAATTCAATCAGATTAAGCCAATACATATGGTCTTCCTAAGCTCCTCTTCTAGATTGCTTTAATTATGTTTTCAATTTCTAGATAGTCATTGATTGTTGAATTCTCATCACATGTTTTTCTCAACTTGCAAATTGGTATTTTGTTAATAAATCATTTTGTTAATTACTGGATACCATTACTTGATTGGTACGCATAACAAGTGCGATCAATCAACCTTCAAAGATCTGAACAATGAATAAAAGTAATGCATGTGTATAAACTTGAGGATTAGTTTTTCTACATTGAATGATTATCAAGTGAATTCTAGGCCGAGGATTTAATTTGAATACAAACCCCAATTTTGTTAAATTAGTAGGTTATGTATTACTTCTCTAACATCCATTATGAAACACAAGTCTTCACAACTGCCAATCCCCAAATCTCTGACTACACCAAACAATGTGGCGGATTTGATTGAATTTTGGATTAATGGATAAGATGAAATTTCACCAATTTTGGTGATTGCTTTTGTTATTGTATTGTTGTTTCATGAAAATATGCTTGCAACACCAAAGACCAATGAAGTGGACAATGAAGCTGCTTCTTTTGCTTAAAAAACAATTGAAAGTAGTTCAAGCTATAGTTGTCATAGTCACTTTCAAGTTAGTCCGTTCATTTATTAGACAAAATGTCAAGATCCAATTGGACATTTGTTAGGATCTTGAAAAAAATTAAATAAAAATCCTAGATAGACCGTCCATTGATCTAAACGGCTTGTTAGTCCTTGACTATCTAGATCAATAAATGGGGAACAATAGCAAATCATCCAATCCATTCTCCTTCCTGTACCAGTGGGAAGATGGACAAAAAGAGATTGCTATGTTGGGACTGTAGCACCCTTGTGGCTATCATCCACATGCCCACTTTGCCAAACTTCACACCAAACTTCATCCTAGCCTCATTTGCTGTAAAAATCCTATCACCAACCTTACCTGCTGATGGCTTGAAATGGCATCCATTAGAACAATTCTAATCGAACTTCCTTTAGGACCACTAGATTAATTTTTGTAGTTTCTTCTTGTAGTTTTTTCTTTGAGCTCCCTACTTGTTTCCACATGGTTGATCCTTTGTATACTTGAAACTTTGTGAGAGTAATGTACTCCAAGCTAGGATTCCAACGCCTTCTTTGATATGATTGAAAATGACTAAGTTGGTGTCTCAAAATGATGTAGAGGTTAAATGACTCAGGTTTACAAGCTTTGACTATCTATTTAGTCATGAGTACCATCATCACATCTTGTAGATTAATCACATTGATTCCCCCATCTTCCCTCATTTGAATGCACTAGATCCATGCCACCTTTATACAAGCTCAATGCATGGATTTGGACTACATGTAATTCATTGTAAAAGAAAATATTTGTTGGATGTTTAGATGTTGGACTTTGTTCTCACTCAAATAGATGCAAAGTAAAAGACAAAGGATAAGAGGACACTATTTACAATCACCCTTCTTCTTGTAGAATTGATGTATGTGGTACACCAATACTGCAGTTTCTTCAATGCTCTTTCTTGTAAAAAATTATCAATTGATTGCATGGAAAGGCTCATTTCCAATGGCAAGCCAAAGAGCTTGCTAACATCATCTCCATCCACCCAAACAATATTGAGCAACTAGGTCTATCAAGGCCAAACAACAATTGTTTTGGAGCTCTAATACTTGTAGGACTTGTTCCAATTAAGGACAAGTCTCAAGCCTTTATAGAAGCAATCCAACAACCCAATTGTCACCTAGGAGGGTGAATAAATTATTGTTTACAAACTATGCAAGGACTTGCTGCCTCGTACTACCTGAGAGTTTGATCCCTTTAATTGAGTTTGTTGTGATTTCCTCCTTATCCATTGCATTTAAGCCTCGGCTACAATCAAGAAGAGGTAAGGTGTCAACAAGCACCCTTGCCTTAGTCTTTTCTCAATTCCAAACACTTGAGATTGTGCACCATTAATTTTAATAACTAACTTTGCATCTTGAAATATGAGCTTCATTATATTGAGGAATTCTTGTGGTATACCAAGAGCTTCCATTGTTCCAAACAAGAAGGCTCAATTGACCATATCACACCTTTGAAAAGTTAAGCTTTAAAAATATAAGGATTTGATTGGTGTATTTCACCTGCGCCATCATCGTGTGAATCAAAAGTATATTGTCGCTCAAGGATGAATTGCATTGGACGGAAGACCATTTGATCAAAATCAATGATTCTCATTAAGATCAACTAGAGGTGTAGCTGAAGCATCTTAGCAAAGACTTTATACACCACATCTAAAAGATTTATTGAATGCCAATTGGTCAATTGGGCCATATCCTCTCCATTGTATAATAATGATATGAATCCTTTCGTGACTCTTGGAGGAAATCATCTACCAATAATCATTTTTTATCAAGTCCCAAAGCTTTGGAGATTTTTGAGCTTCCATTCTTTTTAAAGCAAGTTCCAACTTAGCAAATTCTATTGGCTTAGAGAGAGAGAATTTCATCAATTGCATCAGATAACTTGTTGTTAAGGCTAACTATCGCAATTTCTTGTTGCCTTTGCCTAGGCGTCACTATGGGCCAGCTTAGAACAAAGTTTGTTAAAGTAACTAGAGCAGACCTACTCCAACTTGCCTTGGTTTGATTGCAAATTGTCATTCTCATCCACAAGTGCGGTGATATTAGATGCACCTATATAGGCCTTGGCAAACTAGAGAAATTCTTTTGTACATGAGTTGTTGGCTCTCATCCATTTGACACAATTGTACACTCTTTGGCCCTTTACAACATGTTTTTCAAATGTAGATAATTGATACTCCACTGTTCCTACTGGATGAAACTTGGAATTGAAAAAGTCCCATTACAAGGTTGCTTGTAGCCCCTTCAGGTACCTTTGTAGGCTCAATTTGGAGGCCTTTTTTTCTTTGACTCTCCTGTAGTATTAGGTCTTATGATATTTGGTCAACGACCTACCATAATTTACTAGTGAAGTCTAATTGTAGGTTTCCATTCCAAATTTTGGCTACCTTTCCTTTCACTTCCAAGTCTTTCAAAAATCATTTGCTCATCTTGTACATGGAGGCTTTTGGTGTTGATTGCAATAGCTAAAGTGTGAGTAGTATTGGTAGGTGATCAACATGATTGCAATCACCCCTAATGCAGTAATCAACTAGTAGTGGAGGACCTAGCCCAACTTGCACAAACAAACAAAACCTATCTAGTCTTGCAAGTAATTGCAACCCACAATGCCTCCTATTGTCCCAATTGGACTTAATTCTCTCTTGGGCAAGAAATTGATCATCCACTTCCAAGGCATCCTTGAATAGAGTAAAGAAGGCACTTTCTCCCACCAAATAATTCTTCCATTGAGATTTAATTTGTCTTTTTGCCTTTCAACAAAGTTCCAATTACCACCTAAGATCCAATGACAATTCTAAGAAAGGGATGCAAGAAGTTCTTCCCATAATTCACAATGGACCTTCATGCATGTTAAAACATATTCATTTAAAATTGCACCATTAACTCTTAGCAATCTACTCAATCTGACCCATTGTACTCACTTGCACTTGCTATGCCTTGATCTTGATATGAAATGTGCTTCAACAAGCCACAAATACATACCACTCATGTCAGCTCCTTTATTACTCAACTCATGATCAAACCTAACTATAGCTTCTTCCTTGAAAAAGATAGCTTGCAACTAGAATTTCTATCTCAAAGCCTCTAGTTTGTTGCTTTACAAATAGAGTTCTTGGAAGCATAAGATTTCAATGCCTCCAAACAAGGGCCTATAGTAGTTTCTAACTATATTCATCTTTAGATGGTCATTAAGCCCTTATACATTTTAGATCATAATTGTGACTTTTGTGGTGGGGTGGAGGTGGTGATATAAATGGAAACAATTTAATATTCTTTAGACCAATTCCATTGCATATCTTCTTTGGCGTGCTCCTCCTAGCATTTAGGATTGAAGACTATTGCATCTTTTGAAGCCTCCATCCTCTTTTTAATCTAATTAGGTATCAATCTATGTGATTGTGACGTTGCCCCTATCCTACTATGTTTCCTTTTCATAAATTCAAAGAATTCATCATGCAAATTTGTTTGAATTCCAAAAGATAGAAGGATGTATGGTGTCATTGCTTCAAGCATGCGTTTGTTGTATAGGACATGGATAGGTTTGACACTGGGAGGAAAAACTTGAAACACTTCTTCTCCGCTCATTGTGTGTACAAATTGACATCAAAGTCACTATAATTGTATTCAAATAAAGAGATTTGATTCCTATTTGGAAGGAGGACAAGACATGCCTTAACCTGAAGTTGCCACTTCTCCTAGGGGCTGGCATTATAGTGGGGCCTGGGAGGTAAGGAAGTCCCTCTTGAATTAGGCCTAACGAGCCAAAGAGTCCTCTTTGAAAATCATCCTTTGTTGTGTGAACTTGATACTAAACTATCATAACAACCTTGGAGGCAATATGGGCCATTCACTATAAGAAACATGCGTTTTAGGTGACAAGCCTAAATTTTTTTAAACAAATTTTAGGTGACATCCAATGCAACAACCCATGTTTTCATGTCAATAAATATGTCCAATGTAACATTAATGTAAGCAATAGAATTTCATGTATTCAAGCCACTTGCCTTAAATATTAGGGGAGCTTTGAGCCCTAATCTTGTCTCTTTTCAGCTTCCTTCATGTGGCTTAGGTTTTTGCTCATGTTCCATCCTTTGTAGCTTGGGTATTTGGGCATTGGCTTCACTAATTTGTCCGAGCTTATCAACCTCTTAATTGGAGACCTTAAATACAAAAAAAAACTTTAAAAACTACTTGTTATTCTTTGAAGCAGTTGCTTTATTGGAGGTTCAGGGTTGCATGGTTCTATTAGAATTTGCCTAACTAGGTTTTTGTTTCTATTAACCGTTTTCCAATCTCCATCTAGCATGTCTTGTAGATTCCAAGTACCATAGTTTCTAGAGCCGCTTGAATTCTTCTATAAGTCTATCTTTAGTCGAAGAATCTTTATCTAATAGGATGACTAGGAATAGAGAAGGGAGGATACTTGTACTTTTAGCTAGGGTTTTTCCATTTGTTCTACCATTTGTAATGCCCAAACTCCCTTGTGAAGTACCTTCACTTCCTACTATCTCCCCGTTGTTTATTGTTTTTCTTGCATATAGACAATTCCTCACAAAGTGGTTAGTAAAATGACAATGACTGTCTATAAAAAATTAGGAGGTTATGATAGTCCATGTCAATCACTATGCTTTCTTTGGTATTATCATTTAAAACTACTAAATGTGTCGTCCATTCTTGTTCTAATTGTAACGCTACATAGAACTATTGATCAAAAAAATGTGTTGTGTTTATTACTACCAAGTAATTCACCAAAGCTACCCACTATCTCTTAACTATCCTTAGAAACTCTCTTAGTACTCTTCACAACATGATCCAACATTGTCGAAATGAAAGGATTTTGCTTTAGGAATACATAGGATATCTGGCTACAACTAAAAGTGACTTAGGGTTGAAAGATACAAAAAAGAAATAATTTCTCTTAAGACCAATCATATATTAAAAACACGGATTGTCTTTAACTATCAACCATGTTTGCCCAAGGCATCTAGTAGTATCCAACAATAATTAGACTTAAAAGCCTCGTTAGAGAGACTTTAATGCTTCCGAATCTCAAAACAAAAGGTGAATTCTACAAGTCATGGTGGTTGCTCGAATCTCTATTCCTCTTCATTTAGGTGGCAATAAATCATTTTCCACTCATACGCTATAATTTTTCACTTACAACCTCAAATCAAGTAAAAATGGTCTTCTTAGAAGCACAAATACTTGAGAAGCGAACTTTCAAGATTCAACATACATAAGAAGCTATCGCTTCTCAAAGACATGACTTTCTTTTTCCCGCTTTCCACACACAAATCCGACTAGGCAAAGGGAAAATGGAACTTACCTACGAATTAAACCCTAGGGTAGGGGGGGCAACCCATGTACAATTACCATGGATCTTTAAACCTTCATTAGTCATGAAAAATTTTCACTAGAAGTTCCTATTCACCTTCAAAAGCCCCAATACCACCAAGATTAAAATTTAATAGGTAAATCCCTTTTACACCTCTATTCTTTTATTCTAAACGGATGAACCACAAAATATGAAATGGCCAAAATATTAGAATAAAAGACAAACAAAGATAAAAATTGAAGTCGAAGAATACTACTACTTCATTTGCAAGAATTTCAGAATATGCTAGAGAGTAGTAGCTACATAATCTGTACATTCAGCTTTTGTTAAAAGATTCACTAGCCCCTCCAATCAACATTGGTCGCCTGAACTTCCTTTCATCGGTTTACCATACGATAGTACTGCTCTTCATTTAAGCCTTCAAAACTATCTTCAAAAGTTACATCTTGAGTGTATGGTTCAACACAACCGACTGGGAATAGAATCACTAAAATACAAGCATCTCTTTGGAGATTGCCATGCCAATGCCGCTCTATACGAGGTTGTTTTAGTAGCCGAAAAAACTCACCTTCTTCTCGTGGACGGACTTGCTACAATATTGCTAACAACAGCTGGGTTGGTTGATCTAGTAATTAAGACAAAAAAACTCCAACTCCACTTTTGGTTGAGACTCGGAATCTTGAGACTTCATAAAAACCCTCCAATTCAACATTTAAGAGTCAAATTTTACAACTAAATACAAATTTTATAGAATCAAGAAGATTATCTCAAACTGATGAAGTTTATTCAAGGTTGAATCTTTTATATCATTTCTACCATTTACAAGCATTACCTTAAAGCCACTAGAAGCGTCATCAATAAGTTTCTTCCTCTCAAATCATAGAATTTTATTATAATAGTATATTACTGCAAACTTTCAATATGTACAAATTTACAGCACGACAACATGAGGACTTATACTTGGATAGGAAGCTTGCATCAAATCTAGTCATTCATGTTTGAATAATATATGTGCCCCAACGGATTTGTGTAGATTCAACATAATTAAATTTTGTATGGCTTTCATTTTGTCTCGTGAGCACCTAAATGAAGCCTTTACTAAAGTCATATTTTAGCACTTTAATGATCCTAATCCAATTGGCTAAGATTGTTGGAGCTTGCTTACCTCCAAGAAAATAAGCTACCACCTTGTGTCTTTGGAGCTACTTTATTTCTTTATACAAAATATCTTTGTTCACCTTGACTTCTACAACCGTGTTGTAAATAAAAAATCTGGCAAAGTTGCGTGTATAACCTTTCAGCAACCACTTTCTTGCAGAAGCCATTATTGGGTGAATTTGTGCATGACACTTTATGTTTGTCATTGCCACCACCAACTCTAGTTCCACTATATCTTCCTTATACCCCTTTCAAGCATTGCCAAAGAGCTACACTGCAATTAGGGCTTGTTCAAGTTACTCATGTAAAGTCTCAACATAGAATAAACGCACCATCTCACACTAGCTATAGTCTCCATGCCTCACATAGTAAACCCTAATTTTACCCTAACTTTGAAGAAATCATGCAAAAATAAGAATCAAAATTGGGTAGATTGGAATATCCTTGGTCATAGTGGATTAAGATTTGTTCTTGCTATGCTCTAAGCTAGTTGGGTGCGTGCAATATTGCATTGTGATTGTCATTGTCTCATTGGTCTATTTGATTTGTTTATTAGTTGAATGGTTTGGTGCCCTAACCATGTTGTTTGCACACCAATTAGTACAAAACATGCAAGGATTTCAATTCAAATGATTTCAAGTTAGAGATTCCAAAATCTTCATTTATAACTTCCATCGCAATGAAATCTTCATGTTTTCAATTCATTCTATAAGTCAAATGATGTAGAAAAAAGACTTAGGATATGGATGAAGGTTGAATTGCGAATGATTATATTCTCTGACTTGTTAGAATTGTGGACGTTATGTAAATGCAATATATAATTCATGAAGCCCCTTGCAACTCACAATCGTTGCCTTAAAGTTTCTACAAACTTTTTTCAACACATCAAAGATTTAAGATATGAATTTGATGCTTGTGTTGATAAGTAAAAACAGAGGTTTTGAAAAGTTGTGCTTCTTTGGCATAGTTATTAGTTAAAAATTCTCTATAATTTGTGTAGTTGAGTCCTAAATCCTAAACCTCTTCTCTTTATCAATTAATTATCTAGTTGTATTAAGGTAATCGCAAAGTTGCCTAGTTGATGCTAGGGGGTGCACTACAAAGGAAGTTCATGGATGAGGAGCGATCAAATCCTAACTACCCATTTCTACTTTTCCTAATTACTTTCTAATAAACTATAATTTCAACCTACAATTTTGAGCTTTCTTTAACAATGTCTATAGGTTTCTATTGACAAAAATTTCAATCCTAAATAACATGTGATATATTGTCTAGAAAGGATTGAAAAATGAACTAAAATGGCATGTTTTTCAACTAAAATATTTATAGAGGTCACATGAAGATGACTATTGTATCAATATTCAGCCAAAATAAGCTTTCAGTAGAAAGCTATTTTATAGAATTTTTTTAAAATTTTTTAAATTTTTTTTCTTATATAATACAGGGGTGTGAAAGTTATTTTTAACTTTATAGTGTATCTTTTTTCTTCTAAAATTTGTAACTAATTATTATTAACATAAAAAATACCAATAATCCAGAGCATAAACTTTCAAAGTAGGAAAATCTTTTCATATTTTTTTTTAGGAAAAAAAATAAAATTTTAGGATATAATATAGGGGGTCCAAAATTTGGTCACTCCTCACCCATGAACTTCCTTTGTAGTGTACCACCCAGGAGTTGATGAACATGATTAATTATAAAGATGTGTGTCAAAATTGACGAAATACTCCCAAAACTATCAAAAATGGTACTTTCTAATAAAATGGCAGTTAATCAATTTTTAATCATATTTTAGAATTTGTAATTGTAATATCTTATTTTTGACTAGTGTCAAGGTCATATATAAAAAAAAATTGTGTAGATGGTAATAAATGTATGAAAATGAAGCTTGCAAAGTAAATCAATGCAACATAACAAACAATAATTGTTGTAGTCTATGGAGGTAAGAAAACTTCAACATTGAACCAAATTTTAACTTTTGATAGGGACTTCATATTTTAGTAGAGACTCTAGTCAAAATCCGAAACATAAAAACAACATAATTTTTTTCTGACCGTTGAATCTTCTTAAAAATGAGATTTCTTCCTTTGTCTCTTTTTCACCTAAATTGATTTAGCTTATTGCTTTAAGTTATTTGTCTCAAATACTAGTGATTTTCTTCATGACATCAGCAAGTAAAGTTAATCAATGTTTTTTGTCAAGGCAAACACTAGTAGAAAACGCAAGAATTTCAACAGAATTCTGTTGTTTTGGTCGCATTGTTTCGGTCATTGAACAACAGATTTCTGTTGAAATTAATAGACTGCTGTTAATTTCAACAAAAATTTGTTGTTCAATGACCGAAACAACGCGACCGAAACAACAGAATTTTGTTGAAATTCCTACGTTTTCTACTAGTGAAAAAACAGACAACATTTACATCTATGCATTATTAACACATCTTTATGCTCTAATTCACAATTTTTATCCAAATCCTTTATGAACACATCTAACAATACATATGTATTGGAGAATTTCTAACAAATGAAACAAGATTGAATCAACTAGTGAAATAGAATATTCATAAAGTGTTTGAAATGCTTTGAGAGGTCATAGACTTCACTTGTGTCCATCCCCAAAATCCAAAAACTAATTGCAAGGTCAGTAAGGTTACACCACGTGTCTTTAGCCCATTATACTTATCATCGCCTTCACATACAAAACATCCCAAATAACAAATAAAAATACCAAATGAAACTCAATAGCAAAGAAACTTGAGAAAGTAGGAGTGGCAAACAATTACTATTTTTGAAGTGCAATTACGACCTTTTTTGAGGTGATAGTGACAAAGAGTGGCTTTTCGTAAAAGCCACACGTGAATAATTTAGAAATACACTTATCATTGTGACATTTTGGTTGTGAAATTTTTTCAAAAAAATTAAAAGGGATAGTAAAGCCTTTTTTCTATTGGCAAATGCATAGATAAACAATAGGTATAAATTATGATTTCCATCACTAATTTCATGTGAAAAAATGAAAGAAAAGAGGTGAGGTTGATTCTTAAAATGTCTCCATAAATTGCTCATTTCATGAAGTCAATACAATCATAAATTGTCCAAGATTTTAGCATTGAAAACCTCCATTACAAGCCAATTCCAATCTAATCTTGAAAATCAAATCCCAACAATTGAACACACATAAACACTAGCAAACCTAAAACTCATAATCCCTAATTTTCCAAAATCAAACCAAACCCAAACATATATTCTTGAATTCCATAATTCCTAAGTACAATGCACTTTCAGAGAAGCTCGTTCAATGCACAAGAAGGGTTTAGGGCAACAAAAAGCAATCAAGGAGAACCTCTTGAGATAGTAGCTAGAACAATATAACATGCAAACATCCAACCCCACCCTAAGACCAACTAACTCGTAACCTTGAACTTTCAAATCCAAAAATCAAACATAACCCAAAATTCCAAAAAACATCTGACTCACCTACGTGTTTGTCTTCCAACATTGTTTGCACTCATGCTCAACTCTTGAATTTCTCAAGCTTGAAGCACAAGAAGGTCAACAATCAAAGCACAAGTGGAAAATAAGAGTATTTAGAACAGAGGAGCAAGAATCTCACACTATTATAAATTTCAGCAATTTCAGTCGATTCGGTCGCGTTGATTTGGTCATTTTTTGACAGAAATTTGCTGAAATCAACAAAAATCTATTGATTTCAGCAAATTTCTGTCAAAAAATGACCAAATCAACGCGACCGAATCGACTGAAATTGCTGAAATTTATAGTAGTGTCATGACATCAAGCCTCAAAGTGAGGTCAAAGTATCAAGTTGGCAAGACCTCTCCTCCGTCTAGCAAAACATTTAAGCACACGTAGGCTTATACAATGTAACTCTCTTGTACTTGGACATGCCAACGCCACTTTGGTGTATCAATGTTGGCAATGACTACAAATCAATGGTTCTAGTTCCTGTAACCCTTATCTCTCTTGATCAACGAACGTGCACTTTGTAATCCTAGTCTCTCTCAGTGGACCAATGATGGCAATGACTACAAATCAACCGCTTTCATTTTTTTAATCATTGCAGATCAACAATAGGAAAGGGGGATTACATTTTTTTACAATGTGATCTACACCTATCAACTTTCTAAGTGGGTTTCCTACCAATTTTTTTTTAAACAAATGAAAAGGATTTCATTGCAAAAGAATAATATATAAGCCCCCAACCACAAGTAGCGTGGCAAGGAGACACAAGAGACAAGATGACAAACAAAGACCAAGCAAAAGAACATGATGGGCAAGGCTGGGCAATGCACAAAGAGAGGTCGTATGGCCTCTCATAGCCAACCATGAGGCACCGCTTGATTGCCACTAAAAACTCATGGAGGTTGGAAGACAAAGCCAACTGCAGGGTTGTTGGCTCTCCACTTGGGCTACCCATCCTCCATTCTAGCAAAAAGGTCGAGTTTGCATCTCCTTTTCACAAAAGACTCAAGGAACTTCTCACTGGAACTTCTGTTGAATCAAGACAGACCTTTGCTTGGGGTTGTAGACATTGGCCCATTCAGCTCTTCTATAATCGACTAGACTGCACCAAATCTCATTGAGGAGCCACTCTAGGGACCAAGTTATGGAATTGAATGCCATATTGCTTCTCTGTATCCTAGGCTATATCCAAAGTGTCCAAAGGATTGTCGTGCAAGCTTCAATCCAAATCCTCTTGAAGGGATTAAATTTTCAAGGAATGCTCACTAAAAAGATGCCCTGGCGCCAAGTGAAGGGTTGCCACAGGCCATGCGCATTAAAGCCTATCACCAAGGTGTTTAGGATGTGAATAGTCCATTGCCACGTGCGTTGAGTTGAAGGCACTCCCGGAATCAGTGAAGTATAGTTTCATCTAAGTAGCAAGGGAAAACTAGACATTGGATGTCTATGGTCCCATTGATATGTCCTCTTCAACGGTTCATTTGTCCTCTTCAACGGTTTACAATTCCAAATGAGCCAGAGAAGGCCCGCTTACTTTTTCATGCATTCCTTTGGCCTAAGCAATTTTCCATAATAAACAAAAGTCTCTTAGTAACATGCCTCAATTGGATTTGGGATTTGATGGTTTTTCCTTAGCAAATTACAGACTACTTTGGAGGTCAATTCCATAAATGGGATGTTGCATCCATCATCGTCCCATCCGTACTTTGTCAAGTTCCATTCAAGTGAATTTGTTATCCCGTAAAAGAAAGTGATAGCTAGCTTCTTTGGGCCTTTGGAAACATGGACGACCCTTATTCTATAGAAGACTGATGACAAGGTGGGGTTTCTTTCAGAGTCTTGATTAGAGGCAATTGCATTGAGGATTCTTACTTTGGAAAGAACAAAAAATCCTAGAGTGTGCCAATTGGATGGTTAATTAATGGAAGGTAGGCCAATATGGGTGGAGTGTCTAATTGGAACTTAAAAGACAATCTATAGCTTATCTAGATCACTTGTGAACCAACCTATCCATTCTTCAGACATGGACCAAAGGGGGTGAGCGTGAGTTAGCCTCTCCATAGTATCTAGAGTGCGCTTGTTGCCACCAACCAAGTTCCTAATTTGTCTTGTCTCAACCCGTATTTATCCTCAACTTTAAGGGTACTAATAGGCAGCCTTGGGTGAGAGCATCTTTGATCATTTTTAGCCCTTTCTTTTGGAGTTGGGTAGCTCTTTGTTTTAAGAAACTTGCGCCAATCAAGGGCAAGAATTTCAACCACCAAAATGATTTTGTTCCTAGCTTTTTTGGAACCTTAGAACAAACTGGAAGGATCACAGAAAGCAATTTCTTCCAGGCAATGCCAACAGCCAACTCTATTCCATGGTAGAGAGTCCTTGTGAACTTGGAAGTAAGGGACCATGAAGTGATATAGACTTAGGGCCTAGTTGCCCCTAGAGTAAGGTTGAAAATGTCTAAGGCGATGCCTCAAGAGTGTGTAAATTTGACTGGCTTGGTTCACATGCTTTTACCACCCATTTGCCCATGAGGGCAATGAATACATCCTACATATTCACCAAATTAATGCCACCATAATCTTTAGATTGACAACACTACAACCAAGCAACCTTCATTCAATCATTCTAGTTTTATATAAGGATCTTGATGGAAGGTAATTCTAGATTGAAGATTTAACTTGTTTGATACCAACTTAAGTACCTCCCCAAATTGAAATAAAATAGTACATGGAAGATAACCCTAAGAGGTGTCACCTTTGTTTCCTAATTGGATGGCCGAACTTAAGATTGTGGCAACTTTGTTTAAATTTAATGATCTAGTCTCTAGGAGTGTTGCATTAGTACTAGGATGATCTTTTGGTGGCAGGTCAATGGTCAAGGGCAGCATTGTCAAGGGGGCCGTCTTAGCAGGGAGAAGGGGTCTAAATGGCTCTTTTGTCTGATGGGATACAACCCATTGTTTGGCTAGAATTGACAATAAATGTTTCTTCCTAAAGCTCCATCATTATGTCGAGGTCAATCGATGGTTGTGCTTGAGGTTGAAGAGGTCCTCAATTTGCAAAGAGTTGCCTAGAAGGGCTCTTTTGGAACCGCAAAGGGCTTTGCATGATTAGAGCACTATAACAAAACATGGTAAAAAAAACCGCGCAGGAACTTCCAAAGTGGTTTTTTTTGACACGTTTTTGTGCGCAGTTTTCTTTGCGCGTTGCGCGTAGTAGACAGCCAAGTTTGTCAGCATTTTCCCACTGCAAATTTTGGAATTTTGGGGCGTGTAATATACCATTGGAAATTTATTTAAAAGACCTTTCCAATGGTATATTACACGTCCCAAAATTCCAAAAATTGCAGTGGGAAATTGCTGCCAAAGTTGGCTGTCCACTACGCGCAACGCGCAAAGAAAACTGCGCACAAAAACGTGTCAAAAAAAACCACTTTGGAAGTTCCTGCGCGGGTTTTTTTTACCATGTTTTGTTATAGTGGAGGTGTGTGGAGGCTCTAGGTGGAGGTTGATGAATTGCCAGGGTGAGCTAATTAGGGCCTTTCCTCTCAACTCTCTAGGAATGTTGCCTCTAGGGTGATTGAGAGCAATAGAAGGGGAGTAAAGGTGATGAAAACCTCTTGATGAGAAAGTGGTTTTTTGCGAGAAGGTTCTGCTTAAGGGCCATGTCATGTATTTTTTCTTGCAACCTACAGTTCCCTAATCAGTGTTATCTACTCCTGCATTGAGCAATTGCTTTTTGAAGTTACTGAATATACCTACAGGGCCTTCATTTCTAGGGGAATCAAAGGATTTCCTAGAAGAGTCTTCACTGGAGACGAGGATCATTGGATTGTAGCCGTTAAGCTTGGGCGAAGGAGGCAAACCTTGTACCAAGCTCTTGCTTCTTCCACCCAATAGATTGGGATGAGGCTCCTTTAAGATTGTTTCCTTGTTGACATTACTCGCTTTGGGATCTATGGTGGCATTGTTCCTCCTTGTTTTTTAGTAAGTTTTAACTAGGTAGTCAATCAAGAGACACAACCTACATCTAATGGGAAATTATAGTAGTCAATCGTAATGACCGCTTGCACTTTGGTGTAGGCATTGAAGACTCAGAGTTGGAATCTCTAGCCTTTGTTGAAGTGAAAGGCAATGCAAAAACTCTGATATGTAGCCGTGGGGTTGCATTTGTCACTTCTAAGGACTTACCCTAGTCCTCCTACTATCTTATTGGCAACTTCTAGGAATTCATCTGGTATTCTTTTCAACGTGATCTATGTCAGGACCTTGAATTTTGAAGTATTATCAAAGTTGAATCCTGAAGCCTATATTTGCATTATGCACATGCTCCATCTAGAGTGATGGGGGATGAGCATAAAGAGCTTTTGTATCATTCTACTTTACCTTGTTAGGATTTAAAAGAAGCCTTTGCCTAGGTCTCTCCTTAATTCAATCTAGTCCCCAACTTGTAATTGCAAGGTAGCTATCCATTGTGCAAGTGCAAGAGAGGCTTGTCTGCCACCCAAAAAATAGGCCACTACTGTATACTTTTGTAGCCTCTCCATTTCTTTACAAACTAAATTTTGGTTGACATTAACTTCCAATACATTGTTGCAAATAAGAAATCCAGTAGAGCTACAAATATATCCATCAGAAAAAGTTCCACCAAGTGTTGCTTTTGTCAAGTGAATCTTGGCATGGTGGCCCATTTATATAACTGTGGCCATGAGTTCCAACTCAATCTAAGAACCGAGGTTGTTTACAGCATCTTGCTTCAGTTGCTTGTTGTGGCCTTTGTACCCCAACAAAATTAGCACATGTTCTAACTAGCCTTGCAAAAAATCCATGTAGAAGTAGTTCTTCATCATGTACCGTAGTTTAGAAAACAAACATTTTACAAACCCTAATTTTACTGTCATTTCTTGAAGACAACCCCACCCCCATTTAGATTTGTACTTTAGAGAGGTCACAATAAGATAAGATGATTTCCTAAAGCTAACTAATAGATTTGGAATTGATTAAGAGATTAATCAAAAGAACTACAGATCATAGGATCATTTGCGACGTGCCTTGTTATGCCATCAGAGTTGCATAGCCCTCCCCCACAAGCCAAAGAACCCCCTTGGACTTCATTGCTTGTCAATTTTGAAAGGATAGTGTAGTGTTAAGTTAAGTTAGATTGTGACAAAGACATTTCTTCCACTACACCATCAACGGACTAGCTTGATATCCACATAGCAGTGTATAAGCCAAATCATAGTCTCGTAAACTCAAAAGCAACTACGTAGAACAAACAATAGTTTTGCTTTGCAATATTTTTTTTTATCAAAGACCAAAGTCTCTAGATCCCATTGCTAGGTCACATATATCCCTATTTTGGCTTTAGAGATTTGTCCTATACACTTGACAACTAGTTGGCTTTCCATTTGTATGATGCCAACAAAGAAGCCCTTTGTCCATTATCAACCATACTAAATAATGAAATTAGATTGCCTTACTCATGAAAGACTCATCACTTGTCTAAATGGAGGGTTGGTTTAGGGTTTAGGGTTTAGGGTCTATGCAATTCTCTAAACCCAAGCCATAAACTAGTGCTCCAATCCATGCAACACATGGTTCCTACATTATTGCATCTTTCTATACTAATTGCACGTATTTATATAGTGTAGAAAATCGAGAAACTGGTGTGGGGCAACTTAATTACACTATTTAGTGCAGCTACTTATGTAACAAATCAGGCATAACTAGGCTCCATTAAGGGAGCACCATATTTTAACAATCACAGTCAGTGTGTAGTTCTGTCCATTATAAGGCCAGTGTAACTACATGTTGATTATGGAGATAGTTGCTTATCATCCATTATGGATCATTGATCTTCTAATAGTGTCCAAAATCAAGGTTTAGTCCACTACAGATCTGCTGGCTGTTAGTGTTCCCTTGAGTAATTTTTGGCATATTTTAGCCATAAACCAACTACCAAAAAAATTAGGAAGTCAAACAAATATCCCTTGTATAAAAATATTTTATATAGTAAGGGAGGGTGTGTGGGATTTTTTTTTCATTTTTTTTTTAATTCTCAGAATGGCCAAAGAATATATCCAAGTGCCTTTTTCATATGTTTTGGATATGAAAATCCTAAATCACTAGAAGAAAACTATGTTGCCCATGTGTTTAAACTACATTCGGAACGAGCAAACCATGTCATATGGATTTTGTTGAGAACCGCGTTTCCAATGTTGAAATTCTGCATTGGAATGTTGTTTTCAACATAACATTCTGCATTGGAGTGCAAATTTTTGCATTGGAATGCATTCCAATGCAGAATGTTACGTTGAAAACAACATTCCAACGCAGAATTTCAGCATTGAAAACGTGGTTCTCAACAAAATCCATATGACATGGTTTGCTCATTCCCAACACAATTTAAACACATGGGCAACATAATTTTCTTCTAGTAAATCCACGAGGACTTGTATTCTCTTTTCTTTTCAATGTCATTGTCTCAACCACTATTTTGGTAACTTAACCCTTGAGGTTTTTGACTATGTTTTCACTAAAAATGCTTTAAAAATGTCATTTCTAGTACAAGTATCAAATTTTAGAGAAAAAAAAATATTTTTGGACACATGTAATCATAGGATCTTCTAGTATACACTAGTTTGAGAAGATGTGAAAAAATTTCAAAAATTTCTACCACATAGATTGCAAGATATTAGCATTTGAAGTGACAAAAATCCTTTTTCTAGCCTTGCAAAAAACTAGGTAGCTACACTTCACAAGGTCACATTTGTATGAAAAAATGTTAAAAATGGTGGTTACTCTTAGGATTTATTCTTCAAGGCAAATTGTCTACATGTTTTAAAAATTTCAGATCATTTGGAATTGTGCAACATTTAGGAAAGAAATAGTAAGTTGAAGGATGTAAAGCATGAGTCAAAATTTATTTATGGAGTTGAAAAATATCAATCCCAATGGGTATAATGTCATAATAAACCATATATACCTAATGTTTTTATTTCTTCCCAAAAATATTGCAAATTGAGTTTAATAAATAACTTCAAAGTTTATCATAGAGTAGAAATTTTGTAACTACCTACATACATAGTATCTACAAACTAGGACTCCTCATAACTTTCATCTCATTAATCAAAATGGAATGGTTCAAGACTTCTTCCATATAAATAAATATAGAGAACTAATTTCAAATGTTTATTTTTAGTGAAAGTGATTTTTAAAGAAGTTTTTAGCAGGTCAAGCTACCTACTGAGCAAAGAAAACTACATATCATACAATAATTTTCTAACCATGTAGTCAAAAGTTATGAGAATTGTTGGGCCTTAAATCTACTCCTCAAGCACATGTTATGTGAAAATTTCAAAAAATAAAAATAAAAATTCCATTCATAGTGAGCTACCCCAAATCACTATGCTGCGAAAAAACGTAGTTTAGGATTTTAGGAATTAACTTACTAGTACTTGAAAATGAAATATACAATTTTAAAAATACTTTTAAAGTCTAATACCTAAACTTAGATTCCCAAAGTTCTCAAAATCCATTTTGCTTTATGAGGTGGTAGAAATAACCATTAGATGATTTTGAGTTGCAATGGAGGGTTGTTTCAAGCTTGTTATCGTGGTGGAAACCAATCATTGCTAGCTAGATTTTACAAATAATAAATTATTAAAGTCAAAAAAATATTTAAAATATTTTTTCAAAAATATAATTAAAAAATATTTATTATTATTATTTGATGTGGCAGTTGCTTTGTCACATCAAACTATTGTTGTGGCTGCGCTTCCCTATGTTCCCACAATTTGGGAATACAAGAGAACTTGTAGTGTTCTACAAAAGCCAAATCCCATCTAATGCCTCTATAATGACAAACAAAGCTTGTGACCATACAAACAAATTTGAAATTTCTTCATACTACATTAATCAATGCTTCATATTTTATGAATGAAATGAAGTCACATGTCTTAAATTTGTCATAAAATTTTCAATTTTTTTTGTAATTTTTGTAAATTTTAGAATAAAAATTGAAAAAATTCATATCTTATACATACTAAGGGCAAGAAATCAGAAAATTTTAGCATAAGTGTATATTACATTGAAGAATATTGCAAATTAATTTGTAATTAGATATTCAATAGATCATGGAGGTAGGCCCAAAGTTCAAATTGCAATAAAAAATATTATAATGATTTTAGGAATTTTTGAATTTTTGAATTGGTATAAGAATCAAACTTGATCATGTGAATTTCACTATACTAGTAGGAATAATATCTTAAAGTGCCAAACTTTGACACTATAGCTTGGTATTTGAAGGTATTTATAACATATACACAAGCTATAACATAGGTACACTATAAGCCCTTAATGAGCCTTTTGATTGCATAATACCTTAAAGAGCCTAGTAGAAAAGAGAATGTAGGTGTGGAGTTTTAGAGGGAAGTGAATTATGGTTTGATAAGATTTTAGATATAAAATCATAATTTTTGAAAGTTTTAGTTTTCTTCCTATCTACACTAAAAACAATTTAAGACCTTCCACAAAAATCATAAAGCATTGAGTGCCTAAGCTAGTCTTAATTTTTCATATATAGCTCTTGTATTGAGCTCTTCAAAACATTCACCATCCACCTATTTTGGGGGGATTTAAGATCTCAAATACTCATATTAAAAACAACAAACTACAAATATGATCTTAACTTTTAAACAACTCAAGGAAATAGGCTAATACAATCTTAATATTCATCATAATTTTTTGAAACTTTTTGTAAAGTTAGAAAAATACACAAGCTTTCTAGGGATATAATTTTTATTTCAAATAGTGAACCAAAAGAAAAAGTTATGGCACACTAATCTAAAAATAGAGGTTGACATACAACACAAAAAAATCACAAAAAGTCAAAATAAATTTTAAAATATTTTTCTAAAATATTATATATTTGTCTACATGCAAAGATTTGATTCATTCTAATTGAACTAGTGATGAGAAAGCTATAGACAATCTTGTTTGGGGAGCAATTTAAGCATCTTTTTCAAAAAATAACTTATTAAATTCATTTTTGAATGTTATTTTCACAATTTAAAAATAAAAAATAAAAATTGATAGGGTTATGTATGCTTGCTAAAACAATCTCACCATTGGAATTACTATATTTCACTTCCATCTTATTCCTATTAATGATTTAGTCTATTGTTCCAATAAAAAAGATGCTTTGATTGCCCCCAAACAAGCATTCTTTTTTTAAAAATTATGTTGAAGTTTTTTATCCTATATTCTCAATATAAATTTTTTTAAATTCAAAGTCTATAGTGCTGAAAATTTCCATAGATGGCAATCAAAGTCATTTGAAATTACTAAACAATGTTCAAATTTTTTTTTCAACTTTGAATACTAATATCTTCTAATTCATGAAATTCTTACCACATGATCTAAGACAAGTCAAATATAAGAGTCCATGGTCAAATTTTAGGAAAAATATATTTTTTGTTTTCTTAAGTAAACACAACAAAAATGGACTTGGGACTGTAGAGGTTAAGGATTAAAGTTTTTGCTATAATTGTATACATACTCATAGAAAGACGTTGGGACCAAAAACTGGCCAATGCACGACGTTCAAGATTATTGTAGAATGAAGAATGCACCTATTGGGCCCAAAACTATATCTTTTACGGCAAAGTACCTTGGTGATAGGTTCATCCTTTAATGGTTAATGTTGTAGTGCATACGTGTAATATCCATTGTCATACCTTTAGCATTTTTATTCAGAATTTGCAACATCAACAAACTTTTCTACATTGAAATTATGTATAAACGCTTTTACCCAAAAAAAAATGGCAACACAATTTTACACATGTCCAGGCATTATAGAACAATATTTATACAAAGTATATCTATAACAACAAAATCTGCAAGCTTTTGTTCAAAATCACTAGGTTGAACACTTTGGAAATCATCCTTTTTGGTACCATGTGAATCATTTGCTTAAAATAACCCAAGAACATTTACTTGAGGTCAAACTATTATGCAAGACTTCCCCTTTCCATACAAAACTTCAAGGATGAACATTTGCACTTACATAGAAAAATTCTTTGTCATCCATCATAGATTTTTTTTTAACAAATGGACAATTTCCATTGAACCATTGGAGAGTTTCATTACAGGGTTAAGACTTGCAGTGCAAATACTGTAATCAAGAGCATAAAGGAGGCGACCCATTCCCAACCAAGGACTCATTTCCGTCATATAGACTACACTCTTTCCAATCATCAGGAGAAAGCAAGACATTAATTGTGGCACAATCTCCAATGCAGTCGTGACACATTATGATTGGCTGCAGTCTTGGTTGATTTTACAACCAACCTATGGTTGGAAATAGGAGGACCTATATGACAAGAATATGTCAAACATGATCTTCAACTAAAAAATTTGTAGTAATTGTGTTTTGAGAAATAAAATTCTGAAAAAATATGGAATCCTTCTATATTCTATTTCTGTACATGGGAAAATTTCTCCACTCAAGGAAACAGCACTCTAGATATGCAAAATTGCTTAAGTGGTCGGAAATGGGTCGGCACCTTTATTAAGTTTAGTGAATTGCACAGTCATGCCTAACTAACTAATACGGAGTAAGTAACTGCAACACTTGTCATCGTCAATGCCATGATGGGTGGCAATGTCTATCCTGTTATTACTTGACCTGCCCCATTACTGAGTCAGTAATAACTATGCCACATCAGCTTCCACCTCAGCAATTCACATCCTTCATATTTGCCTAATAGACCCAGATCACCTCCACATCAGCAAGAATAAATAAATAATAAGAACATGAGACTAATTGATGTGGCCTTCTGCTTCATCAAAAGCCATGCTGTAAGGTGGGCCCCTCCCAAGTCATACCCTGTCTAAGACCCCCCCAAATCAATATGTACTTATGTGGAAGAAACAATTTTAGAACATTCATATGCCAAAAAAAACATTGACCCTTTAGTTTGTGACTTTCGCATAGGGCATCCTGATGTTGCAGTCTTTGATGTGTTGGAACCTACCAGGGCTTCTTTTTTGGCAAAATTTCACTAGACTGTTAGAAATCTGACCTCTCTAGCTTGGTCCCTCCCAAAACTAGCCTCTGTAGTGAGGCCAACGGGGGGACACTAGTAAAAAACCCGCTAGAACCTACTTTTACTTGCCAACAAGAAAATATGAAATATCAATAAGTCTAATAATAGAAAACTATGCAAAATAGCAAAAAGTGTTGATTCTAGAGGTGCCCACCTTATGCTAGATTTTCTTTGTCTTGAATGTATAGTAGGAGGTCCACAAAGCACCCATTTAAGAATTGATGTTTAATTTTGGGAGGTTGGACTTCTTGAAATACTTTTTAGTAAATTTTCCCTAAAAGACAAAATGGACTTGGCATCCAATCCAAGTTGTTTGATATTTTTTGAAGCTTTGTAGAATTAGTTATGAATTTTTGAAGTTTAAACACAATGATCATTAGAAGCATCCACCTCTTGAAATGTACATTGTTTGTATATTGTTGGTGTAATGAGAAAGTAAAATGTACTTGTGCATTAGAAGATGCTTTTAAACCTCAAGCACTTCATGGACCTTCTACCTCATATTTTTTTCTTTCAAAGGTGTTATTCATCCAAAAGTCATTTAGGGTAAGGTTTTAGTATCCAATATATGAATATAAGGAAATTCAAGTTTGATTAGATTTGAATGAAAATCATTGAAACCATTATCATTCTTTTTGTATTTCAAGGGATAAATAGTTGTAAGGAAGTGGAGACCCTTAGGCTTGGTTTACACAAAAAAAACAAGGGGGGTAGAAAATTGATAAGTCTCTCCTTCTCTACATCCTACTCATTTGCCATTGAAAAGTCCTCCTTTTGAGGTCATGACCTTTGGATTGGTATAAATCCCTAAGAGGGAGTGAAATGACAAAAAATATATAAATTAGCACATTTTAGTGAGAACCTTTGGAATTTCAAGTTAAACCCACTTTTTTAAGGTGAGTTAGAGTATAATTTTGGGGAGTCAAAATTTAGGACTTTTCATTGCCACATTGGAAAAAAATGTGCTCTACATCATTGGGCCTTCTTGGAGACTAAAACCATCTCTTTTCATGATGTGAAATCATTTCCCAAGGACTTCTTAATTTCAACCAATCAAAATCTTTAAGTTTTTTGTCCCATCACCTTTGGATTTTATGTAAAACAACCTTAATAATTTTTGAAATTTGGCATTCAATCTATGGTCTGATTGAAAATTTTAAAAGTCATCTTGTCCACATAGAAAAAATCCTTGCTCTAATTTGCAAATTATTCACTCATTGATTCCTTCTAATCCAAACTACTAATTATTCTTGTTATCTTTTTGGTCTTAGAACTTAAGTACAATTTAGCTATGAATAGAAAAATAGATGAAATAATGTCACTATTGATGAAAGTGACCAGTTCATAAGAGCAAGCAAGTAGGTTATAATATACTTTGTTGAGTAACAACTAATAAAAGTGTGCAAATATGAGTGTGTCCATTTAGAGACAAAAACAAATTGATGCATTAGATGAGTTTTTAGTCCTTTGGAAGGTTGTGAGTTCCCTGCAGTTTCCAAACTGTGAGAATTGCCCTACAGAGGGTCAAGACAGCTCGTTGACGTTGTTGAACAACTGCCACGTCTGAAAAAATAATTTTTTTTGCAAAAATAAAATTCAACTTTTTTCTTCATTTCAATAATGTATTTTTTTAAAAATCTTTTTGGGAACAACCATTTGCCAAAATCTGGGGGGGGGGACCAGAGTTGGGAATGGGCCTAAAATGACCCACCTGACCCCCCCAAAATCATCTAATGATTTAAAAAGAAAATAATTTTTTTATGGATTTTATTTGCAATTTTTTTTATTTATTAAAAAATTTGAAAAATCTGTTTAGAGAGAGAACAAATTCCAATTCTTCATTAAAAATAGCATAGTTGCATTAAAAATTTATTCTTTCAAGATTCCACAAAATATGTAAAAATTTTAAGGCCATTAGTATTCATCCTCCAAAATTAGTCTACCTACAACTCAAGGGGGAGACAAATAATAAACAGTGAAGAAACCTAAAATAATTGATAGATGCTATGCATTTTAGTATTCATACTTTTGATCCTATCATGGGAAGTCTTTTTTCATAATTAAATAATTAGTCATTGTATAGTAAGAAAAATAGAAGGCAAGAACTTAAAATCAATTGAATAGTCTGAGATGATGGAGTTGTTGGAAAAATATCATGATTCAACGATTTATAGTTTGAAAATCAACCATGTTCAAAAATTGATCATGACATATTTCTTGCCCAAAATATACAACCACTTGTTGCATTTGAATCCCTAGCATTGATTTTGGGCACACAAAGAAATATTACTTAAAAAATTCATATCTCATTCATAGATAACCAAATCTAGAATTTTCTTTCAATCATCAACATTAATCAATACCACCTAAGATAGTTTCATAATAAGAACCCTCGTGAGATGCAGTTGTTTGGTTGTTATAAGTAGAACCTCTCTTAATATACGGTATCGGGACTATGCACTAAGAAGAGATTATGCATTTCAAAGAAGTGTAATGAATGGCCACCTAACAGATGCCAATTTTAAATACTAATTTTCAAAAAATGTCTTTTAAATTGGGTCCACCTACAAACTCCATTACTGTAAGTTATGCACAAAGAGGATATGCAATAAGAGAGGTTCTACATGTATTAAGGTAGCTAACCCATTTCCAACCACTTAAGCAATTACGCATAATTTAGAGTGCAAAATTTTTAGGTGCAGTATTTTTTCTACGTATAGAAATAGAGTTTGGAAGGATTGTATATTTTTTCGAGAATTTTATTATACAAAATATAATTTTTATGAAATTTTTAGTGAAAGATTTTTTTCAACCTATAATGGTGATATAGACCTTTCTATTTTTGACTTTAGGTTGATTGCAAAATCAACCAAGGAGTGGTTACAATATCGATAGGCTTACAGCCAATCGTAATGTGCCACAATTACACCTTGTTTTGCATCACAACTTCACAGAAAGAAAGTGTAACTTCATGAAAAGATAGGAGCCTATAGATTGGAAATGGGGTGATGGTTGGAAATGGGTTGGCTACTATAAGTCTAAAGTAGAAGTACCTATTTCAGATAATTTAAGTATTTCAATGTGTATGATTTGGGAAAGTTACGGAGGAACTGATTTAGGGTGTGCAAAAATAAGGTTGCTGAAGAATACCAAAAAAAACTTTCTCCTAGAATGAATATTTTATTGAATATAAAAGAAGATTTTTCATCCGGACCCATTTTGGTTTCATAGACCCACCTATTTCGGTTACCTTTGGCACTTTTCCCTAATCCACAAAAAAAGAGAGATGAATGAGTGAGAAGGTACATACAAGAATCTTTCTCAATAACCAATGCATTCAACAATAGGTCATCCTATGCAACCATCATTGGGGGTGGGCTTGTCCGAAAAAGGTTCTTCTACCTTAGATACCTCAAAACCATAGTAAAGCAACTAATCTCTGATTGGGCACTGTTACCCTGAAACGCCATGCTCGTCACTGGCTTCGAAAAACACCAAAAGCAACCGTTGGAGGTCAAGCTCCCGCTAGCAAGACCTCCCCTATTCATACAAAATTCCAAAACTGAACATTTGTCTTGCATAGAAGGATTCTTTGTCATCCATCGGACACTTTTAGGCCATTCAGTTGTTGTATTGTTACTAGGTTACCTTGAGTTCTGTCCCTCCTTGTTCCCTGTTGTGCTGGAGACAATTTTGGTCTCCGCGAAGTCTTGGACGAATAAATTGTCGCCATTTGATTCGAGCCAAATGACCCTCCCTCCCCAAAGGCAGGGGCAGGAGCTTTGGGGGTTCAGTTCCATTTGCAGTGCATCGTTGGACTAGTCAAACACTGAGATACTCTGATATTCCCAGAGAATTTCCCAGAAGAAATGGCCAATGCAGGCCAGAAGCTTATGTGGAACTGAGGCAGGTACCTCGGGCTCATCAAACAACAAGAGAAGCATGTAGAACAGAATACAGGACAGACAATTTCATAAGGTGGGCACCCCAAATGCGCCACTGACCCTAAACTGCCATCTTCGCCCATCAAAAAATAGACTCATACGTAGGCACCCCAATCAAGGTAATAGGATCTGGGCAAAATTCAATCACAATTTGCACTCAATCGTCCATCGTGGCTTCTAGGACAGGAGACGGTTATCATCTAGAACAGAGCCACCCGTAACCAATCATTTAAAGCTATAACAGACATGGTTTGCAACAATATTTGGCAAAACAAATATTTACTAAAGTGCAAAGACAGAAATGGCGTGGATAGCATAAATTTTGGTGAATTTGCAGCTTGAACTGAAATTATTACGAATTATAAAAGCCTGAAGTTGGACTCAATCCATGTCCAATGTCTAGAGTCTTACAATATTGATCATTGGAAGAATACTTGTAAGTAACTATGACACACAAAAGGAAAGACATGTGGCATGGTGGTGTTAGGACCACAGTGGTTCTAGAACCTAAGGTAGGCACACCCAAAACCGCCACTTTTTGCTACTCAACCTATTTTCTATTATTATATTGATCAAATTTTCACATATTCTTGTTGGCAAGTGAAAGGAGGTTCCAATGCACTAGAGAACGTGGCATTTGGATAATGTATGCAAAAGTTATTAAGGAACAAAGTTTGGTTCTAAAAGCGTTTCTTTCACATAGGTACAAAACTGATTTTGGAAATGTACATATAAGGTAGGTACACCCAAATGTGCCATTGACCTTAAACCGCCATCTATACCATATGTACATCTCCAAAATCAGTTCTGTACCTATGTGGAAGAAACGCTTTCAGAACCAAACTTTGTTCCTTAATAACTTTTGCATACAACATCCAAATGCCACGTTCTCTAGTGCGTTGGAACCTCCTTTCACTTGCCAACAAGAACATATAAAAAGTTGACCAATCCAATATTAGGAAATAGGCTTGGTAGCAATTAGTGGCGGTTTTAGGTGTACCCACCTTAGTATAGATGGTGGTTTAAGGTTAGTGGCACATTTGGATGTACGTACCTTAGTTTCTTTGAATTTAATGCAAATGAGTCCCACCCTCTTCTAGATTTGAGAGACCCTATAGAGATTGCCTACAAGCCATAGGGTTTTTTTGGCGATATATCGCCAATTCTAACATAAAGAAACAAATACTTTGATGTCCCTCCAAATATAATGCAATGGCATGCTACCAGGAATACAAATTCTACAATAAAATAAAATAAAAAGTAATGCCTACAAAGAAGTGGTTGGTAATAGGTGGCTCCACTCTAGTTCATTATTTTCCTTTTCTTGTCTAACTTTCTAGCTTGGTTGTTGTATATTCGTTGTTTTGCAATGGAATTCCATTTGTTTCAAAAAAAAACCCAAAAACTATCATCTTCACTTTGTATACATCTCCAAAATCAATTATGTATTAGATAATTGATGAGTCGCACTAGCTACAAATAGATTATGGTACGTAACTAGTTGTACATTTCTCAATCACAACCTTTGATCTTCATGATCCAAAGATATAGGAAGCAAGTTGAAAGGAAAGAAGGTTATGAGTTGAAACTTATAATGTCAATAGTGAAGGATTGCTAGTGGAATGGTGTCATGTTAGCATTGAAAAATCAACAACTGGTTATATACCTATGTGAAAAAAATTGGACTTAGAACCAAACTTTGTTTCTTCATAACTTTTGCATAGGATATCCAAATGTCATCTTTTTTGATGCATTGCAACCTCCTTTCACTTGCCAATAAGAAAATCAATGAAAATTTAATTAGTCTAATGGTAATAGTCATTAGGCACAATAGCAAACTGAAAAGCGGTGGTTTGGGGGGTACTCACCTTATACATTACTATGGTGGGGAACTCTAATCTCCTCTATTAAGACATGATGTTTGTTTTGTTTGTTTTGTTTTGTTTTGTTTTGTTTGTCACGTTGAGATCTCCCGGACCATGCACCCCCTGATTGCGTGCTTGGTACCGTTGGAAAGCCTTTGGCGAGGAGGGGTGCACCAGCTTGGTTCCGTGGCCTTTGGACGTACAGTGTGAAAGTTATGCATTTTCAAGTTGTTTTTGGTTTTAGAAAATTAGAAAATTACTTTTTTTAATATTTTGGTCGCAATCTTGGTACCATCGGAAAGCTCTCGGCGAGGAGGGGTGCACCAGCTTGGTTTCGTGGCATTCCAACTCACGGTGTGAAAGTTATTGAATTTTAAAGTATTTTTATGAACTAAAAAATTAGAAAATTACTTTTTCTTATATTTTGGTCACAGTTTTGGTACCGTCGGAAAGCTCTCGGCGAGGAGGGGTGCACAGGCTTGGTTTTGTGGCATTCCGATTCAAGGTGAGAAAATTATGGATTTTTTAGTTGTTTTTGGTTCTAAAAAAATTAGAAAATTACTTTTACTTTTGTTTTGATTGTGGCAACGTCATAGGGCACTCTAGTATTCATTAAGATATGAGGCTCTAAAAGTGCCCTCTCCTTCAAATTGCCCCTATGGTCACAAATAGGTGCCTATGTCCCAAATCTTTGAAAATTTATAAGTAATTTAAAAATGCTTGAAAAAAAATACAAAACCACTTGTGTTAGATTCCGCATCTATTTCTCTTTCTCTGAAAAAGGGTGTAAAAATATTTTTGTCTTCAAAAACCTATGAAAAAGGTGGACCAGCCCTTACAAGGGTGGCTTTTAGAGCCTCCTACCTTAATGGAATCACAGTATCTAAGTACAACCTTTTAATTTCTCTTGTTATTGATCAAATGATGAAAAGGAATCTCACATCATGTGAGAGGAACCATTGGATAATAGGTAGGAGTGCACCAACACTAATTAATTAATAATATGGGCATGTTGAGGGATGCACCTGGTTGTGCATGGAGGGTTCCTTGTGTCGGCCATCTCAACCTTTATTCCAATTGGGAGATGGTTTGTATTGCCAAATAGTTCTTTTAATGGAACTGGCAGTTGGTCATTGCAAATGATATGGGACAATGTACTAAACTTTTAAAAAAAAATTGAATTTGCCACATGATTACAACATGTCACATCCCTTACACCAACTATTAATGAAATAATGTAGGACATTAACCTGTAAGGACAGAAGAGGTACATTTGGGGCACAAATTGTGAAGAACGATTGCTTTTGAAGGCAGTGAGAAAAAAATGAAAAAGAAAAGTCTGTTTTTGCAAAATTCAACCATACAAATTTGTACTAGACTACTATGGGAACATATAGAAAAAATTTCAGAAACTTTGACCACATAGATTGAAAAATTATAATGTTTGAAGTTAGAAGAAAAAGTTTTTTTTCCAACCTTGTCCGTCAAGGCTAACAAACTCTAACTCCTCCTAAAGTGATATTTTTACACTAGATATGGTTCTTTTTTCGGACATTTGCATTTTGTACCATATAAATTACATACTTACAAAATTTCAAAATTATGGGAGGGATTTTGTATATGCTATTCAGAGCTACCCAAGTTGTTTAAAAAATTTAGGTTAGCATAACTTTTGATTTGGACACCCAATAAAAAAAATAATATTCCTACTTAGGGGGTAGATGTTGACACCTTGTATCAAAATTTGAAGAACATCCATTAAAAAATGACTCCATATACACCTATCAGAGATCAGCATACATATGCTCAATGGTCATTTGGTCCTTTAGGGCTTGAAAACAAAGGAAAATTTTTAATTGCATAGTATGACATTAATCTTTGACTAATTGTATAACATAGGTTTTCAACCCAATAAATCCAAAGGTCTTTTAAGGAACCAAAAATTACTCAAAATTGCTCAAAATTGTCATTTCTAGTACAAAGACTAAAAAAAAATTTAAATGACATGTTTTTGTATATCTAATTGTGGGATCTTATAGTAGACTATTATGAAACTGTATGTGTGAAAAAAATTCAGACACTTTGACAACATATAATGAAGGCACCTATAATCCATCAAATAAACAATTTTGGACACGATAACGAGCTGTGTAGGGCAAAGCAAATATTTCCGGAGGTGCAATGATAGAAACGACAAGGATTGCAAAAATTTTGATAATTTTATTGCTTGAGCTAAAATTACTATGAATTTTGAAAGGCAAAAGTTGGTCTGAACCTATGTCCAATGTCTAAGGTCATCTAATTTTGATCCTTCAAGAACTACTTTCTTGCTTAGTACTTCCTACTTTCTTACTCACTACTTTTGGACATGTATCATAACCTTACTAAGTCCCAACTTTGAAAATAAAATAAAAACTTTCCAAGCTTCAGTTAGAAATTTGTTCTAACCTTGGTTGGAAATAACTATATGATACAAATTGGGTATGGGTCTTTGGTTAGAAATGGGTGATCCTATCTTAATTTGCAAGATAAATGCATTCAAAGTGAAGTCACTACAAGAGAAAGGGGTGTTTTAAGTATAGTCATAGAGATAAGATTTAAAGTAATGACCTTTTTAGGAGATTTTAAGTAAGAAATACACGTCTTTCTAATAAAATTTTACTAGAAAGACGCGTATTTCTTACTTAAAATCTCCTAAAAAGGTCATTACTTTAAATCTTATCTTTAGGACTATACTTAAAATACCCCTTTCTCTTGTAGTGAGTAATCATGGTTATTGGCACTTTGGCAAACTAGTTTATAAGACTTTAAATCTTCTTAACTTAATTAATTTGTATATTTATTGGAGTTGAATCAAATTTAATGAAATGAATTTATTGGAGTTGAATCATTTTGAATGAAATTTTAAAAAATAATTCATTTAGTTATTATGGATCAATGAATTTTATTGGAGTTGAATCAAACTTTGAATGCTAATATCTTCCAATCCATATGGTCAAACTTTATGAATTTTTTACGACATGATCTCAAACAAGTAAAGTACAAGATCTTACAATTATATTTTTTTAAGTATTTTTTTCTTGTTTTCTTGGATGAATTCAGCAGAAATGGCAATTTCAAGTGATTTTTGACCAAAAAAATGGCCTTGGTCCTTTAGGGATTAATAGGACATATGCTAAAACACTTAACATTATCATAAATAGGTTGTAATATAGTAGAACTTTTATAAAGTGAACTTTTAACTTCTTCCATCTAGACATGTTTTGATACTACTAGTGTCATTTCTTCATGTACATCAAATGCATTTGGGCATCACCTACAAAACGCTTTTAGTACTCTACACCTTACATCTTTGAAAGTTGGTAACTAATTCACAATGTGTCCAAAAACTATTACTTAAATAGATACACATATCTATAGGGCAATTTTTGGAACTACTTGCATTTTGATTCTTAGTCCTTCACCAATGTGTAAAAATTGTTGTTCATTTTCTAGGATATATTGGTTTGCCACAAAGCTTATTTGTGTCATTTTAGATGTAAAGGAGGCAACGCATTTCTAACTACTTAAATAGATACACATATCTATAGGGCAATTTTTTCTAGTAGGAAAATTTTCCTATGTGCAAAAGTAGAGTGGAGATGGTTTTTATAATTTTCATATTTTTATTTCTCAAAACATAATTACTATAAATTTTTTAGCTAAAGATTCAATTCTACCCATATTGATCATATAGACCTTCCTATTTTTTACCATGGGTTAGTTGTAAAATCCACATAGGGTTGGTTGCAATATTGAGAGTCTTGTAGCCAATCATTATACTCCATAATTGCATTAGGAACTATGCTGTAATTTATCACTACTCATCTCTCCTTGAATGAACCACTTTAGCAATTGAATGCATTGAGATTGCAAGAGCCAATCATAGTCTTTGATTTCCATACATCTCTTTATAAGTTGCAAGTGGATGGCCTATGCCCCAAATCTTTGAAATTTTTTAAGTAATTCGAAAATGCTTGGAAAAATACGAAACCACTTGTGTTAGGTTCCATGCCTATTTTTCCTTCTCTGAAAATGATTATAAAGTACCTTTGTCCACGAAAACCTATGAAAAAGGCAGACCATCCCTTAAATGGTCGTTTTAGAGCAGCATACTACCTTTGTGGGAGAACCATGGATTTATTTTGAGACACAGAGAGTTTCATGTGCATTGAGATTGCATCTTTGATTGATAGTAAGCGTTACTTGGGATCTCCTCTTTTGACAACCATTACCAGGACACTTGTAAAGTCCGTGATATGATCGTTTGTATATAAGGTAAGACAGCCCATTGCGGTCAAATGACCCATTGTGATCACCTAAGAAATGACCCATTGTGGTTTTTTTCCAGGATGTGGGATGTGGGCAACAATGCATGTCTTACATGACAGCAATGGAGTGAACACTGACCTCATTAGGAACTTAATGAGTTTTCAGTGTGAAGTCCATTGTAAAAATTGACTTTTTTGGCCTTCTGTAATAGAAAATATTTTGACTGCATTAGGCAGTGAGATGAGCATTACAGATTCAGATTTTAGTGGTCTTAAGGTAGTCTACAGACTCCTTTGGGCTCAATGCTTCAGAAATTTCTAGCAAATTCATACTTTGTCAAAAAAAAATGAATTTCAATTGCACTTGCTATTTCTCACACTTGTACTAATGTAAGAAGAAAATTGAAAAATTTCAGCAACAAGATGATGCCAAACTCCTCATTCTGACCACAATGGGCTGGTTTACCTTACTCCGTACATGGAAAGAAGCACTTGTGTACCTTGAAACTTTGCCAGGTGGTAAGGTACTTGAAGTTGCATGGAACATGAGTGTGAAGTTACTTATTGAGACTTGTTTGAGTGTGAATGTCAGGCAGGAAACATGCTTCGGACGGGCTTGGTCCTCACGGACCCAAGGGGGGGGGGTCTTTAAAAGATATTTAATAGCCAGGTCCACCTGGAATGAGTTCAGGCAGAGTGATGGGCCTGGAAAAAGCTGCTGGAAGTCTGGAACATTGCAAAGATGCTCCGGGGACTTACAGCCTATTTTAAACTTACAGCATTCAATCATATGCCTATTTGGATGTACTTCAAATAAGTATAATAGTGAGGGATTTGTACTTCAAATAAGTACTAACTAAGGGAGTCTTCTTTAGAGTTGTGGCCACATGAGCTGGAACAGACAGTTTCATAGTCATGTCTCTTGCTCTTGCCCCTACCTATGATGAGAACCTATGGTGAGAGCTGGCATGTGGTGGGTGGATGATGAATGTTTTCAAAAGCGGGAGTTACACAGAACAAATGAAGTACAACCAAATGTTTTGAATTTCTTTTTGATCCATTCTTTAACATGGAAAGGATGTGACCCCCCCTACACACACAACTAAGGTAGTCACTAAAATACTCTGATTATTAAATCAATGGGTGCATTTTTTGTTTCTACAGTTGGCAATGGAGTCATTCATTGGACCTTGTAGGATCTACAACATCCTTATAGGGTTGATGATGTGACTAGTAAACCTTTAACCTTTAAAGGATGACAGGGTGACCTTGGAAATCATTAGTTTTCATGACCATGTGAATCATTGGCTTAAAAATTGAAAAAACACTCATTGGAAGTTAAAGTACTGTACAAGACCTCCTTTTTCCACACAAAACTCTAAGGATGAATAGTTGCACTTTTGTCCTACATGGAAAGATTCTTTGTCATCCATTGGACACTAAATGTTCGTCTGGACATTTAAGGATTAACCTTGAAGCACTTCGACGTCCATTTTTTGGGCAATGAACAAATTCAGATTCTTGTTTCTGTCTTGTTCCTGCTTGGATGAAAGTCATTCTAATTTTGGGTGATACTTGATCAAGTTCTTGTCTTATCCAATGGTTGGATTTGGTGTTACTAGAGTACTATTTTTCTAAAATTACAAATGTGGAAGTGTGTCAAGTGGTCAAATTGCATTGACTCTAGTTCAAAACTAGATTTGCAAAAATGAGGTCATAGATGTAAAGAACACAAAAATTTCAAATAATCATCATGTGAAGAGAACCTCATTTCAAATCCATTCCAACAATTTTTACTCAAAAAATGATAATATTTTGCTTGTAATTGAATTTAGAAGGAATTTTGAAATTTCCCTTCCAAATTTATAAAAAATGATTGATGAATTCAACCATATGGATGGAATGTAAAACTCAAAATCTACAACTTTTCTTTGTATATCACTTCCAAAATATTCTTCTAAATTGTACTTTATAATGTTTTTTTTCCAAATCATCAATTTTGGAGAAGACTCCAGACATTTAGGGATTAAATGACAGATCAACTTTTTGTTTGGTTAAACTACTTTGGTTTCCTATATTAGAATATATATTTTAAAATTTTCATGTTTTTTCGTATTATATATATTTAATTTTTATTTTTAAGTTAAAAATATAAAAATTAAAAGTTATATGATTCTTTAAAATAATTTATTTGTAAAATTTATTGTAATTATAAAAATAATTTAAATAGTATGCAAATTTTAAGAAAATTGATTATAATCACGATAAACATCATGTTGTACTCCTTGAGTATACACATAGAAAAATTACTTAGTTAGAAAAAGTTCAAAAGTGTTGTGTTTTAAGCTTTTCAAGATACTACCATCAAATTGTCACAAAAATTACAATTTTTGAATTTTTGAATTTTAAAAAAAAAAAAAAATTTTGGAGCTTCATTTTTAGTTAACATTGAAAGTCAAGAATTGTGTAAAAATTGAGGTTTGACTTTTATAACACCCCTTGGGCTTGCAATATCTTTCAGGGGTAAGTCATTCCATATTTCATAATTTTTGTGCAAGGCTTATATAGGAATGGGAAGGAAAGAAACTTTTAAAAATGGATATCTTATCATTACATTATTTTCATTCAAGTCATAATTTAATGTGCCTAAAAAGCTCTACATTTATAGTCCTTATCATGTCCTCAATTGGAAGACCTTTATTCCCAAAACACCATTTTTGAATAATTTTGTACTTGAACAATAAGAGATGCAAATGCCCATGAAAGAATATATTTGGAATACCATGCAATTTTAGAAGCGAGCCCAAGACTTTGGATTCAACAATGTTGCAAGTCTTGCACTTTGACACCTTGTCATCTCTACAAGGTGAGAATCCAAAGAGTGAAAATTCAATTTTTTAGAGCATTGCCATTAATCCTACAATTTTTTTTTTTATTAAAACACAAGGTCGTTGTATAGAAGAATGAATGGAAAATTTGTTGTACCACTATTGCAACTTGCTATTTAACCAATTGCAAATGTCCCAATGTGCAAAAACAAAAAGAATCTCCATCTTTATTAATTTAATAAACTATTCATTGAAGAAAAGGTACACTTATTATGAAATTTAGTATCAATAATACTAATTGATATAAAAATGCTCTACACTTTTACTCTTGATGAATATTTACACACCCTCTTTGAACAATATTGATATCTATGCTCTTAAAATTTTTTTCATCAAAAATAGGCTTATCGAATTTTCAAATCAATCTATAGCACTAAAGTTCATTAATAGTGTAGTGTTTGGCAAAGTTGCCAACCTCAACAAAAAAATGCAAATTTTCCCTTGCTATAAAGCACTTTTCATTCGAAAAATATCATAGTAAGCTTATTTGTAGTACAATACAATGGTGATGGTCTTATTAGAGCATGCCCACCTGTCTTGCAAAAATGTTTCTGGCAAAATGCAAGGCCTTCCATTTTGTAAGCTGGGTGGAGCAATGAGCTTCACTGTTGCACGCCAGGAGGCCAACCAATGAGGTTGTGTGGTTGAATTATTTTGTAGTGGTCATTTCCAGTTTTGACTATATTAAAAGTTTTTATGATTGGATGAGAGGTTTTGGAGGGGGATCACTTCTTGTCCTTTGTTGTTTTGCAAGTTGCAAAATGGCCCCAATATGCAAGCCACCCCCCAACTCCCTCTTAAAAAGTCACCCATTTTGCAAGACGGGTTGGGATGCTCTTACAACATACTTTCAATTAAAGTCACTACAAAATCCTAAAGAAGCTGCCTAGGGAATAAGAAAGGTGAATTATTATTAAGGCATTGATTAATACAAGATACCCAGTTATAAGATACTGTAGCAATTTGGATTCAACGCAGAGTGCAAATTTAAAGAAAAGCGCGCACCAACTACAAATGAGGCCAACCAGTCAATTAAGGTAACTAATCCAATACCACGATGCATACCCGCCCTAGGTACCGGTCGATAGCTGGACCACCTGCCACTCTAGTTGCTCCACGCGTAGACTCACCGAGAGGCGAAGCACTAACTTAATTCCATACCATGACGCATACCCGCCGAATGTATCGGTCCTTATCCGGACCCCCCCTATACTCGTAGCGAGCTAGATAACTACCGTGATGATGAGTAGTAAGCTGACTACTCTCTCTCGCCGGCTGCCGTGACCTGTGACTGCTCGCCACAGCTCTCGCACATTCTGGTCCGCTCCTTCGGGACGCGGCGGCGGCGCTCCTCTCGCACTGCTCACTCAATTCTGCTCCTTGTTGATGGAATTCTTGTGGATTCTCGCCCACATGATTCAAGCCTTGCGAAGTGGCGGACCCGATCCCCTTCTCTCTAACGTACCATCTGTGGACTCCTACGATTCGCTCATGGGGTAATAACAGTGGCCCCTGCCCAATTCGGTTCGTTCTCATGCCCTTTCTCTCTTTCTCTCTTTTTCATTCCCGTGCCTGGGGTGAGGTTTCTTGGTTGGTTGAGTTCCGCTCGGTGTGACACTTGCATGCCTGTTTCCAAGCGTGTTAATCGTTTTATTTAACTTTTCCATTTCCTTTTATTATTCGTTTTAAAATTTCAATGCGGATGGTGCAGTGCAACTCACGCCTGTGTGGCCAGAGTAACGGAGAGTGATACTTGCTTTGCGCTCGTGCGCATTTGGTCGTTCTTTTTAAAAAATTCCGTGAGGAATCGTGTGTTGCGTGCGTCATTGCTCTGTTCTCGAAATTGTTACTGAAACTGTCGTACGGTAGTCCAGGCTTGCGTAGTTGCTCCGACTTTTACTGCTTAATTTAGCTTTTCATTTTTCGGTAATTTCCAAATTTCCAATTCGTAGATACAGTGAACAGCTATGACGGAGCGTTGATAGTTGATTGCGCTCGTTGGCGTTTACGCGTTGGTTTTAAAAATATCTGGAGTGAATTTGTGTTTTGTGTGAATGATTATCTGTTTCTTGAAATTGCTATCAATTGTTCAGTTAGTGTATCGGACTTTATTCTGCTTAATTAGGCGTTTGAGATGTCATTTGGCCGTAATTTAATTGCAAGTCCGGGTGGTGAGGCGAGTGGCGGTTGAAGGTCACTGTTTGCCGAAGATTCAGGATTCTTTTCACTGTGCCTTCCCCGCCTGCAGTGTCTTAAGCTGACTTCTTCTTTGTTTGGGATCCAAGAAATTCTCGCTCTTACCTGAGGCTTACGTTAATTCTTCAACAGAGGTAGGTTGTAGCGATGTGTCAGAATATCGGAGGTGCTTTCGTCTCCCTAAGCATGTGAGGACAGTCTGCTCAAGAGGAGTGTCTGAAAGAAACAGAGGAACTGAGGATTCTGTACAGGATTTCTCTGAAATACTCGTGTTACCTGGATTTAATTTACTTACGACGAAGGAGCGTGTTTGCTGTGAATTAGAATCCCTTGGCACACCGCTTACGGTGTTATCTCGGTGGTATGCATGTATCTATCAGTTAGTTAGCGTTGTAGTCTCGGTGGTTGAGTGTATTTGTACAAAAGAGAGAAGAGACCTGGGTCGGACACAAGCTTCTTTTTAGTGGAGAAGTCTGTTCGATCGAACTTTTCGTTAGGTTCTCACGAAAGTGCGGATGAGGGAGATCGGAAAGAATTGTTGTGAATCTTTTCGCTGAGGGGAGTACGTAGAGATCTTCAACCTTGAATAATAGATTCGCGTAACCAGGGTTGTTTCTTTCCTGTACCATTACCGTGAGAGAAGGCGCTAAGTCGTTCCTCACAAGATATTGACGAAATTTTGTTTAGCATAGAAGCTTTAGGAGTTATCCCGAGTTAGAAGCACAATTGTTATTACATTTTGTTTAGAATTGTGTGCGTGTGTTCTGCGGTGTCCTCAAGGATAACACCACATTCACTGGAGCTCGGAGTTTAGGAATAGTCGCTTGGAGAAGCTGAATCATCGGGCTCTACATACCTCAAGCCGACTTCTGAAACAGGAACGAGGTCGGAAAGCATTAATCTTAGAATTTGTTACAATAACCGCGGCTCCTTTAACGAAGAGAGTTGCTGCAGGATGTCTGCGACGGAGGAGCTTTATCCTTTTCCGGATTCCAACCACGTTTTTGTTCCGATGGAGTTCTGGCCGGAGTTTCTTGCAAGTACCACTGGGACCGAGTTTCTTGCTGGAGGAATGGGAGGAATGGCAGGAGTAATGGCGGGTCATCCTTTGGACACGGTAAGGATTCGGTTACAACAACCGCGGCTGGTGGCCTCTGCGACTCCAACGACTGCGACAGGGCTAATTAAGCACATTGTTTCAACTGAAGGGTCCATGGCTCTTTTCAAGGGCATGGCAACCCCCTTGGCCACAATTGCCTTTCAGGTTTGCAGACTTAAATTTTTTCTCCGTGGGTGTCGTCATGCTAAGTTGTTAAGTTCGTTGGTAGGTCAAAGAATTACACGAAGCATATGAGCGTTTCCTTTGTAACAGTTTGAGAAATCCTTCAGTTTCGTATTTGACTAATTTGTGAATTCATTTTGGATTTGACAGAACGCCGTCGCTTTCCAAGCCTACGCTCTCTTCTCACGAGCCTTAGCAGATCCTGCAAGCCGTGAGCCTCTTTCGTTTCAAAATGTTGCTCTTGCGGGTATAGCAGCTGGTACCGTACAAACGGCCATATTGTCGCCAGTAGATTTGATAAAGATAAGGTTGCAAATAGCTACAGATCGACGGGCCCAGCGGTCATCTCTGCAGTCCCCGCAAGCTGGACCGTTGGGGCTTGTGCGGAACATTGTCCGGAGAGAAGGTATTAAAGGGTTGTATCGCGGCTGGACGGCTACGGTCATCCGAGATGCACCGAGCCATGCAGGTCAGTGTTTCCTCTCGGTCATGAGCGAAGCACATGTATTTAGTTTTGGAATTTCATGTCGAGAATTGGTTTCCGATTCATATCTTACCACCAGCAAGTTATGCATATCTTGTCTCCTGCAAAATTTTAGAAACTTACTTCTAGTAACCAGAAATCGCAGGATGAAGTTACATAGTGTCTAACAAGTAGATTTGATGCAATATTCTGTATTACGTCTCGTGGTTTGTAGAATATTTCAATAATTTCAATATCTCTGAGCTCGGGACAAAAATTATTTTTTAAGGTCAGCTCTCACAGTGCACTTTTCTTAGAATCAAAGCTAATGTTTTTGGGGTTCGAATCAATGTGCAGTATATTTCGGGACCTACGAATACATGCGAGAACTGCTACATCCTGGCTGCAGGACGGATGGCCAGGAGTCCTTATCGACCATGCTCGTGTCTGGAGGATTGGCCGGCTCTCTGAGTTGGCTATGTTGCTACCCCTTGGACGTTGTGAAATCGAGGCTTCAAGCGCAATGTGCAGGTGGTGCCCCTCCCAAGTATAAAGGTATCATGGACTGCATCCGCACCAGTGCCCGAGAAGAAGGTAATCAGGTGTTTTGGTGGGGTTTGGGGCCTTCGTTAGCCAGGGCATTTCTGGTGAATGGGGCTATCTTTTCTGCTTATGAATTGTCCTTGCGGTATCTCAGTCCTCGTTCTCCCAAAGGTGATCTGGAACTTCAATCAGTCATGTAAATATTATGTGTTTCACATCTATACTGAGGATTGCAAAAGGGATCGTGCAAAGCATGATAACAGTTGCCCTTCCACTTTTCGAGATAGTTTGGAGGTAGGGTCATCAGGCGGCAAGCATTCACACAAGTGGTTAGATAGTTTGCAGGTTTAGAATATTTCTTGCATTGTACTGTACATTTATTCTTCAATCCCTCGGGACAATGCCTGCAAGGGAAAATATCAGTACTTGGTTCAAACGTTGGGCAAGCAATTCTAGAACCATACCTTTCATCACAAATCAGGCCTCGGGTTAGCGAGAATTGGAGCTAGCAGCGAGAGTATGGCGTAGAGATTTTTACTTATTTTATATCTGGTCACGCAACAAACTAGTTGCCTTGATACTTCAGAACCTGAGTTTCATGTACTTATTGAATACTGAATGTCACTGACAATGTTGTGTTGCCTGAGTTTTTTCCAAAATGATGCATTCTACGAATACGTGAGTGATTTCAATCGTTCAAGAGTATAGGGCAGTGCACGTAATTTTTTCATTCTAGAGTAATTTTCTTTGGAGAAGATAAATGAATGTACCACACTCTCGAACCGTCTGAATTCTGAACAGCGTCACCCTGAAACTGATCAATATGTTAATTGGAGAAGCATTCGTCGCCAGTATAGGCGTTCACGTAAACTCTAATCCATTGAATTGTTCTGACAAATATAACAAAGGGCTTCCATAATACCGCACAATCATCGCATGATCATACATTTTCAGGAGTCACAAATGTATGCTTCCCATCCCCTCAATTCTATAACTTCAGTATAGTAGTGGACGAAGCGTCCAATTAATGTTTTCAATGAACGGGTTGGAAACCGAAGTCAATTTCTTTTTGTTGGCAAGATCCAGAGCGCCAACCTTGCGACATTCGCCTGCACAGTGCTCTAGAAACTAGGATCGGTACAGTAGAGATTTTCAATTCCGAGCGCCTTGGAAATTGCCAGTGTCATGAATTTCCTCCAGTATGACAAAATTGACTGTACCCCAATTCGTGGAACATTGGAGACAAAGATGCGCGGTATTTAGGGCTTTCTCCATAACCCTCCATTTTTTACGCCAAGGGAACAGAAATGAATTGCAAGGAAACAAGGACAAATTTTAGAGTTCAACGAAATTCACACTAACTGAGGAGGTCTCATTGAACGAGGACAATGTGCTTCCCAAACCAAAGTGGAAGGAAAACCTACAAAAGAATCAACTCCTCCACCGGAGGCAAATGCAAACATAGTCACCTCTATAGCAGCGGTTGCACATCCTAGCTAGTTCGTCTCTCCACCTAGTCTTGCACAACTCTTTCACTCACAAGCTGGCAAATCCAAGAGAACATTGCGCAAGCTCATGTGAGGAGGTTGCCATCGCTAAGTTAGATCGATCACTGACCATTAATTATTCCGGAAGCTAGTCCGTGTTTTTTGTTATTTTGCATTTTGCATTAATTACAGTTTGAGGGGACCTGCGCTTCGGGTGAGGGCGGGCACTAGGGCGCCCGGGCGCGAGGAGGTGCTGTAGGCTTGGGCGTAGGCGCCCGCGGAGCTGGCTTTGGCTCCAGAGCCCGTGAAGAAGGAGCCGCCGAGGAACACGTCGCCGCTGGACGCCCAGTTCCACTTCTTCCAGCCGCCGTAGGTCGACCCGCCGTCGTCAATGCGCTTCGTCACCTACAGAATAAAGTCAATTTCGTTAAATTGACGGCATTTCAATATGTACTTCTAAATTCGCACTCATCCAAGATTTTAAGACCTCTGTAAATAAGCTATATGTCACAGTTTTTGGCGCTGGAATGGCGCCACTTCACGAAATTGACGTTTGAAGTCATAGGCCGCGTGCTCAACCATTTAGGCACCCTAAACGAACTTTGGAACCCACCAACGGTGTTTTCGCTATTACATGGGACAGTTTTCAGTGGATTTGGTAGAGTTTTCTGCAAATTGGACCAGGCTGTGAGCTAGACCTGTCCTAGTTAGTTTTCGAGGGAAAATCTGCTCAGTCTTGGCAACTGTGAAATAGGACTTTTATGTGCTCGGAGGGGTTCTGAGGTGACCTTTAAAAACCTTGAGCAATTCAAAACGAAGTGCCGTGTAAAAATGAGGTTCCATTCAGCTGGGTTTCTGAGTTGGACAACTCAAAAACCTAGGCCCAAGTTTTCAATTGGGTGCCTCGAAACCATGGTCAAGTTTGTCATATATATTGGCAGAAATTCACGGCATTGACATACTTCAGCTAGAACGGGCATTTGGAAACTTATATGGCATCTAGTTTTTTGAATGTCACAAATTTGTGGCACTCTGAACGACGCCTATGTAAACGTTCAAACTTGATGGATTCTTTGAGTTAACAGTTACGAGGTTGCCATTTCAACAACGATGGGGTTCAAGTTTGGCCCAGTGGCTCTGACTGACCTCTTTGGTCTTTCCCGAAGGTTTGAAGAGGTTGCCTTGGCTGAGGATAGTGGGGTCCTCGCTCCCTCCAATAGCGTACTTGTCCCATCCCGATGTGTAATCGTTGTTCAGCACATGGAAGACCCCGAACCGACATCTGCGTTACACATCAATCAATCAATCACTTCTCAAAAGCTGCAAATGATATTATCAGTCAATAATGAGTTTTTTTTCCCAGAGCAATGTGGAAATTATTTTTAAATGTTCGCCATTGAGTGAATCTAATTGAGTATAGGAAGACCCGAAACAGGGTACAAAAGTGAGGGAATTGATTGAGCGAGGACAGGTATAGATTTAAGTTAAGTACGATTGGTCTAAACTTCACCATTGTAACTGAAATTTGCCAATCTATTGGGAAGGAGCAGCATATACCTCGGCAGTCGCTGGATAAGCCCAGGCCCGAATTTGTTGAAAGCCACAGTAGCGCGCATGTTCCGGTCCTGCGTCTGTTTCGGATCCGACCCAAACAGCATCACCTGCATTCAATCCCATCCCAAAGCGAAACCATCAATCCCAAAGCTCAAATTTATTCCTTAACGCACACTCTAAGATCTCAACAAAGCCTTCGATATATCGGAAGAAAACCAACACATCCACTGAGGTAGAGACTCCATTAACCATACCATTAGAGGTTCCGTTGACCACACAAATGAGCTTTAAAATCTAACTGTGAAAATACTGCATCCATTGACATTTCTTTTGTTGCAATTGATTTTCAGCTTACCTGTGCAAACTTTTAGATTCTTGAAGGGGAAAGGTTCCTGGTTTCCCTGTGTGATGAGTGGAACCTCTTCCTTTCTGTACTTCCTCTATATATGGTGAATGGAGACTTTACATTACCTTGTCGTGCTGTTCGAAGAAGCAATTGGAGAAGGTGATCATGGAGGAGCCGCGAGTGGCATCAAGCAAGCCATCTGTGGCTCTTGCAAGGTAACAATGATCGATCCACACATCATGCGATCCCCAGATATGGATTCCATCGCCCTCAGACTTCCCACGCTTGACCACTTTGCTCGGGGAGACGCGAATCGTGGAAGGTCCCGAAGGGCGGATGTCGTGGATATGGAGTCCATGAAGAATCACGTTGTTGGTCTTCAGAATGGAGACCTGCGCCATAGCGTTTCTTTGTGGTTTCAGGCCGCCAATTTGCATAAGAATCCGGTTGTTTTGGTAGCTACAACCCTACTTCTAGCGATTGCAATGTGGATAAACATTATTTTTTAGAACTCTTGCAGCTTGGAGGCTTGTAAGGGAATCTTTAAAGCTGACGAAAATTAGACCGGACACTACAACTGGAAGTTGCAGTTGCAACATGTAATCAATTATTTTGAATGGTTTTGTTGCAATTGCGTACTGCGCTAAAAATATTGATCTATTGCGAACCATTGCAAAAGTGCTGCAAACTTGCTGCGAAACTCTTGGGCACGGAACCAATGTTAATCAATGCCTAAACTATTACAAAACCTATTGCGATCTCAAATAGTTGTAAATACATTGCATACTGTTGTACTAAACCATTGCAAACCGTTGTTATTAGATTTCTGACGGTCATTGCAAATTAAACCACAACAAAAACTATTGGATAAATAGCCTTCCGTACTAGAATGAAGAGCATGACTGACCTGCGCGGAGCCCACAATGTGCACTTCGACTCCACGGGCGTCGACGGTTTTGTACGCGGAGATCAAGAGCTCCCCTTTGAGTTTGATAGTCATGCTCCTGGCGAAAGTGATCCAGAGCGGGCCGTTGCGCGTCACGGCATACCGGAGTGTCCCTCGCTGCGGATTCTTCGTGTCGTCGCTGTTGCTGGTGACGACGTAGATAGGCCCGTTCTTACCCCCGATGGCATTGCGGCCGAATCCCGTAGCGCACGACGCCAGCGACTGGCGGTGGCTGCGCCAGTTCTTGTCGCAGCGCCAGCAGTCGTCGATCGGGTTGCCCGTGCCGCATCCGCCAAAGGCTTTCGCCAGGGACTCCACCATGTCGTCTGTGGAACTCTCGTTCAGGCTCGCAACCGCTAAACTCAAGTCACTGGTTTCACAGTACGTAACGCCCACAAATTCATCAGAATTGATCTGCCCACAAGTGCGCTCGATCTCGATGCAATCGCGCGTTGCAATGGCAAACTTTCAAGAAATGGGCACTATTCTATCCTACAAATATGAGGCGATGAATTTGTGATTTGAAGGATTTGAAGGAGTTGGTTGAGGACATACTCGTCATTCGCCTTGTAGACCGTGTCGGCGTCAGACGTGTCGAAGTACACCTCATCATCTGCATACGCTTCGGCCGTAGGAGTTGTGCTGGATGGATCACTGTAGAGCGTCGCCTCGTCGTCATGTTCCCCATTGTCTTGTAAAATCTCCGGTGAATCTATGAAAGTGTCGTAAGGTAGTTCCTCATCAACAGGGTCGTCCTCTGTAACCTCGGCCACGGGCGTTGCTTCCGCGTCGTCTTCATGGCTGCTGAAGGTTACAGCATCCGAAGCATAATCGTACACTGGCGAATCGGCTTCTACGGCGAAGCTTGGATAGTCGGCTTCGCTGTTCCACTCGACGGCGAACGTGACCGCGTCGTCGTTCGATTGCTGGTCATCAGTAGTGGCGTGGATCATAGTGTCGTAATCTCCGGCCATGGATCTCCCGTACGCGGAAGACCAGTGGGATGCCAGCAGCAACATGGCCAGCACGTGAACCAGAACGTTGCTGTTGCAATTGGTCGCCATGAAGCTCCGCGTGCCCCGGACTCCCGTGACCCCCTCGAGCCTGAAATTTTCAACGCACATCCTTACAATGGCAAAATTACACTTAAATTTCAACAACCCCACATCGATCTCTGCCAGTCCTTGTTCTCTCGAATTTAACTCTGAAGCACTTCGGATTTTATCAGACTAAAGATTCAACGTTGCCAAGCAATTACAATCTGAGTCACTATATACACAGATTCATGTCTGGAAGAATCCAATAAAAATAACACTCATACTTTAGCTGACCACACACATTCGACAAACGATTCGATAGCATTTGTCGAGGATATATCGATCGACGGAGACTGTACCTTCTGTACGAGACCTACCTAGCTAGCTGGATTGAGATCGATTGAAACCTGAATTGAACAGGAGATGATGGTCTATCAATCCCCAAGGTCATGCAGCTAGTTGAATATTTGAATCTTTGGCTCGGTGTGTGCATGAAATCCGACCTCTGTTGAAGCTTGAGATTGATCAGAGACGGCGGTGAGTATGCAGTAGCCTACTGTTGGAAATGTCTTATGTTCATTAACTTGGGTGTACAGTTATATACTTCGTTGTGTGCCGACGTCAGGACGAGTTGGTAGTCGCAAATCATGCAGGTGCAGGAAGATTCGGTGGGACAGGCCGATCACAAGCAAGAATGTAAGGTTAAGGCGAAGTTCAGGCCCAGGCGTTGGCGTGCATGGATGCGCGCAAGGAACCTCGCTGCAGCGCGGAGCTTGATTGCAAATCAACTAAGTTAAGCCTCTGGTTGACGACGGCAGGAAACTTCCTGGGGCTCCAACTTCCGGTGGCAGTGACAGACTGAGAGTTTCACCCTAATTGCTATTTTCTTCATTTCTTCGTGGATGATGATGCCCTTGATTGTATTTCCTGTGCTTTTATTGCAGGAGTTGCCATTGTGATAAAAGCATCCTCAGTAGCGAGCGTCAAAGGCTGGGAATATGAAGCAGAGATTGAACGTACACCAGGAAAAGAATTTTGACGCCCCATTATCACGTGAGAAAAAATAAGAGGGATTAAGGAAGTCGCAAGAAGAGAGCAAAAAAAGAGATTCCCAAACTCTGAAGATTCTCAAAATGTAGCCTCTTCTCTTGCATTTTGTGAAAATCCAGAAGATCACTGATCATGATGACATGGGTGTAGGAAAAAACAAAAAGTTTAAAAATATTCATTTACTAGGACAAAGCGCATTCCCATGCAACGATGCCTTGACTCTAGGAATTACGTTTCGCCGAGGTGGATGGAATGAATGACTCAGCTCTCAGATGAGAAATTGCGAATGAAAACGTGACCGATTTAGTGCCAGAGGGTCTTGACGATGTTTACACAAATGTTCACAAATGTGTAGAAAACGGCACACAGGTGAAAACTTCAGTCACAAAGAGCTTCAGATATAGTCCTGCCTTGGAAAGTAATGCACATCGTGGAAAAGGCTCTCATCACCAAAGATTTGACTTTGTTCGAGACGTGGCTAGAGCAACCAGACTGTGTCTCTAACAACCGATTACTTTGCAGGACCTTTCCTGAAATGCTGATTTGGTTCTACGTATTGGTGCTATATATTTAATTAGGGCGCCAAGATTCATGAGACAATAGAGGTAATCGTAAAGTGTGTAGGAATGCGGGACCACTAGCTGGAGTTTAGGGAAAACACGGAACGAAACTCCTTGTAGCACCAAAACTGAGGTCGGATGGAGTTTAATGCCGTGTTATTTTACACTATTCATAGTTAAACCTTCCTCTCACACCCGTTTACAAACACAGGAAGAACTTTACGATTAACTCTGCTGAAACTTCTTGAAACTTGAACAGGGATTGATAAGTTTCCAGTCGCCCGAACGTCTTAATTAAAAGTTCAAATGTCCTGAATTTTCCGCCAATGCAACGAAATTGTGGAACGTTCTGATACACACGGTTCAACATTTTCCAACAGGTGCAGGAGGTAGGCAGTCGATCCGACATGCACGTCACCAAGCTGAACGATTCAATCTGCGGTGGAGGTTGATCGACGGAATACATATATACTTGCACGAAACGCAACCTCCTTTCGATCCCAGCACGATTCATCGCAAACTGACTTTGCGTGGGCCATGATCGACAACTCCATGTCCATGTGCTCCCGTACCGTGAAGCAATTTATGGTCAACTCGAAAGTGCACATATCTGTACTTCCATCGCAAACTCTGCGGACATTAATTGAAGTGTGGGGTAAGCGAATTTCCTTCAACCTTGCAAATCTAGTTGTAAGAACTCATGGTCCGGAGTCGTAAGAACCCTGCTACGGGTATTGCGTACTGGGGTAGGCTCTGCTGGGTTTTGCCCCGGCCTTTTTCCCTCGTGGGTTGCACTTTAACCGCTTTAATCTACGAAGTGAGGTCCGCCTCTCTTGTTCCCCACCCCCGCCCCCCACCCATCCCACCTCAAAAGTTCAGTTATGATGGCTTGATGTCTAGTATTATTCTACCAGACATTTAAGTCTACGTTACACTCGTCCTAGTTATCGAAGTGTAAATCAATCACTTGTGCTAGACTAGAAATAACTAGACTGGAAATCAGAAACTTGCCAATCTAATAGAAAGGACGTGCACAGAGCTCGAAAAACTCGGACAGGTGTTGCTAGCTTTAAGATTCCAGACAGGCCATTTCTTGAATTTTCCGCATGGCGATCATCTTCGTGATCGAGAATTTTGCCCCCAGCCAAGTGCGCTGGGGCCGCGATCGAGTTCTGGTGTTCCGGTAGTTACGGTGAGCTTTTGATGGATTTTCTGAAGCGCAGGATTCGTTGATGCCGCGGAAAGAGGGCTGTGGGGAAGCAAGCCAGGATCCGAGGGAAGGATTTGACCATTTGGCCGCTTGGGGTGCCGTGAGAGACTGCGGATTGCAAGACGTCTTGCCGGCGTGCGCATGTGCGCAGGCAACGTCGAAATTGTAGGCGGGCGCTCCGTCCGGCCTTTCTGCGGAATGTTCACGCATGGATTCCCATCTTCGCACCCAAGCGACCCAACGTTTGCCCTAATTCAAAGAAGGTCAAGCTCACCGTCGTTGCCACGAAATGAACTGGAAGTCAGAAAGCCCCGCCCTACCTCACCTTTCAATTCGTAGAATCGGAAACCAATAGGCTCATTGCCTCACTCTATTTTTTCTACGATTCACAAGAAGAAGAAGAATTATGTTCAACCAAGAGTTGGTAAGGTAGAACTGCCCATTAAGGATCGAGGTGTTTTGGAGAAGCTATTTGTTAGCTATATTTTTCAAAGATTGAAAAGTTTGAGAGAAGTCAATTGCAAAAAGAATGAAGACATTCTGACGAGGTGAATTTTCTGTAGATACATAGATATGTGATGAAAAATCAAATTTCAAAATCTACAACATGGATATGTAATAGAAACTAAAAAATATCTCATTCATTATTACATAAATTAGAGTGAAATGTCAAAAATATGTAGTCAAGAAATTACTCATCCTAGCTTTTTAGAGTCAATCTTCAAAGACCTTAGATGAACAAACTCTTTAAGTGTGTCAACCATCAAAATATAGAGTAGAACTGCTTAATACCACCATCTACCCAATGCTATCACCTATAAGATCCTCTCAATTGCATAGTGGCCCATATATTACCACTATTTTTACAACCTTTTATCATGATGGCAATGCACTTAGGGAGTGAACACATCAACCCATGCTTTAACATGGGTCTGTTCATGCTTCAACAAGGGTCTATTCACAGTTTAACATTTTAGAAACCAAAGACATTCTAACAAGAAACCAATTTGTATAAATAGGGTGCTTTTGTGACTTCTTTCATTAATTTTACTATAGTCAACAATTTTCAAAGCTCTATCTAACCTCAAGTTTGTTGACTCTATTTTCGCTAGAAGAGAGGAAGTTTTAGATTGGTTGAAGATATTATATGTGAGGAAGTTTGAGTAGGACTTTACTTGAAAAGCAAAACATATTATTAGAACAAAGCTCTCTTATATAATAATTATTGCTTATTTCTACAATTTATTTTTATTTTTTCAAAAACAAGTAAAAAAATTTATTCTACATGAAATGGAACACATTTCAAACTATTTTGAGGACAGATGCAGGGGGGTTTCTAGCAAAATTTCACTAGACTATCAAAAATTTGACTTCCCTGGCTTCATCCTTCCAAAAATTGGACTCTATAGTGAGGACAACATAGGGGACACTAGTCCAAAAAAAAAGCCCTAGATAAATGTTCAAAAATGTCCAATTGTTGAAATTTAGGAGTTTCTACCATTTAGACTTTAGAGCAATTTTACTTCACAACAAACAAGAGACAATGGCATTTGGGGATGAAAGTCGCACAATCAAAGCTTAGACCTACCAAATGATTTTTTTTGGTATAGAAAAAATTGCTTATTTTTCTAGTTTTTGCATTTCTCAAAAATATTAACAACATGAATATTGGTAGGTGATTGCAAGAAACACTTGTCTTTTTTTTATCCCCTTGACTTTGGATAGGTAAATTTTTTGCTTATAACTTTTGAGTTGTGTGACTAGTTTTTATAAATTTTGAAATGAAAGTACATGTAGTAGTTGTAGACATTGAATATTTTTTCCAATTTTAAAAAATTAGTTTACTATTTTAAAAATACCCTTGATTGGATGTCTACCTCGGCCATTTTGGGGGGTTTTAGTACTATTTCCGACTCAAAAATGAGAATTTGAAGGTTGAAATTGGGATTCAAGAACTACTGTTATATTTACACAAGCCTACAAAGAGATCAACTTTAAAATTGTAGGGCCAACAATTGATTGAGAATATAAATTGAATGTCTTAATTCTCATATTGCAACAATTGTAATGAATCTCAAACCACTTGGGTTTCTATTTGAAAGTGTTTTTTTGAATATGGTAGTATTCTCGTTGTTTGTCTAATAAGTGTGATCTTACATTCATACCTTTTGTACTCAAATGTTTCATTAGACAAAAAAATGATGACTTTGTTGGACTTTTGAATCTCAATTGAGAAGTAATTATCTTTAAAGTCTTTTGTTGATCAATTGGAAATATTATTTTGCATTTGGAAGCATACTCCTACAAATGCATTTTTTAGCAATATTTTATAAGTTTTTGATATAAAATACAAGTTTCTTGTAGCTTTTCAATTTGCCATTACACTAACGCACTAGCTCTCATAAGTATTCATACACTTCAAAAATTGCCATAACTACCATAATCAATAAAAAATTTAACAAATTTTACAGATGTTAAAAGTAAAAATACTCTTGTACCTACCTATCTATCTATCTACCTACCTACCTATCTACCTACCTACCTAGCTACCTACCTAGCTAGCTACCTATCTACCTACCTATCTACCTACCTACCTATCTATCTACCTATCTATCTACCTATCTATCTGTCTACCTACCTACCTATCTATCTATCTATCTATCTACCTATCTAGCTATCTACCTATCTACCTATCTATCTATCTACCTATCTATCTATCTATCTAGCTATCTACCTATCTATCTATCTACCTACCTACCTAGCTACCTACCTACCTAGCTACCTACCTACCTAGCTACCTACCTAGCTAGCTACCTATCTACCTACCTATCTACCTACCTACCTATCTATCTACCTATCTATCTACCTATCTATCTGTCTACCTACCTACCTATCTATCTATCTATCTATCTACCTATCTATCTATCTACCTATCTATCTATCTATCTATCTATCTATCTATCTATCTATCTAGCTATCTACCTATCTATCTATCTACCTATCTATCTACCTATCTACCTATCTACCTATCTATCTATCTACCTATCTACCTATCTATCTATCTACCTATCTATCTATCTATCTATCTACCTATCTATCTATCTATCTACCTATCTATCTACCTATCTACCTATCTACCTATCTATCTACCTATCTATCTACCTATCTATCTATCTATCTACCTTTTTTTTTTTAGTAAATTATCAAAATCATAACCATTTGGAATTACATTTTAGTCAACAATATTTCACTCAATAAAATTTCAAAATTCCTGAAATTCTTACCACAAAATTTACTTGTATTACAAGCTTAGTTTCACTAATAAATTTGAATAAATTCTTCAAAAATCAAAAATTGTATATGAAAATTTGAAGATTTATTTTAAGCAATTTTATTACTTGGACTTCAATATGTACAAATTTTATTCAAAATCTCTAATTACTCAATTAGCTATGGCAATTTTGTAAGTGTTTGAAACATTTTGAGAGCCATTGTAATATTGTACCCACCTTTAGTTACGATTCATATTCAAAACATGATAAACACCAAAAATAAACACATTGTTTTCATTGATTTTGAAGGCCTAACATTCATCTATCAAGATTATGACAAAATTCATTCCTTTTAGATCAAACATATATTTATTGGGGTCAATATAATTTAAAATTTGATAATTGAATGTTGAATTTGAATTCCAATTCAATATTTGTTGTCGTTAAATGCTATGTTGATTTAAATAGTAAAAGTTGTAGGTCCATCATCATTCTCATTCTTTAGTATATGGATTCCAATGCTGTAAGCTGTTCACTTTCACATTTGCTACAATTCAAAAATTTAGGGTCGCTTATAATTATCAAGGGTTGTAGATGAATTGAGATTCAAGCTAGCTAATTAATTCTTAAAAATGGTACTTTCAAAATCTAAGTCATTCATATTAAGATACTAGTTGCTATTTTAAGAATGTGCAGTTATAAATCATATAGCAATTGTTCTTGAAACTATTAGAAATCTTTTTCATTATCCAAAATGACCATTACATACAAATAATAAAATATAGCTTGCTAGTAGAAATGAAATGTTGTTTGTAATGACTCAAATATAGTATCCTAAAAGACCCTTCCTAAACTATAAACTTTGTTGGTAAACCATAGTCCAGTGATTTAAGAAATGAGCATCTGCTCAAGTGAGTTAACAATGTTTAGCATTGGAGTTATATACACTAACTAAACCCTAACTATGGCGGCTAAGCTAAATTGTATAAACAATAAATGAACAATATCTAACTAATCCTAATACTGTAGCAACAGTGTAGTTAAACAATCTAACACCCCCCTTCAATCTATGATTGCAGGAACAACGAAAGAGACGAGAGATGGCGAGGGTCGGGGCTCAGGGGGATGCGCATCCACAACGAGGATGGCGGTAGGCTCATGAGATCATCTTGAGTTTTTTGGGTCTCCGGTTGTTCGTGATGACGCTGTGGCTGATTTGTTGGGTGTTTAGGTCGGGGATGAATTGGTGTTGTACAACGCTGGAGGCCGTATTGGAGGGGTTACCTAGTAACATGGAGACAGATTTATGTCCCGTAGGTGCTAAGGAAGAAGATCGGCAGCGATCCGGTGGTGACCGTGAAACTTTGACTAGCGTAGCGGCTACAAATGTCGTTGTGCCGGGGTGCCACCAGGTGGCCGATTCAACCTGTGAAGGAGCCAGCGCAAAGAAGGTGAAGTATTACGCGGTCCGTTGTGGAAGAACCCCAGGATTGTACTTCTCTTGGGACGAATGTTCTCGGAAGGTGAATGGCTTCAAGGGGAGGGTGATTGCAAGAAACACTTGTACTATTTGTTGCGTTTTTCATAGTACTCATTAAATTTTTTAGGAGTACTTTAAAATTAGAAAACTAATTTTTAAAAAATCTTAAAAATATGATTTATGTATATACCTCTAAAATGAAGGTTTTCACCAAAGGAAATGTGTAGGAAAATTCTCTAAGTAGGAGAACTTGAAAAGTGCCAAATCTCAAGAAAATAGGACCTTTGATTCAAAAATTAGTTAAAAATAGTAAAAATAAGTAAATACAAAAAATAAAAAGTTTTCATTTTTAAGAACTTTATGAAGATGGTCATTCACCAAAAAACTTATAAAAATAATATTTTATATGTTTCAAAATGCAAGCAGAAGGAAGCTCTCTTCATAGACTTCTACACCACACAAAATTAATTATTTTTAAAAACCCTTTGGTGAAAAGTTGTATTTATATGTAAGGAAGACTCCATATAATTTTCTTGATGTAGGTATATGAAAAAGGTACTCAAAAGTACTAAAAACCTCCAAATTGGCAAGTGTGACATTTATTTCGGGCCTATTTTTGGATAGTAAATTATTTTTGAAAATTACCAAAAAATCAAGGAAGTTGTAGGATAGTCATGAGTACCTTCCTTGTAAATCTTAAGTCATTCGAAGTTAAAACACAAAAGTTATGGCCAAAAAACAACTCAGCCCGCAACATGTCACAGAAAATAGTACAAGTGTTTCTTGCAATCACCCGGGACCAAACACAGGAGTTTTACTTCGTTGGATGGCGCCAAAGAGTACCTAGTGTATGGCGGAATTCTGTAGTTTAGAAGAATTCCTCGTGGGCTTGAATTAGGGTGTAGACTGTAGGTTGGTGAGGCGCAGCAATCCGAGTAATGCTCGATGGTGTTGAAATTTGAGCCTTCCAAGTGGTTTAGTCAATGTATCAACCGGTTGATCATGGGTGTTAATATACTTCAATTCAATTTCACCTCCTAAGATTCTCTCGCGAACAAAATGATAATGAATCTCAATATGTTTTATTCTTGCATGAAAAATAAGGTTGTGTGATAGTTTAAGTGCTCCCTGATTGTCGCAGAATATTGATATGGGTGGAGTCGTGGAGGAGGCTTCTGCAGGTGGTTGTATTTTTTGCAGAAGATGGTGAAGCCACACAGCTTCTTGAGTTTTGTCGCTTAGGGCCCGGTACTCAGATTTAGTTGAAGAACGAGAAACTATAATTTGTCTTTTGGATTGCTAGGTGATCGGGCCACTTGCAAGTGTAAATACATATGCCCCCATCGAGCACCTGGTGTTTGGGCAAGTGCCCCAATCTGCATCCGTATAGCCGGTCATTGTGAGAGGGGTGTCGGCGCGATATAAAATTCCGAAATCAAGTGTGGCGGAAAGATAACGAAGAACATGTTTTGCTGACTCCAGATGGTGGCGTCGCAGGGCGGCCATGTAATTGCTGAGTCGGTTTACAGCATACGCGACATCAGGGCGACTTATGGTAAGGAAGATAAGTTTCCCGATTAGTCTGCAGTAATAAGTGGGGTCAATTGACGGAGTATTTGTTTCCTTGGTGAGAATCTGATCTTCTGGCAGAGGTGTGGAGGTAGGTTTGCAATCGTGCATCCCGAATTCATCGAGAATGGTCTGGGTATAGGATTGTTGATTTGTTGGTGCAGAATGGTACCAAGAGCTACCTGTTCAAAAGAAATGCCAAGATACCGTTTGGTAATGCCAAGGTCTATGATGTCGAATTCTGTCTTTAGGAAGTCTTTTAGCCAAGAAATAAATGTGTCACTTGATCTTGTAATAAATAGATCGTCAACATAAAGTAGGAAGATAACAGTTTCGCCTTATTGATGCAGATAATAGAGATTAGGATCGGATTTGCTGCGTTGTAGGCCAATTTTGAGTAAGGTCGCATTGATTCTTTCGTACCAAACCTGGGGGCTTTGCTTGAGACCATATAAAGATTTGTGAAGGTGACATACCATTCTTTCGTAATTATGAGCACGAAATCTAGGAGGTTGAGTCATGAAGACTCGTTCCTTGAGAAGACCATGGAGAAAAGCCCTTCTCACGTCCACGTGATGAATGGTCCATCGTTTTGAGGTTATTAGAGCAATTGCTGTGCAAAGTATGGCCCATTTAATAACAGGGGCAAAATTTTTGGTGAAGTCAATCCCAGGATGTTGCTCAAAGCCACGAGCAATGAGGCGTGCCTTTTTAATGGGAGGAGCTCCATCAATCCCAGGTTTGAGCTTATAAACCCATTTGCATGTGATGGGCTTAGTATTGGTTGGAAGAGGTTCAAGAGTATAAGTCTTGTTTTCCATAAAGCTTACATTTCGTCAATCATGGCTTGGCGCCATCCAGCGTCTTGTTGAGCTTGTTTGAAGGTTAGATTGATAGTATCAGGGTCGGAGAGTTCATCCAACGAGGGTGGTAGTTTGCAGGTGTCGGTGTGGTCTGTAGAGACACATAGTTCATAGCCCTCCAGGCGAATATTGAGCTTGCAGGGGCGCTGAGATCTTCAAGGATTTGGAACGGCAATAGGGGAGTCGGCCGAAGGAGCAAAAGGGACAACGTCAGGAGAGATAGGAGTGGTGATCGGAGTAGGTGAATTGGGAAGGTCGTCCAAGGAGTCAGGAACTACTGGTTGTGGGAACCTATAAGGGGGTGGATTTGGAGACTGAGGTGCGGCCAGAGTTCTGGGCTATGTCTGGTGAGTTCATAGGGAGAAGGCAGCTTGACAAAGAGTCTTCGAGGGTTTCTGTGATCTTGGTAGTGGGAAGACAGAGATTGTCTTCATCAAATCTTATGTTTCTCCTGACTAAGATGGTTCTAGTTTGAGGGTTATAACACCTATAAGCTTTACTTTGCTCGTCATAGCCGATGAGTAAAGTGGAAATAGCTTTGCTATCAAGTTTTTGTCTCTTTGGGTCCGGGATGTGGCAATAAGCTATACAACCTATAACATGTAAGTGACTAAGGTTAGGCTTGATACCTGAGAAGGCTTCTTCAGGGGTTTTAAAGCGTAGGGCTTTCATAGGGGATTTGTTTTGAATATAATTGGTTGTTTTTGCAAGTTCCTCCCAAAGGGATCTAGGTATTTGGGGTGCCTAATACAATACTGCGAATACCTTCTAGTAGGGTTCTGTTTTTCCGTTTTGCTAAACCGTTCTGATGGGGCGTATAACCGACTGTGAGCTGACGTGCAATGCCGTAGTTTTGGCAGTATTCTGTGAACGAGGTGGACAGATATTCTCCACCGCGGTCACTGCAAAGAATATGAATGCAAAGAAAAGGAGTTTCTACAAGTTTTCTAAACTGATGGAAACAAGAGAGGGTTTGAGATTTTTCTGCTAAGAAGTAAAACCAAGTTTTGTGAGAAAAGTCATTGATGAAGGTAAGAATATACCGGTTTCCAGCTCGGGAGGTTGTGGGCATTGGACCACAAATATCGGAATGTATAACTTGAAGTGGTGTAGTTGTAGCATGTGTGCGTCATTTTGGGATAACAGCCTTAGAAATTTTGCCTTTTATATAGGAAGGACAAATATGCTTGATTAAAGGAATATTTGAAACTCCGGCAACGAGATTTCGTGATGTCATATGGTATAAGCTTTTGTAATTAATATGTCCGATATGTTGATGCCATAAGTGAATATCTGATTTTGAAAGCTTGTGTCGCTTTGGTGTGGTAGTGTCCGAAATACAATCTGGTTGTGAACAAGACAAAGATTTGGTGCTGCAAGGGCCAATGCCGGCGCTAGGAGACTGAAATGTAGAGACGGCAGTTGAAGCCACCAATATAGGTTGTGCTGCAATAAGTCTAATAATCTTGGAGTCATAGTTTGGAGTTACTCGGTAAAGATTGTTTTTGGAGTCACGAATACCGTGAAGAAATATGTTGAAAGAATCCTTTTCATAGATCAAACACTTGTGCGATTCAAACAATACATGATGACCAATATCAGTTAATCGTCCAATTAAAAATAAATTGGTCTGTACACCCGGGACATATAAAACGTGCTATATTTCTTTTATTTCCCCTAAAGAGGTAGGAAGTCTTACATTGCCTTGGTCGGCTACCTTCATTGCCTAGCCCCCGACTGTCCGGATTTGGAAAACATGAGAATGTTCTAAATTGGAAAGCAATGAGAGATTTCCAGTGACGTGAGAGGAGGCACCTGAATCCAAAAACTAGTCCTCCTCAACATTGGAAATCACGTAGGCGTTCACCACTTTAGCTGGAGCGTCGGAGTCGTTGTCGAAGGCATCGAGGCATTTTTGAAGGTGCTTCGGCGAGGCGTCGGGGCTGGAGAGTTCTATCGACTCGACCAGGTTGACTTACGAGGTAAGACGGCGTTGGGAGCTGTTCCGGGGTGTCACGGTCTGCTTCAGGCTCGCGAGTTGACGTTGGAGATCTTTGATTTGTTCTTCCAGATGGGTTTTGGAGCAGTCGCGCGCATAGTGTCCGGGTTTCTGGCAGTGGTGGCAAATAACGACATGCTATGTGTCGTTGGAGCGTTGGATGTCTATGTGGGAAGTTGAGGCACGTCCGCAATTTCTGCCCGCATTCCGATTATCGCGGATCAAGTTGAGCTCCTCTATGTCATCGCACTTCTTCTCCAGCGACCGACCAAGCTCCTCCTGCAGTAAAAGCCCTTCCAATTCTGGAAAGGTTGGAGTACGCTCTCTACCTTTCCCTCTCCTAAACGTAGCGAATAAAATTGTTCTTTCAGAGCTAGGCGGTGAGAAGAACTACAAACATCGCACATATGCTTCATGCGCTGCCAAATCGCTTGAGGTTCAGTGAGATAAATCACTGATAACAAAATGGAGTCATGTACCGTTGAAACTATGATTCTCCTAGCCTTGTATCATAAGGCATCTTTTGTCCTTGCGTGAATTGCCGTGATAGGAGTAGGAGTGGGTTCTGGAGGCGGCGTCGTGGAGACATGAGCGGGTTCTGGAGTCGGTCACGCTGAACTCATCCTCGAAGATTCGCTGTTGTTGGCTTCGTCCACATACTTTGTACTGCCAAATGACGTAATTTGATGGTCCTACGAGTTTCATAGACTTAGGAATCTCTCTGATACTGGAATTCATAGTTGTGAATCTATTCGAGCGTGAGTGTACTGGACAACAACGAAAACTAGTCTTCTAACTAGGGCGGTCATCTGTTCCTGAAGTTCTCTAACCTCTAGAAGAAAAATAAGGTGCTCCGCTTTGATACCATGTTGGTAAACCACAGTCCAGTGATTTAAGAAATGAGCATCTGCTCAAGTGAGTTAACAATGTTTAGTGTTGGAGTTATATACACTAACTAAACCCTAACTATGGCGGCTAAGCTAAGTTGTATAAACAATAAATGAATAGTATCTGACTAACCCTAATACTGTAGCAATAGTGTAGTTAAACAGTCTAACAAACTTTGAATCTAATTAGATGGACTAAATCCCATAGGTTTTCATTTGGACAATTCATTCTAATTGTCCATTCTAAAAAGCCCATTAGGACCATCCATTGGAACCGTCCTCAAGGATAGTCCATTGGAATACTATATCTTGGGGCCATTCATAGGATCCATCCAAAGGCCCATTCATTGAGTCTACCCTTTTAGTGAGATTGTCCACACGTCCACCTACTTAATCTATCCAGCTAATCAAACCATCCATAAGTCCACCCACTCAGTGAATCCGTCTATAAAAATTTTTTAGTGTCTCCATTCATCATGTCATAATTGTTGTCATCTATTCTATCAACTGAGGTAATTAAATTATCTCGGTTGGCAAACTTGATAGGGAATATTCAATCCACATGGACATAGGGTTTGAATCTTAACATTCCAATAGACATCTTGATGTATCAACATGGGGTGATGCTAAAAACCCTAGGTGATTTATATTGGTTGTCTTTTATCACAAGTATAGATTAGTTCAATTATTGATTTTTTTACATTAATTCTATATCACTATGGAACACAAATCTAATAATTTAGCTTTAGTGCAAGCAACAACATCCATCCATTTGGTGGCATCAATTCCTATACCTCCAAGAGAGAGTGCAAAATCATGGATACAAGATACTTGTAGTCAACTTCATTTGGCTAGTATTTCAATCCCGACTCTAGCAAATAACATGGAATTGATCCAATATTGCATTGATGGATGCTATGAAATCTCACTAGATCTACTAATTACTTTTAAGATTGCATGGCTTTAGGAAAACAAATTACCAAACCTAGATAATGAAGAAGCTACTTCAAATAATACACATGTACGATTAATAGAATTAGGACCATATGACCATCCCATTGGTGAATATTATAAATACAATTGAGACGCCCATGAATACTACATGTCTACATTCATATTAAAGCATAGACTACATATCAATAGGAGTTGAAGACATGATTATTGAAACTCATTAGTCCATTAGCTTAAAATTAGAAAGTTATAAGGTTGTATGTACATACTATAGATCAAAGTTGTCTAAGTCATTTCAAGTCATTACATCAAGATGACATGATGCACAATGTGATTCAAAATTTCAAACCCGAAGTCCGTCATGATAGAATGTTCCAATTGTTTGGATGGATTATCATAATTTAATTTAGACAAAAAAACATAAACTGGAGTAACATGTTAAGGATCATTGCAAGAAATATTGGTCTTATTCTTTGTCACAATTGGAGTGATGTTATTTCTAGTATAACTTTTGAATCCCAAATTCTAAGAACATGAAATTTCTATTGGACATATCTAACTTCATGGTCATCAAATCCTTCATTTCTTAGAAATTAAAAAAAACATTTTATACTTAAAAGTCAATTTTGTTAATTTGTCACATTTAAGATTTAGAGGTTTTCACTACGTTCAGAGTATCCAAATTGAATGATTTAGAGTTAAAATTTTAGTGGTCTATTTCCACACTAGATGGGCATATGCCTACCAAGGGGCATCTAAAAATATATTATTTTATGTCCTCTAGCTCCATGCAAATAGGTCTCCTTTGCACAAGCACTTTTGAACATTGAAGAAGGTGTCAACTTCATTTTTTTGGTGAAATTTCAAATTTGTTCACCATCAAGTCCTCTCAAATGGCCAATTTTTTTTTGTTCATGATTTTTTATTTATTATTAATTTCACTCCTCATTGTTTCTATTTCTATAATAATCTGTGTTTTTTTCCCCATAGTATTGTTTTAGTACTCACAAGTAGTGGCCATAGTACTTGCAACAATACTTTTAGCTGTTGATTTTTCCAATCAATGACTGAGATTGTTCTGCCATGTAGTACTCCCAATACTCATAGTACTCCATTGTTGAAATGTAAATTTTGCCAAAACACTACAAAAAGTGGACGGTATATCTTATAATGACTTTTAAAAGTAGTAATATAGTCGATTTTTCATTCATGATTGTCATAAAATAGTAAAAATATGTCCAAAAATGTTTACAATTTAGGATTTAGGATTATGATTGTCAAGATTCCAACAAGATCATGACGGAATCTTGACAAATGTGATGCAACATCATGACATAAAAACTCCAAGTTATGTGAAGATAGACAACCCTGCTATAAATCATTGAATGGATACTATTTCTCAATGCAAATAAAGTTGGAACTTGCAAATAGAAAGAGAAATATTTATATACATGTATTGAGGTTGTAATTAATTTCCAATTAACTGTGCCAATAACTGATTAATTAGATCTACCTTTGCTTCTATTTTATATAAAATAGGTGTTTAGGCTCTTAGGCTCATGGACTCAAGATCCTAGGTTCACGGATTTAGGTATCTGTTCTATTTGGACTTCACTGCAATTTATGGAAATTAGTAGAATTATTTTTGGAAAATTTATATTAATTCATAAAAAAATCTCAACTTGAATTAATAGTTAACAATCAATGACTATAGATGTACATAGGCAATTAACTCTAATAGGTTTGATTACTTTTATCTCAAATTTATTATAATAGCCACTTCCACCAAAAAAATGTAAGCTTAAAAGGAGCTATACTAGGCCCAAAAAGAGGGGATGATGAAGACTCTAATGATCTAGATTATAGGCCAAGTTTTTTTCAAATTTTTTAATTTTTTCTAGGATTTTGATGGATACTGGGATTGAATCTTGACATTTTGATAAACATTCTAACATCATGATGTAACGTTGAGACTATAGTACATATCGCATCTTGTTTTTTTCAAATTGTACCTCCTAAAATTCTAGAAGCATATATTGAACCACTTACAAGCATATATTAAGGTTTCATCTTGAAAGAGACATCCAATCTAGCTCTTGGCTATAGTCTACAAAAATTTGGCTAAAATTTTTGTGCAAATCAAATAAGTGGTAATTTACTTTTAGCTTTGAGGTAATTTAATTTTCAAATTAGGTTAGAAGTTCAACCAACCACATGCACTTGGCTAACCAATTTCTTCATTGAGAAACCTAGCAATGTCCCTTTGGACCTCCAAATTTAAATTTGATTCATCACTATATGTGTACATTGATTCAAAGAGGTATTTTAGTAGGAAGAAGCAATAAGATTTTCCACAAGTTGGGAACTACAATAGCTTGTTTCTATCTTGAAAATAAGATACACCAACAAAGTCTACTCACATACAAAATTGGCAATAGCTCACTACGACAATGTGCTTAATTTTTCAAGCACCAATTGTCATGTTCTCATTAGAAGAAAACTACGTTGCCCATGCGTTGAATGACCAAACCATGTCATATGGATTTTGTTGAGATCCTCATTTTGAACACTGAAATTTTTCATTGGAGTGCAATTTTCAACGTAACATTCTACGTTGGAGTGCATGATATTTGTAAGTTCATGATATTTGTGAGTTTAGACACTAGAAGAAAACTATGTTGCCCATGAGTTGAAACTACGTTGGGAATGACATTGTCTTCATACGTTGGGAATAACATTGGATTGGAGTGCAGTTTCAACATTCTGCGTTGGAGTGCAATTTTTAACGTAACATTCTGCGTTGGAATGCACTTCAACATTGTCTTCATCTTCCATTTCCTCATCTCTAATAAATTCCCAATTGTCCCTACCTTTGTGAACCTTAAATATTGATGGTTTCAAATAAATCATATGTTGTAATATTTCGCTCATTCCTTGTTATCCTTTTACCAACATGTTAATTATTTATCCTTTAATTCTTGGTCCCTTTCTCTTTTCATTAATCCGGACTCTATTAGTCTTTGTCCTCATGTATTTATATCTTGCTTGTAGGACCTATACTTATATCACTTTAATCAATATAGTCAAAGATGTGACTATTATTTGTGTACCTTTGTTGTTTATATTTACATGCACTATAAGAAACCCAAGTTTTAGGTGACAAGCCCAAATTTTTTAAAACGGATTTTAGGTGGCATTCAAATGCAACAACCCATGTTTTTATGTCAATAAAAACATTCAGTGTAACATCAATGTTTGACATAAAAATATGGGTTGTTACATTGAATGTCACATAAAATCCGTTTAAAAAAATTTGGGCTCGTCACTTTAAATGCAGGTTTCTTATAGTGATAGTATCAGAGTAAGATGAAGTAAAGTGAGACAAATTGAAAAAAGTTGGAGGGACCTACTAACTTAAAAGTAGTCCATATAATCTGCTAGATCCACATATTTAAAAACACAATAGAATTTGTAGACATAGGTTGCAAGTCATATTATCAAAAAATAGAATACCATTGTTAATTATAGGCCTTTTTTATTGCTAACAATCTAGAAGGAAGGAGAGCATTAAAGAAGAAGGAAATGTGTCAATTGGAGACACAAACAAACTTATAGGAATAGCTAACTACTACTTTTGGAGTTTGAAGATGAGACTATGAGAGCAATTCTACGGAAAGAAAACTAGTGGTGCATTACCAAGGAAAGTTTTAATTTGGAAGGTTTTCCAACCAATTTCACAAGATGAACGTATATAGAGACTCAACTAATCAACTTAAGATTGTAAAAACAAATGTTATATCTACCTTGATCTTATCTGTTAATGATAACCTTGGTGATAACTCAATACTATTGCCAATCATAGTGATCTAGCACTAGTGCATGTTGCTTCGAAGACAACATATTGGTTTAGCAATCAATCTCAAATATTAATACTTACAAGTCAACTCCAATTGATTAGACTCTCTCTCTCAAAAAAGGTAGTTTAGTGGAAGACTACATCAAAAGGCTTGAGAATTCAAAAACCACCTTGCGAACATGGGAGAAGCAATGTTGAACAAGACTATGATTTAGATTATATTGAATGGACTTCTATGCAACTTTGAGAGAACAATTCACACATTGACTTACATAAATATTGATATGACCTTAGAACATGTTGCCTCTAGTTTACTAACTAAGTTCTATTGAAGAGACCATCACACATTGCAATTTGGTGATGAAGAAGCACTCATAACCACCTTCAATCATAAGACATCATTCATTTGCGCAACAATACTCATCTCAAAGGTTGTGGTTTTGGTTGAGGCACTCCAAGACAACCTCTTGACGGAGTCCCTAAATGTGGACTATAGCTAGTCACCACCTCTAATCTATTTCAATTGTGGAAGGGTCCACGACTTTGCTTACAACTATTGACAACTAAAAACCAAATAACTCTTTCTTTCCAACCATTAGAATCCTACTTTTGCAAACTCCACTAAGTTTTTTGATGCTACCTTCTCTAAATACTAGGAAGGCTATGTTATTACATTTTCAGCCTCTAAGAGAGTGTTTCAGAGTTGTTTCCTATGTTGTGAACCACGACAACGCAATCAAATTATAATATAGTTTTAAAATAAATAAAAATTTAATATTTAAAAAAAAAAGTATTTAAAACTAATTAAATAATATTACTAGACTTGGCAATCTATAGATGTGGCATCGTTCCCATGTTCCCTACATTACTTACCTATGAAAATACAAGATGGTGAAATAAAGTTGAAGAGTGTCAACTATGTTCTTCTATGAGAAAAAATTGATTTCTATAGGATCACTTACTAATGATGGAAACATCATTATTTTCTCACATACATATTGCTAAATTCTCAATAATGACCATTATGTCATTGCATTAGGCCATCAAGATTGCTCAAATGGCTTGTATCATTTTGGACACCATTTCCAAGCAAATGTTGTAGTCTCTAAATACTCAATAACTCTCTAGTAGCATAGATGTTATGATCACTTGAATTATTAAAGTTTGTACCATTTATCTCATGAAAATAAAGTTTTTGACTTTTTTCCATTTAGTCAACCTTCCAACTTTCCAAGTATGTGAGCATTGTTTAACAAGAAAACAACATTGATACCCATTGCCAAAACAATCACTAACAAAGGCCTCAAAACCTATCAAAAGATTCTACTTGGACTTAATGGATCCCTTATTACTCCACTTTAGCTAGATCTCGATATATTTTAGTATTCACCAATGATTTTTTACGAAATAATTGGGTCTATTTTTTAAAAAGCAAAGACCAAACTTTTCAATTCTTCTGCAACATCATTGCCAAACTCAAAATTCAAATCAATAATAAAATCTGCATATTATGAATGTACATTTTATAAGTTTGAAAGTTTTTGTAGCAAGTGAGGTATTCACAAGAAACTTATTCAAGCCCACACACATCAATAGAATGGATTTGTCAAACATTGCAACCAAACTATTTTTGAACAAGCATGCAATTTATCAATACAATGTCAACTACCTCTTTTTTTTATAGAGCAAAGTCATATCCACAATTAATTATTTAGTCAATTGCATCTCCATTTCCACCAATCAAGGAATGACACTTCACAAAACATACACTAGTAAGAAACCCTCCTTAGTTCATTTTAGAATTCTTGGTTGCATGGTTTATTACCACATTTCTAAGTAAAATAATTAGAAAATAGAGAGCAAAAGTCAAAAATGAATCTTCATTGAATAAGAGACCAACAATAAAGCCTATAGAGTTTATGATGCACACATCCAAAAAATTATTATCATTAGAGACCTAGCCTTTGATTGAAACCATTGTTGGCTTTCATCATCTTGTCAATGACATTGTTTCCATTACTAACCCTTTTCCAATAGGACCACCTATAGATAGTCCAAACATTCAGTTTGAAACCACCCAACCTACCTCAAATTCCAATCCTATTGAACTACTGCATTCAACCTCTTCTGCTCTGCATCTTTTGTAGAAGCACGATTCCATGCCTTTATTTGAAAGTCCTCCCTCCATCCAAGCACTAGATTTTGCCAGCCTACCATCCATATAATCCCGTAGTCCTCACTCAAAAACTACCAATTTGTCCTTGTATAGTCATCCTACCATCACTACAAAATGTCAATATTCTAATAGAAAACATACACGGTCTACCAAATTGCAAGATTTTAGGACCTTCACTAGTAAGCTACTCAAAGAACCTCCCAACTACATTGATACTACATACATTGGACCCCAAATGGCAAGCTATAATGGATGCTGAAATTAGATCCATACAACAAAATCAAACATTAGAAGTCATTGATAGAAAACCTCACATGAAACCAATCACGGCCAAATGGATATATAAGATCAAAAGAAGGCCATCAAGTACATTAGAAAAGTTAAAGGCTATAATCATTGTCCATGGTTTCCAATAAAAAAGAAGGCATTGACTACAATGAAATGTTTGCCCTTGTAGTACATTGATCCACTATCCGACTTATTTTATCCCTTGCTATGAAATACAAATGGTCCCTTCACCACATGGACATTATTATAGCCTTTCTAAATAGTAAAATGGAAGGCGATGTCATCATAGAAATTTTGGACAGATGTCTTGGCACAAGAGATCCAATTAAGATATGCAAAATTGAGAAGGCCCTCTACAGCCTTTGACAATCTCCACAATCATGGAACTTTACAATAGATCAATGGCTTATATTGCAAGATTTAACTTACAACAATTTGGATTTCAGTCTCTATTATTTACATCATCTTGGCAAACTTATAATTATTCTTACCTACGTTGATGATCTTCTAATCACTCAAAATGACAACAACAAAATTTCAACCCTATAGAATAAATTTGAGATGATTTAAATTGGCACTACTACTAACTATTTTAGAACCCAAACAGAGTATCATGATTCAAGATTCTTTCTTCACCAATGTTCCTACATCCAAAGCATGCTACAAAAATTTAGCCTACAAAATTATAATCTAGCCAAACTACCAATGGACCCCAAATTATGGCTAAATAGACATTAGGAATTCCACTTACTTCCATAGTCGTCCCACCTAATAAGACTTATTTATAACTTTAGCTAGACCTAACACCCTGTTTTTGTGCAAATCATGGAACTCCTTGATTACTTTTATGTAAATTAGCTTATGTGATCTAATCTGTGAAAACCAAACTCTCCTTCTCTAACCTTCGAGCCACACCTCTTATTAGAAGTTGGTTAAATTCTAGTAAGCTTTAATCAAGTTTGTATAGATGAGAATTTCACATCTTACATTTAAAGGATATAAACTTCAATTACTCATTCATAAATAAGTAATCTAGTAGAAAACTATGTCCCTTTATAGAATTAATTTAGATTATTGTACTTTTGTAACCTTGGAAAAAAACCAACATATAATCAAGGTAGTTGCTCAAAAGTGATTTGATTTTTAGATCAATAGGTGCATTTTAAATTGACCACTTTTTGGCTAAAGTGTCTTTGAAGGGTTCACCCTCTAAAAACTAATGGATGACTTTAGAGATGAAGAATGTATTTATTGGTCCAAGAATCAAATCATTTTAATTTGAGCAACTATTTTGGTTATAAGCTAGTATCCTTTGGAGTTATGAAATATGAAAGGTCTATCTAAGAATATGGCTTAAAAGAAACGATAAAATGGAGTCACTTAGGGCCATTGTTATAATTGGAAACTTTTAATAGTAGTATGTTCTTGTATAGTTTTTGCATTGCAATGGTTTTTGATAAATTTGATTTCATTTTAATTTCTTATTTGGAAATAATTTGGTTCTACAAATACCCTTTGTCGATGCATATCAAGTGCATGTTAAATTCACCTAGATTAGAATATTTTAAACTTTCTATAATCTATACTTCAATTAATCAATTTAGAACTAATTTAGTAAATCAATGTGCCTTGTGAATTCCACAACCACTTCTTACTTCAAATGGAATTGCCAATGTATAAAAATCATTCCTAAATTTCTATTTCTTGTCCATTTGTAGACAAAACTTAATATGATGCAACTTTTAAGGATAGAATGTAACCACCACATGCAAGACACGAAGAATTTATCACACTTGAATTGCAATGTATCTAACCCAACAACCATATAAAAGTTGTACTTCAAAACAACCATATGCAAGTTGTACCTCAAAAAAATAGTTGTCAAATCCTTGTATCTTCCCCCCTAATCAAAGCATCATAATCTTATTTTAAACTAATATCTAACTAATGGAATACTTACATTGGTTCTTTTGAAAAAGTGCATACTTTAATGAACGACTGTGAAAGATTTTACAAAACCAACATTACACAAATGGACTTCATTTTTGAACGAAAGTGGCTTGGTTACGGGGGTGGGTAGTTGGGATCGGTAGTTAAGGATGGGTGAGATATTGAAGTGGTTTGAATCCTTGCAGAGGCTTTTAAGTACATTTAGAAATTATCTGCAAGTTCAGCCAGCACTCGTGTGTACGTGTGCATCCCCCAGTGGTTCATCCATAATGCTTTCTTTGTCACCTTGAACAATTCGCAATCTCCCAATGAATGTTAAGGGATCGCGAGTTTAGGGTCACTACCCCATTTCAAATCCCATTTCAAATCCCATTTCAAATCCCATTTCAAATGTCGTCGAAGCACAGACGAAACCGAAGTAGGCAAAAATCCCTGAAGGCGGTAGATGCATGCAGGGCCATGAACACACGGGAACGATCGGCAAAAGCCATTAAAGTATTTGTAGGCTCAGAGCACAGCGACCTCACGCTGACCTCCACTTAGATGACTCGGAACCAATCTAAAGGTTCAAGAAATCTAGCTGGGAACGACGACATCAACGACCATGTCATTCTCGCACTAGCTGGGAATTCATAAATGATTTCGCCACACTGAAAATGCCTGCATGCAGTACGACTGAAGACTGAATATCAGCTAAGGGCGGAGGCAGGGAGCAATTAAGTTTAAGACTGAGGCTTCCTGAGGAATGGAGGAAATAAAGACCGAGGCTTATAATTCTCACTCCATGAAAAAAAACTCCCACCCTGACACTAAAGAATTAATGTTTACCTCTGATGCACTACATGACTAACTTCTACAATGGAGATCCAGGTGACTTACGAACTCGCCGTGCAAACCTTGGGCCGCCTTTGGACAGGCTCTTGGGGGACCTGGCAGTCGGCTTCTGTTTGGTAATGGACAAAATTTGAGTAGTACTTGGGGACCGGCGTTTGGAACCCGAGGTACCGACCTTGCGCACGGGAGTCACACGAATGGGGCCTGCAGGCACGCCCTTCTTCAAAGCGCTGCCTCGAGGTGTAGCCGATGGAGGAGTTCGCATGGACTGAGGGGGAAGAGGGTTATTTGGCTTCCACACAATGTTGTTTTTCAGCACGAATTTGACCTTCTTCTTCTTCGTGGAGGTGGACCCTGGCGTGGTCTGATCCGCGATTCCATTCGACTTCGCGAGGGGTGTCAGTGTTAATGACCCTGAGCTCGAGGGTTCAGTGACTTCCAAAGCAGACTTGATTACTCTTTTCCGCTTCTTCTTGCCAGAGGAAGCTTCCGTAGGAGAAGCCCCTCCAGGTGAACCATTAGACCTACGAGACTCTTGATCTGTCTCAGCCGCAATGGAAGCGAACTTTTCCTCCAGATTGGAAATCACAGAATCATCCACACTCACGTTCATCACGGCGTCTGCATCTCTTATAATTCCCGACAAATCTCCAGCTGCGCTCTTGGCACCTCCCGACTGCGCTTCACCATTTGGAACAGCTAAACTCTGCTTGGGGATCTCCACTGTGCCTCCTGTTTCGACTGCTTCATAGAAAATTGGGAATTAGTCCAGTAGATCTCATATCCAGTGTAAAACTTTGCCTCAGCTCTGACTATAAAGCATAGGGATGAAAAACGAACAACAACCATGCCAACATAGTTGCAGACGTAGAGCTTGAATTCAAAATTTAGAAGCTTCCTTTTGACATAAATCTCCATGTTCGCAACCCAATGTTTGTCTCAAGACCTTCCTATCTTGAACCGGTAATACTTCACTACATCCAGATAAAATAGCCTTGTTTAAACGGCTAATCCCTGAGAGCTCTGGATACCTAACTCCCACTCATAAAAAAAGGGCATGCCAAAGCTTCGACAGACCAGTAACTCAGAAAGGACAGTGTGCCCTAAACCTATGCCTGAGATCTATGCGTACCTGCTGGCACAGAACTACCCTTCCCCTCACCCACACCCTTCAACCCTTTTTTCTTGCTCTTACTCTTGTTCACAGCGGCTGGGACTTCGGCAGTCTCGATAAGGGCTTTCTTCTTGGCTTTCTTTCTTCTCTCCGTTTCAACTTTCTCAGTCTGGTCACCATTCTTCTCAAGATCAACGTTCTCAGCTCCAGTTCCTTCCCTTGTTTTCACCACGTCGCTCACTGGCAAGGGTTCATGCTTCTTCAACTTCACCTGTTTCGCCGCGTTACTCTTTGTGCCTTTCTTGGTTTTGACGCTCGAAATATTTGAGACCGCTGACTCCGCCACATTCAATTTAGGCGAGCCCGTAGGGTTGTCGTTCGGAGTTGGAACATCCAAAATCTGCTTCATTTTCTTCCTCTTCGGGACAGAAATCTCTGCTTCCACTACGTCCACTGCATCCATCGTAGCCCTTTTTCTAGCCTGCCTTACTGATTGCCTAGTAGGACCGTTAGCCCGGACTTCAGCCATCTCGATGTCACTGTTACTTTCACTCCCAACCTTTATGGCACTCAAGTCAATACCTGCAGCAGCAACCAGCTTGTCCAACTTGGCATACTCGGCATGAATTTCATACAAAACCTTGCGGTTGGCCTGGGGAGAGGCCTCCGATGAAGCCAGTTCAAAAAGTCGGGCACCCAATGGCAGCGATACGACATGGGACCCGAAGCTATTCTCATCAACTTCACTACCAGCTTGCACACTATTCACAAATGTCCGAGCTTCTTCCAAGAGAGGCATAAATACATTCTCTTTGACTCTTTTCAACAAGGTTTTGTCAGTGGCACCGGCAAGGGTAGAGAAACAGGGCTGCAGCATCAGTCTTAAAGTACCAGCAGATAACGGCTGGAACTTCCGGAGCTCCCCAAGGAAAATGTCTACAAAGTGCAGGTTCACACCCAAGGCTGGATGCTGGTCTTTAGCGAGCAAAGACCTCTCAACCAACGCATCCATATATTTCGCAATCGTTTCCTCATCCCACTTGCTCTTTTGCAGGAGCGTGAATACTCTTACCAGAAATTGCCTTAAGAGGCGGTAGAATTTGTCCAGCCTTAGCCTGTCGATACCATTCCACTCTCGTCTCATAGTGGTGAGGAAAACTTCGAAGAAAGCCAAGGAAGTATCCGCGTCCAGACTCTCCATAATGCCAGCTAACTTGTTGATAAGATCCCCTTGCACATGCGCCTTGTCGGAGTGCCACAAGCAATAGAACAATCCTTTCCATATTTTTTTCAGCTCGTCCTCCCCAACATCCTACACCGAGAGATTCAAATAAGATCAATATAATGCGTGTATGAGACATACAAAATTTTCCAATTCAAAGTGAATCAAACCGGTTAAAGTCATATTGAAGGATCAGAAATCGAAATTCCATGCATCTGACGACCAGATTGGCAACCTCGGGCCTGGAAGCGTTCAAACCCCTAATCCTAAAACCCTTGGTCGCCGCCAGCATATCTCCGTGCAATCCCACGCACTTATTGAATTTACTACAAGAAATTAAAGCCATTTACGCATTAGATCACTTGCAATACCGAACTCGACTTATTATAATAGCGGATAGCATAGCAGAGAAACAAAGACTATATAAAACCCAACGGGATAGTACATGATATGAACACAAAAGTTATTTAGCAAACTTCAGCTGCAAAGGCAGAAGCGTCTTGACTTGAAAAGGAGCACAGTACCCTTCAAGAAGGAAGATACTTCGCCTGTACTACCTGTAGACACTGCCAAAAACCATCATACGACTTCAAACCCCAGAATGCCAGGTCAGGCTTGCACACTAGTGCTCCACGCTTCCCATATCTAGACAAAAGAGTCGATCATCTTGTTTACAATGACTCCCATTCGACAACCCCTCCACACATCATCACTCTTATAAATAAGCAAACAAGGAGCTAGACCTAAAATAGATAAAGTCGGCTTCCCCTAACTGATAACCTACAGCTCTGCCGCGGAGCGCCATCACCTACGTGAGCCTTGAACATTAGGTTTCCATCGACAGTGGCAACTAGGACAGTACAGACCCTGGCCCGTCCTGAAGAGATTGGACCTCACAAAACAGCTCCTCGTTAACGACGTCACACTCTAAGAAGCTCCATCCTCTAGTCATTAGATTTACGTTCGCATTCAGAATACCGGCGATTTCAAAAATCCACGAAATCTCCATGCCCTGTCATTGGATCACAATAAAAGCTGAAAATTACGAGGCGAGCACTCCCAAACTAATAAACCAAGAGACCGTACGGATTCAAGTCTATCAGCAGACTTGGTTCCGTAGTAGAGTGAGCATCCATATGAAAGAATGCGACACCCTTCGACCTTAGGTTTCATCGACAGTGACAACCAGGGCAAATACAGACCCCAGCCACCCTGAAGATATTGGACTTCACGAAACCGCTACACTTGTGTCAAGAATGTAGCTCCATCCTAGATTACCGTTGCTTGCAGAGTAAAACTGATTTCATAAAATCCACTTAAATCTCAAAATCTATCACCAGCCCTTAAATTAGCGAGTACTTGTAGTAGAAAAAACATCCCTACGAAAACCAATGCGGAAAGAAAGGTATGCTTACCTGCTGACACGAAAGCCAGAGAACTAGCAAGGACAACCCCTTCTCGCGCGTCTTCTTGTCAGTAGATCCTAACTTCCGAGCGAAGTTGTTCTTTTCCACAATGGCTCCACCGGCTTCTTCCATCTCGACACTCTTTGTGGTCTGAGAGGTCACCGGGGGCCGCACGAAACCAGCGCCCCCTCTCTCTTTCACCTTTCCCTGATTAGTTTTCAATCAGACACTCCTCACTCTTATCGTACCAATCCGCTAGCCCCGACAATGCAGCCCGTACCCCTAACAGCACCCCCAACCAAGGTCAACCAAACTCTAATCAAATCACCAGCTAATCTCGAAAAAGACGAAGAAAACTAAAACCTAAGACGAAAAACCCGCACCCTAACGTCACCCTAATTTTTCCACCAACAAACTACAGACAAGCTGCGCTCCAAGACACCCTAAAATTCACGATACACAACCAAAACGAGACGGGGAAAAACGTACTAGCGAGAAAAAGGCTATTCGAAGCAACCGGTCGAAGGTGAGGAGACCGTCGCAGGGACAAAACGGGCAGGAAAAACAGGAAACCGGGGAAGGCAGCGAGCGCCGAACGCCATAGCCGAACGAGGAAATTGGGGAGGAGGTCAGGAGGAGAGGGGGAGGCGCGGGCGCGGGGGGTAGGACGTGGGGCTTCGTATGAGATGCTCGACCCGCGCCCGTGGCGGCGCCCAGGGTGAGGCTGAGGATGGACGTTCCCCAATGCGAGGGAACACGCAAATTCAAATTCTGGAAGGGAGACGCTGGGAGACCTAATTGGGTCATTGGTGGGTGGATGTGCCATGTGGGGCCTATTGCCGCAGTCCTTTGTGGGTGAATCTGGACCCTATCACCGCGGAATTGGAATTATTGACCTGGGCTGGAGAACATTGAACTCAAGTTGAAGTGAAGTTGAAAAGACGAGAGAGAGAGTGGGGATATTTTGGGGATTTATATGTCTTTGAAATTGACTTCTAAAATCTTTTGAATACAAATTTATGTCCATTCATTGTAGATTCTACAATAAATCGTGAACGAATGTTTTCTATAAATCAAATATTTTCCTTTTTTTTAGAATCTTAAATGAACAAATAGTAGAATTCAAGTGACAAAATTCTAATCTTGCTAAATCCTAATCCAAGTTTCTAAATGCTATAATTTTACAATCTATGCAACCAAAAAATTTGAAAAAAATTGCACAAATTTCTATATTAAATTAGTTAACCAATGAATTTTTTTGAAAATTTTTAAAATCCCTCAATATATAAAAAAATGGCAATTTTGGACTATGTGGGTAATATATCATGGTCCTTTAAGGGTTAACACTAGTATGGATTAAACATTATATAAAGGTACAACATTCTTGAACCTCATAGGATTCCACCTCACCACATGTTTGTCATTATTTCAAATTTTCATGTGCCAAAATGATAACATTTTCAAAAGGGTTCAAAATACCCAAATCATTAGTAGAAAAACATGTCCTCAATGACTATAAACTTTCTTTTACAATGATTATAAATGAATCATTGTGGATAACTTTTCAATTTATATGGACAATTTTGTTTACTAATGTAATATCAAAACTAAGATTTCTATTTGTTTAGATGGGTTCAATAGCCCAACAAAAAAATTCATAGCTGTAAATCTAAAATTAGGATAAATTGAAGGTTTAAATTACTATTTGATCACTACAAGAGAAAGTGGTATTTTAAGTGGATTTTTAAGTATAGTCCTAGACATAAGATTATAAGTAATGACCTTTAAGAAGATTTTTAGTAAAAATTTACTAGAATTATATGTGCTTCTAGTAAAATTTAACTAAAAATCTCCTTAAAGGTCATTACTAATAATGTTATGTCTAAGACTATACTTAAAACCTTACTTAAAACACCCCTTTCTCTTGTAGTGGATTAAATGAATAAATTTGTATAGGTCAGTATCTCAAACAATGATCTATTACTCTAATGTTTTTTAAACAACTAGTCTATTCTTTTAATGTTTCTTTTACCTTTTATAATAAATTTCACATACTACTAAACTTACATAAAGCAAATAAATTTAATATTTAAAGCAATGTCTTCCACTCAACAACTCAATACCTTCTAGTTTAAATAGTTTTGCATGTTCTATTAATCTCTACCTAAAAAAATATATAGATTTGTAGTCTAGTTTCATTCGTATTTATCAAGATGAACAAGATATCTGGTACAATATCAAGTTCTTTGACCAAAAAAATACAAAAATCAAAGTGCACTATGTAGACAAAAAGTATTTTGTTTACAAAATTAACCTCTTCAACGCAAATTTTTTACTTCTAAAAATTAATGGCATAACCACTTACAAATCTCACTATTGTAAAATATGTTTTAAAGGTTGGAACAAATTCAAAACAATAACATTGTGAAGGAATTTCAATTTCCAAGCTTTCAATCTAATCAAATACTAAAGCAAAATAAAACAAAATGTGGTAGAAGAAAAAAAGAACCAACTCTTGAGTATTAGGAACGTCAATATGATGCTACAAAATCAATTTAATGAACTTGGTCAAAAGGATGCACATTTCTATTTGCTACAATTAGCAATTATGTATAGTTATTATTAAATGGCAAGATTCATTTCTATTAGGTCAATTTGGTAAATAAAAAGGAATTCCAACACAATTTACAATGCATTATTCAAACTATATAAGAATAAGTTATGAATTTTCTAAGCACTAGTGATAGGTAACTTGTAATTGACACAAAGTTCTAATGTTTAAATCTTGTACATTCTCAAAATTAATGGAAGGTAGGACCACCCATTCCCAACTAGAGATCCATACCCAACTATAGTGTGTAGTCACTAGTAGGAGCCCATGTTTACGTTGACGGATTCTGTTCCACATACAATATAACAATCTTGTTTTTATGTCAACAATGACAACCAATAGAACATGAACATGTTACACTAGACATGTTCATGTTCTATTGGTCATCATTGTTGACATGAAAACAAGGTTGTTACATTGGATGTGGAACAAAATCTGTCAACGTAAATATGGGCTCCTACTAGTGAGTTATTTCCAATTGAAGCTTGGAGTGTGTTTTTTCCTCCTTTTCAAGGTTGGGATTATTAAGGTCATGACACATGTCTCAAAATAGTGAGCAAGAAAGTAGGAAGTAATCAACAGGTAAGTAGTTCTTGAATGATTGGAATTAGATGACTCTAGAGATTCGACATGTATCCAGATCAACTCTTGCCTTCTAAAATTTATAGTAATTTTAGTTCAAGCAATAAAATTACTAATTTTTTGACAATCCCCGTCATTTCTATCTTTACACCTCCAAAAACATTTGCTTTGCCTTGCATTACTCTATATCATGTCCACAATTGCTTATTTGGTCACTTATAGGTGGCTCTACTATATTCATTCCAAACAAGAATCTAAAGGTAACAATTATGTTTTGATGCTAATCATGTACCTTACAAGTACATATACAAAAATTTGTGCTATTGTGAAAGTGATGAAACTTTGTATTAGGATTAAAACACCAACCAAGTGGTATAATTAGCTAATAAAAATTATTAACCAAATGACCAAATTGTTGAAGTTGTGCATAATATTCTTGGGAACATTCTAGGAAGATTGAAGGGTGTTTTGGAGGCTTTATTACTTGTGGGCAAGTAATGACAGTCTCAATATATTGATTCTATAGTTGAAATTTTGCAAATTGATGGTAGATGCAAATAAGGATTGTCAATCTTAAATACAAGACAAATTTCATTGAATTTAGATTTGTGGTTACAAAATGATGTTCAATTTAGTCTTTTTGTTATGAACAAGGGCAATTTGGGCAACTCCAAAAAGAATTCTTTTTCATTTGGTCTTTTTTTCTTGAATTTGTTTATATGAATTTTCAACTAAATTTCAAATTGGTTCATTAACCTTAAGAAGACGTGAGGCAATCACATACTTTTTTCTAGGAATAATTTCAAAGTGTGTTTCAAAGATTAAATATGCATGTGCAAGGTGATGAAAATATTTTTCTTCAAAGTTTCAAAGTAAATTTCTTGCTATTAGTAAGGTTTTACGCTTTGAGATTTTGGCATTCAATGAGTTAGTTTTAATAATTTAATTTTGGATTAAAAAAATGAATCAAGATAAAATATTTTTTCAACTGCCATGTTGAGACTAAAAACACATTTTATCTCATAATTCTACAATCAAAGTTGAAACCCAAAACTTTATGGTTTCTCACCATTTTTTTTGCCAAATTATGAATTTATGGTGCAATTTGGTACTATAATGCCAAAAAAAAAGCCTTGCTTGCCAAATATTACATTTAGGCTACAAAGTCAAACCCCTATTCACTATAATTCACTTTTGCATGCTCTAATGCAACAAAATTTGGGGAAGCAATAAGGCCTATGCTTTGCTTCAAAGACATTTTTTATTCTCTTGTGAGCTACAACTAGGTAAGGGAATGTCGTTTAAGGATTAACTTGCAAATACTAGCACACAATAAATCAATTTATTTTTAAAGACCCTAACTATTTTACATAACATTCTTGAACATGAAGAATTTGGTACCTCTTCTAAAGGTAGTGTCATCATACAAATATATGTGCATTACAACGTCTTTGATTTGGGAGAAATTTGCATTTAAGAATTTTATTGTGAAAATGCTTGAAGTAATGATGAGGCAACTTTATTTGACATAATTGAATCAACCATGACTATTGAATTGTATATGATTTGACGTCTTTATTAATATCTACTATTAGATTTTTTTTCTTTGTATTCAAAGAACAATGTTGAAAATAATAATGGCACTAAAACAAAATAAATGTTCTACAAGTGCAATGAGTCTTCAAATCCCAAAATATGATTCACTCACGATTTACTATAGATGACGCACGAGGTGATTGAATCAAGCCATTACCAACTAGTCCTTTTAGACTTTAGTCATATTCATAAATATAGTGGTTTGGGCATACAATAGGCTATATTTAGATCCAAAACTAACATGATGTATGTAGACTAGCTTGGGAGGCCTAACTTTCTTTTGAGTTGCCCAAACAAAGGAAAATAAGTTGATGTGACATGTAACTTCATATAATCACATTTTTCAAGTAACGTGGAATATTACTATGGTGAGTCATATTATGGGCTGACATGGCAATATATGAGGGATTTCATTGTAAGCTAACATGGCATGTGATTCTGTGCATCCATATTCTTTATTGATGTGGAATATGACTCTAGTAACTTATATTTTTGGCTAACATAATCATTTATGTAGAATGTTATTGGTAATTTCTATGATCAAATATAGTCATGTTTTTAGAAGCTTAAAATTACATTTTTTGGCATGACAATGAATATTATGTAACTACAACCGGTCATATTTTGACCAAAATTTATTGGAAACTATGACTCAAGTTAGTGATACTTTAGATGACTATTTCTAGTTATATACATATAATTGTATATATGTATATATTAGATTTGTGTGCACTTTTTGTGATGGGTGAGCAAGGTCTACAGACTAAAGCTTTAGTCACAAATTCCTAACACCTTTTTCATACATTCTAAATTGACATGACAAGTTGCATTCATGTGCCAATATGGTTAAGATTCCAATTGTTAAAAACAAGTACATATGAATGTAGAGATGCACAGGAGAGTCATGTTGGAGAAGGAAAATTTGAAAAAAAATGTGACTCACTTTAATGACATTTATTAGTCACTAATACAAAACACATTCTTGCATGGTTTACTAGTGGTTACTTTAACCTCTAAAGTCCCATTGTCCCTAAAGGGAACAAAATAGATTTTGGGCAGGCTCCTATAAAAAAGTTTTAAAAAATTGCCTATTTGAAACTTTCTCACAAGATAGAAAAACTTGTAACTTTGTGGGAATATTATTTTTATTTCAATTGGTGCCTGGGAGAAAATGTTATGCCATAATAACCTCAAAATAGGGGAGACCAAATAACAAAAAAAATAACAAAAAATTGAAATGAATAATAATTTTTTTTGTAGATTATATTTTTTCTAAACGTAGAGCTTTGATTCATTCCATTTGGATTAATGATGTGAAAGTTATGGAACTTCTTGTTTTGCAGACAATTATAGCAACTTCTTAAAAGAATTTTTTTTCTGACTTTGAATGCTAATAACTTTCAATCTATAAAATTAAAAATTAAAAAATTTAACACACAATTTAAAACAAGTGTAGAATAAGATCCTATGGTTAGATTCTAAAAAATATTTTTAAAATTTATTTCATAAGTGAGCGTAGTAGAAGTAGTAGTATTGAGTGGTTTTGATAGAAAAATGACTTTGGGACTTTAGGGGTTAAAAACATTGTGAGACATACTATAGGGTACATTATAAATGTTGGGGTTAATAATTTTAAAATATTCAAGTTATCATAGCATCATTTTTTTGAAGTGTACTATATAACAACTACTGTATAGTACATTGTAATGATCTATAGTATATAATTTGTAAATTTACATAAAGTAGGCAATCTAAAAGGAAGGGGAAAAACTTGCATGAGGAGCTTCCATTTTCCATTTGCAAATAGACAAAATAATTAACAACATCTCATTTTGGATTGTTTTTTAGCTCCAACTCAGATCTATGGTAGGTGGTTTTTAAAGACACATTGCACAAATCGAGCTTAGCTAATATAATACTGCATAAGGGCTTTTTCGTTTTTGTATTTTTCTCCTAATGTACATGTATGATTCATTTGTATGAAGTGTTTGATGTATGATGTTTGTATATTTGTTGTATGTGTGGGTTGTGTTCAATAGTAGTTAGAATATACATGTTGTACTAATCAAACCTAAAACTATGTATAAAATTTTGAATTACAATAGAGTCACATTTAAATGCCTCAAATTTCATTTTTAACTACCAAATTTTTTTGGAAAATGGGTGAAAAGTAGAAGTAAAAAAAAATAGGGACATATCTACTATGAAATAATAGCTAAATAACCCCTTGCAATAAAATGTTTCAATACAAGTATAAATAAAATACAAGATATAGTGAAGTACCTTGGAACATATTACAATGAGTCACTTTGAAAATGTATACACTCACCTATAAGGCCTATATTATTTATAATAAAGTGAAGGAGTTGGTTCTATTATGTTGCAATTAGCCTCCAACTTCATTCCAACTTTCTATATCTACATGTTAAAGAGGTTAATTTTAGAGAATGAGCAATAAGGCTCAAGCTTCAAAGGTTTACAATAACACAAAACCATGTAGCACAAGTTTAGAGTAAGAAAATGCCAAAGCAACTATAACTTTGGACATTACAAAAAGCAAAAAGAAAGAATGACAATGGTGATGAAAGAAATAAGAGGCAAAAGTAGACAACAAGAAATAAGAGTTATGAAGCAAAAAAAGACAATAAGAGGCAAGAACTTAGAGACAAAAGAGGCAATAAGAATTAAGAGCTAAGAGACAACAAGAGACAAGAAAAAAAGCAAAAATAGCAACAAATGGGGGTCAAAATTCTAAAGCAATGGTATGCCCAAATTTTTGGAGGCTATCTCCAAAAGAGGAAAAAAATGACTACCATAGGAAAAATGACTAGGAAATGTGACTACAACAAAAATGTAATTAGCAAATATGATTAGATGTTCCCTTAACTTGTTTAATATCTTTCCTCATAAAGTACTTCAACATTCCAATAGGCCATGTAATGTATACCCATTAAGCACAAGGCCAAAATATGATTGGCACACATATTTGATATCATAGCCCCCCAAGGTGTTAGCCTACATGATTATGACTGCCAACATGTACTAGTCATCTTTGTCACATTTTTCAAGTTGTAAAACACTCCATTTATTGTAATGTAATGTGGGCTAATGAAAGAGCTTGGGGCTTGCAGGTATTTATTTATTTTATTTATTTTATTACATTTTGTTTTAAATGAGAGTTAGGGAAAGGCTTATTGTTTGAAAGACAGGTTTCCAATTTGGGGGAAGGGATTTGTAGATAGCATAAATTCTTCATTTGTATTTTCAATAATAATAATAATTTGTTGATTAATTTAGATAACATGTAAAGAGGTTAATTTTACTATTTAACTATTAGTTTAGCTTAAAGTACATCATATAAACTAAAAAAAATTCTTTAAAAACTTAAGTGCTCTAAATATCAATATATGTTGAAGAATCAATATATGTTGAAGAGGTTAACAACAATCTTTTTAAATTTCTTAAGGTGGGCACTTCCAAATGTGCCACTAACCCAAAACTACTATCACCACTCTATACAACTTCAAAGTATACCTATGTGAAAGAAATAATTTTAGAACCTCTACCAAAAAAACTTTAATTCTTCATAATTTTAGCATAAAAGATGTAATTGTTGCATTCTTTGGTATGTTGGAACCTCCTTTCATTTGCCAACAAGAAAGTATGAAATTTTAATCTAGATATAAATAATAAGAAGGCACAATAGCAAAAAGTCAAGTTTGGGGAATGTCCACCTTACTATAGAAGTAGTGCATTGGATAAAAGAGCAAAAAACAAAGAACAAAAGCAATTATATTTCACAATAATTAGCATTTGCATTCTTATAAAGTAGAATCCTCAAACTATGATCATTTTTATTAGAAGTTAAAGTTTAATTGTAGAATTTAGATAATTGATACTTTTTTACTAGTAGAAGTCATATAATAAAAAGAATGAGGATTTAAATTTCTCTCTTAAAATTCTCTTAAAATTTAGTGATAGTTAATCTTGAGATATGGTCAATTATTTTTTAATTTGGAAAATATTCTTAATTTTAAAGTGGATGTATACATGTATTTGTTGGGAATGAGATTTATAATTTTTTTACTACTAGTTTGGATTTTTAATCTATGTCTTGATTTTAGATTAATCCTTATTACTTTAATTTTGAAAAAAATGTATAAGCTTGTAATTTGATTTTAGATTTGAAAGATTATATACAAAGTCATTAAACCTACGGAAGGTTATGCTCATTTTGTATTGTGAATTAATTAATTAAGGCTAAAATTTTAATGTACTGTACCAACATTCAACAAAATAATGTCATTTTCAAATTTTAATTTTCTCCTTACTCCACTAACAATAATGAAATTTAGTGTAAATCACACTAATTGATTTATAAGTGTTGTAAGTATATTTTGAAGTGTGTGTGTCTAAAATGATCCAAGGTAAGGCCTAGCTTGTGGTTATTGTGCATAATATGGACCCAATTGAGTTGGTCATATTTTTGCTCACTATTTGCCACAAGGGTACCTTAAGCAATCATATAAGAGAAAAGGTTGCCCATGGCTGATTTGCCTCGTAAGTGGTCATGTGGCGAGCCCTATGACCATGCACAAGGCTAAATCAGCCATAGCCAATCCTTTCTTGAGCATTAAAATCAAGTAAAGGCACATTCATGGTCATATGTAGAATAAGCATAACATTTAGTAGCCTTCAGTGAGGTTACCTTTTCCTTTTTGGAGGCCTCATCTACAAAAAACACCTATGTGAAAAAAATCAATGTAAGCTTTAGTATCGGGCACCAAGATTGTGGCAATAACTTACATTTATGGTATACTATTTTCTTTTGCTAAATCTTGGATCAACCAAAGAAATCAAAAAAGAAATGTTAAGATGATTTGTCAAAAATCTTAAGAATCTTTTCATAAAAAATACCATTGTCATTTAACCCTTGGCCATCAAAAAATTGATATCTCAACGAAGAATTTGCTTCAATGATAGTTGTAGGTATGTAGTTTGAAGATGTCATGTTTATATTGAAATCAAGTGTCTAACATAAATTCTCAAAGGATATGGGATAATTTGAAAATGAGAGCTTGACCGCTCATTGTTAAAATGTCAAAATTATCTTTGGTGTGAAATTTCAAACCTCATTTAGTCATATGTAGTAGAATAACTTTTTTTTTTAAAACTTTGAACTAAAAAAGGTTGGTTAGTAAAACAATCTAAATTTCATTTTCAAAAATATGTTTGGGATTTTAAGCCTCTAATAAAAATTTATGGACAAAATTTTGAGAGAATGTTTGAAAATGCAAAAAAAAAAGTCCCTTCACTACAACAATGGCAGTGTTTTATGACTGCAGAATTATGACTAAGGATGACTAGCGACTGCTTGCAGTCATATTCTTGAAGGCCAACACTTTGAGGAGAAATATAACTGCAAAATATGACTACCAGTCATTTTTACGCCTTGTACTTTACAAGTGTATACTATACGGCCATTAGGAATACCAAAGTACTTCATAGGAACGTAGGGAACATGTTTGGGAACGTTGAGTCATATTATCAATTATATTTTCATAGTAGTGAATTTTGTTTTGTTTTGGGCAATTTAAGAAAAATACGGACAATTCTAAAAAAAATATAAATAAGCCATCATTTAAAATTTTGAAATCCTAGTCACCTACTTTTTTGGATTTTGAATCCTAGTCACCACTTTTTTAGTGTTTTGAGACCCTAGCCGTTATTTTTTTAGGGTTTTAGAACCCTAGCCGCCACTTTTTAGGGTTTTGAAACCCTAGCCGTCACTTCTTGTGGTTCTTCTTCCTTACCTTCTATTATCTCTTAACTCTCATTTGTTGTTGCTTTTTGTTGCATCTCAACTCTTGTTTCTTGTTGCTCTTTACTACTTCATGTTTCTTGCTTCTTATTGTTGCATCTAAATTCTTTTTTTTCTCTTGCATTTGAACTTTTTTTTTTTTTAGTTCTTGTTTTATAGTTCTTGCTTCTTATTTCTTCTTGTTGCATCTACACTCACATTTCTTGTTGTTTCTTGTTATGTCTTAGTTGGTGCATTTTGTTTCTTCTTCTGTCTTAGTTGTTGCTTCTTATTTCCTTTTGTGTCTTAATTGTTACTTCATGTTGTGTCTTAGTTGTTGTTTCTTTTTTTGTGTTTCTTCTTGCGTTTTAGTTGTTGTTTTTTGTTTCTTGTTGTGTCTTAGTTGTTGCTTCTTATTTCTTGTTGCATCTTAACTTTTTTTTCTTGTTTCCTCTATCATCAATCTTATTCTTCCTATCCTAAACTTGAGCTACATATTTTGTGTTGTTATAAGCCTTTGAAGGTTGAGCTTTGTTGTTCAATCACTAAAAATTAACCTCTCATTTCTTTAATTGTATATGTAGGCACCAAAAGCTGAAACAAAGATATTGGAGGCTACTTACAACCCAATGAAGTCATCTTCACATTATTGTAAGGATTGTAGGCCTTATTGGATTGTGTGAATGATTCATTGTGATTGATATATATATATATATATATTTTGTATTAGTGACTAATAAATATCAATGAAAATAGTTGTATTTGTTCTTGCATTCTCCTTCTTTAATATGATTATCTCTTATACATCTCTAAAATCATATATTATGTATTCATTTTTAATTGCATGAGGTTTTTTATTCAATTGTCAAATCATCTTAATGTATGATAGTTATATATCATGTCCATTTAAAATGCATTAAAAATGTGATTGTAGTTAGTAATATGACTGATGAGAGTCGTATTCTACATCATTCAAAAATATGACTTATGAGAATCATTTTTTACATTAACAAGAATATGACTCACCGTAGTCATATTCCACATTACTGCAAAATATGACTCACCCTAGTTATATTCCATATAACCAAAAAATATGACTCATTGCAGTTATATTCCATGTTACTACAAAATATGACTGACCACAGTCATATTCTATATCACTGCAAAAAATGACACACCGTAGTCATATTTCACATCACTGCAAAATATGACTCACTGCAGTCATATTTTACGTTACTGCAAAATATGACTTACCGTAGTTATATTTCATGTTACTGCAAAATATGACTAACCACAGTCATATTCCATGTCATTAAAAAATATGACTCACTATAGTCATATTCCACGTCATCAAAAATATGACTCATCGCAGTCATATTCCATGTCATCAAAAAATATGACTCGACACAGTCGTATTCCACGTAGGATTTTTTTATTTGCCCGGGCAACCCAAGAAAAAGTCAAAAACCCCTTAGGATAGTCAAAGTATATGCCTAATTGGCATACTATGGCTAAAAATGAGTATTTATACCCCTCAACCCATATGACTGCCAATATGACTGATGTCTGAAGTGACTGCTTCTAAACGACTGGAGTCAGTCATATTCCGAGTCATCTACAGTGATTTCTGCGTGAATCATATTTTTTTATTTTACGACTCACTGCAGTCTTATTTTGCAGTCATAAAACACTGCTTTTGTTGTAGTGCTTCCAACCTCTCTCTCAAATTTGTTCATAACTTTTGATTGGAGTCTCAAAATCTCAAACTTTTTGGATATAAAATTTAGATTGATTTACCAACCTTTTTCAATTCAAAATTTTTTGATAAAAGTTATTTTGCTATGCCTAAACGAGGTCTAAAATTCTACTTTAATTCTACTAATTCTAAATTACATATCCCAAATGGGTTGTACCACCTCATATGTATATAAAGAGCTTGATTTCATAACTCTACACACAAACCATTAATGGCTTGGAAAGTAAAGTGATGAACCTATATAGTAGAATTCATGATTTTCTATGAATTGAATGTGCTTTTTTTGAAGTTTCATTCAAACCTTGAAAACGTTTTTTTCTTTGTCAATGTAATCATGTGTAATTGTGACCCATGTGAATGTGACTCAACTGAATCATGTTTACAAGCTTTTTGACACTTTATGACGCATGGCATTGTAGTTACTGATGGAGTGTGGAATATTTCACACTATTCTGTTGGGGGAAGGCAATCTCCTTGACTATTGTGGAGCACTTCACACCATGGTTGTGCAAGTTGAGAGGTCATGGGATTGAGAGTCCAAAAAAATGAGCAATAAATAGGCAATAAATAACAATAGGCAATGAATTGGAGCCTTTAGCCAACCGTAGTGTAAAGCCTCCAAAGGCCAATCCAAAAGTCCAAAACCTTGGCAATGAACTCCCATGTCCTCTAAACTTGGATGACCATAGTGTGAAGCCTCCAAAGGCCAAGCCAAAGTTCAAATTCTTAGCAATTTAATGGTTGAGATCTTGTCATAAGTCGATGGCCTCTTGGCCATAGTTTAGACTTTCATTTTTAGCCAACCCATACTTCTTTTGAGAGTCTATTGCCATATAAGCAATTTTTTTGCCACGTAGGTAGTTGGAGGGTGTTGGCCTTTGGACTTGTGCCTTTTAGTGTGAAGGGTTGAGAGGCCAAACTCTTGGTTTCTTGAAATTTGATTGGTGAAAACCCACGACCTCTCAACCTTTGGTCATAGTGTGAAGTGACCCTGATTGCTATGAGCCCTTAAGTATGCAAAATCGGCCCTCGAGGCAGATTTTGCCAATAAAAAAGTCCTGTGAAAAACACACGAATGTGAAAACGCCCGAATGTGCCTTACCTTAGTTTAACGTCAAGGGCAAGTCGTGTTTGGGACGTAAAGCGTTGTGTTTTCCTTTTGTTTTCTTGCCATCACTGTTCTTTGTGACTCAAGTGTTTGTTGAGTGTTTGTTACCAGACTAATGCTGGGATTTTGTAGTAGCTCAAGCATCGGTTTGTCAATCATGTTGTTTCCAAAGTAAAAGTAGGTATTGTTGTGCAGATTGTACACACGGCAAGGCCTCTGCAACGCTGTGTTTAATGGCTGAAAAACGAGGACAAGCATGAGTTCTCCAAGATCGTTGAGACCGTTAAGGTACTGTTTTAAAAAAATAATAGAGTAACTTACACGTTTTATGCGCACCATGTTTTTCTTTCCTAGTGTCTGCAGGCTTGCAGCTTTCAAGGGATTGCTGCATTCTACTCTCATATTGGACCAATATGTGGTCTCTGTCGATTGACAACCAGAATTATTCTGTGGTGATCTTTGGAGCTAAGAAGGCCTCTCTAACTTAAGGTGTATTTGAACGCAGGCCAACTTCAACGAGAAAATCAATGATTTCAGGAGGCAATGGGGGCGGAGGTGTATGCGCTAGTTGTTGAAAATATTGGTTGCTGAAATGGACAAGTAAATCAAACGGGTTTCATTTCAGCAAATTGTCCGTTCACAAACACATCATGTACAATGAACATTTCAGACACTGTCCTTCAAACAGACATTTTTAGGTAGACCAAGACATGCAAACTCTGATATGAATATGGAAAGGCAGTTATCAACACAAAAATTGGAAAGGCAGTTGGTCCATAAATGAACCATCTAAGGGCTAGAACTCAATTTGGGGGACGTGAACGTCGTGAAATATTTTTCAGTAAGTTTTCCTTGAAATGTAAGTCAAATTGACATCTAACCCAAGTCGTTTCATAATTTTTGGAGCTTTGTGGAATTAGTTACAAATTTTTGAAGTTGAAAAAAAGTGGTCAATAGTGGTCATCAAAAGCAACCACCTCTTGAAATGTGCAGAGTTGGTACATTGAAGAAAGCAAAATGTACTTCTTAGTCATACTTGATTTTAATGCCTGGTTGGAGTTTGAGCCTCCTACTTTACTACCTCTTTTGAGCTCAATGTCAATGTGTGACAAATTGTCACAATGAGTTCAAAACAATGAATTAATAAATTGCATTTTATAAAATGTATTTCTGTTACATAACCCCACCCTACCCTTTGAATTTATATTTTTCAAGATGCAAGATGAGTGCAATTGATATATATGGGATATATGGCACCGCCATATCCATATTTGTATTTTGAATATGTATGTACATATTTCGTCTATATCACGTATATCATTTATATCCATATCTGTATCCTAAATCTATATCCTATATTGTATTTTGTATCCTACTTCTAACGGCCATAATTTGGTGGCTAACATCAATGGCTTCGATTTTTTTCAAAGGTTGACGGCATGAGTTGGTTATTAACTTCCATCAATAGTCCTCAATTATATACAAATCAATAGTGGGGAGATTAATACAAAACACATCGATTGCCTCTTTTCAGTACATTATGGAGTGATATAATACGGGTATAATGAATTTTGATTATTAATACATAGATGCAATTGAATTAAATAATGAAATACAAGGATCGAAATTGGATCCAACTAAATATTAGCAATACAATTGTGGGATGCAATACAATTGTAAAAGGTCTTTAGTCACCCAATATAGAGGGAGTGCATTATTTGTTTTAAGGTACACCAGAGTAGTTGTTTAGTATTGTCTAAACTATTGTATTACAAAGACATACTATTCTACACCAATTGTAGTTGTAGTGTTGTACCATTTGTGGTGTGCGATGGTGGCATTGTTAAATTGAGCACCCTACTTCTCATACTAGCTAATTATCCATCCCTACTAAATAACCATTTTAGTATAGTAGAGAATTGAAGTCTCTCTTGCAACATTGGGATAGGCATTGGGAACATACTAGTTTTTGTTATGGTAATAAAAAAATATTTTTACTATCATTATAAATATAATTTTATTTTCATAATGACTTCTTTGTTTTGCTTTTACTTTGCAAAGCCCCCTCCCTTAAAAATAAGTAAATTTGCTTTATAGTACAATTGTCAACTATTATACATATGAACAAAAAGCCATAGTTCTTATTTTTGCTATACAAACTTGCTAAGCATTTTGTATTTAGAGGGCATAAGTTTCCTTGAAATACCAGCTGAAATAAAAACCAAATTCCTAGAATACAAAAACATTTCTTATTTCTAATAAAAGTTTCAAAAAATCCCATTAAAATTTGAAAAATTCATATAATTAAACTATTTATAGCAATTTGAATTCTAGACTTATCTATAGTCTACATATTTTCTAATTATAGGATGTCATAGAAATTTGATTTACACTATGATGTTTCAAACTTTAGTATATCCTAGTGGTAAAATTATCATGCAATAAGTATTGAACATATGTTGTGTTTGATAAGAATTTCCTTCATTCTTACTTCAAAAATTTCCGATATTTTCAAATTTTCAAAAAAAACAACAACTTACAAAAGAAATGTGATCTCATCTTCCAAAAATAAAATACAAAAATTCCCACCCATATTTAGTGACAAAATAGATTACACAAAACAAGAGATCGTGAGATTGTTCACACGGTAGGCTCCGTCCTTTCAGGGTTCAACTGCATCCAGATGTCGGTGATGCACAATATACACTGATTGAAGCCTTATGAGTGCATAAACTAAAGCATTGAAGTACCCAAATGAATGAGACTGATTGCACGAAGACAGACACTCCAATCTCGAGCAATAGATCACTTATCACTTACAAAATCATTAGCGATCGAAGCAAATATCATACACATGACAAGCATATGTGCTAAGAAACTCAATTCAGCCTAACGATTAAGACATCTCAAAGCCAATACTAACTAACCCCGGCGCCTCCACATAACACACGATAGATTTCCTCAAGAAAATTTCGGTCTCAAAATCAAGTCTACGAAAACCCGCTTTGTATCCACGTACACCAACTAAGATTACCAAAAAAGCAACAACGATTAATTCATCACCCACACTCTACACACCAAGTTCTATGATCGAGCCTTGGTGAAGTTACGACACCCCAGTCTGATCACACTGCCCTGTGGCCTTGTCGCAGAAGCCGTTCTTGTCCAGCAACATTGGAGGCGGTGCACTGAGCTCCGGGGCAGAGGGAGTGCCATACGCATTGCGTCTGGCATTGCCACAACCCAAACTCTTCCTTGTGCTCATTCCTGTCACTGGGTTGGTTCCGCTGGCGTACTTGCACAAGGCCTGAACAAGTCACCCTTGTCAAAAGTGCGTTACGGAGTAAGCTTAACCGCTAAGAGAGAGCCGGCATCCACTGTGGGTTATGAGCTTACTGGCGGAGCTACAGGAAAGGGATGAAGTTCATACTTGGAAATTTTTGTCTATTTTTCAACAATGCACTTGTGCTTCATGACTATTGTGCAAGGTTCAGAATGAGTTCATGTTTACATAGATTTCCCAAAGTAACTTAGCTTCCTAATTCGGACAAGTGAAGTAATTATGCATATACGAATGGTTTGAAGTGCTAATTCCACCCACACCAACTAGCTAATGCGCCCTAACTAGTTCAAGTTGGGGTCCCATCCGCGCCACTTGGTTGGGGTGGGCACGACCTATCATACAGAACATGGAAATGATAATTGGGGTATGAGGGGGACGTCACTTGCCTGTTTTTGTTGCAAGTCCAACACAGCGTCACTGAAATCTGCACCTTCGATGATGGCCGATCCCAAATCACTTCGTGTCAACACCGCTCTCACCAACAGGGCGTTTGTCAGATTTGCCTCGTTCAGAACCTGTAGTCACCGCATTGTACTCCATGTTTAAAAAGAACTCAATCTGTGGATAATAAAGCTATACATCCTCGAACTCTACTAACTTTATCAACAAATTCCTGTGGTACTAGACATTTCAGCCATATGAAGTGGTCAACGTCACTCACCATGCGATCCATAAGTGTGTCACTCAGGTCGGCACCTGCACAGGTCCACAAGAAGTGAGATTGTAGCTCTCGTCACACTTCTCCTTGAAAGCCTATTCGGACACTCGGACTGGAAGAACAGAACAGCTGCGTAACTATTGAAATACTACAGAATTGTACATCACCGAGAAGATGATGATTATGAACAAGAGATTTGTACACTCCTGGACAAGGGCTGTTTGATCACACTGTCTTCCATGATTTTCTCTTTTGATGTGAACCGAAAGTTCTTGCACGGGAAATAGGAGAGCGGAGGACTCAAATCCGTCGAGTGGCTGCCATTTTGATGGTCAACACAGACAGTACTGCTACGGCCTGACGAACGTAGCACTGTAACCGCTCCCCTCAAGCATCGCAGAAATGTTGAGGATTTCGGAAAAGTGTTGGGTACTTGATGCGCACGTGTTCAAATGAATTGGCAAATCTTGATGTGCAAATAAGAAAAACGAGAGGTACAACCGTAGCAGCAACACCTCATTACATAAGAAAATATAATATTTTCTCTAGTTTCCTAGAACTGAGTTTTAAACTCAATAGTACTTCCAAAATTTGGGTGAAAGTTTGTAAGGATGAAAATGTAACCATTTGTCTGGATGAGAACGTGACAGAGGGTGACATTGTGCACTTAATATCGTAGATAGATTAGTATGCGATACTTGTGAAGTTGATCGTGTATACTATTATAGCCTTCTCCAAATAGCCCCATCGAAAATGTATTTTTCTTTAGTTTGCTAGATTTTAAACTCAAATATAGTGCTTCCAAAATTTGGATGAAATTTTGTAAGGATGAAACCATAACCATTCAACTGGATGAGAATATGACAGAGGGTCGTGACATTGTGCACTTAGCCTTTTGAGGACGAGGGAGAGCACATTTTGGCCTCATGTTTTTTTAGCACTTTTGATGAAGAGTTTTTTTCAGGATATTCATTGGTTCGAAAAAGTATTTTTCTTAACCAACACATGCACAATGTTCTTAACTCAATCTTATGATATGGATTTTTTTCAGCATTTAAATTGTACTTCCCACAAAATGGTCAATCAAAATGATCATTTCAAAACCATACATCCTTTGTCCTTAAAAGGGTTAGTATAATAGAAGATTAGTCTGTGATACCTGTGAAGTTGGTCTTGTATGCTACAGCCTTCTCCAAATAGCCTCCATTGAAAGTGCTCCCACTGAAGTCAGCTTCTTTCATGTCGGCAGATGTGAAGTTTCCTCGTCGGAAATTCTCATTGGCATGCATGGTCTTCCTACAGGGAGCATGCACATTACATACTTCAGCAGAGATGGTATGGCGCCTTTTGAAAAAAGAGCGAACTGAGACAAAACATTAATTTCATTATACGGGGAGATATTCAAGACAATGGCAGTTTAAGTAAGGCCTGTTAACCTAAATCTTCCTAGTGTTCAGAGCTTTGTGCAATCGAGGGACACAGTTTTCGCACTCTAAGTTTTTTGAAGTTATTTAGAGTTAAGTGGAGCAAAACGATGCCAAAAGACAGTAAAAAGAAAAATTAAAGCTCTGACATACTCTCGCATGTGGATACTGGTTCATTGATATGAGGAGCTTTCACTTGCTAAAATTGGGCTCAATTTTGCAAAACAAGCTGTCAAGGATTTCTATTCGTGCCAATTCCAAGGGTGATCATCGACGATTCTCTAGAATGTTAAGCAGCAGACAGGAGAAGGTGGTTACAAATTAGAGCAATGGCATGAGTGATCACAAAAATCAGCATCCCAGATGTCCAAATTACCAAACATATGAAGATGTGTAATAAAGTGCAAAGAAGAAGAATTTAGTGAAGGTTGATAAATGGGCATTACAGCGAACGCAAACAATTGAGATTACAAATGAATTGCGATTTCACGTACTTGAGATCTGCCGATCCGAACTGCACTGCTGAGCCAATGCCAAATTCTCCTCGAGTGTTGGCCTCAAAGGAATTCAAGTCGGCCAAGGCATCCATGCTAGTTCCTAGTACAGCAGCTGCAAGAGCTGCAGCCATAGCCTGACGCAACCCCACGCGCTTCTCTGCAGTTCATTGCACTCAAAAGGCTTCAGACATAACCCTAAAATCAGTTCGCATGAATGAGGTTAAAGGAAGGTCAAAACACATGTTGAGATTTGGTTGTAACATTTTCATAATTGGTTATAGACTTCTCATGCAACAATTTAAGGAGTGAAAGGAATGTTCCAACCATAGTCTGATGCTTAGTTTAGGAAATGACACCACAATGACTTGACGGATTCAATAAAGCTCCAAAAATTGCAGAACAATGAGACTAAGCTCAAATTTCTCATGCCTTCCACCTAAAGATTACACCATATTCTTTTCAAACATCCAATCTCAGTACTTCTGCTTAAGAAGAAACACCTAATGGTCATGGCCACACAACAAGGAGTTCAATGTGAGCTCCATCTAAATTCGTCTGTTTCAAATTCATCAATAACAACATCTCAACATAACATTATATAGCGTACCAATGTTGCAGGAGTTCGTTTCACCTCCTTGTCCTGGATTCTAACTTCTAGGTAATATTCAATCTTCACACCACAACTTTGACCTTACTCTGCCTCCAAGCATGTATGTGCACCCTGGAGTTGGTTCGTTAGTAATGCTTTGCTCTCAATCTTTCCAAAAAGTTTGAGGCCCCAGGCACAGCAGGGAAGCATATCCAGATCATTAGAAAGAACGAAAATGAACCAAATTCATGATGCTTTATAATTTTGTGAACAAAAATTGTAAAAACGTCAGCACATTCTTCAGGGAATGTTGCCGGAACTCAATTCGATAACGTCAAATTTGTTAAATTGGCGTGTTCCAGAGCACCAAACTCGTAACATTCAGTGCTCGGATGTCGAAACACTAGGTCTATTATGGATCTTAGCTTCCAAATGCGTGCCTGAAAACTGATAATTCTCGTACAGTTTCGCCATTTTAACGAATTGACGCTGAACATCTTACAAGATAACAGACGTTCCGAATCAAATATAAGATTACAGACGTTTTCCACACCTGTTGCGTCCCCTTCTTTAGACTCCGAGGCCTCACAAACGCAAGCTCCATCCCTCTTCTGAAAATGCACCCCAGGCTGGGCTCGATACAGCTGCGACACCGACGCCTTGGATGCCGAGAATGCACCCACAGCTCCCACACTAGTCGCCACATTCAGTGCCATGATTTCTGCCCCAAAACTGAAAACAAGACTGCACAATTGAGCTGGGAAGCTTCGGTTGGAAGGAGGACGATGTGGTTGTTTTCAAAGAAAAACGAAGACGAGCGCGAGTGTACGGTATCAGCAAAAGGTAAGCTTTTCTTCGACCTTGGATGAGATCACTCTATCCCCAAGACCGCAGGAGAGAGACGACGTTCCCCTTGTTCCCTTCACTGGGAACGTGAGGGATATGGAGGAAGCCTGTCCACGCAGCGCACTTGATTTTCATACACCCGACAAATGGTTTCCTCGGCACGCTTTCTGTGACTCTGGAAAACAGACACGTGTCCGTCTACAATATTTACAAGTCAACTCCATAAAAATCTGGGTTCAAGAAGCAATTTGAGCTTAAATGTGCAACCTAAATACAGATAATTGTATAAAAGGACTTGAGCATTAGAAGATAATTGTAACCCTAGAAAAGATAAAGCCCTCCCATCAAGGTTGCCAACAAAAAATTATTAGATCTGAGGATAAATAAATAGGTGCATTCTTTGTTTTAAAAGTATCCTTGAAAATCACATTTTTCATCTAACTTGGACTTCCTTAATGTTTTTTTTGATGAATATTCACCCATTTTAAAATCCACTACCATGCATCTATCATACCATGGTACCTTGACACATTCTATAAAATCTCCTTTATTTTTGAAAATGTTAAAAATTTTAAAACTTATTTTGATAAAAAAATCTTGGCTATTAGAGTTAATTGTAAAGTGTGTGTAATAAAGAACCAGAAGCCAGAGTTTGAGAAAAACACAAGACAAAGTTTCCTAAAGTACCAAAGCTTAGATCGTGGAGTTTGGTGATGTATTTCTTTTGTACCATTCTTCATTGACCCTTAAATAATGCCAAGGACGTTTTTTGGCTGATGAATGAAGAAGAATCTTTCTATACAAGACAGAAGTGCAACTATTCATCCTCCAAATTTTGTGGGAAAAGGGAAAGTCTTCTATAATAGTTTGTCTTCTAATGCTCAAGTCCTTCTTTATTTTTTTAAGCCAACAATTCACATGGTATCCAAATAGATGATTTCCATGGTGACCAATTTGTTGTTTAACCCTTGAGCGCCCAACCCATGAACACAAGAAAGTAGGGTCCAACAACATGCTTGCAATCGAATTGGTGACACTACCGCAACTTTGCCATCTACAGGATTTGACCGTAGAGAATGGTAGTTGAAAGCCACTACCGCAACTTTGCCATCTACAGGATTTGACCATACAGAATGGTAGTTGAAAGTCAGGGGATCCTTTCAACTACCACAACTTTGCCATCTACAGGATTTGACCATACAGAATGGTAGTTGAAAGTCAGGGGATCATGCAAGGATTGATCGCAAGTGTTTTCATTGAATTAATAAGGAGATTATATTGGTCAAATGTTTGTTGACAATGGACGTGGGGCAATTTGGAGAAGCGGGATCCTATTGCTAGGGCGCTTAAGGATTAAGGATTAAACCTTCTTGTGATGCCTCTTCTACAAATTGGGGGTTACTTTACAATTAACTCTATTATATTTAAAAAAATCAAAGTATATGTATTATTTCATTACTAGAGACGAAATTTTTAAGTCCCTTTATACAGTAACAATAACCTCAATAGTAGGGTTGGTTGTGTTAACTTGTTCTTCACTTGGGACATTCAGGCTTCAGTTGCAGCAGAAGACTGAAGATTGAACTTGCCCTTCAAAAGCAAAGTGTGCCGAGAACTGAAGAGTGCAGAATTCCAATTGCGCTCCGAACCCTAACTTAGATTTTGGCTTGCGACAGTTGAGTGACGGAATTCGTCGATTTCATCATATTGTTATTGGTGAGTGATGCATTCGACAAGCTTTTCAACTTAGTGGTGGTGAGGATGAAGCCATTTCGGAGGTCGCTGCTCTGCTTCGTGTTGCTGTTTTCGCAAAGCTTGGCGGGGGTACAATCGCTCCGCAGTTTCCAGTTGCAAGCGCCGGATCTATTCCCGGAGAGTTTCGCTTGGGATCGTGTCCACGATCGGTTTTTGGTCGGATCTGTGTTTCACGGCACGATTTCGGAGCTTGCTCTCAATGGCTCGTTCACGGAATTTGTTCGCGACGAGGAGTATGCTGGCAAAGCCGGCGTTTCGGGAGTGAAAGTGGATAGCCGGCGCAATCGAGTCATCGTCACGGTGACGGAGCCTGCGGCTTGGAATTATGGTGGCGTCGCGGCGTACGATTTGGACACCAAGGAACGGGTGTACTTCACTCGCTTGGACGGCGTTGGCGTTGACGAAGGTTCTAAGTCTTCCTCCTCTTTTCGATTGAGTTTTTCTTTCGCATAATTCTTCGAATTAGAGCTCTTCCTAAGTTTGTCTTGTTGTAAAATTGTTCCCCTGAACGAACGATCATCAACATGCTCAGATAAAAACCTAAAGCAGTAAGGTAGAGGGTGCATTAACCGTCACTTCTAGCAAAAGTACAATTAAGATTTTGGAGTGAATTTTCGTGCAATGACAATTATGGAATTATCATGAAGAATGAGTTTAGACACATTCGTTTCCTACACTCTCTAGAAACCAAACCTCTCTGGAATTTATGAATCAGTATTGGATCCCTTTCGCTTATCAACTTCGTCTTCTCCCTGCCCGTTTTACAGGGTCATATTCATAAATCAATTCCCTGTATGCGCATGTTCTTATTTTGCGTCCTGTTTGAATGTTTCCACTCATGATGACCGGACTATTCATCTTATCAATTTGACCATTGTACTCCTTTTTATAGGGACTTTTATTTCTTAAGAGCCCCTACCTTAATCGATTTTCAGTATCATCGATTATTGTCGATAATATCTGTCGGAATTTATATATTATCGTTTCTCTTGCCATCTACTGTTGAAATGAGATTGAAAATGAGGTCATGTGTGCTGAATGGCAACGGACATTGCAGGAGAGAAGTTCTGTCCCAACGACATAGCTGTTGATTTCAAGACGGGGGACATCTATGTGACGAATTCCTTGGGCAATTTTTTGTGGAAGGTGACAAAGGATGGGACACCGTCTGTGTTCGTAAAGAACGAGAACTTCACGCAACCAATAATTGTGGACAGTTTCCAGCACGTTGGTTTCAACGGCATAGTCTATGAACCAAGGAAATACATTCTCGCCATCCAAACGAATTCAGGAGCATTGTTCCGAGTTGGCGTGGAGGATCAGAGTGTTCACAAGGTGATCATGAAGGAGAATCTTCCAATGGCGGATGGCATGGTCCTTCGTGAAGATGGCACTCTTGTGGTTGTCTCCGCTGCGCAAGTCTGGCTTGTAGGAAGTGCCAGCAATTGGATTGCTGCCAATGTGGTTGACACTGTTCCTCTTAATTATTCGGATGCGACAACAGCAGCCACTACGAAGAAAGGCTCAACCTTTATTATCCATTCCCATCTTCTTGACATGTTTGCACAACAGTCGAGGAAAGAATTTGAGATTCTGGAGATCGAGTTTCCAGCGGAGCTTGGTCAAGGCGATCCAGTGTGGCTGATCGTTCTCATTGTGATGGTGGTGGTGGTTGTGTCTCTCTGGAGATTCCAGATGGGTCACTTTTATGAGCAGTACCGTCGAAAGAGAGTTTGAACGATCGAAAAGGTGCGAATCGTCTCTGGCATGGTTATGTTGGGATGTTTATGTACAAAGACGAATATTTGGAAGTAGACAATTGTATTTTCCAATTAGTGAATTTGTTTGTTTGTTTGTTTTTACTTGGTTCAATTGATGCGTGCAGAATTGTCGGGTTTAGGGTTGTTCTACTGCAACATAGGGATGCTGTCAATGGCGAATTAGGTTTGTGAAACGCTATCATTCTTCTAATCATATGATCCATTCAACGTTGCAAACGCAATCTATAACATACACTGTCGGGCTTGGACACTATTTTCACAGGTTCACTGTAAGTGAGAGCTTGATCGATCGACCAGTGCGATTTGTCGATCTCTGGCATCGTTATGTTGGGTGTCATGCATGTACAGAGCATGAATCTATTTGTTGTGTTTCTGATAAGGTTCAAGTGGTGAGTGCAGGATTGTTGAGTTTAGAGTTGTGCTACTGCAACGTAACGACGCTGTCAATGCGAAATTAGGTTTAGGGGACGTTCTCTTTGTATCATGTAATGTACTCAACATTGTAAATGTAACATTCTCCTCTGCAAAATTTCACTGTTTCTTTCCAAATAACCTAAGTTCTTGTGACTTAGGAAAAGTGAAAAAAAAAATCAATGGTGCTCACAGAATGACAATGACGATCAAGAATCTCGAGTCGATCGCGTTAAGTATCACGCCTGCTTTTGGTGCGAGAGAAGCATACTCCTCTTGGTGCCTGCTTGCCTTGTGCTGAAGCTTGCTGGTTTGGGATAGTTAACCACAGTCGAATGCCTTCCTCCTGAATTCGAGCCTGCTCTTGTACAGTGGGGTACAATTCATTTACGAATTTTTGCACGTAGGCAGTTTTCTTTGTCAAGTTTACAAACTTTGAGAGGTCATATCATGCTCAAAAATGAACCAAATCTGAAATCACAAGATGTGTTGGAATAGTGGAGAAAAATACTTTATAAGCATGATGAATATGTACATTTGAAATTTCTAATCATACAACATCTTTGATGAGTTTTCTAAACTATCTACTATCTAGTAGATCCACCCTTTGCCAAAATTATAGCTCGCATTCGATTGGGCATGTTGGAAATGAGCCTTTGTACTTGTTCTAGAGACACTTTGTCTCATACCACTTGAATTTGTTGCATCATTTGTTGCATGTCGTGTGGCCGAGGTTGATTTCGCAAAAGCTGTTTAACTATCTTCCACAGGTTTTCAATGGGGTTCAAGTCAGGCGAATTCGGAGGCCAATCTAGTTTGTTGATTCCATGAGCACGCTTCCACATTTCAGGGACTTTGCTACGATGTATAGGAGCACCATCTTCCATGAGTACAAGTTCATGCGGTACATCATGTATGAAATAAAAGCCGCTCAATGCAGCTTCATACACATTTTGAATAAAATGTAATGCAGTTCGTTCATTTGGCGGTAGAAATATCAAGGGACTCTTGTCAAATCCAGAGAAAGCTCCCCAAACCATTACAGATGATCGTTCAGATTTGAAATTAGGTGCAAGACAATTAGATGCATATTTTTCATGGACTCTTCTCCAAATTCGAATCTGCCCAAAGGTTTTCCCAAGCTCAAAAGAAGACTCATCTGTCCATATGACATGCTTCCAATCTTCATATGTTCAATGACGATGTTCCCTAGCAAATGACAACCTTTGAGCTTTATGTCGTGAATTGAGATAAGGTTTTTTAAGAGCAACACGATTTCCAAATTTCAACCTGTGAATGTATTTGCGGATGGTATTTCGATGTACCTCAAATTTCCTTGCAAGCGCTCTCAAGCGCATATGTCGATCATCACGGAGAAGTCGAGACAGGTCTCTCATTGTCCGACCAGATAGCTTTCGAGGTCGAGGTTTAGGTTTTTGAGTCGTCATGCATCCAGTTTTCTTTCATTTTGTCAACACTGTTGACACAGTAGATCGTGGCAATTTCAGTAATGCAACAACATCTTTGCATTTCATGCCTCCTCGACGCATTCCAATGATCAGACTTCTTTCATGATCGCTCAATGTCCGTGTACGCATTGGAATCTAGCAATGAAGAAAAAAAATCATGAAATTGGTAGTGTAGATAAGAAATTTCATGTGGAAAACTAGGAAACACTATTATATGCATGTAAGCAATCCAAACAATTTGTATGAAGGAAACAAAGTGCAAGAGTTGCAAAAATCGACAAACCTCGGATGCAGACTGTGTACTTGATGTGGTTGATCAGTGACAAAGAAAGTTGACCAAGCGCTGGAAAAGAAGGCAACAGTGGTGACGACAAAACCCAGTGGAAGCGAAGGAACTGGCTCCCCTGTGGTGAATTCGACCAAGGAACCATCGCCTTGCTGAATTAAACCATAAGCTTTGGCATCGCTAATCGTGAGAGCTACAATGCCTTGAGGTATAAGCCCCTCCCCCCCCCCCCCAAAATGGCAAGGCGATGAAAGAGGAGATCGCGCAAAGAAGTCCCTGTAAATCAGGCAAATGCGACTAAACTCAAGATTGCATAGTATAAAGTCACAATCCCAAATAGAAGCAGATGCAAAGAGGAGTCCAGGGATGCTTGGCCGGCAGGCAAGCGAATCGAGGCTGAGGTGTAGAAGGCATTGCAAGGCAAGGAACAAGTCGCCATGTTTCGCAATCATTTGGAAATGGCGGCCCAAAATTGTAATGCGGCGGTAGTTGCAAGTAATTAAGGAGCCCATGATGTAGTGCTAGGTATGTACAACCTACATACAAAATTTCAGATGGAAAGGGCTAGGTAGGGAGGTGCTTGGACAGTGGGAAGTTGCGGGACTGGGACCATCGCAGAAGAAGGGAGCCCAAAAATTCGTAAATGAACTGTACCCCACTGTACAAGCTGTAACCTCTAGACAATCAGGTGTTCAGCTTCACTAGTTCATGCCACTTGACATTAGGTTTTGAAAATGATTCATCACTAATTTGCCAGAAGGGTGATGAATCCCTTCCAACACTTGTCAAACTTTGAACATACCACAACGACAGTAATAAGAGTGAAAACACATCATTGGAGAGAATAATGCAAGTTAAGAGAAAGGTAGAAGTGAGCTGAAACACTTTGTAAAAATCACTAAGTGAAGTACATCCAAAATTCACAATTCCTCCCGATTCTCAGTGGTCATGATAAGAGATTCTTTCAAAGCCTCAGTGGTCTTGCTAAGAGTTTCTTTCAAAGCCTCAGCCTCGACAGATGACAGCATATCCATGGCTGTAGAGATGGAGCGAACAGAGTTAGTTAGAAATACTTCCACAGAGATGACTCGACTCGCTGCCATGTCATGTTAATTATAAACCGGCCAACCAATGCATGTCTCAGATGAAACCACTCTACAACTATTTCTACATGAAAGCCACGCAAACAATCCCACAGAACAATCCCATGTAAGAAGACTACCAAAAGACACATGCACTTCCATCATTCAAACGAATGCGCATGTGAAACGCCACAAGCGGCACGCAAAAAAAAATCACAATGAAAAATCGACGGAACTCCCCAGACATACGGACGCCACAGTTCAGGGAAACAAAGAGTCAAAGCTTCCGAACAGCAACTTCCACAACCAAATGAAGACCAAACACTACACAGGCCATGTGCTCAAAGGACACCAAGAGTTGCTGCTTCAGCTGAACAGAGTATTGGAAAACTTGTTGATCGGAACTTGCAGATTCCTTTACCTGGGAAGAAAAGGAACCCTATCCATGTTGGAAACCTGCAAACTATAGAAAGTAGCATCGACTCCTCGTAAGTTCCCCCAAACTTTGAAGTATGGTCCCTGCACATGATTTTGCTTCCCTCGTTTTTGTTTACTGAATGGAAACAGTCAACCCGAGCTCAATTTAAGTTGTTCACAAGGCTGTGCACGACTTTATTGTGAATTCAGATCGAATACCAGGTATTTTATCTTAGCCATAGCCATCCAATCTATTGATATCTGGATATCCCCTGTTCTGGATAGAGATGCGCGCAGTTAGCATTCCTTTGTATTATTAGCAGACGTACTTAAATTCTATTAGAGGTAATGTCCACTGAGGTATTTTCATCAGGCAACATGAAAGACGATTGCTTCTTTCGAATAATTTTTGAGGCAGGGTTGAAGCTTTTGGATATTATCAGTGATGAATTCGAGGCAAAAAAAAGATTGCCGTCGGAATCGTATGCTGTCTTCTCTCAAGACGGTGAGATTGGGTGAAGCATACGGTTTTCTTCAGATGTGCACTTGTCTCTAGTCTCTAGTAATGCATTTGATCGCTACTTTTATTTATTTTTGGAGATAGATGTTTTTAACTATACTTCAGTTATAAGGGGTCATATTACAAACTTGGAATTGGTGGGGATTCAGGATAGATCTTTCATGCAGTGTAGCATTACTAACTTTCAAGTTTGGTATGACACTTATTTAATCATTCCTCTTGGCCACAACGGTAGCTGAATTCTTTCTGCAGGAAACGACGCTATCGAAGAAGATATGTTTGATCAAGGTGCTCTACATCCACAAGAGACATCTCTTGATTCTGACAGTTGATCCGGAGAAGAGTTTTTGGGCAGTGTAAATCAGCTAAGTCTTTGTGCTTTCAAGTAGGAGATGCCGTTAATTTCTATAGCACATGTTAAATGACCCAAATCCTAGTTAGTCATCAATTCTTTCAAAACAGGCAACTTGATTTTCAAGTGTCGAATTCCTTGGTATGATCCTTGGAGTGAAGCTCAGATTATGGTACACTTCTAGATTCTGATGAAGTCATGATGTGATATTAGTGTCGCAGATTGGGGTGGCACAAAGCACCTGCAATCTTCATCGTTGCAGTTGAAGAACTCTTACAACTCTTGCAAAGAAACCCTTGTTACTGGAACTACTAATCTCTTTCGGAGCAAATTCTTGTCGACCCAGAAATTGAAGGACGAACATTTGATAATTTGGCAGCACATTTCTCGTCAGACTTAATCGAGTAAAGTTGAAATGCTTATCATTTTTTGCAGTAGCTGTAGTAGATATGTGTCTTAAAGGTTAGTTGAAATAATAATGGACTCACCCATGTCATGTGCAGAATTTCAAGAGTCGGAGGTCGTTTGGGAACAGGATCCATGGTAAATTCTCTACGTTCATAACGGGGGCCACGATCTTTATTTCTCTGATCCTACCTTCAACACGGCAAAGGCCAAGGCCAAGGTTCCTCGGAAAATGAATTTCTCCAAATCCTTATAATAGAAATAGAGCATTTCCATGCAAAGCAAGAACCTCAGAAATTTAATATTTCTGATCCTTTCGTCAACCACCACCTTGACGACCGACCCGTGCCCCTCTATTGACAGGTGATTGATCTCCAGAGAGATCTCTAGTACCGAAAGTGATTTCACCACATCTCTCCCCAAAATCTTCCCAGTCAGATTACGGAGGTCTTCATGAAAATTGAAATCGCACAAGACATCCATACATGTTGCAAAAATCTGATTTCCAGAGAAATTGGCTCTTCAACCTGAACCGATTTCGACACAGCTCGAAACTGTTCTCCCCGAAATCAAATTCCTACAAATTACGCAAACGTGAAGTGAATAGCATATATCCTCCTCTCCCCTTCTTCAATCATCCTCGCCTCTGCGCAAAATTTTGTTCATTTTGCTCAGAAACCCTCCGGTGGAAGCGCCATGATTCACCGATTGCGCCTTGGACAAGCGTCTGGAAAGATCCAAGGTCCAGCTCCAATTTCCCTGCTCGTCGGTGGTCTCCACCACCTTGACGACCGAATACTCGATGATGTGATCGGACTGGAGAACCCACACCTTGTCGTCAGGCCCCACGATCATGTATTGCCGGTACGTGGAGTGCATGTCGTATCTGGTTTGTACAACTCCCGTGGTCGCAGTCTCTTCAGGTTGTTGAATGTGTTTCCATGGCCCTCCCGCACCTCCACGTCCACCTTCAAGCAGTTGGTAATCGTGGTTTCGATCCACATGATGAGGTGACCGCGTGTTTAGGCCGACCTGTTGCACAGAACACTGAGGGTTAGGCATTTTACGAAAGTCAGACAGATAGCCTGGGAGAGCTGGGAGGCTTAGCTTAAGGACACATAACACATATAATGCTAAGTTGTACTGTCAAGTGAGGAAAATCCGAGAGTGCGCTTTTAGAGGGTTCACATGCAACAAAGTGAGATGGGGTACAACCCTCTCCCTCTAAACCAAAACACTTAATTATGTTCACTGGTCAAACTAGCATTATGTTATCTCCCAGAAAGCCTTGCCGATTATACCAATTATCGGGCCTCTGAATGATCAAAAAGGATTCTATAACGACCTAACCATGGTCCATGGTCCATGGTGATCCAATTATCGGGTCTCTGAATGATCAAAAAGGGGAGACCTCAGTGTTCGCAATTGCGTTCTAAACGCTATCGGTAGTAATAGTACTGTGAGGCCGCACCAGAAACAATTAAGCAGTCATGGCATTTGACCATATATAACTAAATAGTCAGATGACACGGAATGAACTTTGATCTACGGTCATATTCATACTAACCTTCAGAGTGCCAAAGTTATCACATTCAAGTGCCGGAAGCTCCAAAACTAGAACCGGTATAAATCTGAGGCTCCAGACATTACAAACAGGTGACAATTTCTTGAAATTTCAATTCCCTGTTAATTTATGCAAGCCGTTCAAAAACTGAGGGATACAGTCGGATCACCATGGACCATCTGTTCAGGCACAGCATACTTTACAAAAGTACTCATGCATCATACCCGAGGTAAAATCCAATCGTCAAAAGAGCTACAACGACACAAGCATGCAATATTCCGGATCGCGGACCGCACCATTCAAACTCGCTCGCTCTGATCGATGCGAGTGCCAACACCAGAAGGAAGTATATACTGTATGACCACCAATTGAAAGTGCCTCCACGAACATGAATGAAAATATCGTTCAATGTGTGCCAATTTAAAAACATGCCTCCCCCAAACCGTAATAGGAATAAGTGCATTTCGAAGTAGCTCCGTGAGATGCACGTGATATATTGATATATTGATATCCCGATTGATATGTGGTCACGACTGCGAATCCCATTCAAGATTGGCTTTCACGATTAGCTAGCAAGGACTGTTTTTGTCACTTTAGTGTGTACTGAGAAGAGGAATTAAATGCAGCAAAAACTAATGGGACTTGCGCTCTTGTAGGAGTCCTCCAAGAATTGAATGGTGAAATCCATGTGGACCGAACGCCACATCAATAAGTAGAAGTAATTAACGGATGCAATCACAAGGCGCAGGAGAGTCCTGCGAGTCAGTCTGTGCCGCTGACTCGCTGCACAGGGCAGACGTACAGCTCACTAAGTTAGTACTTAGTACCGAATTACAAACTTGCAGGTTACCGTTATCTCCGTCCCCTTGATTAAGCGATGTCAGACGATTCCCGCTCAATAATTGGGCCCGAAGGGAATTTTCTACCACCAACGCCGTAAGAGCATCCTCACAATCATAGGTTGGTGTCAGGGCTTGGTTAATCTGTTACTTCACACTGCAGCCAATTGCCGTATGTGCTACAAAAAAATTTAAAAAATAAGAAGCGGTAAACATCCTAAATGAATTGCAAAATAAAATATCAGGAAAAAAAGAAAATGAAATGAACTCTTATAACTGAAAACAGAAATGAGATGAAATTTCACAAATCAAAATCCATCAGTGGAGTTTCAGAAATGCAGTTAAAATTCATAAATGAATAATGAAATGAAATGAAAATGAGAAGAAATTGAAAAATGAAATCATTTGGGCCAAAGTTTATCAAGTGGACAGTGCCCAATAACTAACTCGACCGTATTCCCTCCATGCGTAAAAAAGTCACGCTACTACTGTAGAGGCTGCAAATTGTAGCACATTGCCACAAAGTGTAGCATTGGCCCTCTTTTCGAAGCACTGTACTCAAACTACCTCACATTCATTGTTGATGGAGCTTTTGTCCATGCAAATCCTCCTCTCCTGTCCAGAGCCAATAAACGGGGAGCTCTGAAGCTACAATGGATTGGAATTGCGCGCTGTTGCTCAGCTCTGAGTATTCGCCAAATGAATGATCCTCGGATTAATTTAAAAAATCGAATTAAATCATAACTTAAGATTGTAAAAGCATAGAACAGCGGCTACTCATGTAAGGGCCTCCTCGGGACCAATATTTGGGAGTATTCCTAAAGAGTTGCTGGAATCACCGAATTACCCATTCCGATGCTTCGACGATTGGCCAAGTCCACGCCTCGATCGGAAGGACTTGCTAGAAAGCGCCCCGCTAAGATTCCGAGAACTCTGCGTTTCTTCCAGAGGCTGAATGATATTTCGCGCACTACTTGGTGCCACGAGGGACAGTCGAGACGCCACGTAGGCCATGAGCTCCTCCCGGTTGGCGAAAGTAAAGTCCAGGTGAGCGAACTCGAACTCCGAATAGGACGCTTGGCAGCCCGCAGATTTCAAAGCATCGAAATGTTTCCGGACCATGCTCGGGGGAATGAGCTTGTCCCTGCGCCCGCCCACTACATCCACAGGAATATCGATTACGCCATAATTTGCCCCTATGTCCAGCGGAGAGGGAGTGCCATAAGCCCGGAGGTTCAACTCCTCGCTCCCAAAATCGTACATGATGAAGCGCTTGGCTCGCGCCATCTGGGCCAGATGGACAGCTACACGAACCGCCACCCCTGGCATGTTGTTCATGTTGTAGTGTGATACCCCGATGGCTCCTACCCAATTGGAGCTGTCTCCACCTATAAGATAGCTCAAGAGCGCTTGCACTAGGCCTCCCAACGCCGGATAATTCTGAAAATCTCGAGATAACTTGTTGAATAGAGCCCGGAAAAACCTCGTGGGTATGTAAATACCAGGCATGAAAATACTGAGAAAGGAAGCTGAAAACGGGACCACATACTTGCACACTTGCACCGAGAAGGGAGCATCTTCGTGAAATCCAGCCGGAGAAAGTAGTATCAACCTCGAAAGGTAGTGAGGCCTTTTTGCCAGGCGCTGTGTCACCACGTAAATCAAAATCGCAGCACCGCCCAAGCTATGTGCTACCCCGCACAGTGTGTAAGGAAGCCTTTCAGAGGAGTTATATTCCACCACCGGCTTAGAATTCTCACCACGATCCTCCAACTCTGACTGTGATGGACCTGGTAACTCCAGCATTTTGAGTTCATGTATCTTGGTCATCATAGCTGGAATGTCTTGTGTGCCATGCTCGTTTACTGAGAAATTCCAGTACCTGCGCAAATCTATCGCAACCCTTAGAAACAACACACTACTAACAACACAAGGGAAATTATTTTACTCGAGCGTCCCCATACACTCAAAACTGAGAGAGTGTACAAACTCATGACACGAAATGTCTGAGGACTCAGCCATCGATAACCTAGCACAGAGTTCTTCGCCAATGCAATGAACTTAGACAAGATCCAGCAGGGTGAACAAAACCTTACCTCTGAGATGAGATGTGCTTGTCCACGTGTTCTCTTGATGCCAAGCCCCTTAGATTTCCCAGGAATACATCATAACCTACAAATAGATGACAGACCAGCTTGACAATGTCAGCTTTAAGGATACGAGCATGGCATGGGAAGAACGCTAAGTTGACCTGCACAAATACACTTACATAGTATCCTCCCTCCAGAAAACAACTGCAACCTTTACCACAATGGCTATTCGAATTCTAAAGCAAATTAGCGTTCCAAGTAATTTTGTATTAGGGTTATCAACAACCAGAGTCTCAAGGTAATCTAAGACAAATCTCCAGCAAATGACCCACAAAAGTAAACAACTTGAACTATTACCTTGATCGAAAGCAGCGAAGGCTTGAGACCCAACGACTCCGTTAGAGACCCAGCTGTATCAAGACAGGATATGGTGAGCATGACGAGGACAATATTTCAGGCTCTCATCAGTCATTCGTAGAAAATCTTCGAAGGCTAAATAAATAGAATTTCTCGACAGATTTTTTTGACATACAATCAGAAACGGATCATCAATCCTATCTAATATGCACAAAGCATAACATTCCAAATAATCACGTCAAGAGAGGACATTTATCAGTAGAAAACAATGCGATATGACGATAGTAACAGGATGCAGCTCACCTAATTGAAGAGTCGAGAACTCCGTGCTGTAAAAAGACGACCTTGCGTGATTCCCGCCTACAAGAAACAAAAACATATCATGAGAGACCTATCGTAGCATGTTCATCGCTTCTCCTAAGAACTCATGATACAAGTCAGATACTGTGTTGCAAGTCGGTAAAAAACTAGATTTGGACCAAGGTGCAAAGTTCATTATACATTGATTACATCTGCTGAAACCAAAATTAAAATCAGTCTAATGTGAGTGATACAGTTGATGACAGCGACTTTCCAAGATAGATACATAGATAGATATATAACATCAAGATACTCCAGATAAAACTGAACACCTAACCCAATCTATCTTCGATAAAATAGATCTACCTCGGTATCCTTTCAAGCAGGAGGACATGCCCGTCTGTTGTCGTCACACGATACGCTTCAAAAGGATATCTGCAAGGATGCCAAACAAAATCCCATTTGATTATAACAAAGAAAAGTGACATACGACCTCCAACAATATGTACTGAAAAACGTACTGTGAAGAAAAAGGTAATGTCCTAGTAATAGAGATAAGCTGCACCAAAAAAATAATAATAACCAGGAAGTAGGAACAAACCCCAAACTTGTGATGATATCCTGACATGTGCGATTATCTGTATTCAGAGGTTGCTGAGGAACCTGCTTCTGCTTTTGAGGAACAGGATCCGAGTCACCTAGAGTGGCCATGTCTGCGATGTCTGTGTCATCATTGTAACTTGTATCACGAAAAAAGGCCCAGTGGATAAATTCTCTAAGTGTTTTGAATGGTGACAGAATATGATGTACTATATAACGCACTACCTCAAACACCCGCTCTATCATAAGCTCCATCACAAGTTGCAAGTCCTGCGACAAGAGAATGTATGCAAAATGAGTGAGAAAAATACTAAAACCCAAAAGCAAAAACAATATAACCTCTCAAAGCTCAAAGAAAGCCCAACAACGATACAGCACTTAAAACGCATTTACTAACGCGGAATTCGATAGTGACTTCGAGACCGTACCTCTATGATACCACGTCTGCGATCGGCTACAGACTTTGGCACTGCAAATTCTCTGCTTCCACTTAAATCAGAGCTGCCACTTAGGCGACTGGCCAAGTTCCTGAACCTTCCCGAACGTGACCGGTGGTTTTCTGGAATATCCTGGAGTCGCCTCGATCCTTGATTCCCTGGCCTCCTGCTAATTAAACCACACAATATATACATACGTCATAACTAGTAGCGAAGCCATGAACAAATAGAAATTGTGGATAGAAATCTGCAAGGACCCTAGCCCTCTCCGCAGAAAATGTTAAGCTCAATTAGACAAGAAACCATATCTTAATGAACAAAAAAAATAGACACAAACAATTCGCAAACCATCTAAGCACTGCCATGCAATTACACCCTGCCAGTCAGCACCGGATAGCTGATCGGGAACACAACTCAAGTTAATTCGATTAATTCAATTAGCACGCCCCAAAGAAATAACACTAACTCACACTTATTTCGGAATTCTGCAAATTGAGAGGCACACTAATATGGTAGTTCACAAAAATGGAAGTTTACAGTATTATAGTTCTAGAGTAATCAATATAAAGTGGTGTAAACTATTTTCACTCTATCACAAATAATCTGGTGTAATTTAATCCAACTTTTGTCACACTTTCACCTATGTCCATCCAACGTTCATCAAATTCATTCAAATTCTCACATTAATTAGATCACACTCATCCATATTCATTCAATTAGTGTGAACGGGTCTCACATTCTTCAACCTCTCGCACTAATTGAATTAAGCTTATCGTGCTGCCAACTCAATCAAGTAAAACTGCAAAACTGCAAAACTCCAAAGAAACATGTAAAAAATAGCAAAGCAACAGATATAACATACCAAAGGCGGAACACATGTACAAGAAGGCGTAGCGGCCACAGAATACATAGAAGTAGCCGCTGTAACAGCGTCTTACTTCGCCGGTGGCGTCTTCCAGAGCCCCGTCCAGAACTACCAGCTCGTGCCAAGTGGGAAGATTCTGAGGAGGGTGAAGGTAAAGCCATGCCGTCACTTTCTTCAGTACCAGATCCAGATTCAGATTCAGATTCACTATCTGATTCACTGTCGGTGTCATACTCGGCTAAGAATGTGTTGAATGAAGACGCTCCCCTGCAAAGCACATTCTATTCTTCAATATCGGTGAAAATCACAAATAAATGCCATGCAGCAGCTCATGATTTGCAAAGAGGAATTAGGGCTTCAGAAAACTTACTCTTCCATCCAATGTGGCATTCGAGGGGCACGAAATGTAGAATTCGACGCGATTCCATGCGATGCCGGCCCTTTCCCAGGCAAGAAAGTAAGTACCAAAGCTGAAAATCCATTGATCACCCTAACGGCGTTCTGAAACGACTCTTGTGTGAATGTCTTTATTGATCTGCAATATCAAGAGCACCAAGGTCAACTCCTGCTACACATACTCTTCTGCGATCAACATCAATTGGAACCTTCAAACGTCCTCTCGTCAACATGTTAGAAGAAGAAGAAACCCACAACCCAGTGCTCAATTCCAACAATCAAAAAATAAGTAGAAAAATAAATCTAACATCTTCATATATAACTGGGAATTTATTCTATATTATGTGTATTTTAAAATCAGCCCTTGTTGGCGAACTGCTGAAGAACAGAACATTTTACGACGGAACTGAACAGAACTTTGGCCGCTATGCTGTAAGAGCTTGCAGAATACGGTAATTATAGTTGTCAACCTCATAGCCACACACAGGGTCCCTCGGTAACGTTCCAAATTCCATATCACTTGCCCGCACAACATGCATTTCATTCACAGGTTTCCGCTCATAATAAAAGAGGCCGCGCGTCATTGCTCCTTCTGGACAGCATGACCTCGACTGTGATGACCAAATTAACCCTTAAACTACCCAATGAGCCCTTCCTGGGCATTTCATCTCATAATACTAGAATTCTGTAGTATGCCATGACTAATCTAACCAAACTTCAGCCCAATCTAACTAAGACCACATCCAACATCTCCGATTCATCTACTGCAGATGACTTCAAAAAAATCAATAATGTAGTGAGATATGAGCATTTACTAAATGGACTCTTTCGATGAGTCAACAGGTACAAAAATCCATGAGTTTTTGTCCACTCAAATTTTTCAAACTGCGAAATGTGTCAAATGCGTATTTTAGGCTGGCATTGTAATCAAATTCAGGAAAAACAAAATCTTGATAGAAAAAATATTCATAGAATAACCCAATTTCGAGAGATGGCAAAAATTGATGACTTTGAAAATGCAGATGGATGCTTCAAATCTACCAACGTTTTGACGCCTATTATATTGTACGAAAAGAAAATTTCTCAAAACTCTCAAATTAAGGGGTTGAAAAATGACACCTAAACTTGAGAAAATCCCGTGCCATATAGGCTGCCCCTCGTCAATCCATCGATCCTACACGTCAGTTATTGAAAAACAGAGTAATCCGTCACAATTATTCTATTGCAATTTCCACTGCCTCACACAGCATTTAACCCTGAAAGACCTATCACAAAGGTACTTTGCCAGAAATGATCCGATTTTTGGAACACTAGGTGCATTCTTCATATCTACAATAATCTGGAAAGTCATCCATCGGCCACTTTATGACTGTAGCGTCCTCACAGGGTTAAATTATTACTGATTAAAGTTTTGAAAAGCTATTCTCTTTAAGCTGTAAGTACACACAGAAAGATCGACCAACACTAAGCGAATAGTTCGAACCGCTGCTGAATTAGAAAATCGAAGAAAGCGAACATTCTATTGACCTGTGACGGAGTCCTACACACATAGCCGCCTTCCATGCATAATCCCTCCCAATGCCACAAAGCAATCAAGAAACGCCAATTAGCAAGAGAAAATAATCAATCACAGCACTCACTCTTTCGCGTTTCCTAAGACGTTGTCCACGAGACTCTGCATCACTTCCTTCAATCCACCATAACCGCATTCAAGAACCGAGCTCCGAAACCCCTGCCTCCGCTCACTCCTCGAAAGGACACCGCACACGCTAAGCTTACCAAGACAGGCCAATTTGGGAATCCTCCGCAATCCACGTTGCACAGTCGCTGCAGAACAGGAACAGGAAAGAGTTCAGATAGAAAGGGAGCCAGCTATGGACCAGGAAGAACTGAACTGAAGGGCAGAGGAGCGCAACTGGAAACGTGAAGCAGCCACTCAGCAGCAGCGGGAAAGGCCGGTATCAGGGCTCCACGTGGAGGTGGACGCCTGCCGCAGACGGGCGACAGCGTCGGGGAGGGAGGAGGTGCCTTCCCACATGGAGAACGTGGGTTGGTTGCTGCAGTTGTACGAGCGGCACTCCGAATGACACTGCCACCGACATTGGAGTGGGCCACCTTCCAGTAGAACAGCAGCTGGCCTGCTCATGCTGTTACTGAAGCGTCCTTTCTCCTTCCATCCCTGATCACACACACCCCATTCTGGCAATGTAGGCCGCTCTCTTTCCGTGCAGGAGATGGCGACCCATTTCCAACCACTTAAGGAATTGAACTTATCTATTGGGTGGGTGCACAGTTTTTTTTGTTTTTTTGTTTTCCATTTTGTAGATACGGATGAAAGGTGATATTTTGTTAGGGGTGCATCGGCAAAGTACCCCCATTGCGTCAGGACTGTTTCAATACTGACGCAATCACAGTGGTCCGCAGTGCTGTTGTTGCAGTGTTGAAGTAATACTAAAACAGTAATGAAAACTTTGCTGAAGTTGCAACATTGCAACAATTGGAATATTTTCAGTATTGATTAAGCACATAGCATGGCAACAATACTGCCACAATATTAACAATTGATATATGTATTACATTACTATTGTTATCATTAAACTGAAAGTAATACATTTGTATTGAAATAGTATTGCAACAGCATTGCAAGATTGCTAATTACAGTGAGAAGTCAGTTGGCATTTGTCAAAGTCTTCCAATTTATTTTGTCATTTATGACATCAAAAAAATTTTGGTTAAATTTGTAAAATTTTTTTGCTATGTTTTCATCGAAAATACTCTAGAATTGCCCTTTCTAATATAAGCACCAGAATTTATAATTTTTTTCCCTGTTCACATGTAACCATAGGATCTTGTAGTATGTTGATTTGAAAAAATGTAAGAGAAATTTTCACTATATGGATTGCAAGATATTAGCATTTGAAGTAACAAAACCCCTTTGGGGGGCCCTACAGAAAAACGAGTAGTTGCACTTTACAAGGTCACATTTGTATGGAAAAAAAAATCCAAAATGGTAGTGCTTCTTTGAAATCATTCTACAAAACAAGTTTGCTACATGCTTGAATATTTTTAGGTCATTTTGAATTGTACAACATTTAGGAAGAAAATAATAAATAATAAGAAGTACAGAATGATTCAAAATACTAAATTGTTGACAATTTAGTTACGAAATTGAAAAATGCCGACCCCAATGATTGTAATGTTATAGTAGTCAATCTTCATCTTACGATTTCAATTTTTTCAAAAAAATATTCAATATTCAGTAAAATAAAGGTCTTCAAAATTTATTTCAGAGCAAGGACTTCATAATTGTCCACCCATTGAAACTCCTCATAGCTTTCATCTCATTAATCAAAATGGAATAATTTAAAGCTTTCCATGCCTACATAACTAAAGAAAATCAATTTCAAAATTTTGTTTCCAAAAAAAGTGATTTTTTCAGACCTACCCGGACTACCCATTTCTAAAAAAAAATAACATAATAGGCCATAACTTTTGACTTGTATTTCCAAATGTCATAAAATGTAGTGCATATGAAAGATATTAAAATTGCAAATCAAAATATGCTCATCTCTAGTCAAATGTTCTTGCTTAAAATTTTTGTGCTAGCTAAAGATGCATGCTGGTCCTTTTAGGATCAATACAAGTACCAAATTTTTTTTTTAAAAATGTTTGGACATGTGCAACCGTAGGATCTTGTATTATGTTGGTTTGAAAAGATGCGAATTTTTTTTTAGATATTTCCATCAAGTACATTGCAAAATATTAGCACTTGAAGTGATTAAAAAAATTTAGAAATATAAAAAATTAGGCAGCTGCATTTACAAGGTCAGATCAATATAAAAAAATGTCTAAAATGGTTGCATGATTGAAAATTTTCAAATTATTTGGAATTATTCAACATATACAAAGAAAATTGTAAACCATTTATATATGGAATTCAAAAATGACAATCCCAATAGTTGCAATGTTGTAATAAACAATCTACATCCTATGATTGTATTTTATTTTTTAAATATTCAAAATTTAATTAAATCAAGGACTTCAAAGTTCATTTCAAGGGTGAGATTTTAGAATTATCACAAACTACCTAGAACTGAAACTCCTCATAACTTCATCTCATTAATCAAAATGGAATGATTCAAAGCTTTTCACATTTCCAAAACTATCCATCAATCAAGAGAACCAGTTTCAAATTTTTATTTTTTGGAAAACTGGTTTTTACAAAAAAAAATTATTGTTGCTTGGATTCCTATTGAATATTGAAAATTACATATCATACAATAACTTTTCAACCATATAGTCTAAGGTTATAAAAAATGGTGGGTCTTAAAGCTACTCTTTGGGCACATATTGTGTGAAAATTTCAAAAAATAAAAATAAAAACTCCATTCCTTTTTATCTATCTAGAATCATTATATTGCCCCCAAATGCAATTTGATCCTTCAAGGGCTAACTTGAAGTATACCCTAACTATCAAAGGCCTTATTTGAGCTTCTTGGAATATACTGTACTTTGTATGGAAAATCAATATGTTGATAAGTTTGATCAAATTTGGATGAATTGCAATTGTAATAATTCACAATAGACATGTTAGAAGACAAATAGGAAAAAAAACATCAACACCACTACACTAAATAGTATTTTTAGTGTTAGCAACACTATTTACGAGCCATGACACTAAATATTATTAACCCTATTAAAGTAACATTAAATCTAATTTCTAACATTGAATGTACTCTATGGTAAATTTGAAATCTGAAAAGGGTTACATTTAGTGTTAGAACACATTAAAGGGAGCTACCGCCACCAAAAGTAGAAAAGGCCAGGGAAGGTGATGACAAAAGATGGAGGCAGTGCAGTCAAGTTGAGCACTACACTAATTCCTCCAAAGTTGAGATTTAGTGTTTTGTGGAGTAGGGTGGTAATTACACTAAATGTAATCCAACACTAAATATACTATTTAGTGTAGTGGATTCAGAGATTATAGTGTTTGATCTTGAGAGTGTAATAAGTATGAAAGTTTTTTGAAGTCTTCAAGCCATGTTTTCACATTTCAAATCTATTTCATAGTCCCACTAAGAAATGAAGAGCAGACGTATTGACATTCATTACTTCAATGAATTTAAGGATTCTCAAAATCTACTTTAGAATTTTATAAATTGAATTTTTAATGTGATGTTTCCTCCAATATTTAATGTAATTAACGCACATTTCTAGTAGCCATCAATTCTAAAAAATAAAAATTTGCAATGGCCCCCTTTGCACAAAATTTTGAATAGAATAAATATAACCATTTACTTACAAAATCAAATAGAACTATAATTCTATCTTTTAAAATTTATAGACATTTATAAAAAAATGATTGTCACTCTCAAAATTTGGAACAAAAATACCACTCTTTTCCATGAAAGAGTGTTGTTGCTCGTGCAAACATTGGAGTCTTCTCACACCTTAAACTTTGACTTGGACATAATGCCACTGATCGATATATTTGTAGTATCTACAATGAATGTGAGACAAATTGAATATTTCATCAACTAATCATCTAAATGTAAACATATGAGATAGAACTAAGATGCCGTACATTTTTAAAATAAACATTCATGAGTTTTTAGTTTAATAAAAAAATGTACCTCACCACCCATCAAGAGTTTTTGATTCATATATGCATCCAAACATATCCTTATATTACTAATAATATCTGATTGCAAAATTTGAAAGATAACTTGTTGCGTCTTTGATGGAGTGTCCCCAACATTAGAACTTGATGTCAAGTTCATTTCTTCAATATAAAGATGTAGGAATCTCATATTCAGATTCACTTGGAAGCCAGCTAAAATGTGATTTCCTGTCTCCAAAGTCTATAATTATAGAACACAATTAGCTATGAAGTAGAATGACTATGACTACACAAACGACACTGTACAAATTACGACATTCCTCCATTCAAGAAACTTGTAACAACAATAGAATCAATAGTGCTCTAATAAGAATTTGTTTTATCATACCTTTTCCAAAGTTGCATTTTTTTCTATTGCAAGAAGAGTATCCATCATTATTTGGTGTATTTTCTCGCAATGCTTCTAGTCTTTGATTATGCTTCACAATATGATCAAGAAAGCTTTTTTTGTTGCTTATCCGATATCCAGTTTTCATGAGGGCCATGTGCAAATGTTCATACATGTTTGAACTGTACTCTATTGGGACTCCTGATCGGCGTATTGAAGTTGAGTAGTGCTTCATATTATGCACTTTGACCAAATTGAAGCTTGACTTTTGCCACCTTGTTAAATGAATTCTAAATGAATCAACAATCCTGAAATAAGCATGCCACATGTCAAAAAATTATATGGTAAAAAAATATATGCGTTCATAATTGTCAACATCTCTACATCTCAAATTTGAAACTGAATTGAAACCTCATTGAAACAATAGAAAAACAATACCTAGTGCTGTGCAATCTTATTTCAATGCCATATTGAAACAGCGATTGTTGAAACAATTGAAAAACAATGCTCACCCAATACCTTCTTGTATCAATCAAAAAGCAATTGTTTATTGTTGCTGAATTGATACAATGACCATTGAAACAATTAAAAAACAATACTAAATCAATACCTTCTTGTATCAATTAGAAAATAATTGCTAATTGTTGTTGAATTGATGCAATGACCATTGAAACAATGAGAAACAATTCAAAAACAATATCTATTTGTTTTAATTAAAAAACAATTGTTAATTGTTGTTGAATTGAAATAAGTCCTTATTGTATAAATAGAAGAACAATGACTCATTTTTGCAACTTTGTATCAATTCTTTGACAATCTCTTAGACCACAATCCCTTCTTCCTCTCCATCCTTGACAAATCTCGCTTCCACACTCTTTGACTTACCTTGAATCAAGTCACACATATCTCAAAGAACATTTAACTAGACAAATAACAACACCTGAAAAAGAATGCAGAATAGGGTAAAACAAGTGGCTGCTATGATGAATTATTATACTCGCAAATGATCATAGATTGAAAGTTCCCATCGCTCCTTATTAGCCCTCAATTTGGTTACAAACAATTTCACATAGACATAAATTTTAGATCTAACCTCAACTTAAAGAGGTGAATAGCTATAAGGATGAATCAGTAAGCTACAGTGACAAACTTTCAAGGATGATCTCATCATCATCAATGTCATATGCACCCTTCTCAACAATATGGATTCTATTCATATTGTGTATGTTTTCTTTTATACTTTCTTCTTTTAGCTTCATCAGATGAATCTGTGATGTCATACATCCTTTTGATAAGGTCTTGAAATTCAATGCCAATTCCATCTGTGGAAAAAACTTGTATTAGTGAGAATTAAGCAAAATTGTATGAATGAGAAAACTTATATTAGTGAGAATTAAGTAAAAAAAGTGCAAATATGAACTAAATTAAATAATTAATGAGAACTAAGTGAAAACATACCACATGGAAAAAGAAACCAGCTTATTCAAGGGTAATTTGAACAGGTTCGTCAACTGCATAGCACCTTCCCAGTATGACACAAGATATTGCTCCATGCACCGCAATAGAACCATAAGGATCTACAACTCCTGTATCACTTGAAGTACGCCACTTATCTTCCAATTTAACTTCTTCCACTTTTCTTTTCCACTCTTCTTGTGTTGCTTCACCACTTTGTGGAGGGGTTTTGAAAGGCCTAACAGAGAAAACAAATGATTCTTCAAGTCCCGGGTCATGTTGCCTCGGCGTAAGACAATGTTGTCACAAACGACTGTTTTCAAACCTTTTTCTCCTTTCTTACGAATTGTTCATTCCCTCATGAACATTGATCTTGTCGCTTGATCATCAATTGGTACTTGAAATGATGCCAATAGACATTCAATTATGGTGTCTTCTGAAGGATAAATGCTAGAAAAGCTGTAATGACCAATCAGCAACTTGCAGGCTACATTAGTCATCATTTTCTGAAAAAATCTCACATAAATGAATGTAAGAATGAATGAGGCAAATAGATCAAGATTTTAAGAAAATTCAAGTCATCATTTTTGTAAAAAAAAAACACACATAAATGAATGAGGCAAATAGATCAAGGTTTAAAAAAAAATTCAATGACCAAATCCTCAAAGTGAAACTAACCTTCACGTATGGAATTTGGCAACATCTTGGCTTATCTTGGCCCTCTTGAAATTTTTGAACAACTTTTGTAAGAATTGGTATTTGTTCTTTTTGTTTAGTTGTGAACTTGATGAGGTAAGCATTTATGATCTTAAGAGTTGCATCATCAAGAACTTCATTACCCTCTGGAACAGCAACTGGCGGGATATTAGCATCTGGAACATTGGCAGGGATATCTTCAATGTTGCCAGGTGCATCAAGACTCGAACAGTTTACTTGCATTTGACGTCGTTGTGGTAGATGCATCGGAACTTCAGAATTTGACATGCCGTTCAATCCCGCGGTGAATTGCATCGATGTAGGAGGGACTAATCGCCCTACTCTCTTCCTATTCATTCCTTTCAAGAAAGCCGCTGTATAGTCCGACATTGGTGGAAGTGATACCTAATATCAACAATATGAAACCAATGAAACCAGTAACACATTACCATCCCTTAGAAACCAAAAATACACTACTGAGAAAAGATATATTGCAAGGAATATCATTCTTGTAAAGAATTCCATGCAAAGATACAAGAGTAAACTAATCACCTATATATCACTAGATGCCATACTTGAAATTTGATCACTAGCTCTCCAATGATGAAGATGCAATTCATTGATTAGATTAAGAAAAATGCTTCAATGAGCTCAGTAATAACAACAAAAAACAAAACTCTATTGAGACTCTGATTGGCATTGACTGCTTTATTCAACTACTACATTGATTCTGAATTTGTCAAACCAAAATGCGTGGAAGAGCTAGAGGAAAACAAACCTGTGAATTGTGGCAATTGTTTAGGCTCTTTAGAGAGTGATCAAAGCAGCTCCAAGCTTCGTTCCATCACCAAACATTCTACGAACCTCGTGTTGGAAGATCCATGGGAGGATCGACAACAAGCAATTGGAAAGATCTGTTGTTGGAAAGAATCCTTGAACATGGAAATTTGTGAGGAGTGTTTGGATACAAAATCATACAAAAAAGCAAAGAATCTCACAAAAGCAGAGAGTCTCAAAAAATTAGAAAAGCAGAGAGTCTCAAAAAATGTATAGTTACAAAGGTGTCATCTCTTTAATCCACAAAATGCAATAAAGTATGAAAGAGTGAGACTCTGAGATCGAACCTGGAGAGTTTGGAGGCAAGCGATATGAAAACTTGGAGGTAAGCAATTGAGCTTCGTAGCAGTGGCTATGGTGATCGCAAGAACTGAGAAGCGCCAACAATTGCACAAACTAAGAAGCATAAGACATTGTAAAAACTAAGATAGACATCTAATAATGATCAACTAAGACATCTAATTAAGCACGATCATTGCACGCAAGACATCACACTCAAGCCACGATCATCACAAGACGTCACAATCACACAAGCAGGACGGCTTATATGTACAATATCATCCAAATGATATCATCCATGTTCATTTGTCTTCTTCATCCAACACAAGGATTTGTTTACCTTCTGCTTCGTGACTTCTCATTTTTAACTTCTACTTCGAGATTCGTACTTGTACTTGTGTTTCGTGACTCTCACTTCTGCTTTGCGAAAGGTGTAACTTATTGATGGTGGTGGAGGAGCAAAGTTGCGGACAATGTTGTTGTCTTTGGTAGAGTTATATTATGTTTGAGTTTCATTGAGCCGCAGGGCTTTGGAATCATGTAACCATGGCAGTGACGTGCAATTGTTTCTTCTGGAGATCGTCACCACCTTCATTTTGATGTTTGTCGTGGCTGCTATTGCTAACGATATACGCGCAATAAGACTCTCTTGTTTCCTTTCTTGTTTAATTGTCTATAGTTAATTGTATGTCTTTAATTGGAATGAAAAATTACACGTTTTTCCTTTTGTAGTAAGGTTTTCTTGTTGCAATGACTTGACTGGTCTTTGGTCTAATACTAAGTACTACTTCTTTGCAGTTTCACATTCTGCTCTAATACTACTTCTTTGCAGTTTCACATTCTGCTCTAATCTCATCACATTCTTGAGCTCAGCTTGAATTAGGGCATTGAGTAAATCAAAATGTCAAGTTGCTTCCTTAGGATCTACGGTCTTGAAGAATTGAAGCAAGTCGTATTGAAGAAAGATATGTTGGCCAAAATAGAGTATCTGTAAAGGAAGAAAGATTATAATCAAGTTGAAGGGGCTATCTTATTTTACTGGTAATTTTTGTTGCATCATTTTAGTTAGTTATTCACATTATGAAGTTGTGCCTTATACTTTTTTCTAAATCTTGCTAAATCATGTACTAAATCAAAATCTAATTTAGATCTTGCATTTGTGTTGCAGGTGGACTTGTATGCTAAAACAATATATGTAATACGATGGCTCCAAAGACAAAATTGTTTTGTGAAAAGTGCAAGGCTACAAATTTTGCTAATATTGGTGCTCTTAAAAGTCATCAAAATAATGGCAAATGCAAGTTCTTGAATTTCAAAAGACCAAGAGTGGTTCTTAATGATATTGAACTTGAAAGAGAAGCTAAAACTATAATTGGAAATGTAAAATGTGTAGAGGAGAATGGAGGCCCTAGCTCATGCAACCTAGATGTTGAGATTGATTTAGAATATGAAAGATTGGAGAAGAATCCTCATACACAACAATTTGATTCATCACTACATCTACTCCATTTCATTAGACACTGCAGAAATCAAATGGGTTTGTCCAGATCGGACATTGATCTCTTCCTCAAAACATTGTTCAATCCTTCATTTGAATTGAACACAATTGCTTTCAAGACTATTTTGGAGCTTGAACAATATGAAGAGTCCAATGCAAAAGAAGATGAGGTAAACAATTTTGACTTTTGAATTCATGTTAAACTTCAAAGGTTATAACTTATATTGTTGTAATATGTTGTTATAACTTATGTTTGTTTGGTGGCAGGCATGGATAAAAAGTGTAATACCTCCAAAGGACAGAGACGTGGATGAAATAATTCTTTACTCAAAGAATCCACTTAATGCTCTATCTGAGCTATTTTCAACGCCTTCAAATGTAGATGAATTTAAACTTTGGCCAAATTATACTGGATCATATACCACCTCTAATACAGGCAAATGGTGGATAGCCATGCAAGACTATGTCAACTCACCAGGAAGTGTGATAGTTGGTTTGATATTCTATAGTGATCAAACCACCTTGTCAAATGATCGAAAAGTATCTGGTTGGCCTTTAATAATGTTGTTGGCTAATATTGCTTGTGAAAATCGAGGAGAAGCTAAGGGACATGTTTTATTGACTATACTTCCTATAATCAAGTTTCTTCTAGGTAGGTAAAATTTATACTGGTAATTTTAATTTATAATTTCATTTGAAATGGTTTTGTATTACAATTTCAACAACTAACAAATTTCTTTGCATGTTGTAGGAAAAAGTGCAAAATTCCAACATAATCGCATTCTAAAAGTTTTCCAAGAATGTCTTGCTATCATTCTTGATCCACTCAAACCCATCAGCTATACGTAAGAAATTCTATACTTCATTACTAATTATAATCCATATTTGAATTTGACATAAACTTGCATTTCTATGTGTTCTTTTAGCACTCCAAGAATTTACTATTTTTTTAGTAATTTTAACTTTGTGTTTGAATTTGACAGAGGCTTGCGGTTGTTGGATCCTTTTGGCATACCTAGGTGGGTCTAGCCGCTTTTATATTCCTTCATTTGCGATCATCCTGAATCTTGCAAAGTTACATGCACGTATGACACAAACATGTGCCAATACCCATGTAGCAAACGCTTGTGCAAAAACGAGAATTTATCATCAACTACCACCAATCATGAAGTTCGAACAAAAGAAAAAATGAAAGAGGTATTCAATAGCATGAAGATGTCCCTTGATAATCAATTGACTACTAAAGAAGCTGATGACATCTCAAGAAAGTGGTCTGTACATCCAATTCCTGTAAATTGATACTTTGTGTGCAATACTTGACCATTTTTTATAGTTCATATTGTCCTTGTAATCTCTTTATTTATTTATTTATTATAGTCTTATATGTTAGTTGTATGCTTCTTATGAAGAAAGACTTTCAATTGGATCAATTATATAAATAATCATTATACTTGATCTACTTTCATTAAACTAACTTCTTTTATGTTTTACATGAAATTAATTTGCAGTGTGCATTGTGGGGGTTCAATGGAGGCAATACAAAGCTTGGAAATCCATACAATGCAATTCATATTGATATCTTACATCAATCTAACATTGGAATTTTCAAGACATTAATTTCTTGTTTAAGAGAAATGGCAAATGGGGGGTTCGCTTTGAATTAGAAAGTATTCATTGAGATGGATAGACGCCTATTGGAACTAAAGAAAGTAGCTCGATTTTCAGCATTTAGAATCCCTGGGAATGACAAAGGAGGGTATTTTACATCAAATGCCAACTTTGCTGCGTTTGAACATCGGGCAGCTATGCAAATATATGTTATTTTCTTTTCATACCTTTTAATTTTGTTCTACCTTTTGGCATTTTTGTTATTTAAAGTGTTTTTGTTGTCATGTTACATTAATAGTTAATTCACACTACAACGAAAGCAGTGTTTTATGATTGCAAAATATGACTACAGTGAGTCGTAAAATCAAAAAATATGACTCATGCAGAAATCACTGTAGATGACTCGGGATATGATTGACTCCAGTCGTTTGGAAGCAGTCGCTTCAAACATCAGTCATATTAGCAGTCATATAAGTTGAAGGGTATAAATACCCATATTTAGTCATAGTATGCCAACATGGCGTATACTTTGACTCTCTTAGGGGATTCTTGACTTTTTGTTGAGTTGCCTAGGCAACGAAAAAAATCCTAGGAATATGACTACGGCGAGTCATATTTTTTTATGACATGGAATATGACTGCAGTGAGTTATATTTTTTGATAACATGGAATATGATTGCGGTGAGTCATATTTTTTGATGATATGGAATATGACTACAATAAGTCATATTTTTTGATGACATGGAATATGACTGCAGTGAGTCATATTTTGCAATGATGTGGAATATAACTGTAGTGAGTCATATTTTGCAGTAATACAAAATATGACTTTTCCCAGTCATATTTTTGAATGATGTGTAAAACAATTATTTTCAATCATATTTTTTGATGATTTGTAAAATGACTATGTGTAGTCATACATCAACATAATTTAGTATTTAAGTAAAAGAATCCATTTAATTAAAAATGAATACATATGATTTCTTAAATTGGCAAAAATTAATCACATTAGAAAGTCAAATACAGAAAAAAAATGTGATTTTTTCAATAACATTCATTAGTTATTAACACAAAATATATCACAATGACTCTTTATATATGTATATTTCTACATACTTGTAGAACCTATATTCCAACAAAAATGTAAAGATGTTACCTCTTTTGTATTGCAAGTAGCCTTCAATAACTTCATTTCAATCTCCAATGCCTACATGTATAAACAAAAGGGTTAGTTTTCAATAAATGAACAATATAATTCAAACTTTAAAGATTGAAAGCACTACAAAATATGTAAACATGTTTAAGATAAAAAAAGTTATAATCATTATATATTCAAAAATTATAAATAACAAAAAAAAATAGAGAGACTAAGAAGCAAAAAGTAGCAAAAAAGAAGAAGCAAAAACTAAGTGACATTATGACTGCAAAATATGACTAGGAGGCAAGAAAAAGAAAAACCTTAGATAGAAGAAGAAACAAAAGTTAAAAAGCAAGAAGAAGAAGTAAAACCTAAGATGGAAGAAGAAGTAAAACCTAAGATGGAAGAAGAAGCAAAACCTAAGATGGAAGAAGAAGCAAAAGTTAGAAGGCAAGAAGAAGCAAAATTGAAGAAGGAAAAAGGAACAAAACTTAAGAAGGAAGAAAAAGAGAAATCTAAGAAGAAGAAGAAGAAGCAAAACTTAAGAAGCAAGAAAAAGAAAAACTTAAGAAGGAAAAAGAAATAAAAGTTGAAAGGCAAGAAGAAGCAAAACCTAAGAAAGAAGAAGCAAAAGCTAAGTGGGAAGAAGAAGCAAACCTAAAAAGCAAGAAGTAAGAAGTAAGAAGGAGCAAGATCAAATAAGAAGAAGCAAGAAGAAGAGAAACCTAAGAGGCAACAAGAAACAAAACTTAAGAAGGAACAAAAAAGAAAAAAGAAGAAGCAAAACCTAAATAGGAAGAAGAAGCAAAACCTAAATAGGAAAAAAAAAAAAACCCTAAGAAGTAAGAAGAAGTAAGAAGAAGAAAACCTAAGAAGCAACAAGAAACAAAACTTAAGAAGCAACAAAAAGAAAGAAGAAGGAACCAAAAAGAAAGAAGAAGAAGCAAAACCTAAGAAGTAAGAAGAAGTAAGAAGAAACAAGAAGAAGAAAAACCTAAGAAGTAACAAGAAACAAAACTTAAGAAACAACAAAAACAAAAAAGAAGAAACAAAAAAGAAAGAAGAAGTGGCAAAAAGAGGAATGGCTACAAAAAGTGGTGGTTAGGGTTTCAAAACCCTAATTTTGTGGCGGCTAGGATTTCAAAATCCTAAATTAGTGGCAACTACAAAAAAGTGATTTAAAAAAATATAACTACAAAAAAATCCTACGTGAAAAAATATGACTAGGTACTTTCTAAATATATTCCCTATTCAAATTGTTTTTGGGCTGCCCTAAAAAAAATCGTACTATTATAGAGATGTGATTGCAAAATATGACTAGAAAATATGACTAGGCGTTCCCTAAATATGTTCCCTACCGTTCTCTATGAAGTATTTTGGTGTTCCCAATGGCTATATACTATACAGCCATGATGTATAAGGCTAAAATATGACTCGCAGTCATATTTGCAGTCATAATTTTTTTACCTTCAAAAATATGACTATAAGCAGTCGCTAGTCATCCTTAGTCATAATTCTGCAGTCATAAAGCACTGCTATTGTTGTAGTGTCACTTAGATTGCAATCATCATTGTCAAATTGTGACTCAAATTTGCAAGTTTATTTTACGTTAATGAAGTGATGCTAAGCATTTTAAATTTGAAAGCTTAACTTACTATTATTACTCATAGTGTTTGTTCATGGTGTGTAGGTGATAATCTTTTGTATTATAGATCTATTTCCAGAACGAGTGATACGAACTTTTGTTCTTTTTTTAAAGTGGTATCAAATAGGTGCACGTAGCAGTGTACATACAAATGCAAGTTTGGAACAATTGGACTTGCTCTCAACAAGGTGCAAATTTCATTTAATCTAAACTAATTTGTATTTCAAGTGCAATTGTTAAATATTAGAATTAGTTACATTTGTGGCTCTACTCCATTTTCTACTATAAATATGCTAAACATCTTCTTGTTTGAATTTGTGACAGGGTTGTGAATTCTTTTAAAACTACTTTGTCACAGTTCCAAAAGTCTAACTTCAACATCATCAAAGTTCATATGATGAAACCTTTTTCTGACTATATTGAGAGATGAGGACTACCTTGGGAATATAGTACAAATCAATACGAACAGATGCATATTGTATTGATGAAGATAGCATATAGAGCTAGCAACAAGCAAGCTGCAACATTACAAATAATAAATCACAATCAACGCCTTGAATCACTTCACAAGCTCACCCACCACATGGACAGCTTCAAAAACCAAATCAAGAAAGAAAGATTCACAGCTTTGGATAGAGTAAGTTTCTATTGTGCCCTTTCCTCCTCTAATGGAACTTAAAATGTTTTTAGTTCACCTCTACAAAATGTTGTTAACATTACTAATAAGAATTTAGTAATTCAAAGTTTATGAATGTGCAACTTGAAAAGTTTTTAGTTCATATCTACAAAATGTTGTTAACATTACTAATAAAAAATTAATAATTCAAAGTTTATGAATGTACAGGCTGTTTCTATTGGCAAAAATGTATTATCAGGAGTAAAGGCAAATTTACGTTTGAAATGGGTGGATACAAATGACTTGTCATTTTCATCAACTCAAGTGGTCATACCACTAAATGCAAGGGTTCTATTGAATTCTCAACCAGAGTTGAAGGATAATCTACATCGAGCACTTGATATGTATATGAGTGAGAACAACTTTTGTAGCTTGCCAGATTCAGAATTTGATGGTGGGATGTTGCTTCATGTGTACAATGCATTGGCTATTCCTGCAGGGCCTGGAGAAAGGTTTGGAGATTGGCCTATGTATGCACGTGCTACAAATCAATTTTGTGGAGCACCATGGTTCAGTTCTATAGCTATACAAATGGAAGAAGGTGGTGATCAAAATATCTGCACATCTTTTGGTGAGATTAGACTTCTTTTCAAACTAAATTTGTGCAATGAAAACAATACAACTATAACAAAAGAATTGGCCTTGGTGAAGATGTATGAGGAATTACCACCAACTAGATTATCAAGATTGATAGATTGTATTGAGCTTAGGCAATGTGAGGGCTACTATTTAGTGGTAGAGGTTCGGAATATTTTGAGAGCAGTTCATGTGGTAACCAATTTTACAACTTTGGATAGGTTCTTTGTCAATGTTTTTAAATTTTAAACTCAATCAATCAATCACCCTTGTCACACTTGAGATTTTTTTTTGGCAAATTGTACTCACAGTGTGTATCGAAACCATGCCCCTTACATTTCAAGGTTGTCTACAGAACTTTGAGTGGTTATCTCGGGGTAATAGCCTACCAAAGGTTGTCTCTTAAGGCACTTGTTGGTACAAAAGTACGGCATCTCATTTTTGAATTGCCTCCAAATGAGGTACACTTACATGCGTATTTTTATTTATTTATGAATAAGATATGTATTTGTCACCATGGCATGTTTGTTTTCACTGTAATGTTTTTGCCAAGCAAATGGAGTTTTTTCCTTATGCACAACTTTTTGTTGTTTATTTGTGTGTAATATGGTAATATTAAGGTTTTTGTTGTAATAAAGCCTTTTGGAATACAAGAGTTTTATCAAGCCCTATGAGCTCTTGAAAAGGCTTTGAAAAAAGCAACTCATGTGATTAGGATGGTTTTCAGATTCAATTGTCAAAAACCTAATTAATCAATAAGATATTGAAAATGCATAAATATAATCACAATAGCCATTGAATTTGCATAATTACAATTGGGCATTGCAAAGGTCTTTATACTATAATGAAACAATAGGATATTGAATTTGCAAAGTTACAATAATGAAACAATAAGGTGTTGAATTTGCATAATCATAATAGGGTATCACAAAATAGACATTATGATGAAACAATAGGGTATTGAATTTGCATAATTACAATGATCCTTGAAATGTTATAAAAACAATGGCCATTGTAATTACATTGTTTTTATGTTGTTTTTGGTAATTGAAACAATCTAAAAACAATGATACATTGTAACAATGAAAAATCAACCCCCTTCCTAATTTGAGATGTATGTTATGAAATATGCATTTACACATACATACATTTTCATGTAATCATCCATTGTTGTCAACTTTTGTTCGTCAAATTCTTTTGTTCGACAAGCTAACTCATACCAATGTAAAAAATTGACAATAGCTTCAATAAAGAAGTTGGGCATCGCCCCCAACATGCAGAACACAACTACCTGCAAAGATAAAGAATACTACTATCACCCCCACAAAAATGATTACTTTCTAAATGCCCTAAAATATAAAATGGAAGTTTAATGGAAATAGAATTTTTTTGCAAATGCATAATATGAAATACATAACAAACTTTCAGTCCAAGTTCATAATTTTATCCCCTATAGGAAAAGTCCGAAAAATACTGAACATTGCCATTTCTATACCAAAGAGTATAAAAATCTGAAAATTGGTTTTCTGTGTACTTCCAATTCTAGGAACTTACACCTAACTAGTATGAAAATGTCTTCAAGAAAATTAAGAAATTTTGACCCCACAAATTGCAAGATATTTGCTTTTGAAGTAGAAAAAACTAAGCTTTTTAGCACAGTGTGTAACTAGATTATTTCACTTTCAAGCTTATTAAATTAAATTTTTTGTACTACATAGTTTTGAACTCTAAATCTCTATTGTGGGGAATTGAGTTTAGAGTCTTGGTGAAAAAAATATAAAGGAATTCAATTTTTATTCCTTAAAGAATTATTAAATAAAAATTGGTTAGAGATAAAAAGAAAATTTTATTATTAATATCTTTAAAATGGAATCAGAAAATACCAATTCCAATGGTGAGATTTATTTAGGAAGAAAAATAAACCTTGTGAACCTTTTCTTATTAGAAACTGTAAAAATTGAATTTAGAAATGAATCCTACAAGTTTTTATTAGAAAAAGATGCTCTAATTGCCCCCCCAAAAGATTGTCCATAACTTTCTCATAACAAATTCAATTGGAATGAATCAAAGCTTTCCATGTAGACAAAGTAAAGTGCTATAATTGAATTGACATGCATAATTGCTCGATGCTCAAAGGCGGCAAAGTTTGCATGTGATGTAAAATAGCCACCTCTGTCGTTTCCTGGCACTCGAAATTGAAAAAAGCGTGATGAATCTTTGATTGCTAAAAGCCTTCTATCCAATTCAGGAATGGAATTAAAATCAAGTCCTTTTGATATATCTTGTACAATATCCATTAATGTCTTGAAAACCCCCAAGTCTGCTTGGTGTAGCATATCAACATTGATGGCTATATATGGATTGCCAAATTTAGTATTGCCTCCCGCAAAATCCCATAATGCACACTATTCACAAAGACATATATAATGATTTTATAAACTCCTTTCAAAATTACTTAACTTGTGCCTCTTTCTATGAAACATTACAAGCAATACATTGTAAACTTATTGGTAACAAGACATCTAATGAAAATAATTATTAAACAAGGACTACAAATATCATTGAAACAAATTTATGATGTAAACAAAGTAGACATTGAGGGCCAAGCTTGTTCAACTAAGACAATGTGCTCTCTCATATTATCTTTGCCTTCAAAATCAAATGGTTGTAAGCGTTGAATTTTGAATTTTTTTGGTAGATCCAAATTCTAGTAAGTCAATACATTTCCAAACTTTGGACTTCTTGAAGGTTGATATGTTTAAGTATTTTAGATTTGTTAAAGTAGAGGTCTCAAATACTAAGGTTACAGTCTCATAAAATCCATTTGGGTTGAAATTAACAAATCTTATCATATTTGTATTAAAAAGGACTTATGGAATTTAAAAATCATTTCTACAACTAAAAACACTAAAAACAAAAAATAAATAGCAATGTCACATATTCACATGATAATATTAATCAAATAAACTAATGCTAATTAAAATGAATATGAAAATTGGTACAGATTTGGATTGGTGCAATGCACTCACTTGTACATGATGAAGTGAATGTTCTTTAGAGATTCTACCCATTATTCTTGGGGGTGCTCCAATCATTTCTTCATAAATTGCTCTCATTGAAGATTGAGTACGGTAAATAACATTTTCTTTTCCAACATTCACTAATGCATTTGCTTCACACATGCATATGCTACACAGATGTCGACATCTATTTGTATCAAAAGTGCAAGTCACCTATTCATAAATATATAGATGTTAAGTTCAATACGTAATGACAAATACATATTACATAAAGTACATGCACTATTGCAATACAAACTAAATTTTTGAATTTTTGATATGACTATTAGAATTTGAACTACAAAATATTTTTTACCTTGCAAGATTCTTCATGGTCACAAATATACGCATATAGTCTAGGAAAAACTCGTTGTTCATAGCCAAATGGATCAATCAATGTTATGCCACTGCAAACAAAAAAAAGATATAGTACATTTAGTTCTGAATGTAATTATAAACACTTGTCCATCCACTCTCTCACTCCAATAAATTATTTCAAATACTTGTTTATGAATCTACAAAATTTACACGAGCAACAGTATGATGAAATTCACTTACTTCTGACTTGCATCTTTCAATGGTCTTAAAACATGTGATAGACATCTTTGAAATACTTGCAAGCGTTGTAAGGAATTTTCTTCTTGGGCATTGAAATTTGGCAAAATTGCTAATAAACAATGCCCTTCTGGATGGTACCTATCTTCACAAGCTATGTTTCCAATAGACAAATAAATGGGATGACCACTTATTTTTCTATCATTTGATAGTGAAGTCTTGTCACTATGAAATATCAATGGAGCTACAATGCCACTCCCATGTTCTTGGTTCACATGTTCCTGCTTTATTCAAAGGTAGAATAACATGTAATTAGTATGCACGATATAAAATTTAAAGTAACCCGTAAAAATGCAAATTATGTACTTCCAAGCCCTTAGGACTTGTATAATATTGGTACTACAAAAATAATTTGGAATCCTTATCTTCTTGGAACATTTTCAATTTTAAAAACAAATACCTGCATTAAATGCCACCAATTCCCTGTTGCCGGTGTTGAATACTCTCTCAAATGTGGATCAACATCTTCTAGTGTAGGCAGTAGTGTGAAGTTTTCTGAAACCGAAGTTGAAGAAAATAATGACTCTAATGCTATTAGTGGTTCACGATAACGCAATATGTGTTCTTCAATATTTTCCACTCTCCACCCATCTACTTCACTGTACAAAGATCTCTTATACATTTCAATGTCATAAGCTGATTTTACAAAGAGGTCTTCTACTTTGAAATTTGGATGAAGTAACACCTCTTTGAATAATCTATTTAAAGCATTCTTACTTAAACCTTCTCCTCTCTTGATTGTTCTAGCCCAATTTACCAGACTGAATGTTGAATTATAAAAATATCTAGAACTTTCATTTCGAGGAATGTGTTCTATTTCAACATCAAAGACATCATCAAATGGTTCATCAAAATCATTAATACCAAGCTCATGGAATCTATGAACTTCATAAAAAATTTTATCTTCATTAGATTCGGATGACTGTGTGTTGTCTACTACTCTCGATGTAGATCCAATAAAATTGTGTTCATCTTCTCGTACCCTTTTACTTCCTACACATGCTTTTCGGTGGGTAGAAAGGGATCTTCTATGTCCAAATGGTTGGGCACCACATGAATTACAAGTAAATTGTTCCATTACTAAGGCTAGTCAAAAGTGGTCAAAATATTTTAGCTACATTTAGTAGTTTAGAAGAGTAAGCTATATGCCCCACAACAACAAAAAATAATAAGCATTGCCAAGTATGCCGTCTGTGCCCTTCACTTGTTGAAAATGTGGTTCATAGCATACAAATTGACCACCTATCAAAAACATGCGAACTATTCAATCATGTAGTATTGTTGTAGACACTTAGTGTCCACTAGATGACTTAGCGTGTCACAATAATACAAAAAAAAAGCTTGTCCACCCAATTTATGTACAGGAAAGATTTATGAGTGATTTCTAAGTGAATAGTATTCAAATTCCCTCATTATGCTTTTATTTACTTCTTTAAAGAAGAAGATGCTCAATCCGTGGATCAACCTTATGAAGTATGTTGGCCACTTTTTTTTTTTTCTCTCTTTATGTGAATTTCAACTACAAAAATGATGTTAATTAAATTACAATTGAACTATTGAAATGAAACTTACGAGATGCAATTTCTACTCCAATTGAGAAATTCAATACCTTCATGCATTTCAAAATTAAACAACAATAAGAATTTTGGGTGTATATGTTGATTTTCTAACCCCTAAAGCCCCGAGGGTATTTTCTATCAAAAACCACTTAGAACTACCACTTTTGTTGCATTCACCTAAGAAAAACAAAAAAATATGCTTTTCAGAATCCACCAGTAGGATCTTGTATTTAACTTGTTTGAAAACATGTGGTAAAAATTTCATCAAATTTGACCGCATAGATTGCAAGATATTTGCATCCAAAGTGAAGAAAACAAGTTTTTTTGCAACTTGCTTGACTACATTTTTGGCTTTGAATCTTTTTAACTAAAATTTTTTACACTACTACTTTTGATTTTCTAAGTTCTTATGTTGAATGGTTGAGTTGAGAATCCAAATGAAAAAATTTAACAAAAAAACACTTAATTTTTACTCATTAAAAAATTGTTAAGTAGAAGTAGGTTAAAGATTGAAGGAAAAACTAAATCATTAATAGCTTTAAGATGGACAATTCCAATGGTGAGATTATTTTGGAAAGCAAACCTAACCTTGTCTAAATTTTTTCTTTTGGAAAATTGTGAAAATTGCATTCACAAATGAATTCTATAACAAAGAAAATGCAAAAAACTCTCCAAAAAAATAAGATTGTCCATAATTTTCTCATAACTAGTCCAAATGGAATGAATCAAAGCTTCAAATGTAGACAAAAATATAAGATTTTAGGAAAAAAAAAATATATATATATTTTGACTTTTTTTTTTGTGATGCCTATTGACTTTTTTTTTTGGCTTGTTGTGCCATAACTTTTTCTCCTAGGCACTGATTGAAACAAAAATTATATATTCACAAAGCTCTCCGCAAACTCCACAAGCTCAAAAAATCTCAAAAACATTCACTACAAATTGAGACATTAGGAACCTACTTGGACCCAAATTGTCCCTTGACGGGACAAATGGTCTTTCAGGAGTTAATTTGAGAGTGAATTGGTAAATTTGGTTTATACCATGCTTTTATGTACTCAAGTGAATATCTGTAGTGGAATTTTTTGATTTACTACATACATTTTGTTTTTGATATTTTTTTCCATTTGATTTTTAAAAAAACCAGAGTTATTACAAAATTTCAAAAAAAATAAACTTCTATAGCATGTACTTGACATATGATTTCATCTTCAAAAAATAAATATTAAAATTTTTCATTAAAACCTAGTTGCAAAAAAACAATAGACATAGAAATAACAATTGAACCTTCAAATCAGTGGTTTTTTGCTCTGAAGGAGTTTGAAACTATAAATGGGGAGCATTTCAAGCTTCAGTATGCACTTGACAAGGCACTTGAAGATATGAAAGTTAAATTCCTAAAGTCCCATTCATCCCTTGGAGGAGAAAATGGATTTTGGGCAGGCTTCTATAGCCCTATGGTCTAAATATTTGTGATTATTTTCTGAATTTTTTTGGTGAAGATAGAAAAAGACATTAGCTTTCTAAAAAAGTAATTTAATTTCAATCAAAGGCCAAGAGCTGAAGTTATGGCACAAAGAGGCCTTCCCTAGTTTGATGAATAGGGAAAAACTTCACAAATACTTATAGTACAATTTTTTTTAAATTGATTTGTGTAGATAAATTTTTTATGTACATGGGAAGCTTTGATTTATCCCATTTGGATTTGTTATGTGAAAGTTATAGACAGTCTTCTTTTTGAGGCAAATAGAGCATCTTCTTAGAAAAAATAATTTGTAGGATTAATTTGTAGCCCCTTTTTCACAATTTCTTGGGAAAAGTTTCAAGAGCTTAAGATCTTTTGATAGATCAATCTCATTGTTGAGATTAGTGTATTTCAATTCATTCTTTGAGCTATTAACAATTGAGAATTTCTTTCAATTTGTAACATACTTGTATTAAATTTATTTGATGAGTGAGAACGAATTGTTTTCCTATTTATTCTCCCCCTAGACTCTCTTCTCAATTCTTTATCCTTTTAAACTAAAAATTCAAAGTCAATAGTCAAAAAAATTTAAGTTATGAAGGTTCAAAGCCAAGAAATAAAGTTGAGCTAAGTTTAAAGAAAGTTGTTTCAGTCATTTCAACATGAATATCTTACAATCTATACAGTCAAAGTTTCTAAAAATTCTTCTACACATTTTTATAAGTACTAGTTCAATACAAGATCTGACAAATAGATATGCAAAGAAAACATTTTATTTTTTTTCAACTTGGACCATATAAATGATAGTTTTGAATGTTTTTTTTTATGAAAATGAAAAAGAGGACTTGTGACTTTAGGGGTTAGTGATACAAGGAAGTGAGCAACATGTAAAACAAGTCACTCTTACCTAAAGCTTAGGTATTTGAATGCTTGGGAAGATGTAGAATAAAATTCCATATACATGGACTCTTATAATTGCATAGCCATAATTCTCTTAGAAGTAATAACCACCAATAGAAGCATCTGCACAAGGAACAGAGATGTTAGAAACCCATGTTTTAGGAAAACAACTTAGGAATTTGTAATGTGTACAATATTTTAACAAGTTTTTCGCACGTTTCCACTCATCCATATTAAGTCGCACATTTATCCGTTATTTCCAAAATACAGAAGATGTCACTACATTCTTTGTAGAATAATGAACATGTGGGTGCTAATATTGAATTTTGCTACTCGACTCAAAGCACATGCAGAAGCCAAATTCTTTACCATTTGCATTCAGAACATTTTTATTTCAATTTCTATAAGTTTGTCAAAATTTCCCTTTGAACTTACCTTGGACAAAGCATATTGATTTTCAAAACACGGAAGTTGAAGTATGAAATAACGAACACCCAATCTTTTTGCTAGTGCCCATTCTTGTCAGTCGAATAAGTCATCTGGATCAAGTACATTGAGATATAAACTAGGAAGTAAATGGGAAGGAGACTTGAAGAAAGAATTGACAAAAATTATGAAGCCTTCATGGATGGACGATTGTCCCTTGACCTTTGCTAAAATGAGAATATTTTGATTATGTTGTATTTGTTGTACTTCAATATGATGCATTTCCTTGATTTGCTAGTAATAATACGATTTGATCACTCTTCACTGTCTTTCTAGCAATGACTATAAACTCTAAATTCCCGTTTCCTGTTCTACGAAATTGGCCCTCATTTTGGTCGACAATATGTGGTTCAGTGGTTGTACCTGCTCAGTGGCTATACATGCTCGGTGGTTGTACCTACTTAGTGACTATTTTTGCTCGATGTCACCCATATATGCTTGCTAAGTAGACCTTGGTACAAAGTAACAAGATACTAGCTGTAACATCGAAGCAACTAGCACAGATACTGTAGCAATGACGACGGCCACGAAAAAGGTGGAACTGATGACTATCAAGATTTTCGGTTGTTGGATGCCCACACTTGATTCGACTTTGAAAAATTAATGGGATCACGACGGTGAAGGGGCCCAATGATCCCCACTACCGCACTATTATCTTCTTCTTCCAGCTATTTTTGGAGAAGAATAATGTGCATGACGGCGGTATGAATAGCATGTACATATGCAACATGATTTGTGGTTGTTGACTTTGAAGTCCGTAGCAAGTGCATGGTGGGCCAATTCCTATAGCAGTAGAAATGGAACACACAATTCCAGAAAGTCAAAGTTTCTAATTTTGCTTCAAATCCCAGTGGTCTTCAATGCAGACTCATTTGCTTAGGTGACTGCTTGGATCAACTTGTGCACACACCAGCTTCGGTATGACACGAAGGCACTTGGAGACATTAATGATTTCTATATCTGCAACAAAGTCTCATCACTAGAACTCCAGTAATTGTATGCTTCAAAGTAAGATATTTGTTTCTTTTTGTTCAAACATGTCATTATGAATTTGCATGTATCTCGTGTGCTTTGTATGTTGTTCATAGTTTGCATTGTAAACATGTATGGGAAGTGTTCAATAGAAGTAGTTGTCGATTACATACCATTGAAGTTAAATCTATAGAAATAGAAGTCCGTTACTTTTCTATTCAATTTTACCTTTCTTCTAGTTCCGATACTATAGGATCAACAATAAGCCTGAGTGCATGCTTTTATTTGGGCAAATGAATATTTAGAGTTGCACAGATCCACTATCCACGTAGTTTTCAATTGCATCTTCAGCGCACAGGTATGACTATTGTCTTATAGTTTTGGGGTCTTCAAATATCGCTTTCTTCTATTTCTATCTTCTATAGATTTGTAAGTTTGTGAATATATTGTATATTTCTAAGCTTGTGCATGTTTATGAGCTTTTGTTGTGCACATTCTATTCACACTCAGTCACTACTTGAAAAACATGTCGTCGGAATATGAAGAAAACGCTTTCCAACGTCGGGATTTTAATCCTGCTTGCATAACCATTCGTACTTCAAGTACTCCTACAAATCCAAGACCTCGGATACCGTCCCGGAACCAAACTACAAGGCCCTCCAATCCTCCACCCTCAAATCCAGGACCTTCTTGAATCTTTGACCCTCGAACCTATGATAAGGAAATTTTTGTCTCTGTGCTTGAAGCTTGAATTCCTATTCATCTCTTCAGGTTCAAGGTTCAGCGGAAGCCCCAACACTCCTTTCTACCGTCACGTGCCAAACACAACTGTATCTGTTCAAAGACATGTAGCCAATACTTGTACATATGAAAGTCTCATTGATGGAAGAAACAAAGTTCTGCTTCTGCATTGCAAATGCACAAAAAGACTAAAGGTACTGATTATCTAAACTTGCTCTATTTGAATCTCCTATGTATTTATTGAGGACTTTACTTCAATAACTTTTGTAGTACAATGGAGAATTTAGTAAATAGATCAATATCCAAGTCAGGTGGTTTGATGTGAAATCATGTTGGTTCGATGTGAAAATATTACAATAATAGTTCCCAAGGAAAGGAAGACTTTGCAAGGATGTTGTACCAACCAGGGTTGCTGAATCAGCTACGAACTCTCAAATCTACAGAACCACCAAGGCAGAAGCTTCTTCCTTTGTACATCGTCGATCCTTTGACCTTCAATTCAATGTATAACTAGTGTTCTGAAGAGGGTCTTGAACTCAGAAGATGGAGATTTTTCTTTACAGTCAGATGTTGTTGGCATGCTTGGAATGTTAAAGTTTCTAGATACATGAATTTTTCTCCAAGTATGGTATTTTCACTGGTTTTGAACTTCCTGCAAAGTTTTTGAAGCTCAGACTCTTGCATGTCAATGTACTTTTCAATTTTAAAGCTTTGTCGTATAGACTTCCCCAGATAGTAACTGTTCAAGTCGAGGAGGCGAACAAGCACAATTGCCTAAATAATTTTGAATGACGTCAGGTCGGTTATCAAGAACACATGCCTTTTTTTTAAAATTTTCATCAATTTGTAATACTGTGACATTTGGCCTCAATATTGGAAATAAGACAAATATTGTAATTGTGGCATTCGAAGGAATTTTTGAATGTTGTCATCTTGTGGACAAATTTAAAGTTTGGTAGCCAAGGTAGACAATAAAAGGTAAGAACCTGAAGCTTATAAATCAAAGATTGAATAAGCAAAGGTGAAATCTTAGTTCATGTTGTTATTTTTGTGACTAACGTGTAGTGCAATACTTAATTATTTTATAGACTTTCTTTTTAATATCTAAATCAATGTACACTTATGGGCACTTTGTACTATGATGAAAGGTTAGAGAGGCCGTGGGTTTGATCAATCAAATTTTAAAAAATCAAGAGTTTGGCCTCTCAATCCTTCATACTAGAAGTCACGTCCAAAGACCAAAGCCCTCCAACTACCTACATAGCAATAAATTGCCTACATTGCCTACATGCCTACAAATGAAATTTTAAACTATGGCGAAGAGGTTTTCAACTTATGACAAGATCGTAATTGTTAGATTGCTAAGAGATTGAACTTAGATTTGGCCTTTAAGGGCTTCGCATTGTGTTTGTCTAAATTGAGAGTTTTCATCATTATCTAATGTTGTCCTTACCTTCGAAATGGATCTTTTGGGTATTGTTTTTTTTCAAATTTCTTTTATTTCTAGCAAAATTTTACTAAAAGCAATTGTGCATGCTTTTTCTCTTTTTTCATGTTGTTCAGGGATCCAAAGCAAAAGAATCCTTCCTAATATTGAAATTTTCTTTGTATTGGGCAAGATAAGTGGCTTGCAGCTCTTTCGACACTTGTGGTCAACATCAATGAGAGTTTCAGTCATAACTTCAAGGATATAGCAGTTGTAGGTGAGATGTCATTTGGTGGGCGTCCTCTATATCTAATGCATTACTGCGTATGATATGTCTAGTATAAATTGAAGTTGTCCATACATATTTGTCTTCAACTTCCAATTTTTGTCAGTTTTCACCGTTCTAAACTGTTATGTGTCTTTACTACAGATGAGATAGACACTAATTACAATACGTAAGGCATTTTTATCAAAGTAAAAAATTCAGGTGATTCTTGTTTCTTATCCTCATTCCAACGCTTCAAATTGAATGTTGCAATTGGTGAGCATGTCTAGATATTATTTGATAAAGTAAACATAATGATAATTTGTTACTATTATCTTGATTGATTATGAGTTTTCTTTCTTTACAATCAGAGAGCCTGGAGAGTTGCAGGTTCTTACCGCACATCATCAATTAAGAGGAATAAATGCTAGTCACTGAGTTTTGAGTCACTACTTGAACAAAAAGATTAGTACTTGCTTTGTATTCAGAATGAGAATTCTTACCATATAGTAATATTGTACTTCTGAAATCGGTGACTTATTAGTATTTCGAAATCATGTCTACAATTAAATTCCTAATCTAATTGATTTCTCTAAACTATAGCCTTGGGTATATTGTTTGAGATGGTTCTCCACAAACTTGACTCCTTCACATGCAAACTATGCGGTCCAAAATCTATACTTGTCCTAGAAAGGGAAAAAAAATTGTGTACAAAATTTTCCATTTTACCAATAAGTTGTATTTGCCAAAGGGTCCTCAAGGCTTTTAGTACTTGTGAATTGTGCACTTGTAGTGCTAATGGAAATTAGGTTTTGTTGTCAATCATGCCCTACTCATAAATGTTGTGCTTTATGCTGAATAATTGTGGCACTGGTGGTGCTAGGTACTATGCTCATGCAATCCATGTGGATCACATTGAAGAGGTTTTATTGAAATAGAATTTGCTCATAAGAAATATAATTAAATCCAATATTCTTATGTACTATACAATTATTGAATTTAGTCACGACTATACAGTAGTTCAAGTTTGCATACCCTTATTTGTTATAGTAAAATAATTGAAAAACATAATTTTAATAATTTGATGAAGTTGCTTTTTCTTGTTAAGGTAGATGGCTCTTAAACCAACCTGGTTCTAAAACCGATCTGGTACATTTTACTTTTGAAATGTATTAACTGCATACATTTCAGAAGGGGTCGATTTTAGAAACCACTATGTTTCAACTTCAAAAATTTGTAACTAATTCCACAAAGGTCCAAAAATATGAAACGACTTAGATTAGATGCCTATTCTTTTTTTCTTCCTACCAAAATTCATTGAAAATTGTTTTGAAATGTTTAGTTGTCCCAAAAATGCAATCATCTCTTAAAAGGTCAGTTTAAGAGCCACCTCCCTTAGTTCTTCAAGTTGAATATTGACAAATATTACCAACAAATGCACTTGTCAGAAGATACTAATAGTGACTTGGTAAGATGTGAATTAAGTTGTTATAGGGATTAAATAATACTTTCTAAGCATCGTTCTACTTTGTTTCTCTTGCAAAGTCTTTGAGGAAAGGAAAAGGTGGTGGCAGAATATGGTGGAAGAGTGGCTAAAAGTGTTGTATAATTTAGTAAAACATTTGTTTTTATTAGTTCTTGAATCTTGTGCTGTGTTTTTCAGGAGAGAGCGGCGAGCACAATACTTGTAGGAGCATGATACGCTCGTTGGAATTACAAGTGCAAGATTTGAGAGAACAAAATGCTTTGTTGAAAGGCCTCTTAGAGAAGAATAGTTTTGATGAACCTAAACCTGAAGTTGCTAGGTGGGAATTGGTCAAAAGCCACATGCCATCAATCGCAAAGCGGTTACTATTGGGTTTAGATCCTAAAAAAAATAGACCTTTTCCTAGAGAGGAACATATGGAGGCAATTTTGGAGGCGTTTGATATATCCACTTTTGATACCATCACTCAAAAGGTATTTGACCGAGTTTGGGTGGAGAGCTTGAAGAAAAAGGTGCAAAAAATGATAACCAATAGGCGTGGCAGGTTTTCTACAATTGCCCACATTTAGTTGTGGCGTCATTTGGGAGTCCCAAAACCTGAGCAAGGAACTGAAGAAGAGATTGTACAGTGGAAGCAGACTTTAATACCATTAGGTGAAGGTATGATTGTGTACAACTAGTACTAATTCTTTTTTTTTGTTTAGTAGATTCACATTTTTAAATACATGTACTTTAAAGTATTTATTGAAATTATTTTGTTTAATCAACATTTCAAACTATAGAAGAGTATGAAGTTACAAAATAGAGCAATAGTTATTGTATAATTTGAAAGTCACAACAATGATAACTATAATATTGCAATATTCAATGGCTTATAAATGTTTGGAAAATTCTTGAGTTTGAAATCACTATAGTAGTTATTACAAAATTTGAAGGAAGATATGAATTACACATATTCATCTTTCATTGTTACAAAAGTGAATTGAATCAATCAATTTAGGTTTTTGTTCAACATGATGTTTAGAACATGTTTGTAAGTCTATGTTATGAATGGATGGAGCTTTATGTGAGAAAATTCTTGATTGAATTACAAATCTTTGACTCATTTTTTTCCTTTATTGTAGGGAACCGTTGGCGGTGGAATGAAGATGATCCCTTTGGATCAGATGTAGTGTGCAACACTATAGCACACGTGAAGTTTGGTAAAAGATATTCGATGAGTGAACCTCTCAAATTGACAGCAAAACAATTGGCGTGGTTTGCATATTTGATGCACTTGGCAATGGATGGTGATCTCAACATGAAAGAAAGTGAGATGAGACTTCACAAAAAAGAAATCAAAGGAATGAAGAAATTCATCCTTGAGAGTCGACACTTATTGACAAAGTTTGAAATAATTGTTGCAGAAGATGAAGACCCCATATAAGAAGCATTGGGAGTAGACTTAGAAGACGAATGAGCATTATATATCAAGATTTTGTTTTTTGTTTTTTGATGTACAAGGTTTCTGAAATTATGAAGTCATTTCAAGGTTTCTTGTTGTTATTTGGTGGTTTTCATATTCATATAGTAGAAAAGCATTATGGATTACTTATTTGTACCTTCTATATACTATTAATGAAAGCAAATCAATTTCTCACATGGAAATATAGAGTTGCTTTGATGTATGAGATGATTTTCCGAATTCATTGTACACTATTCAGTTATGTTCATATTATGGAAACTTGAGTATTAGAATTGAAAAAGTTGTTTAGATTGGAGGGAAGTGTTTATTGATGAAGACATAGAATTGCATTGTTGTGCAATTAAAGAGCACTTCAAAGTTTGAGGAGTAGTATTTGAAGGGAGAAATTGAACTTGTCGTTGGATTAGTTGTTAATTTGGGTGAATAGGCACACGAGCTTATACCTCAACATTAGAAGTACAAGGCCAATGTGGAGTAGTACTGTTAATTTTTGGACATTTTCAATTGTACATTCTTGAAGATTACATATATGGATTTGAAATTGTAATCTTTATGAAGCTTGTACTGAAATTTGCATCTATTCAACCAAAATGTAATCCTACTAATGATTTTGTTCTTTAGAATGCAAATGTTTCTATATTGCATTATGACATATAGAAGAATTATGTAATTGCAGTACTACAACAATACAGATAGTAAACAAATTGGTGATTAAAACATCTACATTACAATACTAAAAGAAAATTGTTGCCATTCACTAATTGTACATCATTGCAATATTGCAAAAAATCACAAGAAGTGCAGTTTCATTATTGATTTTTTTTTTAAAATCATAACTAAAATTATATACAACAATCAACAATATAGTTCAATATAGAAGGCGTCTAAGTAATATTGATTTTGTATTAATGCAATATTGTATGTAGCTATCTCCTCAACTGTACTGCAACAGTTCAAATTTAGTATTGGATTGTTCAAACATTGAAAAAGTATTGAAAAAGTATTGTGACAATATTGTTTAAGTCACCCATTTTTTCCCGATGTGAGAGGGGAAGTGGCGATTCTTAGATAGAATGCATAGTTCTTTCATGGCGATCACCCACGAACTTGGGATGCAACAATTGGCAAAAAAAAAATTTTACTTGTGTCTTTAGTGGCGATTATGCTTGAACAACAGTCACATTATTGGTGAACTACACTTTTTTTTGGAGTGACATGTGGCAAACTTTTTTAAAATGCTTTGGTGTATCACGCAACAACTTTGACTTTGTCGTTTTTTCAAATTGATTTTATACTTTCATACTTGGATGAGAATATAAGAATGCCTACGCAAATAATTGAAGAAACCAATATTGCAAATGCATTGTTGTCATTTGCAACACAAACTTGTATCCACCCCAAAAAACCTTTGATGCATAAGTAAGTTAATTAAGAACAAGAAAAATAGTAGAATGGAGAGCGAAGATAAGTGAAAAAACTACCTATACAATGCTACAGTATGGAGAAAATATTCAATCATTGCTAATACTTTCCATAAACTCTAGAATCTATCAAATTTTACATGTAGAAATTACACAGCCATAACAAAAACCAACACACTAGCAGATCCGCACCCTACATATAATAATCACCTTCTTATAGACCCGCACTTCCACCATGAAGAACATGAGACACAAAAAGAAGACCATGAACTGAAAGTCATAATTTGAGGGTATAACCTTCATCTTCTTGGCAACAAAGCTTCTTAGAGAAAGAACTAAAATGATTCTCACCCACATCATACCTATACTCCACAATGCTCTAAATACCAAATACAATTACCAAATACTTCATTACCTATCGCTTAACATATGCAGACACTACAACAAAAGCAGTGTTTTATAACTACAAAATATGACTGCAGTGAGTCGTAAAATTAAAAAATATGACTCACACAAAAATCACTGTAGATGACTCGGAATATGACTAACTCTAATAGTTTAAAAGCAGTCACTTTAGACATTAGTCATATTGGTAGTCATATGAATTGAAGGGTATAAATACCCATATTTAGCCATTGTATGCCAACATGGCGTATACTTTGATTATCATAGGGGAGTCTTGACTTTTTCTTGAGTTGTCCGGGCAAATAAAAAAATCCTATGTGGAATATGACTATGGTGAGTCATATTTTTGATGACATGGAATATGACTGCAATGAGTCATATTTTGCAGTGATGTGGAATATGACTACAAAAAGTCATATTTTTTGATGATATGGAATATGATTGCGGTGAGTCATATTTTGTAGTGTTGTGGAATATGACTACAGTGAGTCATATTTTGCAGTAACGTAAAATATGACTTTTTCTAGTCATATTTTTAAATGATGTGTAAAACAATTATTTTCAATCATATTTTTTGATGATTTGTAAAACGACTATGTGTAGTCATACATCAACATAATTTAGTAGTTAAGTAAGAGAATCCATTTAATTAAAAATGAATACATATGATTTCTTAAATGGGAAAAAATTAATCACATTAGAAAGTCAAATACAAAAAAAATGTGATTTTTTTCAATAACATTTATTAGTTACTAATACAAAATATATTTCAATGGCTCTTTATATATGTATATTTCCACATACTTGTAGAACCTATATTTCAACGAAAATGTAAAGAGGTTACCTTTTTGTATTGCAAGTAGCCTTTAATAACTTCATTTCAACCTTCAATGCCTACATGTATAAACAAGAAGGTTAATTTTCAATAAATGAACAGTATAATTCAAACTTCAAAGATTTAAAGCACTACAAAATATGTAGACATGTTTAAGATAAAAAAAAAAGTTATAATCATTATATATTCAAAAATCATAAATAACAAAAAAAAATAACAATGATGATAGAGGGACTAAGAAGCAAAAAGTAGCAAAAAAGAAGAAGCAAAAACTAAGTGACATTATGACTGCAAAATATAACTAGGAGGCAAGAAGAAGCAAAACCTAAGAAGGAAGAAGAAACAAAAAGTAAAAGGTAAAAATAAGCGAAATCTAAGATGGAAGAAGAAGTAAAACCTGAGATGGAAGAAGAAGCAAAAGTTAGGAGGTAAGAAGAAGCAAAATCTAAGAAGGAAGAAGGAAAAAAACTTAAAAAGGAAAAAAAAATGAAATCTAGAAAGGAAGAAGAAGCAAAATCTAAGAAACAAAACTTAAGAAGAAAGAAGAAGCAAAACTTGAGAAGGGAGAAGAAATAAAAGTTAAAAAACAAGAAGAAGCAAAACCTAAAAAGTAAGAAGAAACAAGAAGAAACAAGAAGAAGCAAAATCTAAGAAGCAACAAAAACAAAGAAGAAGGAACAAAAAAAAGGAGGTAAAAAGAGGAGTGGCTACAAAAAATGGTGACTAAGGTTTCAAAACTCTAATTTAGTGGCGGCTAGGATTTCAAAATCCTATTTTGTGGCGGCTAGGGTTTCAAAACTTTAAGTTAATGGCAACTACAAAAAATTGACTTTCAAAAAATATGACTACAAAATATGACTGAGGAAAAATATGATTAGGTACTTTTTAAACATATATTCTACCCAAATTGTTTTTGGACTGCCCTAAAAGAAAAAATCTTACTATCATGGAGATGCGATTGCAAAATATGACTAAAAAAAAATATGACTAGAAAATATGACTGAGGTTCCCTAAATATGTTCCCTACCGTTCTCTATGAAGTATTTTTTGGTGTTTCCAATGGCCATATACTATACGGCCATGATATATAAGGCTAAAATATTACTCGCAGTCATATTTATTTTACCTTAAAAATATAACTACAAGCAATCGCTAGTCATCATCAGTCATAATTCTGCAGTCATAAAACACTATCATTGTTGTAGTGAAAGAGAATCTTGAACTCCTACCCAAGTGCTTGCGATATATTTCCTTCTCCTCCTAAAGTAAACCACTTATCAAAGACGCTCTAGTAAGGAAAGTTTTCCAAGCTAAAAATCTTCTATGTATACATTCCCACCATAACTTGGATGTATTCATCAAGGTTGTTTTGAAATTTTGATTTCATGAAACTAACACTTAAAAAGAAGCGATCATCTTTGATTGACTTGATCACATAGACCAGAGTCATTTTAGCCAACTTTAGAAATTCACTAAAATTCTAGATTAAGTTGTTAATATTGTCCAATATTTGCTATATTTCACATCAAAAGATGGAGCATATTACAACTTATCAAAAGGGATACATGTCGCGACTCAAGTAACATCTTACAACTTCAAACAACGTTTAGAGGTTCTTCACAATTTAATGGGCTTACCACGCTTTACTTTCAATGTCACTTGAATCACAACTTACTAATATTGTACGTACACGTCATGCACCTATAACATTAGTTACTATTTCATAACTTATTAGTTATTAAGTTTCAATTATTGAGACTACTAACACACTTCTCGCACATGACATCAAATATGTCACTTAGCAACATGAGGCAGAACTTTCATTGATGTCCAAGCACTCGGTGAAGGCACTACTTCCCATTAGTATTAACAAGGGTATTAACTGCCTTTTAATATCACTCCACTTCATTCTAGGTCCATTATGTATTTACTATTTGCACCTTGTAACTAATCGAGACTCATTACTCAAGACACATTGAAAATGGCTTAGCAAAGAGCGGGACTTCATTCAATTGGTAATAAAGAACACATATAAAAATATTTCATAGTGTTTTGAATCTAGTGATGAAATTACATCACCAACCTTAAGTCACCAAGACTCATCACGACTCTAAAGAAGAGGGAGGAAGGAGACTATAGTGCTTTTTGTGGCATTTAATAGCCTCCCCCCTTGTGGATTGAAAAGGCTTCGCAAACCCACTATGATTTTGAAAGACCACCCATTTCCAACTAAAATCACCAAGTTACGACCTTGTTTAGACTTTTGAACTTCCAAACAACGTAACCTTGCGGCTAAAGCTCCGAATTCCACATGCAATTCCATTTTGGATATTCACATAACAAATAAATGTCAATGGATTATTTACCGTTTCATTTAGATAAGTCCTTACAAAGCTATGGCCCTTCAAAGATTTGGGTTCATTGAGAGCGGTGTTATTCCTTCATTGGCCATAACTTTGACTCTTAGCTTAGCATCACAAAGTTTAAACTCAATGGTTTGTCAACAGTTATCACGTTATTATCATTATTTCATGGATTCACATGTCAATTACAATTTATTGCATCATTACGATGCATTACTTCACATTGTTACAATGCAGTTGCAAGTAATGCATTATAATGACGCGATAACGATGCGAAGTAATGCATTGTAATGATGCAATAAATTGTAATTAATGTGTAAACTCATGAAGCAAATATAACCATATGATAATTGTTGATAAACCATAGGATTTAAACTTTGTGATGAGAATCTTGTAATGCTTATCATTCTAACTTCCTTGTATTTTTAGCTTTTCAATGATATTCTACATGACATATTTCCATGAACACTACTAGAAAATTTAGATTTTTTGTTGATTTAGACGTATTGATCATCAACACTTTTTTGTTAATTTGGATAGAAATCTGTTGATTTGAACAAAAATCAACAGAAAAGTGTTGATGATCAACACGTCCAAATCAACAAAAAATTTGAATTTTCTAGTAGTGGAAGGATTAATTGGAAACCTCTCACTCCTAGCCCTTAAGTGTCTCAATGCCACCGACACACCGACAACTTTGAACAACCACAATTTTTAGTCTACTAATCCAAATCATACGTTCTTTAAATGGTTGGATGTATATTTTTAAGGGCTTTCTAAGCATGTATAATATTTTACTATGTTTTTTTAATTCATAGTGCTATTGTGCCTTATTTACTTGGAAGTCACTCAATTTTCCCTTTTTAGACTTTTGAAGGCTTGGGAAGTCACCCTCAAGGTCCCCCTTACTTACTAAGGCACTTTGGGCACCCCAAATTTGATAGGGATGTGACACATACTCCAACATTGAACGTCCATTATTGAGTACTTGAAAAAAGGTAGTAAATTGGACTCGGTTCTTCCTAGCTTCCATTGGGGTACACTAGTTGATTTGTTGGAGTATTGTTGGTAGTAGCCGAGTTGCATAGAAGTGCAAGTTCTTGTGGCGCCTTCATTGAGTGGCCATGTAATTCTCCCTTTTATACATTGAATTGCAGCATATACTTCTTTGTAATCCACTTTCTATCATGTTTAAAAAGTGTGTCTAATTTAGACGCTACTAGTGTGCCCTGTACCATTGCCACAGTCAAAACAAAAGTAAAAGTAATTTTCTAATTTTTAATTAATAAAAACTTCAAAACTCAATAACTTTCACATTATACATCTGAACACCACAAAATCAAGCTAGTACACCCCTCCTCGCCAAGGGCTTTTTGACAATACTAAGCACGCAACCAGGGGATGCATGATCCAAGAGATCTCAACATGACAAGCAAAACAAATATCCAAATTTAAGGTATATATGATACAAGTTTTTTTTTCAAAAGCACTATAGACTTTGCACTTCACTATTTGCAGATTGTCATCGCTTGCCTAGATGCCTTCCGCCCAAGGTAGTTTCATCATCTAGAGGATTTGGAACTTCTCGTGTCGATTGTAACTCTTCTATGCCCTGGATTTGCTATTCTACACCTTGCTACAATTTGGGGCACCTTGCTTCTTCAGAGGAGATTAGAAATCTCATTTTGGTGGATGTTATAAAATCATTTCTTCAACATTTGTACATATTTATTTTAGAGATGTACCCAAAATGATGATGTTAGGTTTAGATGGGGTGCGATTTTGGATGTACCCACCTTATGCATTCCAAATTTCTAATTTTTTTCACCCATGATAGATAAAAAATTTATACATTAATTTTGGCTATTTGTTTTATTTTGTTTTAATTTGTTTGTTTTTCACGTTGAGATCTCCCAAATTGTGCGTCCTTCAATAGTGTTCTTGGTACCGTCAGAAAGCTCTTGACGAGGAGGAGTGCATGGGCTTTGTTTTATGGCATTCCAACTCACAATGAGAAAGTTATGTATTTTTGAGTTAATTTTGGTTCTAAAAAATTAAAAAATTATTTTTACTTTTGTTTTGACTATGGCAACGGCACAGGGCACACTACAAATAGTGTTACTTGAACTTTTACCCTGCCCACTCTAAACATCAATTAGTTGGCATTTAGAGTTGCCAACATTTTAGGATTTTTTACTTGTCTTTTGAAAATATAGAATGCTAATTTATAAAAGGTTTTTTAATTTCTATTTAAAGTATTGATTTGAATAAGCAATTGTAAATTTTATTTTTTATTTATTTCATTGCAATTTGATGAAATAATAGGTAACACTAAATGTAAACTTGTAAAAAATTAATACCCAATAGTTAACAAATAGTGTCTATGTTGACATTTAGTGTTGGTAACATTAATAAGATTGTTGACATTTAGTGTTGTGCTTTGTAACCAGTGTTGCCAATACTATTTAAGGTAAACCAGCCCATTGTGGTCAGAATGAGGAGTTTGGCATCATCTCGCTGCTGAAATTTTTCAAATTTTTTCCCACATTAGTACAAGTATGAGAATCAGCAAGTGCAATTGAAATTAAATTTTTTTAACAAAGTATGAATTCGCTAGGAATTTCTGAAGCATTGAGCCCAAAAGAATCTGTAGAGTACCTTAAGACCAACAAAATCTGAATCTGTAATGTTCATCTCACTGCCTAATGCAGTCAAAATATTTTCTATTACATAAGGCCAAAAAAGTCAATTTTTACAATGGACTTCACACTAAAAACTCATAAGTTCTTAATGAGGTCAATGTTCACTCCATTGCTGTCATGTAAGACATGCATTGGTTGCCCACATCTCACATCCTGAAAAAAAACACCCACAATGGGTCATTTCTTAGGTGACCGCAATGGGTCATTTGACCGCAATGGATCATTTGACCGCAATGGGCTGTCTTACCTTACCATCATTAGAGTACTGTAGTTCTTGTGGATAGATGGATGAGAAACTCACCAAATCCAGGCACACAACATCCTCCGAACGCCGATCCTCAGACTGCTTACCACACAATCGCACTAGTATTGCTGAGAGTGAGGTTCAAATTAGGGCTCTTCGGGATTGCTATTCTCCGGAATTGAAGTGAGAGTGACCCTGACCGTGACTCTGGTTTGCGAGGGTTTTATTTTGGTTTGCAAACGAGGACTTCGGGATTGTAATTCTCCAGGGTAGTTCATTTTTCCTCAGCTTGCAATGTGAGAATTGGAGGGCTTGCATACCTGTAGCCATGGAGAGCAATTTGAGTGAAAGCGGGAGCGATTACTTCGATTGTGTGACGGACAGGAGCGGAAGTTCGTCGGAAGAGCTCGAGTACCAAGTAGGGCCAAAGAAAGAGGTGACATTAAGTGGGGATTTGAAAGGGAAAGGTGAAGTGCAAAGAACACCGACCGTCAGAAGGTTTCGGCGGATTGACAACGACCGGAGGCAGATTGAGAATGCAATGACGGAGAAGACCACCGTTGCTGATTCGGAAGTGAAAAGTACTCAAACGGGAGATGGGTATGACATTTGCGGTTACGAACTTCGAGCTCCGCCTCGTAGCAATTGCGCCCTGAATCGCCTGAGCATGGACGCTGCTGCGGTCCGTCGGAAGGAAGTCGAAAAATCTCAATCAATGAGGTCTAAGGTATTAATTTTACTAATTCACAGCTCCTTCATAGTTCGTGTTCAGAAGTTTGTCTTTGAATTAGGGTTGCTGTTATGTTTGTCCAGCGTTCCTTAAGGCAGTTGTGTCTCATTTTAGGTTTACGCTCGTGGATCCCACTTTCGGAATATCCGTTGAGTAAGGTGTTTTATTCTTTTGATTTGCTAGCTTCTTCACAGTTCGTGTATATAAATGTTATGTGATCACTGTCTTTGACTTAGGTTAGGGTAAGGGTCGCTGTTATATTTGTCAAGCATTTAGGGGAAGGCGAGTGTGCATCATTTTAGGGTTGCATTTGTAGATCCCTCTTTCAGAATATCAGTCATGGGAGTTTCACCAATCGACAGGGCATTTGTGGTATCGAACCGGAACTCAGGGTATAAAAGGTTCTGGTTACCAGAGATGACTTAATATCAATAGTTCCAGAGTTTGTGCTCAATTCTCCGAATTCTTTGAGTGATATCTTGCTATAACACGCATCTTAACTTGAGATCACAGCGTGGCGAATATGGCAGCAGAGTATACAGAGAGCCAACCGGCATTTCGTTATTTTGAATTTTCTTGCTCATTTTTCGGTCAAATCGTGTAAGCGATAGCTTGTCGGAAAGCCATGAACGATGGGCTCCAATTGTGGTTGTCAGTATTCAGATCATAGCGACCGATTGATGTTCGGTGACCAGGGTTTCAAATGAAGTTAGCAATTCTTTTATACTGCCTCATGATCTGATTGTTCTACCAAGTGATCTCAATGGTTTCCGCTTGTGGATGCAGGTACAAGAGGAAGTAATGAAGGTCCTCTTTGGGCCACCGGATGCGAAGACTCCTGACGAGGAAAAATACGAATTAGTAGAACAAGAAGACGTAACTCGAGGAGTGGGACGCACAGGGATTCTCTTCCGGTTCTCAATGTGGGCAACTTTAGGTTTTGTCACTTGGGTTTTGGGTGGACGTCAAGCAAAAGTTGGTTGCTCTGAGTTTTTTCCTAATATTCGTGAAAGGGATCCTGTTCCAAAAGTCATCCTCAGGAAGCAATCTAAATAAGGGTGTCAGCGTTCAACACTTGTGCTCTGATAATGGAGAAGATTTGTGCACTACGATTTGAAACATCTGCGAGACGGGATTCTGTAGCTTAAGAATCATGGAGGGATGAATTTGGAAAGAATCGACTGAAATCGAACTGTTTGGTGATCTACGCGGCAGTTTCTAGCCATTGTAACACATACAGCTCAAGAATGTAACATCGACCATCCATCTTTAGCGGTACACTTTTGTAGAAGAGAGGTCAGGAACTTCTGCTTTATTTCTACACAGCGAATGCAATTGTTCTGCTTTATTGTAAAAACTGTGCCAATGCCCCTCTGGTCCGTTTTTCCCTCTCCTTCCTCGACCTGTAACGCATGCTCCCGTATAGTTCAAGCAGACAATGTATTATGATATCTCACTTGGGGTTTAGCTTTTTCTAGTATACATCAGTCGCGCATCTTTCAGAAAGAATTGAAGTGGGCTACTACTTCAATTGCATTCGCTGTGTAGAAATTCCCTTTCCGATATGTTTAACTTGAATCGGAGATCTTAAATTTTTTACTTTTTTAGGGATACTTTTTTATTTGCTCTCGTTCTTGAGATCCAACCGTCTTATATACTGCAATCGTGTGACTTGGGTACTGTGAAAACGAGATTAGGTTTGTCTACATTGCTTTCCTTTGGCGGACTCCACAGAATAGGCTTGCATGCTACAAGGGGTAATGAAAGCTGGGTCTATTTCTGTGGCTTTGCATATGGTACGTAAAGAATATTTACCCCAGTTTCATTTTGAGCCAGTGTCTGTTTAGATTCCGAGACCAATGTTCACTGCCCCGAGCCTGCTTGCTGGACCCAGACGTGAGTCAAACCAAAATAAGAAAAATAATTGCATGTAGAACAAATGCGCTTCAAGGCCAACTGGACTTACAAATATGCACACTGAAACGAAGATTAAATAATTCAGAGTTGGCTAGAGCAAGGGGCCAATTGTAGGTGGATGGTTGTCACAATGACTGCAAAATCCATGTTTGATTCCATCTTTTTGACTTTTTGTAAAAAGTTTCTCAGATTCAGAAGTTTTGGCCCCGATGCTTGAAATTACCAAAGAGCAAAGCTCTTTTAAGAGTTTTCCTCCATTTTTCCTGCATGAACCTTCGCTCCACAATACAGTACACTAATGATGATAAATAGTGTTGGCAACACTAATCACGATTGTCAACAATCCAGTTAATGTTACCAATAAATGTTACCAATAGTAAATGTCAACATAGACACTATTTGTCAACTATTCGGTAAATTTTTTTTACAAGTTTACATTTAGTGTTACCTATCTATTTCATCAAAATACAAAGAAAAATGTATGAACCCAAGAAACCTATTACATGCTCAAAAAAGTTACTACTCAAAAAAGTGAATACAACACTAAATGCCAACTAATTGAAGTTTAGAGTGACCGGGGTAAAAGTCTAGGTAACACTAATCACAACATAACACTATTTATCATCATTAGTTTTCCAGTAGTTCCAAATAAAACAAACTACTTACATGCATTCTAGTGTCAACTTTTGCATATGCAGCGACATCCCCGTACATACGCACTGAAGGGGCCAGTATGCCAGAATGGGAGAATTGTAGACCTACAAGGATATTAATACAATAATCTTTAACCAACAAACAATATAGAGGACTTTTTGTAGCCGATGAATGACAAAGAAGCTCGCCATATAGGATAGAAGTGCAACTATTCATCCTCCAAATTTTGTGCAAAAAAAGGTTCTCTATAGTAGTTTATCTTTCAATGATTGCTTTTTCATTTTTTTAAGACAACAATTCACACAATACCCAAACAAACAGATGATTCATGGTGACTGGTCCGTGATTTAAGGGTTAATTCTCGAATGAACACAAAAGTTGTGCATATGAATTGCAGCATTCACCTTGCACAAATTTTTCCTGAGCAACAGAATACAACATGACCTAAAATATGACCCAAATCATATTTTACATTAATCAATAGAGAGCTCAATTAAAAAAAACTAGAAGAGCATCTGTAACTCTCAGAATCAAGAGAAAAATTACAGCTTAACCCCTAAAGGACCAAGGCCTTATTTCTGCCAAAAAACACTCAAAACTGCCATTTCTGTAGCAAAGAGTAAAAGAATTTGAAAATTATTATTTTTGCACATCCAACCGTAGGATCTTATACCTTACTAGTATGGAAATGTGTGGAAAAAATTTCAGAAATTTTGACCACATAGATTAAAAGATATTTGCGTTTAAAGTGAAAAAAACAATTTTTTCAGCACCTTGTAGGACTAGATTATTTGACTTTGAACTTTTTTAACTTAAATTTTTTGCACTACAGAGTTTTGAACTTTAAATCCTTATTGTGTGAAATTGAGTTGAGAGTTTAGGGAAAAAAAATTTCAAAAAAACCCTTAATTTTCATACTTAAAAAAATTGTTAAGTAGAAGTAGGTATGAAAAAGAAGGAAATCTAAATTATTAATATCTTTAATATGGAATTAAAATGAATTAATCCCAATGGTGAGATTGTTTTAGCAAGCAAACAAAATCATGGAAAATTTTTTCTTCAGAAAAATTGTAAAAATTGCATTCAGAAATGAATTCTATAAGTTATTTTTTCAGGAAGATGCTTTAACTACCCGAAAAACAAGATTGTCCATAACTTTCTCATAATAAGTCCAAATGGAATGAATCAAAGCTTCCCATGTAGACAAAAATATAATCTACAAGAGGAAAAAATTCAAAAAAAAAAAATTCAAAATTTTGCAAATTTTTTTTTGCTGCCCGGACTGCCCTCCGTCCCCTATTTTGAGCTTATTTGGTCATAACTTTTGTTTTCGGGCACTGAATGTGAAAAAAATTATATTCTCACAAAGCTCATCTGTTTTTCTATCTTCAAAAAAAGTTTCAAAAAATCATGACAAAATTTCAGCCCGTAGGTACCTGCCCGAAATCCAATTTGTCCCCCGAAGGGACAATTGTCCTTTAGGGGTTAAAAGAAGCTATAGGAGTGCTATCAACAGTTTGATCAACTTATGCAAATCTCCACTCAAATGGCTCTATTTTTTTTGGCAAATGTGTGAACAAGCATGTTCTTGAACTTGTTGTCTCTATGTTCCTTAAAAAACCCAGCTACTATATTGGTACTCTCCTAGAAGTCTTGCACCCTCATTATGAAATCCTTCAAAATTTTCCTTTTTAACTCCATTTTAAAGATATCCAATCAAAACCATCCTAATAAATCTACTACTGTGTAGAATCTTAACCAAAATATGAAATTTTAATGTCTAAAAACATAAATTCCATTTCAAGTTAATTATTTTATTTGGTTTTCATGGTTTTTCACAATAATTAAGTGAAAAATATATGTGATGAATTTCTAAGATTTGATTTCACATGTCTTTAGGAAACATCATTGTTCACATCTTTCATGTTACAAAGACTCACACTATGTAGGTAAAATTTTCTTCTATGTGGCTTTAATGTATTATAGTAAAAGCCTATTATAACAAGAATTTTACATTATGTCTTGCTCTCTACTTTGCAACAAAGTAGTACATCCACTATCATCAAATACTACCATCTTGAGTTGCTATCACAATCTTCATTTGGTTTGGCATTGTAGAAATTAACTTTTGGATACTTTCTTGAAGTGTATCTTGTCATTCCAAATTCATCGATATCCACATTTGGTCTTTATTATAGGGTCTATATCTTTTTTGCACTCAATCTTTGACTTGCTTCAGTATGTTTTCTATAGGATTGAAGTCAAAGGAATTTGGTGGCCATTCAATGAATTTTACATTATATCATGGTACAAAGCTAACTAACACTACTTAGAACTTTACAAAGTTTACTTATAGAACTCTTAGCAACATCACAACACAAAATTTTAGACAAACATCAATCTTTTCTCACAAAACTTTTAGGCTATATCTACAAGCAACAATCACTAGAAGCATGCATGTAGTAATTTTGATCCTCTTAGCTCCAAAACTGATTGAAATCCACTACTTGTGATTTTCTACAATGAAATTTTAAAGTGTAACATTGTACCTTTAAACTCAACTTAAGGTATGTACAAACCTAGCGTTAGGAAGGAGGGGCTATTGAAAAATAAAGCAAGGGGAAGTAGGTCAAAAAATATTAAAGAAATAAGGTTCGTGGGAGATTGCTCCTATCAATTTTCCAAAAAGTGGTGATAGGGGCATTCAGACTTAATGGATAACAATAGTTTTGTGACTGTCAGCATCAAGGATGGAGGCTATATAAGAATGGCTAGTCACACTGTAGTGACGCTCGTACGACCTTGAAGGGCCTCGTCAGAGCTGTTGCTAGTCCATTTCTTAGTCATGTGTCTTTGGACACATCTGAGGTGCGCGTTTTCTATACTTCACGTCATATTTATTTTCTTGTTTTATATATGGTGTCACTATGTGTTTGTTGTAGTGTTTGTTGTTTTCATGGTCACTATTATGTTGAAATGATAATGGCCAATGTGTGAGACACTTGAAGTTTGAATTTTTCCGGTGAAACAAATCAGATGCCGTAGAGTGCTACAGAGGTGCCGAGGGGTGGTGGTTCTAAAGCGAGAATAGAGCAACAAGTAGTTATTCACTGTGCAATGCTAACAACAATGTTCACAAGGTACTAATCTTGCCATTCGTGGCTTTTTTCTTCTCTATGCATAGTGTTTTATATTATAAAGTAGTTTTTGCAATTACTTTGTCCGACAATGCTCTAGGATTTGCTTAGCCGTTCTTGTAGAAGACATTCATTGCTATGTACACACGTAGTTCTATCAAAACGACAACAACCAAGGTACTGCCTAACTACATTGTTGCCTATTATATTTGTCATTTGTGGCAAAGACCATTGCAAACTTTCCATGTGCACGTCTTCCAATCTTGCCCACCAGATACAACGTTGATATACATGAAGAGGTATGACAACCCTTCTCTGCTTCCGTCCAGCCTTTACTTTTCACTACCCATGTTCTTGTCTTTCTTCCTTGTCGTCGACTTCCATAAAGAACTAGTCCTCTTCTCAAGTTGATTTCCTAGTATCACTCACCTTGTACTATCTGATGCCATTGTTTTTATTTCTTTAATATCTTATGCTATATATTCAATGTTCTAACATCCTTGTCAATGTCTCAACAACAAATGGATTTCTTCAACGACACTATTGATAGCATGCCTTTCACTTGCTCACTACTTCTTTTGCTTTTGTCAACACATCATCATTTGTAGCTCCAAATGGAAGATGACCTTGTTGATGGCAACAATGACATTGTGGCCTTCCTTGACATACCCGAGAGATCTACATTATCCGTTGAGATTATAACTTACGCTACTCTACATTCTTGGCGTCTGTGAAACTGTTATGGTATTTTAGATGGAGACTTGGGATTTTAGATCAAACCTAGGTTGACCACCTAATTTTCAACTAAGTTCCTCCTAAACCAATATGATGACTATAGATGGGTGAAGATATTCCACCTCTCTAAACTTTTTGTTTTCTCATTGGTTGACCTACTACGGTCTACCATCCAGTGGTAAGATACAAAGTACTAGCTATCTATTCTTCTTGTCGTGATAATTGCTTGTACTATTTTAAAATTAGCTTATGATGCAAGCTTGTTGATATGCAATGAAATGTTTGCCATGGAAAGAAGCTCTATGCCATTGCTTCTCCGAGATGTCGTCCATGCCATTATTGTTATTATCCGTTCTGAAATCTCTTGACCACACGGTGATAGTCTATTCAAAATGGAGCATTGCTTCAACTAGCTCTACGGTTTACCTAGAGTGGTTGGATCTATAGATAGTACCCATGTTCCTATATCAAAACCAAGGTTTGGTCCTGCTGATTATTACTATTTCAAGTTTAGAGGTCACAATTTAAACTCTCAAGTTGTCGTTGACAATGACAAAAAATTCTTGAACTTGTTTTTTGGCATGTCGGGGTCTACTAATGATTTAAGAATGATTTGGAGGTCTTCTCTTTACAACAAAGCTTTGCACAATAATCTCTAAGATGAAAGAATTTAGTTCTAAGATTTCACTCTACTACAAGAACCCTGTGTTTTAGGTAACAAGCCTAATTTTTTTAAATGGATTTTAGGTGATGTCCAATGTAACAAACCTATGTTTTTAAATCAACATTGATGTTAAATTGGATGTTTTTTTGACATAAATACATGGATTTGTTGCATTGGACATTACCTAAAATTTATTTTAAAAATTTGGACTCGTCACTTAAAACACGGGTTCTTATAGTGCTCCTCAATTGCTTGGTGATTTGGGATATCCCCTTCTTCCCATGATTCATGGTGCCTCATCGTAGCCACAGAAACCTATTTGTGGTCTATGCTTTGTTCAATATAAGATTGCAAAGGGGACGCATAGTAGTCAAAAACACATTTACATTGCTCAAATAGAGTTTCTGTGAGCTATTGCTAAAGTCAAATCTCCATGTTATTTACATTCTAGACGTAATCATGTATTGCACAATTTTGCACAATTTCATGTTGCAGTAGTTATATGTGGACGTGGAAGGCTTGCTCAATGTCCTTTGCATTTGCAGTGAGGGATTGAGCAATGAACGGTCACCAGAGGACATAGTCACTACCAATGGGGTTGACAGGACTGTTGATGATGTTCACATAGAGTAAGCTTTACTCAAGCAAAAAAACTTTGGCATATACTTCACTATACAACAAATCCACCTACTTCAAGAAGTACAAGTATTGTGCAACATGACGCTGAAGTTCTTTATAAATATGTACATTTTTTATTTATTCTTATAGTAAAATTGTACAAGAACTTTTGAAATACTCGTCAAAGTACTAGACTATGATGTCCTATAAAATTCTACAGTGACATGATCCTCCTCTGCATGTTGTGGATGTAGGAACTTTGAAAGAAGACAAGGAACTACTGCTATTGTACATTCATGTCTTTAATGTCCTAGATGTTAGCTGACTTCGACAACAATGGCAGGTGCTACAACGTAGTGTTGACCAACACTTATATAGGCAGGATCAGAACCATAAGGGGCTCTACATCCTCAACTCTTGGTCTAATACCTTGTAGTCTTACAGTTAGGGTAACAACTAACTTCAAAAGACACTATACACCCCTTGCTTAAGAATTGCAAATTTTGCATTGTCATTCGACACTCTAGCGTTCTTTTGAATCCGTTGGTCATGCAATTTTTGGTATTCCATTTGTTTGGAAAAAATCTTGAGTTGCACTTATATCTTTATTCGCTCAAGTTTTTTGCTTAAATCCACCATGTTCTTCATTTGATTTGCTATGACAATGCTAGTAGCTTTGGTAGCCTCTACAATGATTGTGTGTCTAGATAGGTTCTTGCATCTAATACCTATGGTATCGAGAGTCGCCTGCTTGTGAAGCCGTTTGTATTGTTGGAACTTAGGACTTGTACTGTGACACCAGATGGTAGGGAAGAGAAATGTTGAGATGCTGGTGTACTAATGGGACTCTTACCACTTGTGTCAAGTGCAAGTCCCTATAGAAATGGCTATGTTACAAGTACTAGCAAAAAGCCATTGGATGTGTAATTTGACATAGCCTCTATAGCAAATGTTACATCCATTGCGTCATCATTCTCAATGTAACTTGCATCTTCTTGTTTGTCTTGCTTGTCGAAAATCCAAAGGTAGTAGTTCCTGTCCTATTTAGCTTGCAAGTCTTAACAGTGTGGCAGATGTATATTGGAACATTGGTTGTACCAACAATGAAAGCTGCAAAAGATGTACTTTAATAGCAAACACGGGAGTCCCTCCCTTCTTTTCATCAATCACTACAACAAAAGTAGTGTTTTATGACTGCAAAATATGACTGCAATGAGTCGTAAAATCAAAAAATATGACTCACGCAAAAATCACTGTAGATGATTCGGAATATGACTGACTCCAGTCGTTTAGAAGCAGTCGCTTCAAACATCAGTTATATTGGCAGTCATATGGGTTGAGGGGTATAAATACCCATTTTTAGCCATAGTATGCCAACTAAGCGTATACTTTGACTATCCTAGGGGGATTTTGACTTTTTCTTGGGTTGCCCGGGCAAATAAAAAAATTCTACATGGAATACGACTGTATCGAGTCATATTTTTTGATGACGTAGAATATGATTGTGGTGAGTCATATTTTTTGATGACATGGAATATGACTGTGGTTAGTCATATTTTGCAGTAACATGGAATATGACTGCAGTGAGTCATATTTTGCAGTGATGTGAAATATGACTGCGGTGAGTCATTTTTTGCAGTGATATGGAATATGACTGCGGTCAGTCATATTTTGTTGTAATATGGAATATGACTGCAATGAATCATATTTTTTGGTTACATGGAATATAACTAGGGTGAGTCATATTTTACAGTAATGTGGAATATGACTACGGTGAGTCATATTCTTGTTAATGTGAAAAATGATTCTCATGAGTCATATTTTTGAATGATGTAGAATACGACTCTCGTCAGTCATATTACTAATTACAATCACATTTTTAATGCATTTTAAATGGACATGATATATAACTATCATACATCAAGATGATTTGACAATTGAATAAAAAGCTTCATGCAATTAAAAATGAATACATAATATATGATTTTAGAGATGTATGAGAGATAATCATATTAAAGAAGGATAATACAAGAACAAATACAACTATCTTCATTGACATTTATTAGTCACTAATATAAAATATATATATCATAATGAATCATTCACACAATCCAATAAGGCCTACAATCCTTACAATAATGTGAAGATGGCTTCATTGGATTGTAAGTAGCCTCCAATGTCTTTGTTTCAACTTTTGGTGCCTGCATATACAATTAAAAAAATGAGAGGTTAATTTTTAATGATTGAACAACAAAGCTCAACCTTCAAAGGCTTATAACAACACAAAATATGTAGCTCAAGTTTAGAATAGGAAGAATAAGATTGATGATGAAGGAAACAAGAAAAAAAAGATAAGTATTAAGAAATAACAAAAAGTAAAAGTTAAGATGCAACAAGAAATAAGAAGCAACAACTAAGACACAACTAAGACACAACAAGAAACAAGAAGCAACAACTAAGACACAACAAGAAACAAGAAACAACAACTAAGACACAACAAGAAACAAGAAATAACAACTAAGACACAACAAGAATCAAGAAACAACAACTAAAACGCAAGAAGAAACACAAAACAAGAAACAACAACTAAGACACAACATGAAATAACAATTAAGATACAAGAGGAAATAAGAAGCAACAACTAAGACACAAGAAAAAACAAAAAGCACCAACTAAGACATAATAAGAAACAACAAGAAATGAGAGTGTAGATGCAACAAGAAGAAATAAGAAGCAAGAACTACAAAACAAGAACTAAAAAGAAGAAAGAGTTCAAATGCAAAAGAAAAAAAGAATTTAGATGCAACAATAAGGAGCACAAAACATGAAGTAAAGAGCAACAAGAAACAAGAGTTGAGATGCAACAAAAAACAACAACAAATGAGAGCTAAGAGACAATAGAAGGTAAGGAAGAAGAACCACAAGAAGTGACAGCTAGGGTTTCAAAACCCTAAAAAGTGGCGGCTAGGGTTTTAAAACCCTAAAAAAATAATGGCTAGGGTCTCAAAACACTAAAAAAGTGGTGACTAAGATTCAAAATCCAAAAAAGTAGATGACTAGGATTTCAAAATTTTAAATGATGGCTTATTTATATTTTTTTTAGAATTGCCCGTATTTTTCTTGAATTGCCCAAAACAAAAAAAATTCACTACTATGAAAATATAATTGATAATATGACTCAACATTCCCAAACATGTTCCCTACGTTCCCTATGAAGTACTTTGGTATTCCTAATGGCCGTATAGTATACACTTGTGAAGTACAAGGCGTAAAAATGACTGGTAGTCATATTTTGCAGTCATATTTCTCCCCAAAGTGTTGGCCTTCAAGAATATGACTGCAAGCAGTCGCCAGTCATCCTCAGTCATAATTCTGCAGTCATAAAACACTGCCATTGTTATAGTGAATGGTCATGATTCAGTAGTCTAATCTATTGGTTCCATTTCTTGCTAGAAGGTCAGTCACGCGTTTGTACTTTGGTATTATTTGGTTACATTTACTTTTGCAAACAAGCCCATTTTGGAGACAAGGTGAGACTCTAGCTTTCATAACTTGTGCATTAATGCAAAGCCACTTAGTAGAGTCAGGATTCATTAGATTGCATGCATTTACAATGTCTAACTCTTCGTTGAACAACTGTTGCTTGATTTCAATTAAAGCTAAGATTTTTTGAGGTAGCAAATTGGGCCCTTGATCTTCTCTATCTCATTTAGGTGGACTTAGAGAAGCTCCGACATTGACAAAGGTAGTTGGTACCAACATTAGTGAAGTAGATGTAGCATGGATGGTAGTGGTGCAAATTGGTTCAATAGACGTCCTTGTGAAATAGTAGCAATTGTGTTATTAAACTTATGGACATTGTATCTGAATGCAATAGAACTATAGAAACTATCTTGTCTATGTGAAGCAATGGTTCCATGTAGAGGTACAATATCAAGGAGTAGTTTCTATGTACAATTTTTTAGCCATGGCTAATGGCAATGAGGTAATGGTCGACAAATAGAAGGAAATGAGTTTCACAATGTTAACAATACATACATAAGTTGTGAATGTATTGTCATTTTCTTTGTATTCACAGTACTTATTGGATCGCTAGAGCATGTTTTTTTGTTTTACAAGTCAGCGCATTGACGGAGGAAGTCAGAAAATTAAAGGTGATTGAAATGTACCTGCAGCCACAACTACTAGTGACAACCGCCTAAACTTATCGAATGTTGAGTTGATGATCCATTTATGTTTTCTTACATAAAAAAATTACAAGTAATTAGCACTTCCAGTAAGTTTAGCACATGTCCAGGGAAATCAAAGCATTATTCTAGTCCATAGTCTCCAATATGATTACTTTGAAAGCTACGCAAATACTAAATTTGCTAGAACTGAAATCTTGAACATCATTCTACAATACATCCTATAAGCTCCTATTTGTGAAGTTTATATGTGAAGTGTACCTTTGTACTGCTTGTCGCCATTGCTATTGTTCATTACATTGTGTTAGCACTGTTGAAATTCACTTTGACGATGTCAAGATATATAATGGCAATTGTTTGTACTTGTAAAATGCAAAACTATTTAATTACCCTCTAGGACTCCCATTAACAAAAACCACTCATTAATGTTAGAAATCTATGTTTCACACAATTTGAGATCCTACTTGAAGCTTGTTGTTACTACATCCAAATAAAAAATTGAAACCACCACTACTTACAAAACCACCATTCTTTTAGAGTGCCACCTTGATGTTCACATAGGAACAACATTTCTAAATATACAACCGTGCAAACAACCTCTCAGTTTTCCTTTTGGTGGCAACCATAACTTTGACCAATAATGTTAGGTGTAGATTGGCCTTTAGTGTTTCCAAAATCAATTACTTCTCATAGAGAAATATATTTCTAAAAAGTGGAATGAATTACAACAAGGTCTGTGACTCACCTTGTATAAGGTAAAAAATCTCAGGGGCAATGCACACGTGGCATTAAGGGATAGGTTCGTCATTGTTGGTAGACCATAGAGCCTAGTAGGGGCATTCAGACTTGTGGACATTAGCAACTACCGGGTCTACCTAAAGTTTGACATGGACAATACAAAGAGAAGTACTAAGTACAATGGCAAATGACATTAATGATCAACTGTAGTGCTGAGTTGTATAAATAAAAAAACTGTAGAGAAACTAGTGAAATGTAGATTTCAGGCATTTAGCATGGCTTATACGTAATGGCCTTGCTGGAGGGCAATTAACTTTACAGAGGCCATTTATAGCTATGTTCATTGTCTTCGAGGGTAACTACACTAGTCGCTGTCAATTTCTACAACACGTTTCCTACGCCAAATGGAGGTAGCAATTAATTGCGACATTGCTACTGGACTGATCTCTGTTCATAAAATCAACAATGTAGCAACAAAGAAGCAATTAGCACTCATCCCCTCCCTGTATGCGTCATTCTAATTAGGTAGAGGCAATATAGTCTAAACAAGTAATTTACTTGTTGTAATTTCTACATGCTCTGCATGAAGCCACATTGATAACTTCAATGTTGCACTATATATGAATTACAGAATTAATGAAAGGTTCTAGTGCATTTGTAGATCTCGAACCATGGATAAGAGATTCAAAGCAAGATTTCTAAGCGTTGCAATTGCAAGTGCTAGTTCCACTAAACAAGGTCAATTTTGCTCATCGATTTGCCAACTCCAGTCCGAAATTGACATCAGCCATTCTACTGTTCTCTATAGACATTGAAAATCTTGATGCTTTCCTTTGTAGATATCATAGGACTCATGACTTGACTTCCGTGTTCAAAGGAAATGAAAGCTCCGCAGCAATGCAGGCTCTACTCGCGATTTCTACATTGCAAAGTCACGGCAAGTTCCTACACCTACAAATTCAATCTTTTGATCTTCAATCGCTCTCCAATGTCCGCCCTGCTACAAGTGCATAGGTGTATATATACATGCATTCTTGTCACAATAGAAGAATCTCCACTATTCATTTCAGTTTCTTTGCATTCACGATCTGTGCAGTTAGTCCTAGCACTGTCGGCAAAGGCTCTTGAACTTAGTCCGTTCATGTACTAGCACCGGCCCTTCGTCCTAGTCCTTTTTCCACTGCAAATGTTGCTGGCCCTGCGAAACGAGAGCGTAAAGAACGTGGACTAAACTAGCAAGTTGAAGAAATTATGGAATTCATTAAAGCAAAATGACAATTGTTCTATAATGAAGAAGACACAACCAATAATAGAGAGCTCATGATACCTAATTCAGGGAAGTGGTTCCATGTTAGTAACGAGGTGATGCAAGTTGGTCATTCTTCTTGTGTCCACAATGAGCAATTTGCAAAAGTAAATGGAATCAGTTGATTCCCGATTATAAGCAAATTGTTGACTACTTCGCATACAATGGAACCAACAAACTCAACTACTAGAGCATGACTACTTCAGAGAGGAAGTTGGAAGGTCTCCTTAGATCTTTCCCGAAAGATTCTTATTTTGCCATTAATTCTTGGTATGGTCGTTGTCCTCCCATATTGCCCCTGCATACTCACAATCATCTATCAATGAACAATAGCAATTACTACCCCTACAAGTAATGTAGAGGACTTGGAAAAAAACATCGCTACAGAAAATGAAAGCAACAACAATTTACCAAGGGTTGATTCGATGGACTGGAGTGACGACCGCAGGATTTTGGAGTCCTTGTAGCTACCACCCCTTGACTGTGATTGAGGTCGCAGACCTGTCCTATCTGAGCTCGTTGGTCGAAACAGCACTTCGATTCTCTACCTGAAGAGCAACATACTTGTAGGAGTGTTTTTGGTACTCCTCAGTAGCAATAACACATCAGAGACTAATAGAGAGCATTGTCTTGGGAATACGGGAATTTATCAAAAGATCGTCAGTGGACATGCGATTATTGCCAAAGCCACAAAAGCAACCGGTGATGTCATAGCCAATCAGATGCAATAGATGGTTGATGCTAGTCAAGACATAGAGAGATCAAGAATTGAAGTGCAATTGCGATTCTTCAATGAACAGATGGAGTACCAACGGAAGTGTGACTGCCACCTCCATGAAAACGCTCAACAAGTTAATGATAATGCTAAGCTTTCCATTCAAAAACAAGGAGAACTGGTACATTGCCTTGCTACCCTTTTAGGCGTCCTTAATGCTAGACTAGAACGGTGACAAGGGAATGCTACGCAGATGCACGCTCCACTAGTAAAAAGCCAAGACATTGAAGTCAACGTTGGCACTTGCAGTGGTCTCCCTTGCACTACCTACAATACCAACATGCCTACCTACACGTGTAGCAAGACAAACTATACTACAACTGATCCAATTGGAGAGGAGAACAACATCCTACCATCTTTGTAGAAGTGCTGCTCATGAACCTCCACCTACACAATGAACATACCACATGCATCAACAATTTAGATCCATACTTGCATTGTACAAATGAAGCACTAATACTAAGTGAGTGGTTAAGTTGGTAGCAATCTATGAAAGTAAAAGATATAAATGACAATAAATAAAGATTTGCTTCATTTTTTATGCAAATGACAGTAAATAAAGATTTACTTCATTTTTTTTGAACAAGTTTGGTTACAATAAAGAATCTCACCACATTAATATGTAACTGCTTGTTTGATTGCCAAGTATATGCCAAGATCACACCACTTTTGTGAACCCACCTCCAATCCTACATAGTCGACAACAACATCCTAACCTTCGATAGCAATGGTCTAAACATTTGCAACTTCGTTCCAGAACCCTTCCATTTGAAGAACCTCTAGAAAGTGCTCAACATCCACATCACATTGTTGCAAAAGAAAGTTGTGCAATATGGTACAACTAATGATGACGTCAAGCACAAAGCCCACATCCAATTCACTTCTCACTTATAGTTTGCGAAAATTTTGCTTCAACAAAGTGAAAGCATTCTCTACAACACTTCTACTATGATTGAGCTTCCTATTGAAAAGATGCTCTACAATGGGAAGGTTCCTTTCATGATAGTGTGGGACCATTAGCCATGGTATAAGAAGATACCCCCCATTGCCCAACAAACATGGAAAAAATTCATTGAAAGACAATCCCATAACAAGTTATGCAAGACTTGGTGATATAAAGTGGAGCAGCGGAGGATCCAAGAGCCATTTATAAACCCCAGCACTCCCACAGACAAGTCAAGAAATCATTTGTCACTTGACGCCACTACTTGGTAGTTCATGGTGAATCCACTTAACTTAAAATACAAATAATCAACGACACCATACCTCAATTTACATATCAAAATGTGCATCCCATGAATTGCACCCACTACACTAAACGATCCAAAAATTTGCCAGCACACAGCCTGGATGTCCAACAAAGCTCTATCCTCTTGACCAAAAAATTTCAGATTGCAAGACTTCATTCATTGCATGGACTACCTCATGCGACATCATGGAAACCATGCTGCAACCAACGGCAAACAATTCATCACAAATAAGTAAGATTGCACCACGTGTAAGCTCGAAAAGAGCACAAGCCAAGCAAAGGATTACTAATGTGGGCAACCGGTATTTTGTGCCCTTTTTTACGGGACAAATTTCAATAATTCAGAAAGGGAGGAAACAATAGGTTTTGTGAAGCAAAACATCTTCAACCACCTCTGACCTCTCATCATCATAGTGATTGTAGGAAACAGGAGAACCAAGCTGTTGACCTTTGTTTAACCCAGGACCCCAAGTCTTCCTCCAGCAGGGTGAACGTGTTGAAAAGACGGGAGGTGTGCAGAGCTGCGACTGCAACGCCGTCGAATTCCAAGCCCATCGACAGCATCGAATTCTCCATAGCGACATTTTCCACAGAATGTGACTCCTCACCTTCATCGTGGAGCTCCGTCAGTAGCGTCTGCTGTGTACTGAAAAGGAGGAGCAGAGCTACATGAACGAAATCATTTCCGTAGGATTGTCTAGGAAGTCCATCGTGAATGTCGGTAGAGAGGCCCTGCAGAATCTTCACAAGAAAACCAGTGTGGGAACTCACGGGCTGCAAGAAACGCCTACACGAGCAAGCTGTGGGACGACAGAGCGACACCCTCCCAAGAAGTTCTAGGTCACAGAGCTTTGGCCGATGTTCTAACTGGACTTCAAAATCTCAGTTACGGAGGTGGTGAAAACATGCTAATCTCAGTCGTCTCGACATTCAAAGCATATACCGAGGGACAAGGTGCTTGTCTGAAAGCATATGATAGAGTGAACATCTGAAACCCTAAGCCAATTGACAGTCGACCGTCTCCACCACGCAGCTCTGCAGAAATGAAATGGGACAGCATGGACTACACAACTGAATTGCTTGCGCAAATGTACTTACCGGCATTGCTTTTTTGGTCTTGTTGAAGTGCACCATCTTCCGAATACTTGAACGCAATTCCTATGCACAGCAACGTCCAGAACTGAGCAACGTCCAGAACTGAAGCGCTTGATGCTCGAGAAGCAGTCGCAGACGGTCATCTGTCCAGCTTCGCTACTCAATTCCAGAATCACCGCTCGAAGACCGTCGCCCAATCGCCAAGCAGAAGTCCACAACAAAGGTCAACAACGAACGGAACTCATCACAGGACCTAATCTCCACACACGCGAAATGGAAAGGAAGCTCGCACCATGTCTGCTGAACACGACAACTGACTCAGACGACGACCGCAACGACTACCAAGACTGTTGGGGTCCGACTGCTGCTGAACCACCAACAAGCAGGTGTGACACGGCAGACGGCAGAGCTACGTAGCTTCAAATACTCGGTCTACCCTACAACTCAGCGTCATAGTCTGAACGCTATTGCCTAGTCAAGCACTTTGAGTGAAGACGTCTTTCACGGAACAAGGGTCACCATGGCAATGTAATGAATGACCCACACTTCATTGATGTCAACCTCAATGCATCTTCCTACGCGTGGTGCTTCCAACAGCCAGGTGTGCACCGCCCCTCAATCAAATATCTAAATTTGCTTGCCACAATTATGTTCTGTAATTATGGCTAAGAACCAGACATGGGGTTGCAAGCCTTGGGAGCTCCTCTGAAACTTGGGGGGTACTATATATATACAAGTGTAACTTTGAAAGACCTCTCAGAGTTCAGGGTGCTACATCATGTGCTCCGGATTCTCTATTCGGTTAATTAGTAAACCTAGTGGCAAGGCTCAAATTCTCCTTGATCACCTGAGTAGTGCCGTGTGGAGGCTAATACAGTCTCTTTCCTATGAATGTGGCTGCCCCAATAAAAACAAAAAAACTTGCTCCATTAACCGCCTTCTATTTACTCCATCCTCGTCTCTTAGCGCTGTCCGAAGCAACTGAACCCTGCGAAAACGCTCAAAACCATACATCAAGTAGTTGCATATCGTGGACAAACAACCACTTCCTCTTTCGAAAATAAACATGCCAGACTGGATTGTAAATTACTTCGGACAACAGAAAGATACACCATCGTCATGAGTAATAACACATTGTGCTAGCTGAAGGTCATATCTGCTCTCAGTGCTTTTCTTCTCTTGCAATGAATCGATTCTTCATTTGTGTCAAAGAAAAGAAAAGAAAACTTTCTTCCTTACCGAAAATGAGCTGGATCTCAGATTTAAAGAGACTAAATCCAAAACATGATACAAGAACTAGAGAAGGGTCACTTTCATACTTCCAAGGATGCATTCAGTGCATTTTCAATCGCAAGTGATTCATCAAATAGCCTCACGGCTGCAGTAACTTTTGGGAAGAAAACTGGCTAGCTCAATCTGTTTCCCGATATAACCTCTCAGGGCCACGGGCCCAAAAAGTTTCATGTATTTTTAAAACTTTTGAGAGGATGATTTGGGAGGGGGTTCTCAGTCAGTTTTAATTTGGTTTAGAGCAACACTTGCAATGTTCTTCAGTTGACCCCATCCAAATTCTATTGTTTTCAGAATATGATCAATCGAACTGGTCGTTGTAAAGCCACGAAATCTCAGTTCCGTAGGGGTGAAACTAAAGTTACAGTTTCCTCTTCCTGCGTGATAAGTAAAATTAAATCCAGATGAATTCTTTTAAACCAGACGGACTGACTCTTTATAGGCACTGATATGTGTACCAGTTTAACTACTTTGAGTTTGTAACTAATGTTAGAGACTGTCATGATGATTACCTTGCTGGAGACTTGCCATAATTGGATTTTGTCGACGAGGAGGGTCGTTTTGCAATTTGCGTTCCTGTAAAAATGGACGTCCAATGAATTAACGAGATCAGACACATAAATGATCGTCAGCTGCATCTAGTATTTCCTGACAGTGGAAAAGAAGAGAAAAGCAAATTGTTCACCGTCACATGATGAGCAAAAAATATCGAAAAGTCACGGAGCTGTATGATAATCATGCGCACACTGCAAGAAACGCAACAAATTCAATTATGCAGTTCCGGTAACGCAATTAGTATATTACCGTTATTCGTACCCTCACTTTGTCGAGTTCCTTGCATATCTCGACAAAATCCGGTCTCTTTGAGGGCTCCGCATGCCAACATCTCTCAATTAGCGATAGCAACATTTCGTCCTGTATGAATGCCTTGTGCTCTTTGCACTCAGCACGAAGAGGTGGTCTCTGGGTGCCCCTAATTACGCCATCCTTAAACCTTGAAGGAGAAACCCGGTAAACCGGATCACTGGTAATCCCTGTAAGAACCTCGGATGCCACAATGCCAAAGCTGTAGACATCGATTTTGTGAGGATATGCGATATGTACACTTCTGTCTTTGAGCTGCAGTAAAACTTCGGGTGCAGAGTACGTAGTGGTTCCATATCCTGGAATGAAATTCCTTGCGGTCCCAGACCTAGAATCTCCAAACCGAGCACTACCAAAATCCGCAACTTTAACAAGATAATGCTTTACAGCATGCGCTGTCGCAATCTCGCTGATAAGGATGTTTTGAGACTTCAAGTCGCAATGTACCACATTCACATTCTCTTGGTGCATGTGTCGCATTGCTTTTGCAATTTGCCATAGGATGTCGACTGTGGCATCCGCCACAAACGGTGGCTGCTTGTCACCATGGACACGATTCATTTCCGCGATTAACTTGTAAAGGTCATTCGACATATATTCCATGAAATAAGAGCGCTCAAGCACTCCATTCAGCTTGCCGAAGCTGTAGATAAGATGCGGGTGAGAGAACCTTTTCACAACTTCAAGCTCCCTGTCAAAATCTTGAAAGTCCTTGAAAATCTTTTGAATAAACTGGCCACGTCTCCATGTTACCAACTGTATAAGTGCATCGCCATCACTATACTGGCAAAGCACCCTCACTTCTTCCACATCAGCAGCCTGTATCTCGCTGAACAACTCTGAGGTCAGGCTCGGGTGCTCACAATTTCCGTCCAAGCATTGTCCTGGTTGATGGTTGCCAAACTCACACAATTCTTTCCCGGTATCCCTCCATTCCTGCAATGTTTTCTTTAACGATTTCCAGTCATTCAGTGACTCCTGGAGCACACGTGAAGGAAAATGTACTGTCATCTTTGCACTATTTTCTATGGCCCAAGGATGTGACCGAAATGGGTCATAAGGTAGAACGTTACTTCTAATAATGATGCCAGGGTTGTCTTCGTTCAACGATTTGCCTTGGATCCATATTTCCGGAAGCAGGACCTCATGCCCGATAACAGTTCTTAGCCATTGGTCTGTGGCGTTGGCAAAGAAAAAGAACTCCTCCGAACGATGAGCAGCACGGCACAGGTTGCTTAAGACTAGCAACTGCGGATGTTCAAGGTCAAGTAAGGATTCACATGACAACCTCATAAAGCATTCGGGTCGAAACAAGTAAGTGTTACGTCGCTCTGCAACAACTGAAGATTCGGTATGAGCATTCGATATGCCTTCAACAGAAGCAACGCGACCGTACTGAGGTTCATGGGGACATCTTAATTCCTGCGCAAGTTCGCAGTGCACCTTCATGGTGTCTTGTTGAATAAACTAGAAGACAACAGGCTCCAAGCGCTAGCTGGTCTCCCCGCTGCCGGCGTATGCATTAACCCTCTTCCAATTCTCGGCTTGTGTCTAATGAAATACAAGTGGCTCTAGTATCCGATTTCAAACCATCAGTAACATCCTGATCAAATTTATCTGTTACAGGAAAGAAACACCATACTCCTGTAAATGGCAAAATTGGAGCTCTTTCAGGCACCCATCTCGAACCTCACATCTATACTACTCCAAGTTTATAGAGCTTTGAACACATGAGTGCAGCAATTTTGAAGCTCTGAAAGAAGAAGTGTAGCACTGGGCATGACTCTGCCACCTCTAACTACACGAATCCAACTGCTTGTAAGATCTCCCTTCCTGTGCCCTTCTCAACATAACAATGTAGCAAAAAAATCAAAATCCCTCTTGATTAAGCTCAAGCCTATGTCCCAGCTTGAAAGATATACTGCAGCACTTCAAGATACTCTACATCGAGGCTTGACAACACAAGTTTTAAATCAAAAGGGCAAGTGTTCACCAGTTAAAAATTTGACCGTCTCAAATTTGATTTCGAAAGGCATTTGCTTCAGTCACCGGCTGCAATTCCACGAGCTCATTGCAAGTCGGTAATCGCACTTTTAGACGGGGTCATTCTGTCACTTGAGTGCTAAACCACGGCTAGTACCAACTTACTACTACACCTTCCGCCGATGTCTCTGCAAACCATCATAACAAACAAGTCCAAAGCCTCATACATCAAAATCACACACTGATAATCATAAGGACGCATCAAGAGTAAAATTGGTACAAACAAGTGAGAATATTACATGCCGTAGGTGCAAGGAGCTGTGAGTTGGCGAGGGATCGTAGAAAGCTACAGCGCCATGGCGACTTAAATGACAAAAGTGACCTTCCTATCACCTAACACAGCTCCATGGATTCAATGTTCTCTGCTTTTCCGCCATTGCCACCGCTTGCCTCAATTATCTAGTCTGCATTCAATAATGAAAAATCTAACGAACCCCAAATTTGTGAATCTCTAAAGAACGCACCATGCCAAGCAGTTTCACCAAGGTACCCAGGTAGCGAAATAGCTTGGCAATAGGCAAGCTTACCGTATCAGTCTGCAAGCCCAAGTCCTTCGGCCGGGGTATCGCTAAGAGATGCTCGGTCGCAACCGAGAAAAGAGGACGCATGACGCATTCGATCCGGCAAGACGACGCTGAAAAATTGTGAACCAGGCAGAACTTACGCAAGCTAAGTTGCAAAATGTTCCTGAACACTAGCGCTGCTGTCCATCAAGGCGTCCGACCTCACGCAGTCACTCAGTTGAGAGCATCCAACTTAACCCAGGAGCACTCCGACGCCCATTTTTTGGACGATGAACAGATTGAAGTTCTTCAGTTGTTTCTTTAGTCTCAATCGCTTTGGCTATTTCTGAAATGTTACGGAATCATCAGCGCCAGACTCAAGGTTTCAGTCCAAACCGCAGATTTTGAATGTAGTACAGGAAAAAAAACTCCAGACTTAAGATAATCAAAGTCTAATTACCTGCTTTGAAACCAATAACGAGTGTCTTCCGCGGTTTAGGGAGAGTTAGAATGTCCGCTGCCGTAGTGGACGCATGTAACCACATGCAGATATAAATAATTTGGTATATTTGCTAGAAACAAACTTTCCAGCTCCAGTTTAGAATGGAAAAACAGAAACTTCAAACCCACCAAGATGTCAAAGCACGTACGCAAAGCCTTTCACCGCCTGTCACCAGATTCCGCTTCCCTACGAATCACTCCATTATCGTACGAGAAGCTACCCTTCTAACAACAAAACACTGCGCTTTAACATCATGACACGTCGTTGTAACCTTGTTTAATCAATTTCCTCTTAACATGCTTTGAAAAATCACGAAAAATCCATTTCCTGTGAATACAGCTTGATTCTACTTGCAAGTGATTCCTGCACGGCTTCTCAATCTCCAAAGAACGCGCGAGCTGCCATGCCAAGCAGTTTCACCAAGGTACCCAGGTAGCGAAATAGCTTGGCAATAGGCAAGCTTACCGTATCAGTCTGCAAGCCCAAGTCCTTCGGCCGGGGTATCGCTAAGAGATGCTCGGTCGCAACCGCGAAAAGACGACGCATGCCGCATTCGATCCGGCAAGACGACGCTGAAAAAATTGTGAACCAGGCAGAACTTACGCAAGCTAAGTTGCGAAATGTTCCGGAACACTAGCGCTGCTGTCCATCAAGGCGTCCGACCTCACGCAGTCACTCAGTTGAGAGCATCCAACTTAACCCAGTAGCACTCCGACGTCCATTTTTTGGACGATGAACAGATTGAAGTTCTTCAGTTCAGTTGTTTCTGTCTCGTTTCTGCTTGGATGAAAGTCATCTTTAATTTCTAAAACCGTGGGTAAAATCAATGGTAATAAAATATTCAAAAAAACTCATTTGAAGTCAAAAAACTATAGAAGATCTCCACTTTCCACTCCTAAAATCGAGGATGAATGATTGCATTTCTATCCTATATGGGAGAATTCCTTGTCATCCATTGGACCATTTTGGTCAGAGATGTCCTTACTGGGTTAACTTTTGGTGGTACTTTATCAAGTTCTTGTCTTATCTAATGGTTGGATTTGGTGTTACTAGAATACAAATTTTCCTAAAATTACAAATGCAAAAGTGTGTCAAGTGTTCAAATTGCATTGACTCTAATTCAAGACTACATTTGCAAAAATGAGGTCATAGATGTAAAGAGCACAAAAATTTCAAAAAATAACCATGTCAAGAGAACCTCATTTTGAATTCATTCCAATAAGTTTTGCTCAAAAAGTGATAATATTTTGCTTGTAATCAAATTTTCAAGGAATTTTGAAATTTTCCTTTCCAAATTTATAGAAAAATATTGGTGATAGCATTAGTGAATCAAACCATACAGATGGAATCTAAAATTCAAAATCTACAACTTTCTTTTGTACATCACTTCTAAAATATTCTTCCAAATAGCACTTTATAATGATTTTTTCCAAATCGTCAATTCTGGAGAAGAGTCCAAACATTTAGGGATTAACTCTAGAATGCATCGATCCTTTTTCAAATTTTGGCGCATTTTTGGCTATATCTTTGTATAGAAATATCATTTACTACAATTTCATGAAATTTTACACTAAGGAAGGTTGTCTTTTCAACATTAAAGCATTCCATTTGATGAATAAGAAGTTTAGTTGGTCTAAACTGGGGGATTGGCATTTTGCTACCAAATTGCACCCCAAAAAATAATTTGTCTGAAAAATGCCAAAAAAATTCATATTAAAAAAAATCTTGGAGGAAATCACCCAATCATGGATGAAAACCAAATTATAGACAAGTAGTATGTACTAATGTGATATTTTCTATCCAATATGTGGATGACTATTGAAATTTGGAGCACCACTATAACATTTTATATAACCACTTTGGCACTTCTTAAAAAATGAAAAAAAATCCTAGTCTAAACACTGCTTGCAAGCCCTCCATTTGTCATTCAAAATATGGTAGATCAGCCTATTAGTGTCAACTATTGGACCCTTCCATTTCCACAATAGACATCACCCATTTCTGCAAGGTGGGTAAGCTAATCCTTCAAAGGTCAAGGCCTATTTTTCTACCAAAAAACACTCAAAACTACCATTTCTATAGCAAAGAGTAAAAAAACTTGAAAACTATTTTTTGTGCACATCTAACCGTAGGATCTTACACCTAACTAGTATGAAAATGTGCGGAAAAAATTTCAAAAACCTTTGACCACATAGATTGCAAGATTCTTGTGTTTAAAGTGAAAAAAACAAAATTCTCAACACATTGCAAGAGTAGATTTTTTGACTTTGAACCTTCTTAACTTAAATTTTTTGCCATTGCAAAGTTTTGAGGATTGAATCTTTATGGTGAAGGATTGAGTTGCGAATTTAGGAAAAAAAATTCAAAAAAAACTTAATTTTCATTCTTAAAAAAACTATTAAATAGAAGTAGGTATGAGATAGAAGGAAAATCTAAATTATTAATACCTATAACAAGGAATTAAAACGCACTAATCCCAATGGTAAGATTGTTCAAGGAAAAAAAAACATGAAACCACAAGGAACTTTTCTTTTGAAAAATTGTAAAAATTGCATTAAAAAATGAATCCTACAAGTTATCTTTTCAAGAAGATGCTCTAATTGCCTAAAAAACTAGATTGTCCATAACTTTCTCATAACAAATCCAAATGGAATGAATTAAAAAAAATTCAAATTTAAAAAAAAATCAAGTTCTAAGAAAAAAATTTGTTGCACTTTTCCCCTATTTTGAGCTTATTTGGGCATAGTTTTTGTTCCTTGTACCAATTGTAAAAAATATTATATTCCCATGAAGCTAATTAGTCTTTCTATCTCCACAAAAAGTTTCAAAAAATTATGACTAAGTCATTTTGTTCTCGATTTTGTTAGGGCAAGAAATTGGACACTTTTGTTAAATGATGATATCATGTTCATATCTATTCATGGACGATAATAGATTGATAAAGATGTGATTCATAAAATATTGGTTCAAGTGGGCTTAGTTGTAAAGAGACAACAAATGCTTGTCAAAATGAATTTTAACTTTAGGCAATAAAATGGGTGCTTTTAGATTGATAAACTTGTCCTTTCAAAACTCTCATCAAACACGATCAAGGAGGTGGGCTACTAATCTTGATCCTTTTGAAGATGGTTATGCCCCCACCTATTGATGGTTTTATATTTTTGTACCAAACGTGTTTGAAAACTCATATCAATTTTGGTTCTTATCATATTAATATGATTTCACTTGTATTTGAGTTCACTCAACTAATTCTTTCTCTAGAAAAATACAGACAATCATAAGGACATTGCACAAAATATCTAAATTGCAAATTAGTAAGGGTGGTAATAGGTTAGTTGACTTTAGTGACTTTGTCCAGCTTTGATCCCTTTAGAATGTTTTGAAATGGCATACATGATGACAATTTCTAGTAGTGAAAGACCTATGATTAGAAATAGGTGCCTATGACATAATTTTTTGAAAATTCATAAGTAATTTATAAATGCTCCAAAAAATATGAAACCAATTGTGTTAGAGATTCTGCATCAATTTCTCTTCAAGTGAAAAATAAGAGTAAATACTTTTGGGCATTTAGAAAGGCCGACCAACCCTTAAAGGGGCGCTTTATGAGCTCACTACCTTGTTGTACAAGTCTTCTTCCAGTTTGCCTGAAGGCGCTTTCGCATTTGGTGTTAAGCCAGAGTCCTTGGGGGTTGTTAGAAAAAGAATCGTGGTTGTTTAGTTTGCATTTTCGCTCTTTAGTAAATGCCGATCCTAGGTGGACGTTGAGCTAGCAAAAGAAAAAACGGTGATCAAGTCAATTGATGAGGACACTGTTCGTGCAGTTACATGAATTCCAAAAAAAGTTATATAGCATTTGAATCAATAGAAAACATAGATTCTAGATTGTGAGGAGCATTGTTAGTGATTTAGACTCCACATGGGCAAATCATCTGCTCTCAAGTAGGAGGTATTGTTGGCAAAAATTCATTGGCAAAAAACTATAGATTGATTGGAAGAAAGAAGCTCTTATTATACAAGAGGGGTGGTAGGAAGTGAACAATACATGTGGGATATGTAAATGAGAATTAATAAAAGCTCAACCGCTCATAGTTAAGTCAAAATAATGTAAGAATTGTAATTTTAGACCTCATGTAGGCATAGAAGAATGATTTTTTTCCAAAACATTTGAACTAAGAAAAGTTGGGATGTCAAGTTATCATTCATCTCCAAAAATCCATTTGATATTTAAAGCCTTTAATCAAAAGTTATGAACAAAATTTAGAGAGGGGTTGGGAGAGACATTTTCCTTGACAATTTTAAACACCCCTCTCTAAAATTTGTTCATAACTTTTGATTAAAGGCTCAAAATTACAAACGGATTTTTGAAAATTTAATTTAAGTTGATTTTTCAATTTTTTTGAGTTCAATTTTTTTTTTAAAAAAGGTAATCTTCTATGCCTAAATGAGGTCTAATATTCTACTCCAAATGCAATTTCAGCTTTTTTGACAATGAGCACTCAAGCTCTCATCTTCAAATTATCCCATATCTTTTGAAAGTTTATGATGGACAATGAATTTGATTATAAAAATGACATCCCCATCTAATATTCTCACAATTGTCAATGAAGTGTTCACTTCATATTGGCATCAAACTTATTTAGTTGTGGCAAATGATCAATCGCCATTGTAAACAAATATTTTTATACGACTTGTACCTTCCAATCTTTGTCAAAGGTATTATGTTTTTATGAGTGTTGTTACCAAACACCAGGTGCAAAAGAACCTTTAGCTAACAAAGAGCTACTCAAGGAAGTTGCTTGGTTCCAGTGAGATCCTCAAAACGATGAAAATGACGGTGGTCTTCATTACAAACTAATGTATTGCCACAGTCAAAACATAAGTAAAAGTATTTTTTTAATTTTTTTAGTTCATAAAAACTTCAAAATTCAATAACTTCACACCATGAGTCGGAACACCTTGAAACCAAACCAGTGCACCCCTCCTCGCTAAGGGCTTTCCGATAGTACTAAGCACGCAATTGGGGGACTCATAATCCGGGAGATCTCAACATGACAAACAAACAAACAAACAAACAAACAAAACAAAACAAAACAAAACAAAACAAAACATCTCTTCTATTAAGACATCATGTTTGTTTTGTTTTGTTTTGTTTGTCACGTTGAGATCTCCCGGACCGTGCGTTCCCCAGTCATGTACTTAGTATCGTTGGAAAGCCCTCAACGAGGAGGGGTACACCAGCTTGGTTCCGTGGCATTCGAACGTATGGTGTGAGAGTTATTGAATTTTGAAGTATTTTTTGAATCTAAACATTAAAAATTTACTTTTACTTATATTTTGGTTCCAATCTTGGTACCATCAAAAAGCTCTTAGCGAGGAGGAGTGCACAGACTTGGTTTCGTGGCATTCCGACTCACGGTGAGAAAGTTATGCATTTTTTAGTTGTTTTTGGTTCTTAAAAAATTAGAAAATTAGTTTTATTTTTGTTTATGACTGTAGCAACGGCATAGGACACACTAGTCTCTTCTATTAAGATAGGATGTTTGTTTTGTTTTGTTTTGTTTGTTTGTCATGTTGAGATCTCCCGGACCGTGCATCTCCTGGTTGAGTGCTTAGTACCGTTGGAAAGCCCTCGGCAAGGAGGGGTGCACCGGCTTGGTTCTGTGGCGTTCGGACATATGGTGTGAAAGTTGTGCATTTTTGAATTATTTTTGGTTCTAAAAAATTAAAAAATTATTTTTCCTCATATTTTGGTCACAAACTTGGTACTGTCAAAAAGCCCTCAGCAAGGAGGGTGCACCGGCTTTATTTTGTGGCATTCCAACTCATGATGTGAAAGTTATACATTTTTGAGTTCTTTTTGGTGTTAAAAAAATTAGAAAATTACTTTTACATTTGTTTTGACTGTGGCAACGGCATAGAGCAATTTTTCTTATATTTTGGATACAATCTTGGTACTGTCGGAAAGCTCTCAACAAAGAGGGGTGCACTAGCTTGATTTTGTGGCATTTGGATGTATGATATGAAAATTATGTATTTTTGAGTTGTTTTTGGTTCTAAAAAATTAGAAAATTACTTTTACTAATATTTTGGTTGCAATCTTGGTACCATCGGAAAGCTCTTGGCGAGGAGGGGTGCACGGGCTTGGTTTCGTGGCATTCCGACTCACAATGAGAAAGTTATTGAGTTTTGAAGTATTTTTATGAATTAAATAATTAAGAAATTAGTTTTACTTATATTTTGGTCACAATCTTGGTATTGTTAGAAAACCCAAGAGGGGTGCACAGGCTTGGTTTCATGGCATTTCAACTCATAGTAGAAAAGTTATGCATTTTCAAGTTATTTTTTGTTCTAAAAAAATTAGAAAATTAGTTTTACTTTTATTTTGATTGTGGCAATGGCATAGGGCACACTAGTCTCTTCTATTAAGACAAGATGTTTGTTTGGTTTGTTTGGTTTGTTTGGTTTGTTTATTTGTCACGTTGAGATCTCCCGGACCGTGCATCCCTCGGTCACGTGCTTGGTACCGTTGGAAAGCCCTCGGCGAGGAAGGGTGCACCAGTTTGGTTACGCATTTTTGAGTTGTTTTTGGTTCTTAACAAATTAGAAAATTAGTTTTATTTTTGTTTTGATTGTGGCAATGATACGGGGCACACATAGGGCACATTATTTTTACTTTTATTTAGATTGTGGCAACAACACAGGGCACACTAGTCTCTTCTATTAAGACAATATGTTTGTTTTGTTTTGTTTGTTTGTTTGTTTGTTTTGTTTGTTTGTCATGTTGAGATCTCTTGGATCGTGCGTACCCCGGTCGCGTACTTGGTACCATCAGAAAGCCCTCGGCAAGGAAGGATGCACCAGCTTGGTTCTGTGGCGTTCGGACATATGGTGTGAGAGTTATGCATTTTTGAGTTGTTTTTGGTTTTAAAAAAATTAGAAATTTACTTTTCACTTATATTTTGGTCGCAATCTTGGTACTGTTGGAAAGCCCTTGGCGAGGAGGGGTGCACGGGCTTTGTTTTGTGGCATTCCGACTCATGGTGAGAAAGTTATGCATTTTTGAGTTGTTTTTGGTTCTAAGAATATTAGAAAATTACTTTTACTTTTGTTTTGACTGTGGCAACAACACAAGGCACACTAGTCCTGATTTGGTATAGATGTACTTTGTAATAGACACCGACTACCACCCTGAGTCTCGGACTCCTTTGAACAGAACGGACGCAAACCAAAAACTTCAGTACAGTCCCTTGACTAACTTCAGGGAGGCCAAACATACCTTTGGTGCGGCGGCAAAGCTCTTACAAAAAATTCATGGTGTGCATTATTGAATCGTGCTACCCAATTGCTCCAAAGAGTCTCTAGCTAGAGTACCCCTCAACCAACAAAAAGGGGACCCACAATGGTCACCTTATTCAACTACCTAAGGGAAATCTAAAGCAAACTGGAAGAAGACTTGTATAGCAAGGTACACTAATGATGATAAATAGTATTGGCAACACTAATCACGAAGCATAACACTAATTGTCAACAATCTAGTTAGTGTTACCAACACAGTCTGGAGAGTTCTGTGGCTAAAACTGTAGATTTCCTACAGAAATTCATCCGTCCCGTTTTTTTTTAAATGTGCCCGGAAGTGTGCTATGAGGTGGCAAAACTTACTGGTCAATTTCCTGGAATTTGAAGTGTGGCTGGTGGCATTGCAGCCATTGTTCATTTTTAATAGGCAAATTTCCTATATTATTTAAACCTAGCTAGTTTAGGACCTTTTTTTAATTTTTTTTAGTGTCTTGATTTTTTATTTCATGTATATCCCTGGTAGGATTTGAACCTGGCATTGCCCCTACCGATTTAGGGCCAGGGATGTAGCCTTCCGAAAATGCATAGATCCAAATAGGGTCCATGCATTTTCAGGAGGCTGGTTAGTATCAAAACATCAAACATTTACAAAAATTTATAAGAATCAAAACATCAAACATTTACAAAAATTTATAAGAATCAAAACATCAAACAATTACAAGAATTAAAGTTGGTTAGTATCAAAACATCAAACATTTATAACATTTACAAGAATCAAAACATGTGATCAGAGAATGGATACAGTAGGACACAACCGAATATGATCAAGACACGGTGAAAGAAGAAATGATCAACATCATCCTCTACGGTTTTGCTTTTGGGGACCGAACATGATAACATCAGGCCACGTCGAAGAGAAAAATGATCAATATCAAGACAGGAAGAACACATTGAAGGAAAAAACGATGAACACCAGGACACAACCATCAATGATCAACATCAAGACAGAATCCAACATGATCAACATCAGAACATGATGAAGGAAAAAATGGGGAGTAAGAAGCCACGGGGAGGACACTCCCCAAGTTTTAGCAACCCACGTGCGGTGGAAAAAGTAATACATGTAATACATCTTAAAATTTAATTTTTTTTTCAAAAAAAAATTATGGATAGATTTTACTACTTTAAAAGTGTATGTTTTGAATTATTGGTATTTTTTATGCTAATAGTAATTAGTTATAAATTTTTTAAGAAAAAAGATGCACCATAAAGTTGAAAATAACTTTCACACCTCTATATTATATAAGAAAAAAAATTTGAAAAATGAAAAAAAATTCTATAGAATAGCTTTCTATTGAAAGTGTATTTTGGTTGAATATTGATGCAATAGTCATCTTCATGTGAGCTCTATAAATATTTTAGTTGGAAAACATGTCATTTTAGTTCATTTTTCAACCCTTTCTAGACAATATATCTTATGTTATTTGGAATTGAAATTTTTGTCAATAGAAACCTTTAGTCATTTTTAAATAAAGCTCAAAATTTTAAGATGAAATTATAGTTTATTCAAAAGTAAATAGGGGGTCAAAAAATCACTCCTCCACACGTAGGTACCCCAAATGTAGTGATAGTGTCTTCCCTGGGTAAGAAACAAAACCAAACATGATCAACATGAAGAACATGAGCTATGAAAAATAGACAGTAACCAACAGAACCAAACATGATCAACATGAAGAACATGAGCCATGGAAAATGGATAGTAACAAGCACAATCTATCAAGATGCCTCGAGGCCAAATACCGAAGTTGAAGTGCTAACACTAGGTCCCATGGTTGTACCTGAATTGGACAAGTATGCACTTGGGTTAGTATAAAGAAACTTATACTTAGTTTCATGCTTCCACATGGGTATGGCATCCAACAAAACAGCATCATACTCCTCTTCCGGTCCCTCTAAAGCAACTCTAAACAAAGCATCCAGGTTCTTACTTCCCAATCTATTCCTTACACGAGTTTTGATCAAATTCTGAATGCTAAAAGCTCTCTCACAAGTAGTAGTGGAAACACACTGGACCCTAGCAATTTCAGCAAGAACAAGCAAATTTGAATATCGTATTTGTAGGGCATGATTCCAGGTAATCATACCCTACAAATCTCGGAAGGTTTTGTCTCCCCATTCAATTGTACATTGTAATTTGAAGGAAAGAAACTCATGTTTAGAAGCCTGTACATCCAAAGGGAGGGGGAAGGAAAAACCTGAATGAGACCGATCAGTTCCATACAACTGAAGCAAATTGTCCAACTCGGTTACCCCCCAATTCTGCATCCCAACTTGCTTAGACGGCATGTTAGAAGGATTCATCACTTTGAAGCAAGAAATGAAATCATTGTCACAAAATCTGGCTTCCAAAGCAACACACACTGCCTCAGCAAACGCCCGCTGGAACTACAAAGCTTCCTCTAGGTCTGTTCCCAGCCTAGAACGCTGAATCTCACAACCATGAAATATATTCCCCCTAAACTCAGATGGGAGCTTCCTCAGCAAGCCCTCGAGAGAACCATACTCAGGAAGGACATGATAACCTACATCGTCATTAAATGTGGCTGTGTTCAAATCCGTGTTTTCTACAATGAACAACATACAAATTTGTGCTATTTTGGAACGCACAATGCTACCTACAGTGGTCACATCCACAAATTTGCATTAAAACACCTTTGACAACTGTGTTGACAACATAGCCAAACAATGTAAGATGTCCGCAAGGAAATACAAGATGTAAATGAACTTGAACTGCCCTAACTTGTGCAAAATTGGAGTGGCTGTACCTGCATCTGCACCCTTCAGGCCACGGAAGAATTCCAAAACAGACTCCAAGGACTCACAAAGTGTTGTGATTGCTTGCCACCGACTTAGCCACCGGATTTTGTGGTAACGCTTCATTGTTTTCTTCACATCAAAGAACTCCTCTTGCAGTCTAGTAAGTGCATGCTTGCGCTTACTAGACTTATTAAAAAAACTAGCAATTGAATTGAGGACAGAGTCCACTTTGGTAGAGATTACCTTACAATCAGGAGACTTCGCTGCAACCAATGTCGTCAAATTCGTCCAATGAGCAACACAGTGGACTGCTAAAAGGTAAGGGTTTACCTCTTTTTTGATTCGGGTCGCTACTCCCGTCAAACTCCCCACCATCATACTGGCATCGTCACTGCCAAAACCAATGAATTTGCCACGGAATTTGCGCAGGTCAAGCCTCTACTTCCGAAGGCTGGAAATCAAAGTTTCATAAATGACAGCGGAGTCCTTCTTCCCCCCTTCGACCTGCAAGAGGCCAAGAAACAACGTGACCGGCAAACCCTCCTCGACGATACTGGCAAATACAACCAGGTGTCCTATGACACTAATATCCGTTGATTCGTCAATCATGACACCGTAAAAAGTTGAATTTTGCACACGAGTAATGACTCGCTTCTGAATCACAACTGAAATGCATATCATCAGATCAGCACAGGATTTCTCATCCTGATACATAGATAAGGTCATCGGAGCCTTCACGAAGACCAACAACTTGCACAATGCTGGAAACTTTGAGTAGGGTAAAAAGTGCTTCCCTAGAAAATAAGCAGCTTGAAAGAGAGAAGCCACAGCCTCGTCGCATGCCTTCTGCCCTTGCGAAATAGCCTTTTCCATGACCTTCTCATCACTTTGTGATGCCCAAGCTAGCCGCCTATGCTCTCCAAATCGAGCATGGTCTTGGAAAGAGCTCACTTTCAAGTTCCTGGCACCATCTTTAGTATATGATGACTGCCTACCTTTATCCCTACAGACTTTATAGAAAACCCGCCCAACATTTGGGCAAAAATGTAACCAACTGAATTGAACTCCCCATTGCTCCTTCCACTGCGCTTGAGCAATTTGTACCTCAAAAGGAAGACTAAGGTTAGTCCCTGAATCAGCGGTTCCAAGAGAAGAACTCTCGGACGTTGAAGACAACATCTCAAATCCATTAGCTTCCCTCGTTTTAGCGAAGTAATGGTCCCTCAAGGACCTTTGTCATTTCGCCATGCACTTTAGAAGAGAATGCTTCCAGTTCTAAACAAGGAAGCCAGCAATAAGAAATAATCAACAGCCTTACAAACACCTAATTGTACAACAATAGTTACATCTGCACAAGTGCATGCACACTGCACAACCCTCAAAACAAACCCTGCAGCCCTACATTGATCTCGTCGCCATCAAAGAAAAAAACGAATAGGGAATGGAGAAGGGCGACAAAAAATTTGGAAAGATCCGAAGCAAACCTCAACCAGCATTGGAATCGCAGAATCGCATGCAAAGTTGCACCTCAAAGCGCACCCTAAACTGCAAATCGTTAGAATTGCACGCACAGTTGCAAGCGTTGTGGCATCAAAAAATGCAAACAAACTTACCAAAAAATGCATGCAAGCTTGCAAGAATGGCACACGAAGTTGCGGTTCCAGAAATCGCACATGGAGAGAATGGCACACGAAGTTGCAGCTCCAAAAATCGCTCACGGAGTTGCTTGAGTCGCGCACATACTTCTCCAAATCTGCGTCTCTGTGAGCTGCGTGAGGAGACAACGTGAGCGAGGAGAAAACAAGGAAGAGACTGATGCGAGTGGCGATTGCACACCCAACGGCTCGGATTCAACAAAACTTGATTGACGACTATGATCAAACCGCAAGCCGTCGGGAAAAAGAAATTATAATTAGGCAGGTAAACCTAATTAACCTACTCACTAAAGTGACTAAACTCATTTACTAACTGTTGTAGATTTACAGTGACTTACATGCACTATAAAAAAATTTCTATAAATTATAAGATTGGTCAGCTGCCCGCCTACAAAAACAAATTTGAATAGGTAATTTTCCTACATATTTTGGGAATGGACAGCAAAATGCCTACAAATAATTTTTTGAACCGGCCCATTTCCTAAACTTCTCTTTTTCATTTGGAACCTTAGCCTAAACTTCCCAATTTCATTCGAAAATTCTCAAATTCTACTGGCTAGGTCATAACTAAATGGTGGTACTCCCCGTTCATTGGTAAGTTACCAACACTAAATGTCAACATAGACACTATTTGTCAACTATTGGGTATAAATTTTTTACAAGTTCACATTTAGTGTTACCTAACTATTTCATCAAAATGCAAAGAAAAACGTATGACCCAAGAAACCTATGACATGCTCAAAAAAGTTACTACTCAGAAAAGTGAACACAACACTAAATGCCAACTAATTGAAGTTTAGAGTGACCGGGGTAAAAGTCCAAGTAACACTAATCACAACATAACACTATTTATCATCATTAATCTAGTGAGCTCATAAAGCGCCCCTTTAAGGGTTGGTCGGCCTTTCTAAATGCCCAAAAGTATTTACTCTTATTTTTCACTTGAAGAGAAATTGATGCAGAATCTCTAACACAATTGGTTTCATATTTTTTGGAGCATTTATAAATTACTTATGAATTTTCAAAAAATTATGTCATAGGCACCTATTTCTAATCATAGGTCTTTCACTACTAGAAATTGTCATCATGTATGCCATTTCAAAACATTCTAAAGGGATCAAAGCTGGACAAAGTCACTAAAGTCAACTAACCTATTACCACCCTTACTAATTTGCAATTTAGATATTTTGTGCAATGTCCTTATGATTGTCTGTATTTTTCTAGAGAAAGAATTAGTTGAGTGAACTCAAATACAAGTGAAATCATATTAATATGATAAGAACCAAAATTGATATGAGTTTTCAAACACGTTTGGTACAAAAATATAAAACCATCAATAGGTGGGGGCATAACCATCTTCAAAAGGATCAAGATTAGTAGCCCACCTCCTTGATCGTGTTTGATGAGAGTTTTGAAAGGACAAGTTTATCAATCTAAAAGCACCCATTTTATTGCCTAAAGTTAAAATTCATTTTGACAAGCATTTGTTGTCTCTTTACAACTAAGCCCACTTGAACCAATATTTTATGAATCACATCTTTATCAATCTATTATCGTCCATGAATAGATATGAACATGATATCATCATTTAACAAAAGTGTCCAATTTCTTGCCCTAACAAAATCGAGAACAAAATGACTTAGTCATAATTTTTTGAAACTTTTTGTGGAGATAGAAAGACTAATTAGCTTCATGGGAATATAATATTTTTTACAATTGGTACAAGGAACAAAAACTATGCCCAAATAAGCTCAAAATAGGGGAAAAGTGCAACAAATTTTTTTCTTAGAACTTGATTTTTTTTTAAATTTGAATTTTTTTTAATTCATTCCATTTGGATTTGTTATGAGAAAGTTATGGACAATCTAGTTTTTTAGGCAATTAGAGCATCTTCTTGAAAAGATAACTTGTAGGATTCATTTTTTAATGCAATTTTTACAATTTTTCAAAAGAAAAGTTCCTTGTGGTTTCATGTTTTTTTTTCCTTGAACAATCTTACCATTGGGATTAGTGCGTTTTAATTCCTTGTTATAGGTATTAATAATTTAGATTTTCCTTCTATCTCATACCTACTTCTATTTAATAGTTTTTTTAAGAATGAAAATTAAGTTTTTTTTGAATTTTTTTTCCTAAATTCGCAACTCAATCCTTCACCATAAAGATTCAATCCTCAAAACTTTGCAATGGCAAAAAATTTAAGTTAAGAAGGTTCAAAGTCAAAAAATCTACTCTTGCAATGTGTTGAGAATTTTGTTTTTTTCACTTTAAACACAAGAATCTTGCAATCTATGTGGTCAAAGGTTTTTGAAATTTTTTCCGCACATTTTCATACTAGTTAGGTGTAAGATCCTACGGTTAGATGTGCACAAAAAATAGTTTTCAAGTTTTTTTACTCTTTGCTATAGAAATGGTAGTTTTGAGTGTTTTTTGGTAGAAAAATAGGCCTTGACCTTTGAAGGATTAGCTTACCCACCTTGCAGAAATGGGTGATGTCTATTGTGGAAATGGAAGGGTCCAATAGTTGACACTAATAGGCTGATCTACCATATTTTGAATGACAAATGGAGGGCTTGCAAGCAGTGTTTAGACTAGGATTTTTTTTTCATTTTTTAAGAAGTGCCAAAGTGGTTATATAAAATGTTATAGTGGTGCTCCAAATTTCAATAGTCATCCACATATTGGATAGAAAATATCACATTAGTACATACTACTTGTCTATAATTTGGTTTTCATCCATGATTGGGTGATTTCCTCCAAGATTTTTTTTAATATGAATTTTTTTGGCATTTTTCAGACAAATTATTTTTTGGGGTGCAATTTGGTAGCAAAATGCCAATCCCCCAGTTTAGACCAACTAAACTTCTTATTCATCAAATGGAATGCTTTAATGTTGAAAAGACAACCTTCCTTAGTGTAAAATTTCATGAAATTGTAGTAAATGATATTTCTATACAAAGATATAGCCAAAAATGCGCCAAAATTTGAAAAAGGATCGATGCATTCTAGAGTTAATCCCTAAATGTTTGGACTCTTCTCCAGAATTGACGATTTGGAAAAAATCATTATAAAGTGCTATTTGGAAGAATATTTTAGAAGTGATGTACAAAAGAAAGTTGTAGATTTTGAATTTTAGATTCCATCTGTATGGTTTGATTCACTAATGCTATCACCAATATTTTTCTATAAATTTGGAAAGGAAAATTTCAAAATTCCTTGAAAATTTGATTACAAGCAAAATATTATCACTTTTTGAGCAAAACTTATTGGAATGAATTCAAAATGAGGTTCTCTTGACATGGTTATTTTTTGAAATTTTTGTGCTCTTTACATCTATGACCTCATTTTTGCAAATGTAGTCTTGAATTAGAGTCAATGCAATTTGAACACTTGACACACTTTTGCATTTGTAATTTTAGGAAAATTTGTATTCTAGTAACACCAAATCCAACCATTAGATAAGACAAGAACTTGATAAAGTACCACCAAAAGTTAACCCAGTAAGGACATCTCTGACCAAAATGGTCCAATGGATGACAAGGAATTCTCCCATATAGGATAGAAATGCAATCATTCATCCTCGATTTTAGGAGTGGAAAGTGGAGATCTTCTATAGTTTTTTGACTTCAAATGAGTTTTTTTGAATATTTTATTACCATTGATTTTACCCACGGTTTTAGAAATTAAAGATGACTTTCATCCAAGCAGAAACGAGACAGAAACAACTGAACTGAAGAACTTCAATCTGTTCATCGTCCAAAAAATGGACGTCGGAGTGCTACTGGGTTAAGTTGGATGCTCTCAACTGAGTGACTGCGTGAGGTCGGACGCCTTGATGGACAGCAGCGCTAGTGTTCCGGAACATTTCGCAACTTAGCTTGCGTAAGTTCTGCCTGGTTCACAATTTTTTCAGCGTCGTCTTGCCGGATCGAATGCGGCATGCGTCGTCTTTTCGCGGTTGCGACCGAGCATCTCTTAGCGATACCCCGGCCGAAGGACTTGGGCTTGCAGACTGATACGGTAAGCTTGCCTATTGCCAAGCTATTTCGCTACCTGGGTACCTTGGTGAAACTGCTTGGCATGGCAGCTCGCGCGTTCTTTGGAGATTGAGAAGCCGTGCAGGAATCACTTGCAAGTAGAATCAAGCTGTATTCACAGGAAATGGATTTTTCGTGATTTTTCAAAGCATGTTAAGAGGAAATTGATTAAACAAGGTTACAACGACGTGTCATGATGTTAAAGCGCAGTGTTTTGTTGTTAGAAGGGTAGCTTCTCGTACGATAATGGAGTGATTCGTAGGGAAGCGGAATCTGGTGACAGGCGGTGAAAGGCTTTGCGTACGTGCTTTGACATCTTGGTGGGTTTGAAGTTTCTGTTTTTCCATTCTAAACTGGAGCTGGAAAGTTTGTTTCTAGCAAATATACCAAATTATTTATATCTGCATGTGGTTACATGCGTCCACTACGGCAGCGGACATTCTAACTCTCCCTAAACCGCGGAAGACACTCGTTATTGGTTTCAAAGCAGGTAATTAGACTTTGATTATCTTAAGTCTGGAGTTTTTTTTCCTGTACTACATTCAAAATCTGCGGTTTGGACTGAAACCTTGAGTCTGGCGCTGATGATTCCGTAACATTTCAGAAATAGCCAAAGCGATTGAGACTAAAGTTCCGAGTGTATGGTTTTCAGCCTCCTTACCCTTCCTCTTAGGATTCGTATTACGGATGACCTTGCAGCACAAGGATCAGATCTACGCTTGACCTCATACATGGCGAACTAGCAACCATGGAAGCCGATCGAAACCTGGAGATCGCCATTTTGTAAATCTAACTTTTTCCAGTCCTACAACTTTTTATTTGTACCCTTCTTCTATTTGGATATATTTTATTTCAATTTCTGAATCTTGCCTAATCCGGTGTATCCAGTTGTTTGGAGACTTGCTCTTCTGATTGATACAAAATTTGATCAAACACAGTAACTTTCCCGCTGTTGTGCAAACTCTAGTAAAAGCTTGTCCTTGTCGTTAGAGCAAGTAGCCTGATGTTTTGAGTTTATGCCATAGATACGTTTAAATGAATTTGATCACTACCGAACTCTGTGTACACCATAGGACTAGTTTGTTTTATAGAGGACCTAGAAGAGGAAACTAGCATCCTATAGGTCCCCTTGGAGTTTGATGCTTTGATATCCACCAGAAGAAGCTCAAGAAGAGTCTTCCGTGATGATTCTTCTGTGAGTGTCATTTTCCCCTGTGTATGTTAGTTGCAACATGTGTCCCAAATTCTTGTAAATAGTAAAGTTTTTACTATTTATAGGAATTTGGAACACATGTTACAAAAAACATACACGGGGAAAATGGCACTCACAGAAGAATCATCACAAAAGACTCATTTGAGCTTCTTGTGTGCATAAATAAAGTACCCTAATTGTTGTATGGGTCTCTTTGAGTCCCTCGTGATTCAAAAATTTGTTTGTGACAACCTTTGAAATGGTTGGTAGATGGGCAATTTCATTAAAATGGCGAAATTCCTTGACTCTGGCAGTTTTTATAGGTCAAAGCGGGCGTTCTGAAGTGTACAAACATCATAGATATCTTAAATCTATACCATTCTTAGATGTTTGAAATCTATACCTGTGCTAGATGTCACTGTTACAATTCAGATCGTGCGGTCTGAAATCTATAGTAGTCATAGATTTCTTAAATCTATAAAATTCCAAGATTCTTAAAAATTATATCTGTCCTAGATGTCACTCTTAAAATTCAAAGCGGGCGGTCTGAAAATGGCACATGGAATGCCGCCATTTTAATGAAATTTCCCATGTAGGTTGTACAAGCTATCTCTCTTAGGGTTTAATAGAGAATTTATAGACAAGGGTCCCTTAGGGTTGATCACTTGATCTCATTGACCTTTGGTTGTTAGCAATATACTAAATTCCTCTAATTTTTTGATAGGGCGTCATTGCCAATACCCTATGTAGTGCAAGATCTGCACAGTTGTCCCATCATTACTATGCGTGTCTCATAACATAGCTGTAGAGTTCATTGTTGGTACTCTAGGTTCACTTCAACATACGTAGTGGGTCAGAAGTATTCAGAAAACTGGCACATGTGATCAATTGGATACATTATCCTTGAAGCTAATCCTTGCCTTGGATATTATTGCAGGTGTACATTTGTGATGTGCTCAACAATAGTTAGACACTAAGAACAACAAATACAGTGGCATATCAGCTAAGATATCCTTCCCACTTCATCAGCGTTATGTAACATGTAATCCTATGTAAGTGTATTGTCGATCCCACCAAGACCACGTCCAGAACAACACAATGGCCTCTCAATCTGGGTACGACGATGCTGGAAGCTCTGGTTTGGGAAGCTCGAAGCTAGGACCACAAGACTTACCAAGCAAGCGCCTGCTTGGTACGGGTCTGTCTAGTGTTGCCTACGAGACGGAATTGAATGGCAAGAAGTGTGCAAGAAAAGATTTCATAGGAGTACCGACTCGCACTTTTAAGAGGGAGGCAGCTCGGTTGGTAGGGCTTGGGGCTCACGACAACGTTGTGAAAACACTTGGTTGGACCGAGAACAACATGAGCTGCTCTCTTGTTTTAGAATACATGGACGACGACCTTCTTGGATTTTTGCAGAAGAGGAAGCAGTCTCAGGGGAGTACGGGAGCTGGCCCAAACTCTGGAAATCAATCTGATCTTGATAGCCTCAATACGATCAAACTTGCGCCTTTCGAACTGCCTGAAGCATTGGACTTCATGTTGCAGATTTCCCGTGGCATGGAATACCTGTCTGACAGAGAAATTCGACACGGGAACCTGAAAACCAAGAACATTCTAGTCACTCGTACGAACGATGGTGACGGGAACTCGTGGTCAGTGAAAGTAGCTGATTTTGGTTTAGTGCGGACAAGACGGAAGACCCCGTCTTTTGCTTCTCGCCAGGCTCGTAAGCTTGATATGGCACGGTGGACAGCACCGGAAATTTTACAGGTGTTCTTGCTGGAGGATACAGGCGAAACCTCATCAGAATCAGATTCTGACGAAGATTGCACAGATCCTTCAGATGTTATAGATTCAGATGTTCCGGAGTGGAGGGAGCTTGGTGCTGATGTCTACAGCTTTGCTGTGATTTGCTCTCAAATCTTGACCGGCGAAGACCCATACCCACTTCCAAATCTGAACTGGAAAGACTTGGGGGTCAACATCTGTAGGCATAGACTCGCGCCAACATTACCTGCTGCATGCCCTCGAGTACTAAGAGAGCTTTTGATATCATGTTTGGGTTTTGACCTTTTTAGTCTCCGTCAACGACCTTCCTTCTCCGACATCTGCAGGACGTTGGAACGTCTCCAAATGGATTTCCCAGGACGAAGCGTTCATGAAAGCGTTTCCCAGCCCGAGGATGCGCTCAAGAGAAAGGCGCCGATGGATATTAAGCAGCTGCGGAAGTCCATGCGCGGGAAAAAGGCCACGCGAGGGATTGGCCTGCGGGAGCCCATCACCGTGGAAGATCTGTGGGGTCCCGAATTGACGCGGGAGCCCATCACCGTGCAGCCTTCATTGGTGCCAGAGTTCGGGACATGCGGCTTCATAGAATTACACCTGCTGAGCTTGGACGTTGCAATCTTGATCACGAGGGTGAAGTGTTACGAAGAGTGGACCCAATTGAGGGAAGAGCTCGAACGGATGCTACCCGATATGCTCAGATGTAGGAACCGGTGTTTCGGGTGGGAGAGTCAGTTGGATAGGGGTTATTGGAGATTCGGCCCTCGTCCTCGTGCTTTGTCCTCCTGGTCGGAGAAGCTGTCTTCGGTGGTTCGTCGCACGTTAGATGAGGTTGGAAAGCATCAGCAGGAGAACGACCGATCCCTGCTCCCGTCTTCGTCCGCAGAGTTAACAGCGTCAACGGACCCAAGGCGTGTGTCGGAACTCCGCGACAAAGTCAAGAGTCTCGCGAAGGAGCTGCGGAAGGTCATGGGTCACCTGACTACCTTGCTTTGGCAAAACCGCAGTGTTTTGGGAACCGGCAAAATCCCGCCAAGAGGCGAAATTTTTCAAAACTCATTTTTGTTTCCAGGAACGTATCTTTTGTCGAACGATGGATGGGGATTGATGATGCCATCAAATTTGAATGAATAAAGTGCAAATTCGTAGATGGAAAATGGTTTCTATCTAGAAATGGTTACAATGAATTTTGTTGTCCGCTTGAGAAAAATTTTAAAAACCCTTGGGAATAACAAACCAAGGGTGCATTGACCCCTTGGCTCGTCCCCTGTCTTTCCACTGGAGAAACTGATGCAGGACCTCTCTATTTGCCACGCATGATAATATTTGGAAATTTTGAATTCTTAGGAGTCTTAGGAGGCTCCAAATTAGCTATGAGTTGTGTAGAAAATAGATTAGTCTAGTACAATAGAGCTTTTTCTTAACCCCTAAATGCCCAAGGCACCCAAATCTTGGTGTTTGTAAAACTTTGAAGTTAAATGAAACCTAATCAAGTTGCTATCTTTAGGAGTTTATATTTTTGGAAAGTTCTTCTTGAAGTCTAATTTTAGCATCAAAAATTTGATCTTGAAAATAAGTGATAGTAATTTTTCTATTCATGATTTTGTGCAAGGGTACCCATTGCAATCTTGACTTCCCGTAGTGTTGAGAGCTCTTGGAAATGAACCTCAAATACACTAAATCTTGGAGAAAAAATCACATTCAAAATTCATTTAAAAAAATTATAGAATAGATTTTAAGAACCTATAAATTGATTGGGGTTATACATATTAGGCCCTTTAACCCTAGAAGGCCCAAGGCCATTTCGGTTATGAAAACATCATTGTTTTTCAAGCCTTATAAGTCGACATGTCACTAAGGTATGAAAATTTCAACCGTACAATCTTGTAGTGTGCATATTGTAGATGACGTGGATCAAAATTGGAATCATTTGACCCTATAGATTGCAAGATTACAATGTTTTTAGTGTGGAAAAAAGATGCTGAAACTTTCCTAAAAACACATTTGGTTTCTAAACCTACTCACATGAAATAAATTTAAACTAAAATGTGCTTTGAAATCAACATACAAACTCATTGGTGGAAAAAAAATTCATGAAAGTGACTCATTGTGTTTGCAAAATGACTTTGAAATGTCAAAAAAATAGCCAAAAAGGGTGAAAAAAACACATCTAAGGTTGAACCTACTTCTACTAAAATGTTTCTTAGTCACTCATTACTTCTTTAATTAACACAAAATCTTAGCCACACAAATTAGGCAAGTATGCGCAAATTTCCCCCAAAAAAGTTTTGAAAATGGACACAATATGAAGAAGTAATAAGCCGCCAAAGTGCATACTAACCAAAAAATGTTAGGGTTTTGAACTTCGAATTGCTTCCAAGAATTCAAAACAACTTGGATTGCTATGAAAATTTTACCAAAATAACTAGACTTTTAGAGGAACAAAATCCAACAAATTTTATTGAAAACAAACATTGGATGAAGGAGATACAAGCCTTCAAAGTTGCAGCCATGACAATGCAGTGTGTTGAACTCAAATTGAACCTGTGAACTTTGAATGGCTTTCACAAACTCAATTTGTCTTGGATTGATCTGAAAATTCTATTACACAAACTAGACTAGTATGTGCAACGTTTCCAATAAGTTTTACTAAATTTGGTCATTGGATGCAAAAGTTACAGCACTTTGAATTGTACTTCCAAACTATGAATGGCCAGAATCTGTCCCCTTGGGCGGTCTAGGGTTAACCTCATATTTTCTTGGTCACCAACTTTTTAGATTTGACATGCAAAAAGAGAGTTGAAAGATTTTCATCGTTTTTACACCTTCATGGTCAAACATTATAATCTTTCACTCCATAAGTGATATTATTGTGTTTTCTTTTCTTATGAGATATCTAACATGTCTAGTTTGAATTTGTATGGTTACAAAGTACCCAAAATTGATGCAACTTATCAAAATGTTGGCATTTCGTTCAATTTAGAGCAAATTTCAAGAAGCTCAAAACAGACCTTGGGCATTTAGGAATTAACATGTACTCCTAGGAAAAAAAGTCAGCGACTTCAGGAGGGGTCGGTTCAATCTTGCATGAAGGAATTGAACAGAGAATTACCTTCACAAGGTACAAGTATGATCCTTCAGAAGGAAGAAGTTTTTTCGTCATCATGAGTAAGTTTATTTCTTTGAAGATCTGAACTTACTATAGTTGTCCTTGTAAATAGGTGATAACTTCATCTAGAACTTCAGTCTTTATAGGATCAAGTGTCCCCTCAAAGAATATTTGAAGTTTTGGTAAGTTTTCCTATGATCTTAGTTTTTGACATGATTTTTTGAAACATTTTTCAACATAACAAATGCATTAGCTTTATCAAAATATTATTTTTATTTCAATTGATGTCTAAGACTTAAAGTTATATAGAAAAAATATTGATGCCTACGTGGAAAGACATTAGATTAGTGATGAGAAAGTTGTGGAGAGTCTTGTTTTTTAGGCGATCAAGTATCTTTTTCTAAAATTACTTTGAAGAATTCATTTTTGAACTCAATTTTTACAACTTAAAATAAAAACAAGGTTCCATGGGTTTTAGTTGCTTTTTAGAACAAATCTCACCATTGAGATTAGTGTGTTTCAATTTCATCTTAAAGCTATTAACAATTTAATTTTTCCTTCTATCATGCATCTATGTCTACTTAACAATTTTTTTGAAGTGTGAATATCAAGTGTGTTTTTTCTTCAAATATTATCCCCTAAAATTTCAACTCAATTCTGTAAAAAAATTAAAATTAAAAATCGAAATGTATTGTGAAAAAAAATTAAAGTCAAGAAGATTCAAAGACCCAATCACAAAGGGTGCAAAAAAGCAGATTCTTTTCACCATCAACCTTTATATCTTGCACTCTATATGGTCAAAGTTTCTGAAATTTCTCCCACACAAATCTTATACTAATTTTGTGCAAGATCATACAATTAGATATGAAAAAAGAAAACAACTAATTTTTAAGAGTTTTATTCTTTGCAATAGAAATGGCAGGTTTGAGTGGTTTTTGTATACAGTGATCCACTGCATTGAGTGACTTGTCCTACGTAGAGAGATGAGAAAAATTGCTGCACTTGATGCTCAAGGCCTGGCTTACACTGGTGACCTACAATCCAGCTCATGTTCTATCACTCCAGTATGATTGAATTTACGCTGGGTAAGTGTCACTCAAAATACACTGGTGCAATTGCCGGTGTTGTTTACGAAGCCTCGGCTGGCATTTAGCTTAGCTGGCTTTTTGTAGTTTGTAATATTCAGTATCCGTGAGAAGAAATGGAGGCATTGGAGAGTGCTAATGCCCTTGAAATGTAGAAACGCACTTCTGATATGTGAACCTCAATTGGATATCTTATACTTTTCAGTGTCCCGTTGGTAGAGATACGTTTTGTTCTGCTCACATTCTTGAGATCCAACTGTCTCTTTATATGCAGCAATTGTGTGACTTGGATACTGTGAAAGCAAGAATATTTTTGGTCACTGGCTGTGCAGAAAAGGTTTGCACGCCAGTGCGTAACCAAAGCTTAGGTTTGAGCCAAACCTCGTGGTAACCAAAGCTTGGTTTGGCTCAAAACCTGCAGATAAGAGACGAACTCTGGCCTCTTTTCAAAGCTGGCTTGAATTGACTTCCTGGAGAATCACACTGGCTTGCAAAGGGGCCTCGAGTTTTGTAGTGTCACATTTTATAAAGATTTATAAGGAAAAATAAACAAATTCTTCAGATACTCTGTCTCGAGACTGCAACCGTGCTACTTGGGAACTGCTACAAAGGATATGGAAGTTTTGATAACTTGCTTTCCAACGGCAAACGAATCTTCTTATGCCGAGGTAGTCTAACCAAGGTTCCTTGCTTAACATTCTTGAACTTTAGGGGTCTGGGTTCCTTCACCTCTCAACACATCGCTGCCCCCTGAAACTGTTGAATCGAAAGTATCCTCTTGCACTTGAATTTTGTTGCACTATATAGATGGGATTGATTCCATCGAATGGTGCATTTTGTAGAAGTGATAACCCCAGCCTTCATGTTCAAGTGTATGCACTGAAAGAGAAGGATGACAACAGTCATAGTTTACTACAACAATTTTAAAAGCTTGATCAATACATCAGACACATAAATGCAAATTTGAATGGACTAAACACAGAACACATTGATTCACTGTAGAACACTTCCGTGCTTTAGCTGGAAGCTTATTACAATTCAAATGCCTCCTCTTCACAATCATTCAGTCTTCCTTGCCCCCTGCATGGAATTATGCAACAATATTCCAAACTAGAGCAGTTTAAACAACCTTCAAGGATTAGAGGAGAGTCTTGGTATGAGAAATAACATGCCAAGTCAATTCATGGTTTAGTATGTTACTTCTCATAACAAGACTCTATGCTCTACATTCGTGGCCTGGTCTCAATGATTGGATGTTGTCCATTCACCAATCAAGGGTCTAAAAAGAAGAGCACCCAAACGGTAAAGCAAACCCATGTAAGGAAGATATCATGCCTCTCTTTCCAGTGAAGGACTAATCTGTACAGACATGATCTCCAAGGAGGTCATGGAGTTCATGAACGCCATGTCGCTCTAACTAGAGCAGTCTGAAATGATACTCTTCCTAAGAACATCTGCAATTTTTGACAAACAAGACAGTTGGTAAGCACTTCAATTGTCCTAGGAGATTATTGTTTTTGCACAAGGATCGACACTCGTAGGATCATTCCGTCACAATGCCCATTTGGAATCTGCTCCCCTGTGGAGTTAGTACCACCATAGACAGCAGTTGGACTATTTGACAGTTGCTAAAGTGGTTTATATAATCCAAGATGCTTTACCGCAGTATTCGATATCATGATCTCCCAGTACCGGTCAGACTTTGGGAGCTTAGGTTCTGGAAAAAAGCAAATACTTCAGGTTCTGATCCTCTTATGTCAGATGTGCTAAGACCAAGAACCCGTCTACATACTCCAAAAGCATGCCGTAATAAATCTACTGTAGTTATTCAATGTAGAAATGCACAATTTCTAGACATTGAAATTAAGGCACTAATTTTGAAAATCTGCCAATTTTAAACTTTACATTCGGTATTCAAGTACCATACCTGGACTTTACTAATAATGGACCTCAATTTGCCTACTTGTGACCAAAACAGACCTCACTCGTTCTACCTTAGTGTACTTAAAACATGGATACATGTGCACACATGTGCACAACACATCATCATCATAATCTAGCTACAAAAGAAGATATAATCCTCATGCTCACTGGTGACCCAACACATATGTGACTACCCAATGTAATCAGTGACGACAGTTCAGAATCTAATTCTTGCTTTTGGATATTCTTATTTAAAAAACAAGAATTCTTATCCCCAGAGTATGGTCGTGTTCAATACTGCAATTATCCGAGTCCTTCATGCCAAACGCAGCATTAGTTACCACTGTTTTTGAATCACAAATACTCTTCCTCCATCTCCAGTCTCCTCTACGTTGGCAGTCCTTCCACACAATGCATCGGCAAAGCTCCGGAACTCTTGCAAAATCACGAACCCCACCTCCTCGCACAACTCTCTGATGTCTTCCCACCACACAGCGCGTAGTGTCCAGGAGCACACCATTTCCTCCGCCCATTCCATGCACCCTATTTTGAACGTCTCTGTTCCGGTTATACCGCCATCCGCCAATGTCTCCACGTCCTTATTCAGCGTCTGCAACCGAAATTCATCATACAGATAGTGAGAAAATTTCAAGATGCCGTAGTTAGAGTATGCGACGTCAATTGCAATGTTCTCTCCTTCCTTCTTCTGAGGTGTCAGAGTTCAAGACAACTGCTCTGAGAATGGAGGTAATTTCAGAAATGCAATTTGATATATCTATGTGCTCATTTCCTAGCACTCTGAGACGAGATTTTGACGCTCAGATGTTTAGTTAATGTACATCCCCGTACTTGACGTGTACCTATTGCCAAAGAAGAGATAATAGGACATTTTCCAACAAGCACTTAAGCTTTCGTAACTCTGGCATATGGTATCCACATAACACATTCTTTCGAGTGCGTTGGAGTCCTCTTCATTTTTCCAACAAGAACAACTCAAAATTTGACCAATCAAAAAGTAAAACTATTTGACTAAAAGTGGCGACTTTGGGTGTCCCTTACTTCGAGACATCACAGGACACAGCAGCAGCAGTACAAGCTCGCAACAGAATCGAACCAGAGATTAAGCCAAAGATTCTCACCTCCTTCCAAAAGCCATTGTTCATGTGCCAGATATCCATCCCTCCGTGGTCGCCAAGGCTAACAACTTCAACAAGCTCGTCGACGGCAAAGAGGTTCAGGATAAATACCCCACCCACTTTCAAGGCTCTCTTCACCTCCGTCATGGCGACAACCTGCTCCAATGAAGGAAGCTGCCAGCAGTTAGTTACATGAGGGCCGGTTGATTTTTCTTCCCAAATTGCAGATTCAAAATCAAAATCTTAGACAAGTTGTATTTCATTAAAATAAATAAATTTCCAGTAAACTATAAGGAATAATCGAAGCATATCAGTGAAAAACCGATTAATGAGAGAGATACTGGTTAGTGTGGCTCCCCGGACACTGACCTGCTCCTGGTATGTTGCCAAAAGGTGAAAGGATCCATCCGAAATCAGTGCAAGATCAATGTCTTTAATCCCCATCAAAGCTCCGGATTGCCCGAGAGCGCTATGCTTCCACTGCATCTCCACATTCGGAACTTCAATCCATTCTCTCCTGGCCGCCTTCAGCATCTCCTCGCTGTTGTCCACGCCATATACCTGCAACGATCTGGTTTTACCACACGACCTGCACTTGCCAGCCTTCTTTGACCACGCTGCGGCAAGGCATCGCGGTATTCGGCCCGTGCCCGTGCAAAGGTCCAGGACCTTGACGTCAATGTCAGTGTCCGGCGAAGCTGCAATTGTCAAATTGCTATAAAATGTCTCAGACTCCAGAACCTCAAATTCTGGTGGAAGGGAAGTAACCAAGGCGTCATAGAAAGCGGGAAACAGCGCTGTGTTGTACTTCGAGGCTGGAGCGGTCGCCACCTTTAAGGGAGGTTTAGCTATTTCTGAGCGACTTTCACTTACAGCCGTGACTGTGTGCAAGTGAGGTCTGTTGTTTTGGACACAAGGAGGCTAAACATTAGTAAAGTCTAGGCATGATATTTGAATATACTCAAACACTTTAATCTTATAACCTAGGGTCACAACTTTTCCCTATGACATAGACTGAATGTAATACAATATGATAGTGTGAAAAGGGTACAAAATATTCTAGATTGTCATTTTGGAGAAGGTTATAGTGCCAAGTGCAAACGATCAAAGAATTCAAAGTTCAATTGGTAGATTTCCAAAATCCGTGTCCTAATTTCAATTGTACATCCTACAATGAGGATCTACATTTAGTAGTGCACACTTTTGGGTACTGTAGGCGCTTGGTTTAGCGCATCTTAACTTAGGTCATCGTGGTTGTCATTCTTCTGTTTTTGAATTACGAAAATTCCTCCGGCCTCTTCCGTCTCCTCCATGGCAGCAATCCTCCCGTCCAATGCATCACGAAAGGTCCGAAACTCGTGCTGGATCACCAAACCAACCTCCTTGCAGAGCTCGCGTATGTCTTCCCACGACAAGGCACGCAATGTCCACGAGCAGATCATGTCCTCCTTCCAGTTCTCGCATCCGATTTTGAAGGTTTCCGTTCCTGTGATGCCGCCATCCTCCAAACGATCCACTGCCTTGTCCAGTGTCTGCCATCAAGATACGAAATTAAATCAAAACGGCACGACTAAATAACCCAGGTAAACAGAGATGGCGTAATTAGTGATTGCACTTAAAATCTTGTCGGAAAGCTACTTAAACTGCGTCTCAAAATGACTTGTAATAGGCGTCCTAACTGAGATGATAGTTATGAGAATCGATCCACTGCGATGTGAAGAGGAATCACAAAACAGAAGATCAATTGGCAGGGAAATGGCGATGGCAACGATTTCGCCATAGCCACTATTTTGATGCGAGATCTCCATGCAAAGTCGAGAATGGATTTACCTGCATCCAGAATCCGTCTTTCAAGTGCGAAAATGCACACAGCTAACAAGCAGTTCGTGTTTTCTGAGTTCATGCTCACTTCTAGACCAAATCATGCAAGTGACGTCTTGTTGGAAAGCTACTGAGTTATAATAAACTTCCTAACTCGCGATCACACACTTGAAGAGAGCCGATCCACTGCAATATGAAAGGGAATCACAAAACAGAAGCACAACAGAGAAAACAACTGGTAGGAAATGCCGATAGAGACAACTTCGCCACAGTGAGATTCTCAAATGCAACACTAGCGAGATTCATATTGAGAAATGGTTACCTGCTTCCAGAATCCGTCTTTCAGATGCCAGACATCCGCCCCGCCGTGATTACCAGAGCTGAATTCTTCAACAATCTCATCCACAGCAAAGATATTCAAGACCAAAACGCCACCAACTTTGAGGCAATCCCGCACCTCCTCCATCGCCACGAGCTGCTCCTCTCGCGTGGTGAGATGGTGAAACGATCCAGCGGAGATCAGCGCCAAATCGACATCCTCCACGCCGGCCAGCGTGCCTCGCCGGCCAAGCGTGCCGAGCTTCCACTCCACCTCTACATTCGGAACCTCACTCCACTCCCGCTTCGCTACCTCGAGCATTGCCTCGCTATTGTCCACACCAATTATCCGCAGCTTCGATCTGCTCGTCCAAGATTTGGCAATGCTTCGCGGGATGCTGCCAGTGCCGGTACAGAGGTCGAGAATCTTGACTCCAGCATCTGCTTGCTTGAGCGCCAGATTGCTATAAAATGCGTGCGATTCGGCCACTTCAAATTCTGGTGGAAGCGAAGCGACCATGGCATCGTAGAAGGACGGAAACAAAGCTGCACTGTAAGCTAAGATTGGCGTCGCCATCGCTGCGAGAGAAAAACACAGACAAAAAACATCGACTAAAACGATCTGCGAGGGCGATCTCCTCAACTGCAGAGAGCAATTACTCATATAGTCGCCCCAAAGCAGCTCGATCGGCTCAAAGCATCTGCCCGCCTTGGAAATTGCTTCCTCCGATTTTCACTTCATTGGCCACAAGGTGAAATTCTGGACCTTGAAATTCAAATGTAGGAAGAGGTCGTGGCTCGCAGCTGTCATTGACTTCGTCACGATAGCCGTCGCCGGCTATACTCTTTTTTTCCTAACATTTGTTAAATTCACAGATACAGACCGACAACAAGAGGGAATAATAATTGAATTCAAATCCGCCGATGCTGTGAGGACATTGCTGGAGAAGACGGTCTCTCTATGACACTCTGCAGATCGAGTGCGGCAGTCTTCATCACTACATTTCCACCGGGAATCGCTGCACGGCGGCAGCATTGCACTCCCGCAACTAAGCCGCGTCGCGCTTCACTTAAAAATTTCCTCCTTCGAAGCTGGAAATTCTTGCCAGGACAAGCAAATTGTAAATTTCACAGATCCGGTCGGAAAAAAAGTAAGCGACCGCCGGCCGCAGTGATACTCTCCGCATACGCGAACATACAGTATGGAGACGGAAACGGCATACGCCCGAGAGTTCTCCGTATTCATTTGCCTAAAGCTAACAGGAGATTATTGTAATCCCCGAGACCCAATAGCTGTTCAGACGCGGATAGGCGTCGGTCCTTGCTGGAGACGGATGAAGAAATAATTCATCCATCTATGCGAGGATGTAATAGCTCCGTCAGCAGAGATTCGGACGGATTTCAAAATCTGCCGACCGACCGACGACACGAGGGAAGCGATGAAATCTGTCGGACGCTCTGTAGGTTTAGGGCTCCGTCAGTCGTTGATCGCTCCAGCAACCGGAAAATTCAGAAAGGTTGATCCTCACCTTCTTGCAACACCAGCCATTTGCCACCCACTATAACAGAGTTCTTGGCAGCCGCTCATTTGAGCCAAATATGATAACGTGTTTGTTCAAACTCAACACTAGTTTTCAAAAGGAATCAATGGCTGTTGAAGAGTTATTTGAAGCAATCAATGAAACTTTGAAACAATTTTGTATTTCAAGGATGTCTACAATTAAGGGCACTTGTTTAGTGTCACTAATAGGTGTTCCTATGACCTCAACTTTGAAAATTCCTAATAAACTCATACAAACTCTAATAATTCCCAAACCAATTGCATTCACTTTTGCTTTCATTTGCTAATGTAGTTTTTCCCAAACTATGTTCAAGGTATGTTCAAGGATTTTGGTTTGGAAAAAAAAATGTATGTTTTAGGTGCAAATACCTTACACAACTAGCAATCCAAAACAACTTGCAAGCAACCCACAAGGGAGGTTTGGAGCCTGAAGAATTACAAAGTTGGATGAGTTTGATTATTTATGTTTTGCAATAAAGGAAGGCAAGAAGTCCATAAAGCACCCTTCTAAGAAGTGATTCACAAATTTTGGGATTGACTTCTTTCAAATATTTTCCTTAAAAGACAAAAGGAATTGGCATCTATTCTAAGTCATTTCATTTTTTTAGAACTTTGTGAAATTAGTTATGAATTTTGAAATTGGTGCTTCGAAGAAAACAAAATGTACTTCTGTATTTTTTAAATTGCCTTTAAAGCCTAGTCACTTTATGGACCTCCTACATTAAGAGGATATTGTAAACCCTTTGGTTACTATACATAATTCCACTCATTGGATTCACAAATCCCCCTACTCCCAAAAGGCAAATCATCTTAGATGAATTTTCATCAACTCATGTTTTTTCTAAAAGACTCCTTATAGGTTGTCGAAACAAAATCACATAGCTTCTATTATAAGGAGGATAATTCTTGAATCTTTTGCTCATTTCCATGTGTAGAAGCCTCATAGTTAGGGGTTTTTTTGGACTAGTGTCTCCCCTGTTGGCCTCACTACAAAGAGGTAAGACATTTTGACATTTTGGCAAAATTTTGCCCCAAAAAAAGCCTTGCTCATGGTCATAGTGATATTCATTGAATTCATGAATAATAACTTTTCAACCCAATTCCAACCCTTTGAGTCCCAATTGCATATTGTATGCAATTTATACTATATTAGAATGCAAGATAGTGAAATTGGATTTTGGACTACTTAGGGTTTCTAATTGAGCTAGAGTTCATAATGGGTTTGCCTAATGTAGATACTATCAATTTTATGAATGATGCCTCATTTAACTATTTTTGGACTATTTAGTGGATTATGGATAATAACATCATGAGATCTCTAGATAATAACATTATGAGGTTTTCAAATGTTTGTATAGATCTCCCAATGTTTTGCATTATCTCTTGATGATCATTTTTTTTTCTCCCAATGACCATTATTAATTTTGGACTTTCAAAAGTCTAAAAGTAGTTAAATGTGGCATAATGACAATATACATTTCTCAAATAGAAGATGATAAAACTCCACCTTATATTTAAAGTTGACTTGAATTGAGGGTTGTTCTTCTTAGGTCCCATTTGAAATTCATACAAATTACAAGAGTGACTCTATGATTATCTACCTATGTTAGAAATGAGATTGTATACTACATAATGTGTTAGAAGGGAGATAGTTTAAGATGGAAGTACCTATTACCATCCATTTAAGTATATGACCATCTTGGAGAAGTTGAAGCAATGTTAGAGGGTCAAATTTTTTTCCCATCTATTTACAAGTCTTAGTGGAAGAAGTAAATAAAATTTCTAATGTTGAACTTGAAGGTGGTAGAAAAAGAAGTAGGATTTTAGATTGTCATGTTCTAAACATGATTAATCATTAAGTGATATTTAAGGATTTTATTTAGATTTTCTCATACCCATTATGAGTATCTATAGAATATTATGGTAAATCTTTGATGGTAGAAGAAAATTGATTGTTTTCTATTTTACTTTTGTATAAGAATATATAAATTGAGTATCTAATTGCAATGTTATTGGTATTGTTTAATGTATTTTAAATAATTGTTGGGATTGCTTTCTACCAAAATTTATTTTAAAATAGATTAAAAAAAATTATGAAAAAAAATTAGTCCTCTAAAATAATTCAATATAAAGCATGTGTCTAAATTTATGCTTTTTTTTGGCAGGCATGTGCCAACCTTGTCTTCCACTTATTAATAAATAGTAGTGTAGCAATTTAGTCTTAATGGAAAATGCATATAGAAGTCCAAGATATACTTAGGCTCTTTATTTCATTTAATCGCTCATTCTTAGAAATTTTTTACATCTTTCAAGCAAATGAGATTGGAATTAATAAGATTAATTTTAATAACCTTTGACATTGAATATAAAAAAAGATCTTTTCAAGGTCAAACTTATGCTCTAAAAATAACAAGTGCTCTATAAATATTATTCTTCACAATGTGTTGAATTCTTGACCTAGATACTTTACTATATTGTGTAATCTATATATAAGTGCATCAAAACTTTTATTTGGGGGGCTATTTCGCTATTATTTCACAATAAATACGTCCCTATTTTTTTCTACTTATATTTTTTGCCCTTTTTACTACACTGTATGGTAGTCATTACTAAAATTTGAGGAATTTAAACATGTTCCTATTGTAATTGAGAAATTTATGTATGTTTTTAGGGTTGATTAGTACAACATATATGTTATAATTATTTTTGAAAACAATCTACAAAAATAGTACAATATAGACATTGTGTATCAAACAATGTATACAAATGAATCATATATGTACAATAGGAAAAAAAATAAAAATTGAAAATCCACAAGTGGTATTATATTGGATAGGCCTAACTTATGTAGTGTGTCCTTGAAAATTTCCCACCACATATTTGAGTTGGAGTGAACAAATAGATAACAGCCCAAAATGAGACATTATTCTTTAAATTGTCTATCTACATATGGAAAATGGAAGGTCTTGATGTAGATTTTTTCCTTCCTTTTTAGATTACCCCTTCAAGTGGATTTACAAATTATGTACTATGGATCATTCTTATGTAATGTATAGTAGTTGTATACAATATGCTTCAAAAAAGCAATGCCATAGTAACTTGAATATTTTTTAATTATTAGTTCCAAAATTTAAAAGTTCCCTATAGTAGGTCTCACAGTGTTCCCAAAGTAACTGCTAGTAAAGTAACTAGATTTTTGAAACACATACCTTTGTAAAATAAAAAATATATATTTTGTCTTCAATTTAATTCCAAGTTGGAGATATATCACTCACAAAGCTTCAAAGAAATTGGAATGAAATTCATTGATTCTTTTTTTGTGAATATAGTTTTTTCAACTGTGTATTTCCTACTTTTTGACTTAGACAGCCATAATGGTTTGGAGTGTATATAGAAAAATGAAGTCATCAAGGATTATTTAGCTCAAAGAGATTATAGAGAACATCAAGGTTTTTCTAGCTTAGAAGAAGAATATTCTAATGGATTTGTTACTTCCCTATAAACTTTGGTATAGAGTTCTTTACTTAGGAAGAGTGAAGTACCAAGATGGCAATCACTAATATTTGGGTGAAGCAATGTATTTCTAAAATCAAATACATTTTAAACAAATAATTAGATTTTAGTTATGGTCACATTTGGCAATTTCATCTATCTCTTTCAAAGAAAAGGATAAAAAAAACTAATAAGACTAGATTTAAGCACCAAAAGTAAATATTGATTTTGAAATGATAACTAATAGTTTCAATTTGGATTAAATATTTCTTTAACTACGTAAAGACAAGTTGGTCACTACGGAATCTTTTTTTTGATAAATTGTTAATCATCCAAAAGCATTCATTGGAGGTCAAACTATTGTGCAAAACCTTCCGTTTTCACACAGAATTCCAAAAATGCTTTATCATCCATAGAATCACTTTGGTCTATGATGTCCTTATAGGGTTAAAGCACTCTATTCATCATTCTAATTATGGACTTTAGAGGGCTTAGCCTTAGAAGGACAAGGCCTATGACCAAAGTAGTCATCCAAAAATTGCTAGATTTTTGGATGAATAGGTACATTTTTTTGTTTTTATAAAATTTCTTAAAGTCATTTATCACCCACTTTCAAATATTGTAGGATTAAAATTCAACTTTAAAAAAACGGAACCTATTGCTAAGGTATTTTGTCAAAAATAATCTAATTTTTGGACCAATAGGTGCATTCTTCATTTCTACAATAATCTAGAAAGTCATCCACTAGCTACTTTTTTCCTCTTAAGGTTAAGGCATTTGAGCATGATTCCTATTATCATGGTTGTCATACTGGACAAGTTACTATTCATTTTTCGTCTTGTAGGACGAGTTACTATTCATCAAATGTACTTGAGAGGTACATTTGATGAATAGTAACTTGTCCTATAGGACAAGAAATGAATAGTAACTTGTCCAGTATGACAACCATGCCTATTATTAACATATTTTAATTTTTGTGTAAAATGTATTAACTTTTAATGGTTGGAAGACACTTAATGAGTTTTAAAAACCATGCTTTGTGTCTCTTCATCTACTCCAAAATCTAGTTGGACAATGGCATGAATAGCCATCTGAAATGCTTTTTTTACATTTTGAAACATCATGATAGTGATAGTGTTAACCAATTAGAGCCTACCTCCTAAAGAAGGCACCAAAGTGTTTCATGACTTAGATAGTAGAACTATCTCCAACAGACTCTTTATTCACGAACCAATGCTTGGGTTCCCTTTTTGCTCCCCCCAAATCCCAAGATGCCTCCCAGCATCCATTCAATGGAAGATTCAAACCTTAAAGCTCAACCTTAAACACAACTCCCTTACACCTTGGCTTTCTGGTGCCAGATTGCACCAGAAAATAATAATTTGGCTAAAAAAAAAGGCAAAAAAATTGAGAAGTTTTTCACCACAAAACTTCGAATTAATAAAAAAAAATCTTGGATGAAATTGCCAGATTGTGGGTGAAAACATAATTATAGACAGTCATGTGATATGTGCTAACGTAATATTTTCTATCCAATATGTGAATGAATATTGAAACTTGGAGCACGACTCGAACATTTTATATCGCCTCTTTGACACTACATAAAAAATGAGGGAAAAAAAAAAAAGCCCTGCTCATAATTTAGGGTGCGCTATTACCAGTGCCCCACAAATTCCACTGACAACCATGATCGAGTACTGTTCAGAGTTCAAAATCGACAGGATGATCAAATCTGTGCCCTATTTCCAATATAGTAACACTGAACATTCTACGAATATCTTTTTCTCATACGTCAATAGCTCAAAACTCCTCGAAAATTTAGATGATCTACTGTACCCCAAACTCAGTTTTCATTCTTGCATGCTTCAGGGTATGTGCATCCAGAATCGCCACTTGAAATGTACATAAAACATTCATTCCAAGTAGCGATTCTGGGTTCATAATTTCAGACCCGAAAGATATTCTCCCAATGTCTTTCACAATGAAGACCTATCTAATTTAAGTATGACCTTCCCCTCCAGACTCTAAAGGTATTTACACTCTGATTACTCAATTATGCAAGCCATTTGACCCATCAATGGATAACCTTATGGTAGCAGTGTTCCCAAAACTAGTTTATGGAATTTAGTGCAATATGCTACCTTCAAGACAAACAAGCATCAACTTTGGCTACCTTGAGAATGAGGAGTATTGCAAAAAAAATAGAAAAGAAAGGATATTGCAAGTTGTAAAGGATTATTGGGGGTACTATAACACAAAACTGACTAAATGAATTCTAATTCCAATGTGGAAGAAGTTGCAAATTGGCTATCAAATTCCATTGTTTGTTGCAGTCTTAGCTAAAACCTAATTTTTTCAAGGATTTTCTCCAATATACATTTAATCACTGAAAATGTTAAGTAGCAATGGAGCGAACTTCAGCCAGTTCTGTGAACGCTGTATGGTAGCAGCTGCTCGCATGGCAAATCTAGCAAGCTGGACACACTTTTGATTCATGGAATAGTTAAACAGCCAAGGGTGTTGGCTATATAGTATATTTGCGAGCCCAGAATGGAACATTATCATCGTCGTCGTCATCGTCCTATCCAGTTCATGATTCATACCTCAACACCAGACTGACATTCCACACTATTCCTCAGGGAAAATTATAGTGGGTTGCCAGTGCAGAGGGTACCTCTATTCAGCACAGGGATGGATAGCTTCATAACTGACTGACCCTGTTCGATGTTTCTACTCGTCTCTTCTCGTCGTTGTCCCCTGCTCTTGAGTTGAACGCTGTTTGTTGGTGATGGCAGGTGTTGTTTTCCTACTACTTCAAATGCTGCTGTGGCTGTCTTCAGATGGAGAGGCACACTTATTCAAGAATGGTACTGAGTAGATACCCATTTTCGAGTATTGAGCTCTTTACACTATACTTACAAAAAAATGAGACCTAAAATGATTCTAATGGTCCTACAATCTACACCTTGTTCCTCAGATCCTTCCGCAAGATTTTGCCAGCTGCTGTTTTGGGAATGGATTCCACGAAGTACACGTTGTGGAGTTTCTTGTAGAACACAACCTGAAAGTAGAAAAACCTGGTGAGTTCACTTGGCATTTCTCGGAACTGAAAATGGTGAAGAACAAGAAGCTAACGGCGAACTCCAGCAATTTTACAACCAAGACATGAAGTTTACCTGCTTTGCAATGTAGGCCTTCACATCCTCTTCACTGACGGTAGAGCCTGGTGTTCTTACAACAAATGCCACTGGAACTTCTCCGGCAACATCATCCTTCCGTCTGAGATAAGAAACAGAAGAGAAGATCGTCAGTTCATTTATCCTCAACCTAGCAAGTACTAAAATCCGAAGCGCTGGTTTGGGGTACAAAGTAAACTGATCTCTCTACAACTTCGATGAAGATTAAAGTCTTGCTTTAATCGTGCTGGTGAGCATCAACACGAATGGCTGAAAGGTGGTGGCGAAACTTACGAGACCACAGCGGCATCTTGAATCTGTTCATGGCCTTGCAACAGCGCCTCCAATTCAGCAGGCGGCACCTGGAAGCCCTTGAACTTGATCATCTCCTTTACCCTGTCGACGATAAACATCTCCTCATCCTCGTCAATGAAACCCACATCCCCAGTGTGCAGGTAACCATCCTTGTCAATAGTGTTGGCTGTTGCTTCAGGATCGTTCAAGTACCCTGCAAAGAGACAGACCAAAAGTTCATTCTCGTTAGCAAAGAATCATATAGCTCATCACACGTAACATTCACTTGTAAAACCATGAATGGCAAACAAACTCTTCTGCTCGCATCAGTGTAGGGACCATCAGCATGTGATATCTAGGTCCATATGACCTTAGTAGGACAAACTCCGAAAGCCTCTTTATTCAAGCTGGTTCACATTGCACATTAAATATTTAAAATGCAAATTGATCCAGTTCATAAAAGATAACAAACCTTTCATGATTTGAGGACCTCGGATGCAGATTTCGCCGGGTTGGTTGTAAGGCAAGGACATGCCAGTCTCGGTGTCGACAATCTTCACATCGGCATTCCGCACCACTGTACCACAGGACCCTGGCTTCACTGAGAAGGGGTTCTTGGCAAAGGCCAAACACATGGCCAGCACCGGCCCTGCTTCCGTCATTCCGTATCCCTGAGAAACGAAAAATTCATGACCACAAAATCATGATGAGTACTTGATCATCCCTTTCAAGCCACCCACCAACCAATTAATTACTCTCATTAATTCCATACAGTTATTCATTGCTTCAGGCACCGGAGAACTGGATGTTGATCACCGGCTTGTTCACCAGAAGTACTGACACTAATTCAAGCGAACTTTCCCCATGTCTTCCATAAATTTTGTATTACCAACCGCTAACACAATTACGGAGTCAAAATCGGATGAAAATCAGTTATGCGGATGAAAACTTAGGTGATAATGATCGAATAGATGAAAACACAGATGAAATTGTACAACTTCAACATGTCACCAAAACGAATCCATCAATTCGGCAAGTTTTTACTAAATAAATGCTCAGCATTACTGGCTGCAACCATTGAACTGGGATCAATTTTAACTCCACCATTGGCATGAAAGTCCTCAATCCCAACACGGTTATCACTCCGGTTACTTAAGCTTGTTTCCAAAATATCCAAAGAGAAGAAAACTAGACAATTACAAAGGGGCAGTTTTCAATCTGTTGTTACCTGGCCAAGCACTGCGTTCGGCAAGCGCGCTCGGAAGGCGTCTTCGAGCTCCTTGCCCAGCGGCGCGGCGCCCGACAAGACCAGCCTGATGCTGGACAGGTCGTACTTCTCCACGATGGGGTTCTTCGCAATGGCCAGCACGATGGGCGGCACGAAGGGTCCCATGGTCACCTTGTGCTTCTGCACCAGTTCCAGCAGCTTGGGCAGTTCGAACTTGGACAAGACCACCAGCGCCGCGCCCACGCGCAAGCCGCACAGCAGGATGCTGTTGAGCGAGTAGATGTGGAACATGGGCAGCACGCACATCAGCGTGTCCTCCATCGTGATGTTCAAGTTGGGCGACTCGCCGTCCACCTGCTGCGCCACGCTCGACACCAGGCTCTTGTGAGTGAGCATCACGCCCTTGGGCAGACCTGTGGTGCCGGAAGAGTAAGGGAGGCACACCACTGAGTCAGGGTCGATCTCCACGGAAGGGCAATCGGCTTCGTCCGCCTCCAACAGAACCGAAACGTGCAAACAATTCTCGACGTGTGCGTCCACTGTGATAATCTGTCAAAAAGGAACACAACAGTCGATTATTGTCTGCTTTTGCAGCATGCATGCCCAAGTTTGAGATATACATAGCCCGATCTCGTTAACAACCAACACATTGGGTTGATAATTGATATACTGGATAGCAGCCTCCGAGGAAATTAATGAACAAGCCGTGAATTGAATACGGCGACATCCACAACCAAGGCTGCTGTCTGTATGAAAATTATGTTCTTGGATTAGCAAGTGGCTACGGATAAATTTAGCCATAGGGAAAAGGAGCATCTGCTGTGTCCCGTGACTGACTCGTTGACATGGGTTTGAAGAGTTTCAGGCAACTGTACTGGTTTGCGTTGCTTTGGCTTTTCCTGAGAAATTTGGAGTAATGATTAGCAAAACAGAGCATGCGGGAATGGCGAGTACCTGGACGTTCAAGCCATTGAGCTTCTCAATGTAGCTGGACTGGGTGACCACCACGGTGGCCTCTGACGCTTTGATCTGCTTCGCGAGCTCAGCCGCGGTGTAGAACGGGTTGGCGGTAGTGACGACGGCGCCGCGCTTGGCGGCGCCCAGGAAAACCGTGATGAACTCGGTACAGTTGGGCAGCAAGAGCGCGATGACGCCGCCTTGCGGCACGCCCAACTTCGCCAACCCCGCGGCCACGCGCCGCGTGAGGAGCTCGATCTCGCCATACGTGTGCTCCTTGCCCGTGGTCCCGTCGATCAAGCACACCTTGTCCGCCCACTGCGTGGCCTTCTCCAGGCAGTAATCCGCCAGCGGCATGTTGAACGGGATGTCGATGTCGGGGAGTTTGGAACGGAAGATGAAGTCCGCCGGGGACGAGTCCAAAGGCTTCATCGCTAGGGACGCCGCGGCCGACTCGGAAAGCAACGACTCGGAAACCAAACTGGGAGACATGCTCACAAAGTTCACTCCCACTCTCCCGTAATCCAATTCCAAACCTTCGATGGCACCCACTTCTTCGCACTCAAAATTCGCACGCACACAACCAATGCAACAACCTCCCACACCTCCACAAACTCCACCAGTTTACTCCGCAACCAAAAAACCGTGGAACCAATTAATGTCACCCGCTCTAATTAATCTCACTGAAACTCCACCCACTTATCCACGCAAGCACCTCGCGCACTGGGCTGATAAAGCTGGCCAGGCAATTACGAGAAGCGGAAGACGAGGACGACGACTTGAATATCCAGCAGCAAACAACTGAACACCCCCCCGTCAGAGAGCACGGCGCATTGGTAGTTCTGCAGACAGCCTGCCACCTCTTTAACGCAGCTGCTCAATCCTCATCAATGCAGTACCTGCCACTCTCTGTTCCCCCACCAACAAACTCCCACTCGCACTCGAACTTCCAGCAGCAACGATCGATCTTCGTTCTCGGAGTAGCCTCGCTGTGATCAGGCTTACATTCAGGCTTGGATCGCTGTGCTGTGTTGAATCCTGCATGCATCTGTTTGGAGAAGCTGAGGCTGGGTCTCCCACATATTTAGAATTCGGGCGCGGCCCTTTCTCCCCGTGCTGTTGAATTGCGAGTCTCTTTTCAACTCGCAGTTCAACGTTGCGCCATGGTCGCCCTCTTTTGGCTCTTTACTTGGCTTTGACCGTGCCAGGGGACTGGTGGGCTCGCCGTGGGAGCGGGGAACTGGGGGCACTGGGATGGGGAGAGTCGTTGCCTCATTGGCCCGATGGGCGAGCCAGTCTGTTTGGGCGAGTGTCCTGTTGCGGGGTCCGTGCCTCCGTAGCGAGGGTCAACGGGGAGCGTGAAGACGTTTCCGTGGCGCACATGTTCAACTCCAGGGGGCGGACCAGCCCCGTGGCCCGGAAAGGTCGCGAGAAAGCGGATGACGAAGGATACTCGGAGTTGAAAACGGGAGGAAAAAAACAGCGCGGGGGCGAGAAGTCAAGCCAAGTTGCCTCAGTCCGCGAGGAAAGCATCACTAGGGCGTGGGAATTGGGGAATGGGCTGGGACGTTGGGTGGGTGGTACGTATGATTCCCATTATTTGGGTGCGGAAGAACGGCTTCAGTTGGGGGGGGGGGCGAAGAAGCGACCTGGGAAGAACTGGCGGCTAGTTCAAAGTTATTGGGAAGGAAAAAAAGAAAAAAAAATTGGTTGCAATTCAAAAACATCGGCAGAAGAAAAAATGAATTTTTTATTTAGAGAGAAAAATTTAAAGAAAAACAACCGGAGACAATGCTTGGAAAAAACTCAGGGCAATTTGGAAATTGAAGGAAAATAGACAACAAAATTCAAAAAAATCCCGGAAACTAGAAGCAGCCCTAGTTACTCTACATTTTTTACTATGTTTTCACCAAAAACACTCCAAAACTTCCACTTTTAGTACAAGTATCAAATTTTATAATATAATATAATAAATAAAATTGGACACATATAACCATAGGATCTTCTAGTATGTTGGTTTGAGAAGATGTAAAAAAATTCAAACATTTCCACTAGGCATGTAAATTGCAAGATATTAGTGTTGGAAGTGACGAAAATCTTGTTTGGGCCCTATGAAAACTTGGACAGCTGCACTTCACAAGGTCACATTTGTACAAATAATTGTCCTAAATGGTGGTTACTTTTTGTATTCATTCTTCAAGACAAGTTGACTATATGTTTAAAAAATTTTAATCATTTGGATTTGTACAACATGTAGGAAAAAAATTGTAAGTTAAAAGATGTAGAAAATGATTCAAAATACTAAATTGTTAACAACTTATTTACAAATTGAAAAATGCCAATCTAGTTGTGATGTTTTTATTTATTTTTAATATTGAAAATTGAGTTAAATAGAGGACTCCAAAGTTTATCTTAGATTAGAGATTCCATAACTACCCCCAAACTAAAACCCCTCATAACTTTCATCTCATCAATCAAAAATGGAATGGTTCAAAGCTTTCCACTTATAAATAAATCTAAAGAGCCAATTTCAAATTTTTATTTATTAAAAAAGTGAATATTGTTGGTCCTTAAATATAAATATTGTTGGTCCTTAAAGCTACTCCTCCGGCACATGTTATTTCAAAGATAAATAAATTAAAACTCCATTTGTAGTGAGTTGTCCAAAGTTGCTATATTGCTCATACAACACAATTTAAGGATTTAGGAGTTAAAGTACAACGATATTGTTGCATTTGAATGAATTAGTGACATTTTATCTATAAGTAGTATATCTTGAATGTAAATAATTGTAAATAATTGTAGCATTCTAATCTAAATTGAAAATTATATTACCTTCTAGAAAATTGAAAATAAAATCCTTGTTATATAATGTTCTTCTATCCTATTCCCAATTCTTGACTAGGTGTCTTTCATGAAAACCATCAATTGTTGCAAAGGCCTTCAATTCAAAAACAAAAATGACTAAAGATGTCCCTTACAATTGGGCCTTTAACCTTGTGAAGCATAGAATATTCCATGGCCCCTATCCTTTCCAACACTCATTCTTGCATGTGCCTCCAAAACATCCTCTTGCATGACTTTGATAGAATTTTTGAGCTTGATGTCCAATAATAAGATGTTAACATGATGATAATCTAAGAAGTAGTTTACAAAACACATTTTTTAGACATTGAGGGTCATTTTACAATTGACATGAGGCACACAAAACATTAAATACAAACTACTCCAACAAAATATCAAATTGGGGAGAATATAAACTATCAAAGACTTAGACTCTTCCATTATGTTGTTTGACATACAAGAACAAAATTTTCCTGGAAGTTGTTGTTTCATTAGATGATTTCTAGGGGTCCAGGAAGGTCATTTCAGGCCTATTCTCAATGCTGGTCCCCCCGCAAATTTTAGTGAACGATTGTTCACAACAATTTTTTTTAAAATTTTACAATCTTGAGATGAAGTAAAAAGTTGAAAGAAGATTTTCATTTTTTTTTTAAATATTTTTTTCAAACACGACAATCTCTCCACCACGGCAACAAGCTGCCGCGGCCCTTTGCAAGGCAGTTCTTGCAGTTTGGGAACTATTGGGAACTCGCAGCCCTCTAAAGGGTTGAAATCCCATCTAATGCTCATTTATTTTGGATAGAGGTGATCTTCATTGGAGTGATGAATCTATCTACATCATTCATTCTATGAATATGGATAAGGAATCCAAAATGTAGATTTTGACATACATTGATTCAAAATTCAAATTAGGTCAAATATAAAATAAAATAATATGTCTTATTTATAAATACATAAGACACTAATTTATTTGTAAATGATTAGAATAATATAGGCTAAAATATTATTGTATTGTACCAAATTCCATGAGATTAACTCTTGTAGAAACATTAGTTCCTAAAGTCCCATTCCAAAGGATTTTTTTATAAAAGAAAAAAGAAAAAACTTCAAATAGCTATTTGTATTGCAAAGAGCAAAAAATGGCTTTTTTTGCAATTTAACCATAAGATCTTGCACTAGACAAGTATAAGAATATGTAGAAGAAATTTCATTAATTTAAACCAAGTCTTATGCAAGATAATTGTACTTGAAGTGAAGAAAATGGATTTTGAATATGTTTGATAACTAACTTAAAAATGTTCAAAAAAGATTCAAAGACTTTGAATCTTCTTAACTTAAAATTTATACATGTAAAGTTTTCATTTAAGTTTTTTTATGTTGAATATTTGAGTTTAAAGTCTAGGATTTTCTTCTATAAAAAATATTTGACTTTCATTCTTTAAAAAATTGTTAAGTAGAAGTTGGTACAAGATTGAAGGCAAAATTAAATTATCCCTAGCTCTAAGATGGAATTGAAACACATTAATTCCAATGGAGAGATTGTTATAGAAAGCATATTTAACCTTGTCAACCTTTATTTTTAAATTGTTGAAATTAAGTTCATAAATGGATCCAATATGTTATCTTGTTAAGAAGTTTCTATATTCTCTAACAGAATAAGAAACTCTATAATTTTCACATCACTAATTCGAATGGAATGAATCAAAAGCTTTACATTTAAACAAAATTATATAATCTGTGTGGAAAAATAAATAAATTAAAATTCAAGCTTTTGTGGATATTTTTTGTTGCCACATCCCCCATTTTGGGTATATTGTAGCATAACTTTTGCTCCTAGGCACCAATTGAATTTTTTTCTTAAATTTTATTCCTAGAAAGCTAATGTATTTTTTTATCATAAAAAATGTTTCAAAACAATCTCAACAAGAATTAAAGTCACATGAGCCTACCAACCAAAATCCATTTTCTCCCTCAAGGGGAGTTTAGCACTTTAGGGGTTAATTTTATAGGTGACATTAGACAAGTGAAACTTGGATATGGACAAGACAACATTCGAAGTTGAATTTTCAAACACTTAGTTAGAGATGATTAGAAAATGCACCCAAATTCAATAGGATATTTTCTTGAGTAGGTCAACTTAAGTAGGCTCAAAGATGAAAAGACTTTACATTGACAAAAAACTACATGTCAACACTCATAGAAAAAAGTTCATGGAAAATCAAACTACAAATAGGACTACAAACTTATGAGGACATAGTTCTAAAGGCTTATACAAATACCAAGTTAGAGTGTGAGGCTATGCCATTGTTCTAAAGGCCCATATGAACACCGACTTTCACTACAAAGCAACCCCTTTGAGGTCTCATATTTTTCCTAATGAGGTTAGTGCACACTACTTGCACTCTTGCTTGATGCTCTAAGACCTCTTTCAAATTCTGCTACAAGTAGTAATTCAAAATGAGTTTGAGTAAAGTGAAAAATGAATCACTGCCACTCGAAGCTAACACAATAGCCTCTTGTAGCATAGCTGCTTGTATTATTTTAGACCATCGTACTAGAATTTAATTGTGACACCAAAATTTGTGCACTCATTCAATCGTGTGTCCATTCCACTGCCACATCAATTTCATTCTTCAAAACTTGAAGTTCAATGCTCATCCTGACACTGACTTTTGGAGCAGACGCAGGCTCTTTTTTTCTTCCGTAAGTTAAGGGAACAGGGAACAGGGCCAGAAATCGCCCACCCAAGAGCTGAAACTGAATTTTGGGGATGCAATTCTTTTTGAAATAATTTCACTAAATTTTCTTTGAAAAACAAGTGGGATTGACATGTAATCCAAGTCGTTTCATATTTTTTGGAGCTTTGTGGAATTAGTTATGAAATGTTGAAGTTGAAATGACATAGGGCTCTAAAATCGTCCACCTCCTAAAATGTACACTATTTGTACATTGTTGAAGGCTATGAAGAAAAACATGTACACATAGCATATAGTTTAAGGATGTGGGCGGTTTTAGAGCGTGTGCAATTTCAGAGCTTGTTACCTTCAATGTGTTTGTCAATAACTAGCCCTTCACATTCATTTTGCAACTCCTTCCACTTGACCATTACAACAAAGTCAAATAATTTATTCAAGCAAAACACCAAGAAACCATTATAGTTGCTAGTATGTAAGTTTAGGATCTTGAGTCCATGAGCCTCAGAGCCTAGGTTCCTATGTTATAGGTACCTATATTATACACACCTTCCATAGTTATAGGATGTGTATATTACAAGTGTCTATATTATAGGTACCTATGTAATAAGCACCTTCCATAGTTATAGAATGTTTATATTACAAGTGTCTATATTATAAGTACCTTCCTTGATTATAGGGTACTTATATTATAAGTATGTAATTATATTATAAACACCTTAAATAGTTGTAGAGTACCTACTTACACCTAAGCTCAAGGCTTGTAGGCTCATATTTCTAGGCTCACATGCTAATATCATTGAGGTACCTACACCCAATTGCAACTATTTAAACTCTTGTAGTTCATGTTGATTTTGAGAATAGATACCACCTTCACATCAAAATTTGTGTTTATTTACCAATAATTATTTGAATTCATGTATCAATGATTAAAATTCATGCAAATAAATAACGCATTCATTGTTGCATTGGAATCTCGTTTGATTTTCTAACAAGAATATATTTAAAAAAACAATGAGTTTAACCCCTAAAGTTCATTGCCTCTTTAGGGGACATGGGTAGACTCCTACAATCTCAATATTTGTTGTCATTTTTTGAATTTTTTTTGTGAAGATAGAAAAATACATTAACTTTCCAAAAATATAATTTTTATTTCAATAGGTGCTCAGTAGCAAAAGTTATGGTACAAAAAGCCAAATTCTACTTTGGAAAGTAAAAAAAAACTTTAAAAACTTTAAATTTTAAAAAAAATATTTCATGTATATTGTATTTTTATCTACACAAAAAGCTTTGATTCATTCTATTTGGATTTTTTATGCAAAAATTATGGACAATCTTGTTTTGGGGGCAATTAGAGCATCTTTTTGAAAAAATAACTCATAGGATTCACTTTTGTATATACTAATTGTATATTCATTAAATGTAACTAATTATTTATATTTTTTAATTTATAGACTCTCAATTGAATTCTTCATTATATAAAATTAGAAATTCAAAATCAATCGAGCAAAATTTTTAAGTTAAGAAGGTTCAAAGACAAAAAATGTAGTTGAACAAGGTGCAAAAAAACTCGTTTCCTTTACTTTAAATGCAAATATCTTGCAATATACATGGTCAAAGTTTTAAAAATTTCTTCCACACATTTTTACACTAGTCTAGTACAAGATCCCAGGTTAGATATGCAAAAAAAAACCATAAATGTTTTTTGCTCTTTGCTATAGAAATTGCAGTTTTAACTGATCTTTGATGGAAAAAAGGCCTTGGGACTTTACAGGTTAAAATAGGAATTAGATTTTTTTTAATTTTAAAAATTTATTTGTAATTAGAATGATGTATGCGTGGCCAAAAAATCTATATTATAGATGATAAACAAATGTCTTTTTATTAAGGTGATGTTTAGCCAATGAACTCATTGGATCCCATATAGTTTTTTTGAATGATACATTTTTTATACCTACTTACAATTTTATTTTTCTTATAGATATAGGAGAATACAAATATAAAGTCTAATTGTAGAAAGGGATGTGCACTTGTTTTTTGAAATGTGGTACACATTGAAACAATGCACTTTGGATGGTAAAGTACAAAATTAGATAGTTTTTGCATTATTGAGTGACCTTGCGATATCCACAAATACATATAGTGATCACAGCAACATTTCTTCCAATCCAACAAACTAGAATCTGAAATTAGACATCTATATGTTTCCAATTCCACATAGCAAGCACGCATACAACATATAGAGTTTGAAAGTTAAAAATGCAATCCATGGTTTTTATGGTCCATCAAATGGTTCTTATATCATTTGATACAATGCAAGATTTGTACCAATCGTCCATTTTGAACAAAGCTCTAAAGTCTAAATGGGATTTATATGATTCAAAATTACATGCTTGAAGTGACAACTTTGGGCTACTATGCGATTTAAAGGGTGAAGAAACAATCTTGGTTTTATGACTAGTTTGATGAAATTGTAATGAGCAATTTATCCATCCATTAAGATAGGATGTTTGTTTTGTTTTGTTTGTTACGTTGGGATCTCCTAGATTGTGCGTCCCTAGTTGTGTTCATGGTACCATTAGAAAGCTTTCAGTGAGGAGAGGTGCATAGGCTTTGTTTCATGGTGTGAAAGTTACTGATTTTTGAAATTTGTATGAATTAAAATTTTAGAAAATTACTTTTACTTTTATTTTGACTGTGGTGTAGGGCACAGGGCACACTTGTAGTTTGGATGGTGACATAAGGATAACTAAGCTTACACCAACCTTCAAAGCGAAACGAATTTGCGCAGTCAAGAAATAAGCTTTGCTTGCGCACATCACATGAAGAACCAACTTCTGTCCTTCACTGCTGAAAGCCCCAGGAGTGACGCAGGCTTAATACTATGAACCACCATGAGAACCAGATGCTGTCCTTCAGGCTTGGTTTTAGTCAAACGAATGGGCTTTGCGAGATTTGGGCATGGTTGGTTGGTTGGTGGGGACGATTCAGTCTATCGGGATGACGGTCTCTTTCCAACCACTGAAGCAATTCAGCCTATTTGTGGTAAGGTAGTTTGGCCTTAAAGCGACCATTTACCAGCTGTTTTTTGCCTTTTCCACAGGTTTCCATGGATAAAATGATTTTTAGCCCATTTTTCAGAGAAAGAAAAATAGATGTGGAACACAACACAAGTAGTTTCGTATTTTTCCAAGCATTTCTGAATTACTTATGAATTTTCAAAGATTCAGGTCATAGGCACCTATTTGTGACCATAGGTGTCCCAAAATCCGTCCCCTTGTGACTCATAAAGAAACGTGCAAAAACCAAAGACAATGATTGGCTCTTATAATAAAAATAATAATTTTTCTTCAATTCATTAACAGACCAGAGAGGTCCATTCAAGGATCACTTGGCATCCATTCTACAACTACCTATAGGACAGTCTGAAGAAGATGGGTGCTTTTAAGGCCACACTACCTTATGGGGAAGGTTGAGGAATTTTTTTCCCGTGTAGAGAAAAAAATTTTAGAAGGATTCATGATTTTTGATATTTTTTCCCTCACAAACAAAATTATCATGAATTTTTTTTTGTGAAGATTATGTTTGTCCCATTCTCAATCTATAGGCAAACTAATTTCCAACTATAAGCTGCTTACAAAACCAATGTAAGTGATCATTGTGGTTTTCAATGTACATGTTGTGATCATTTATTGCTTTCAATATACACCTCTTGAACATCTTTGCTACTCTTGTTGGTCACATTGTAAGTGAGCAAACACCTATAATAGTGTTGATTAAAAGTGGAAGAGTCTAAGTTGTGAAAATGGGTTGACGGTCGGAAATGGGTCGATTCCTTTATACACTCGTATAGGCCATGATTTAGCTACTTCCAATGGGTTTCTTATGGTGATTTAAATAAGGATAGTGTTTATTTAGCTTTGTCATTAATCCTTAAAGATGGACCTTGCAATTATGTAACCAAACCCGACGTTCTTATTTTGAATACTTTATTCCACACCATCTATCATAGAGCCAAGACAATGATAGTGCATGCTATTGAATGTTGAATGTTACATATAGAATGGATGTATCTAATTTAATAACTCAATTTTTGTTGTGTCTTAAAAAGTCACATGCAAATGTGTCAATAAGAAATTTAACAAGTAGATTATAGTGGATTTTGATCTTAGAAGTACATATTTTTTGAATGACACTTTTTATATGCAAGACTATATTTTAAACACAACCTTTGACAATCATGTGTCTATTGAATTCTAAAACTTCCATAATGTTAGTCCAAACTTGGTTTTGCATCTTTTTACAAGTTGAACATTTGCTTTTCATTTGTTTGATTCTTAATAAAACATTCTAGACCTCGTGGTAGCACATACGGTCATTACACATGAATAAGCTTTTGAGAATGTTTCTATTATTAAATTATCTTAGTTTCGTTCAATCATGTTCAAAATTGAAAAAAGATTATAGATTTTCTTGGCATATACTATTTCAACACCATATAAATGAATTATGAATTTTCAAAGTATTGACAATACATGTATCCAAATCAACTCAAGGTTTTTAAGACCAAGAAGTCTACAATTTAGGCAAGAATCTATTGGGGTTCATTTTGCAACACAATCACAAGTGTGAGGTAACTAGGAAGGTCTAAATGTTCTAAGTGGCTAAGAATGCAAATGCCCATTACAGTGATGCAAACAACATTGAATGACCAATCTTAAATTATTGAGACTTAGACCATGAGATGAATAGTGTCCATGATTAAAGCTTGAGCAATAATTGTAATGGAGTGGACCTATTACCACAATTAGAACTTACACCTTTATATATAAACTAAAGTTATTACCAAAAAATGACTATTTTATCGTCATGAATAGTGTATGTATAAAAAAACTATTGTAAACATTTTAATTGAATCATGATCATTATGGATGCACTATATGTTGGTTTGGGAAGTTTAGTGACTCATTTGAATTATATGGGTTGCATACTTAATAAATTCACTAAAAATTCATATTTTATTGTAGACCTAATATTTCAAATATTATCACATATTAATCTAATCGATATGTTATTTTAATTGATATCACCTTTTCTTAAGTTTGTCTTTATGTGAATAAAAATTAGAAAAAAATCATTCAATCAACATGCAAAGTAGCTATTATGTCCACAATATATGGTTCATCTATCTTAGCTACCTTAATCCTTGAAGGAAAAGGGAACCTACATTTGAACCATTAAATTTTGAATAATGAAGTGAAAGTTATGAGGAGTTTTATTTTGCAGGCAATGAAGGTAGAAAAGCTAATAAAGTTGTTTTTTAATTAAATTTTCAAAATTTTCAAATAAAAACAAAAATAAAGCATGCCAATTGTTTACTAGAGTGTATATTCTCACCAAATGTTGGAATTAACAATTCTCAATTTTTTGTAAAAGTTATTAGTGGTTCAACAACTCAGGGCGCTAATCTACTCCTTACCTTAACCTAGGATATTTTCTATAGAAAATTGTATATAGAAAATTTTTGGTTCCGTTAACACCAATTAAGATCTTAGAGTCTTTTTGACCAAGGTCTTTGTATTAGTTCCTTGCACTATTCATCCGCATAGCATTTTGTCTTTTATTGCCTTTTACTCTATTAATGTTTTTGAAGATGAATACTATATGTTGGGATTAGATTCATTAGGCTTTATACAATATCATTTCTTTTATGGTTGATTTTCCTTTGGTTAATTCGATTTAGAATTTCCAGAAGTTCATCTTATAGGGTTTGAAATATTTCATGACCTTTAGCATGGTTGAAAACATTCTATGATCGTTAGTGGTATTCATAGCTTTACTGTTGTTCATGGCTTTATCAATATTTGGGACTTTATTAGTTTTCACAACTCTAGCTTCATAGATTTTTTGAGGATTCAAAGTATTTTCATTAATTTTTTTTTACACTATTCAAGTATGCCACATTATAATTTCTGAAAATTTCATTAGATGTCATATTTAATTATTATTATTTTAATTATTTTTAATAAATGTAACCCTAATGTAGAGGATGGAAAAAATTTCTAGCTAAATTTTCATACGTGTATTCTCAATCCATTTTTTAACATGTTAACTAAAATGCACAATTTACAAGTCACATATGTTGTTTTTTAAAAAATATTGAAAGATAAAACTTCACCTTTTGGAAGGGCTAGAAAGTCACTACAATTTGAAGTTTAGGCACATTGAACGTGCAATCAATAGCAATACTTACTCTACAATCTTGGGACAATATATTTAAATAAATTTACCTTGTAATGATGCTACAGATGAGACTTTGGTCCAATGGATGACATATGTTCATTTTTGAAATTTTTTGTGAAAAGGGGAAGTCTTGCATAGTAGTTTGACCTCCAACGAGTGCACTTGTGGATGTTTTTGAAGCAAATGATTCACTTTGTACCCAAAAGGATGATTTTCAAAATAACTCATCTATTTTTACAAGGTTAACTAAAGGATCTTATAGTTGACCTTGTTAAAAAATAATTACAAATAAAGATCTATGCCTTACTTTAACTATGAGTATTTTGAAGTAGTTTTTGGCCTTTGAACCCCTAAAGTCCTAAAGTCCCCATAGGGGACTCTTGGGATTTGGAGTAGGCTTGTGTACTCGCAATTTTTGACATGACTTTTTGAAAAAATTTTGAAGATAGAAAACTAGACATGATTTCTCAAAAGATCATTTTATTTCAATTGGTGCCTAGAAACGAAAGTTATGCTACTATGAATCTAAAAAGTAGCTTGAGAGGTAGCCCCCAAAAAATCACAAAAAACTAAATTTTGTTACTTTTCAATATTTTTTTCAAAGATTATATTTTTGTCTACATCTAAAGATTTGATTCATTTTATTTGGACTAATGATGAGAAAATTATGGACAATCTTATTTTTTAGATAATCTAAGCATCTTTTTAAAAAAAACTTATAGAATCCATTTTTGAATGCAATTTTTACTATTTTTTCAAAAACATTGTCAAGTAAGTTTGTATTTGTTTGCTAAAACAATCTCATTGTTGGGATTATTGTGTTTCAATTCCATCTTAGAGCTATTAATGGTTTAGTTATCCCTTCAATCTTGAATCTATTTCTATTTAATAAATTTTTAATGAGTGAATATTAAGTGTTTTTTTGTTGAATTTTTTTCCTAGATTTTCAAGTCAATTCTTCAACATAAAAAATTAGAAAATCAAAATCCAACAATGCAAAAATTTTAAGTTAAGAAGATTCAAAGCCAAAAATCTATTCAATCAAAGTGTTAAAAAAACTTGTTTTGTTCACTTTAAGTGCAAATATCTTGCAATCTATGTGGTCAAAGTTTCTAAAAAAAAATTCACACATTTTTATACTAGTTTAGTTCAAGATCCTATGATTAGATATATAAAAAAATAATCTTAAAAGTTTTTTTCTCTTTGCTATAGAAATGGCAGTTTGAGTGGATTTTGAAGGGAAAAAAAAGACCCTAGAACTTTAGGAATTAATATGAAAGAATTTTAGGGGCTACATTACATATTAGGGAAAAAAAAGACCCTAGAACTTTAGGGGTTAACATGAAAGAATTTTAGGGGTTACATTACATATTAGTATTAGTAAATTTGTGGGGCCTCAAAATAAAAAAAAATCTCCAACAACAGGCTCCAAAAAACTGTATTCCATGGGCTCTCCTTTTTATTTTGGGCTCACAAAGTGTGGGTGTATTCCACAAGCTCTCCTTTTTATTTAGGGCTCACAAAGTATGGTTATATTCCATAGACTCTCCTTTTTATTTAGGGCTCATGAAGTGTGGATGCCCCCTCAACCCTACTAATATGTGAACCCCAAAATGCAAGCTTATCAACATTAAACTCACAATATAGGTACCTATAATATAGACACCACACACTATAGAATGTGTATGCATCATAAACACCTATAGTATGGATATTTGTAACATATCTGCCCTATAATCGTAGACAGTTTCTATGATACATACACCTATAACATACATGTGTAGTATTCTAAGCTCATGGACTCACACTCCTGTGCTCACATAATAGCCCCCTGGACAGTGTCAAACAATTGCTGCGCATGCAACTGATTAACTTCCCGTCATGAATGGGTCTGTCGTGCCACTCTGAAGGCCAGGGCCAAAAGCATTTATAGTTGCCATGCAGGTGAGATCGCGGGAACCTGACATGGGAACAGGGCCGGCCAGGGGGGGAGGGGCCCGCCATGGGGCCACGTCGCCAACCCCATCCACACTGTCCGCAGGGGTTGGCGATTCCATCCATGGCCGATTCCATGGCAGTGCCGGCACCCACCCACCCACTTGATCTGGAGCAGGAAATTCTGTTACCGGTGAGCATGTACATGTGTCTTGTGAAATGTACTTCACAAAAATTTCTGGGCTTGCATAAAGGCTGATCGAGAGTTCTACCTGTCATAGGCTCAGTTACCTTACCTGTAGCCTGGTGTTTGTGACACTTCCAATGAACACCCATATGGGTACCTATAAGAAGGCGGAGACACCTATAATTGATTGCTGAAGCAATTCAATTTTGCTTATAATGTGGAGCAGTATTAAGGTGATATAAAAATTTTCCAATGCAAATTTTTCTTGAGTAGAATAGAAATCATGGAGACTGCACATTTTTTGGTAATTTTCATTCTTAGGATTCAAATACTATGAATTTTGAAAGCCAAAAGTTGGTCTAAATCCATAACCAGTCTCTAGAATGTCCCATAACCACTCATTCAGAAACTATTTTGGCTCTCCAAACTAAGGACATATGTTGTAACATTGATAGGTAGAAGATGGTTGGGAAATCAATTCTAGATTGCATTGAATTTTCTAGTACCCTCTAAATTGTTGATGGGGTTTTGATTGGTAAAGAGTGCCTCTACCTTACCCATTGGAAAAACATGTTGGTCGAAGGAGAAATAGTTCCGATTTGTATTTGTGAACCAAAGTATATTAACCCTAGAAGGATGAGCCTATAACCATCATTTATTTCAAGCTTCAGTAGCCATTACTTTATTTCAAGCTTCAGTAGCCATTACTTTATTTGTTGCCATATAAAAATTTTATATTTAATTTTCAAAGATTTTTTAGAGATGAAATCACATATCTTCTACAAGTAAAAAAAAAGTTTCAAATTTTTTGAAGAAAATTTGAAATTATTTTATTTTTTTAAGAAAAAATGAACAAAATTCATATAAAATATTCCATACAAAATATGTTTGAAAAAACTAAAAATTTCACAATCATGTATATAATAGTGTGTAATATCATGGTATATTTCAAAGTTATTGTGTCACCCTAAAATTAAAAACAAACAAACCATGGTCATAGGTCCAAAGTTCATATTGCTATAAAATATTGAAATTTATGATTTAAAAAAAAAATCCAATTATAGTAGAAACTAAACTTGACATGCTTCATTTCATTGCTTGGAATAAAATTCAAAAAATATAATTTTTATGACTAGAATTCACATCAAGAAGAAACAACAAGAATTGGCCAAAATACTCTACAAAGGTGCCATTTGTAGATTTAGCATCTTGAATTCTTCTTTACAAAAGTCAATAATATCATAATGAGAGAATTTACAATTCTATTCATTGAAAATATACTCAAGCAACTTTAAAAGAAAAATTGGATGAAAATTTATTTTTTTCCATCCTAAAATCTTAGGTGAAGTTGTGCAAACAAACCCTTAGTGTCCACAATAGTGTTGTTAGGTTAATGGTGCAACACCATTGAAGACATTTTATGTCACTTTTGGATGACTTTAGGGAGTGAGTGTTGTAGGACTATGGAAAAAAAATAGTTTTTCATCTATTTAAAAAAAGATGCTTGAATGCATTTTCAAGGAATAGTATAGAATATTTTTTCATTATATTATATTTAGCTTTTTCTAAACAAGAAGATGCTTAATTCCATGAATCACCCTTGTAATATATTTTAACCCTTAAACATACATGGTCGTATCTAGGATTGACGATTTGGGGAAAATCATTACAAAGATACTATTTGGAAGAATATTTTGGAATTGATTTATAAATAAAAGTTGTAGATTCTAAGTTTTAGATTTCATCCATATAATTAGATTCACCGATACTACTACCAATATTTTAAAATAAAATTTGAAAGGAAAATTATAAGATTTCTTCTAATTTCAATTACCAACAAAATATTATCATTTATTGAGTAAAATTTGATGGAATGCATTTGAAATGAGGTTTCCTTGATATGGTCATTTTTAGAAATTTTTATGTTCTTTAGATCCATGACCTCATTTTTGCAAATCTACTTTTGAATTAGAGTCAATGCAATTTTTGCTCAGTCAACAACTTGACATACTTCTACATTTGTAATTTTAGAAAAATATGTTCTCTACTTAGAGTAAACTATTTGTTCACCACACATCCAAGAACGCTCAACAACCATTGCTAATTATTGCACAATAGGTGCACAATTCAACTACCAATTCAATTGTGATGGGAACAAAATTTTGTATCACTATCCAATAACCACATACTATGCGGTGAAGGGCCACAAGAAATTTTTGACTAGATTTCAAGTGCATTGCCTTTAAATTGCAATAAAATTTGTAGGAAGAAATCTTTTTGCATTTGTTTTTGAAGGTGAATCTTTGCACGACGTTTAAAACATACAAGTCTTTATTTTTATGTAGAGAAGGATTTGAATTTTGTATGTTTGATGATTAGTAAATTTACTATACATCAAATCCAACCATTAGATAGGACAATAACTTCACAAAGTATCTCCACAAATTAGAATAACTTTCATCCAAATAATAATGAGGAAGAAACAAGAATATGAATTTATTCATTGTTTAAAAATTGGATGTCAGAGCTTTTAGAAGTTAACCTCTTCTTGCTCTATACTCTTGATGTGAATGTCAACCATAAAATGATGCTTTTTGAATATTAGACAATCGTGAAGTTTAGTTTCTATTCTAATTGGGTAATTTGATAAATTCTTCAACTTCAAGATTTATTGCAATCTGAGCTTTGAATTTATAACCATGGTTTTTGATTTTATTATTTTAAAATGACACATAAACTTTGATTTATACCATGTTGTTACATACTATAAAATATACCTATCATGAAATTTTAAGATTTTTTTGTGAAAATTTGAAATCATTGTGAATTTTTTAAGGAAAAAGTGAAGAAAATTGATATCAAATACAAAATATGCTAAAAAGAATCTGAAATTTTCAGCATAGGTGTATTTTGTAGTGTAGAAAATCATGGTTAATACAAATTAGCAAATCATTCTAAATTTAAAAAATCAATAAATCAAGGTTACAAGCCTAAAGTTAAAATTGCAATAAAACATTGAATTTCAAGATTTTTCTAAAATTTCAATTTGGAGTAAAAATCAAACTTGATAAGCTTCATTTCATTAATTGAACTCAAATACAAAAAAATATCATTTTATGGTTAAAACTCACATAAAAACTAAAGAGCAAGAATTGGCCAAAATACACTATAGGGCAATCTGTGGATCAACATCTTTTCTTTTAGAGAAGTCAACTATATTGTGATGAAGGAATATGCTATATTGTTCTCTTAAAATGCCTTCTTGCAACTCCCCTCCCAAATTGGATGAATTTTTTTCTTCCATCTTATAGTTCCACCTCAAATCATCCAAAGGACAAAACATGTTAAAAGCAAAAATTTCCATAATCTTAAGATAATGCCACTAATATTTGGATGAATGAAAATTTCTTTAGATGAATAAACTACTTTTCATCTATATTTAATGAGTATCTTGATCACTTCACTGAAAATTGCAACTTGCATTTGAAAAATTGAAATCAGTGTTTGTTATCCTACAAGATAGTTCTAGAAGCAATCAACAATGTTTCTTGATTTGGGCACTCTGTCAAGGTTACTACCTTCTAGAAGGTTAGATTTGGCATAAATTAAGTCATTTCTATAGAAAGAAGTGTCTTATGAATGGTATGAGGTGACATGGCCCCTTTAAAATTTGACTTGGAAATTCAATTTCAAAACCTAAGTGCCAAATCAAACCTTCACATATAGTAGTTATGGTAGGAATACCATAAATGATGCCCCCTCCTCTAATGGCACAACAAGGTGTTCTAAATTCAACAATAGTTGGTTCTAATGTTAATTGAAAGAAATTCAATTTGCTCAAACTTAAGTGGCTCACATTTTAATTAGCTTGAACAAATTCCAGAGGTAGACATTTTTGGTGAAGCTATAAGTTGAGAATGGAATTTGTATGAAGAATCCACATTTATATTGAATAAAATATTCATTCTTGAAGAAAAAATTGCCTTCTTTTGCATTCTTCTTCATCCTTATTTTTGCACACATAGTGCTCAATTTCTCAATGATTTTCCCATATTTTAACCCACAAACCATGCTATGAACGTTTTTCATCCAATGAATGATAAAGAATCCCTCTATGTAGGATATAAGTGCAACTATTCATCTTCCAAATTTTGTGTGAAAAAGTGTGAGAGGTCTTCTACAATAGATTGACTTCTAATGAGTACTTTTGAATCTTTTTTAAAACTAATTTCTAATGAGTACTTTTGAATTTTTTTTAAAACTAATTTCTAATGCGTACTTTTGAATTTTTTTTTAAACCAATGATTCACACGATACCAAATTTGGATGCTTTCCTCAGTTAACTGTTCATGGTGCTATTCGTACCTTAGTAGCCTCTTATCCGTAGGCTATTCATGACGGATGGGCTGCCTGCCTGCCTGCCCAAGTTTTACGGGGGCCGGTGGGTCTTGATGAGCCTTTAGCTCACGCAAAGCAAGCTCCGTCCGTGCCTGAAGTTTTCTTCTCCACACACACTACGTGAGAAGATTGGTCTCCTGAGAATCATAAGGCTGGGCCTCTAAGCTTGCGGCTTCCTTGTATTGATGTGAAGTTTCTCACCACTTCTGAATGAGTAGGAACCTGTGTTTCTAAAAGGAGTTTGTAGTAACGATAACATTGATAAATATTGTTTGTGTAAATTGCAGTACATTCGCATGAAATGCACGAGCTCAAACAATCAATATTTATTGCTGGCATCGAGCCACCTCATGATGCTATGTGCTGAATTTGTGCACCTTCGTGCTTGACTACTTTGGCCACCACCCTGCAAAGATAAAAAAAGAGTGATGATAATAATAATGATAAGAGTAATAAGGAAGCAATTTTAAAGCACTTTTAGACAAGGGCTGTGGCTTTGTGGATGCTTGTCGCGTGCTGCAAGTTGCTTGCCCTGTGTGAAGGAAAAAAAACTTGAATGTGTAATCAACCATTTGTAAAAAATTCCAGAAATTTGGTGCCTGTAATTGAGTTCCCTTTAACTTATCAACTGTTGAAGTAGTCCTTGAAGGTCTTTGGTTTTATATGATGATAAATGTATTGCTTCATACATGACAAAGAAAACACTCATTGCCAAACACTGGAAATCATGCCCATATTGACATTTGACACCAATGTGTTTTACAACATTGACATCACTGTATTTGGTCTCAGGCTCTCCCCTTTCAAGTATGGTGATCTTGAGTACCAAAGTGACCAAGTAGTAAACAGCATGATCTGCACATGGTCAACTCAACACATCAACTCAAAACCCTAAACATCTTTCAGTTTCTGACCATGACCTTCCAAAACTATGACACATTTTGTCATGAATGACATTGACATTCCAAATTTGGTAATTGTCAGTCACTTTGCCCATCAAAACAGGAACTAAATTGTACTCAATTACAACATCTTTGGAAGGGTCCTCCATGTCTGCTGCTAGAAACTAGTGTAGAAGTTGCAAACCTTCAGAGAGTATTAAATACTGTCTCTACCAATGAAAACGTTGATCAGGAGTGCACTCGATGTGACAGCTACTCTGCTAAGTTTCTAAACTTTGGTTCTCGAAGTGTGCACATGATTTGCGAGACATGCTAGTAAAATATCTGAACGCAGATAACTTGCTAGCTACTTGCTTCACTTGAAAATTTCAGGTCACATGTAAAGCTCTGAATCCGCATGTAATCTCCGTCCTGCAATTGACTTCCCTGCTGCAATAAAGTCTATGGCAACATGGTTCGGAATGGCTTGTTGACACACATTTTCCAAAGCTGAAGCCAACTGATGGACTACAGACGTATCCACATTTGGCCAAGACATCAACAACTCCGCCTTTAAAGCTTGTAATTGGCACTGCAACAAACACACCAAGTCTTTTGGTAAGCATGTAACATAACACAATACCATCTGGACATTAAAGGATCACAATGAAAAAATCTGGAAAAATTACTTACATGAGTGATGAGGGCAGCTGCAACACCGTCGACCAAGCTTCCGGAAGGATAGTAAGGCGCAATAGCTGCCTGGCCCTTCTTTGCTTTCTGCGATGAGAAGAAAAACAAGCATATTCACATGTGACGTGGGGACAGATTCTAGTTCAAAAGAAGAATATTCAATGAATCTCTAGGCAGGAATGAGTTCCTAAACCAGTCCAGTAGGTCGGCTACTGAGCTTTTACCCTTAGGTGTCCAAGTCGCTAAAAGTGTCTGGTTCTATTTCTTAGTTAAATTATATCATTAGGAAGCTTCAGGCAACATGCACAAAAAGAAAGGAGTATCATGCCCTACATTTTTTGATAATAGAAAGATGATTTGGAAGTTATTACAAAAGACTATTAGCTTCCAAATTTTTAGTTTGGACATCAAGGGTTTAAGATTTTGAATCCATCAATGCGTCCAATAGCAATTGCCCATCCACAAGTAACAGATGCTTCAGCACACGTTACGCCAACACGTTTAATGTAAATGAGGTAAGTACTTAAAAGTAGCAGGCCCATATTGTCCACTTGGTGGATTGCAAGTTATAAAATGCAGTAAGACAGAGAATATGTCCATGAAAATTAAAAATTAAAAGACTCAGCAACAAAGTCGTCCACTTACCTTGGATACGCTACTCTCTAAAAGGAATAAAAGAGGCTCGTCAGCTGAAAGTTTCCCTCTGAAGTGAAGGCTCGAGATTGAGTCCATGATTAGCACCCTGGAACCAAATTACCACCCACTAACATCAGTTGTTAGAAATCAAGAATATATCCTCTCCACTTCGGATAAGATATTGCACGTATAGCAATTCATATGTGTTATTAAAGGCATTGCATATCACACTTCAGTTACACAAACTTCGATAACAAACGTCTGTCATTCTCGAAGTTTTCAAAACCAAGCTATGCATGAAAGAGATCATTCAGGAACGGAAGTATGCCTGTCAGGTTGAATGGCTTGGAAAACTGTCTTCGTCCAGATGGTTGCACTTTCCGGCGGAACTGCATACTGAATACATGCGAACACAACTGAAGCCTGCGAATCAACCACATACAGGTAGCATTCTCTGTTGCACGGATTCGGGTTTATTTTGTTATTCACCTGCACATGGGATACAATACAAATTATCAGAGCAAAAAATTCATCCATCTATCTAGTACATATATGTTTGGTATCCATGCCTAAAAAAGAGCACCGTCAATATAAAACAATGAACGGAGGAATACAGCAAATAAAATGAGGTCAACATGCCCTCGACATTCAGCATATTTTCAGTAAACGCCATCCCCAACGACTGTCTCGATGCATGCAACCCTAATTTGAGCAACGAAATGAGACAATAAAATTGCAACAAAAAGAAGTCTAAGAAGTGCTAAATAATAAACATGGCACTCACCATAGAGATCTCGGGGATCACAATAGAACCAAGTATTCTCTTGTTAGGAATCTGGTGCAAAAGATGATTGCCAACTTCGGAGACGGAAAACAGAGCAAGTTGCGGCCGCAACACACCTGATTGCATCAGACTCTTGGCCCACGGAGCCCACTGCCAATCAACAACACTGTAATGAGTCAAGCGCATAATAATAAATGCAGCTGAAAAATAACTCCGGCTTCTCCATTCTCCAAATGCATCATCAAGATTCTACGAAATATCAAAGAATCTTCCATCTTCGTAAACCCTATTGAAACCCTAAAAGAGCAAAAAACAAAACAAAAACAGACCGGGGCAATCACTCAACAACTTCAAAAGTCGATTCAAGTGATGAACCGTTATAAAGATTAGACCAAATTCCAGCTCAAAAAGGATCAGATTACGATCGAGTGACGATCATCAGTGTCCACCTTTAAAGTCCAAATTCAGAAACCATAAGAGCACCAAAAAAATGGCCCAACGTGCCAAAGAATTCCCCATCCCCATAAACCCTAATAAAACCCTAAAAGAAAACAGGACGAGACAATCACAAGACAGCTTCAAAACTCGATTCCAGTGATGAACTGTGATAAACATTAGAAAAAATGCCAGCTCAAAAAAAAGCGAAATTACGATCGAGTGATGATCATCAGCAGACAGATTTAAAATCCAAATTCAGCAACCATGGAAACGAAATGTACAGAAAGAGACTAACAACGATGAGAGGCGGAGAGGGCTCCACGGAATGGGTAGCAAAGCTGTCGAGATCGTCGGGGTCGAACCGTGAAGGCGGAGGAAGGTCCGTCAGAGGATCCGGCATGCCTGCCATGGCGCCTCTTCACAATGAAGCAAGAAATTGAGTCGTCGAACAAGGAGAGAAAGCGGAAACAAACTAGGGCAACGTCCTCGAGGACTCTTGGAAGATGTCAAGGATTGATGAGGACTGCATACAACCACCATAACTCGCACCAAAGCTCCACAAACACACAGTCACGGAAATGAAGCGTTCCTCATCGTCGGTCGCCCGGAATTCAACCATTTTTCATTCATCCGAGCTGCAATTGAATGAGCATAGTTCTTATTATTGAATTGTCTAATTTTTTTGGTTGAATCTTGCTGGCAGTCACCAAAATATTCTGGAGTCTCTTCTTGTGTATTTTTGGGACTTTGTAAGTTCAAACTAAGAATTTTTATTAAAAAGTGCTGAAAACAAGATACTCCAAAGTAACCGTAGATTGTCATGAATAGAGGCAATACATTATAAGCAAGAATTTATAGGAGTGGGTTTTAGAAAAGGGTGACAATTAGGTGCAATTATCTTATCTTAACCCCTAAATGTCCAAGGCATCAAATTTTGGTGTCAACAATACTTTGAAGTTAAATAATAGACAACTAAGTTGCTATTTTTAGTAGTTTATATTTTTGACAAATTCTTTTTGAAGTCTAGTTTTACTAATCAAAAATTTGATTTTGAAAATGAATGTTTATGTTTTTTTTATGGTATTCAAGATTTTGTGCAAGGGTGTCCATTATAATCTTGACTTACTGTAGTGTTGAGGGCTCTTGAAAATCAACCTCAAATACACTAGATCATGGAGAAAAAATCACATTAAAAATTCATTTAAAAAAATTGTAGAGTAGATTTAGAAAAGCCATAAATTGATTGGGATTATGCATGTTAGGCCCTTCAACCTCATATTTTATTGGTGACAAGTTTTTTAGATTTGACATACAAAAAGAAAGTTGAAAGATTTTCATAGTTTTAACGTCTTGATGATCAAACATTATAATCTTTCAATTCATAAGTAATATTGTTGTTTTTTCTTTTCCTATGTCATCTCTAAAATGTCTAGTTTGAATTTGTATAGTTATAATTCCAAAAAAATTGATACAACTTATTTAAATGTTGGCTTTTTGTTCAATTTGGAGCAAATTCTAAAAAGCTCAAGACAAGCCTTGGGCATTTAGGGGTTAAATTAAAGTGACTGTTGTTGACTAATGTAAAGAGGAAATATTTATTAGCTCTGAACCAAATTAAGGAGGGAAGGCTTAACATTGATAGAAGCTACATGTGAAAAAATTTGAATAGGGCTTACTTGAATGGTGATCCCATGCTACATGAGCAAAGCTTCATGTAGAATACATAATGTTTATTTAGATGAGAACTTTTCATCAAGCTTATTTGATGATTTCTAATAACTTCATTAGTGTTTCAAAAATGCATTGCAATGAACTAACTTTATGTAAAAGTGTTGAAAACATGATGACAATGAACTTTTAGCTTGATTTTTCAACATCCTAAAGACTATGACATTTTACATAGCTTGATTTTTCAACATCCTAAAGACTATAACATTTTACATATTTCAAATATTTTATTGTGTAATGAATTATAATCACTACTAAGATATCATTACTCTAGTAAATAAAATGAATGTTATTTTGATGGAAAGTGCCACTTGTTACACATTTTTTGAATTGAAAATCTACACTTGGGAAACAAACTATATATCACAAAAAATCATTCGATTTCAACAAATCCTTTGCATGGAATTTTTTTGGTCCCCTTTATCCACTTCTCAAACTACAACATTTTAAAGATTTGGAAGACTATTATCAAATTGTACACACAATTAAAAATAGATGTTTTAGGTCAAACTTCTAATTATGTAAAAAGATTTAGTATAATTGAGGCTTACGGGAAGTTAATTAAGAAAATATAAGACATGTCACTTTACTATAGCATAGGATTTGTCAAATTCTATGCATAATTTATATTTTATTATACATATAATATCTTTTATCCTTAATATATCCTTTAAATACTATATATAATATTAATATCATTTTTGTGAATTTTTCTAAGTATGAGAGTCAATTTCCAAAAGACCACTAAGTTGAAGAAAACTTTTGTAATCAAAATTTTCAACTTTTTAGTACTAAATTGCCTTGGCAATGAAAGGCCTTTGAAATGATACCGTAATTTAATTAACTTACAATTCTATACTTATTAAGTAATTTAATAAAATAAATACAGAATTTTTAAAAATCAATTATGCACCATCCCAAATTTCTTGTCAAAATTCAAAATTTCAATCCAATTAGAACTTACCTAAATTAGCACAAGGAAATTATTTCGAATTGTAAGTAATATTTTATTTTTGAGTTCAATGTACATGAATATATGTAACTTTTGTGTGTTGGTGTTTGACATGGATTCAAACTAATCAAACAATGTTCTTGATTGTATAAAGTTTAATAACATCATTCAACTGCAAAAAGAATCCTTCAAAATTTATAAAAAGACATCTAAGACTTTTCACTCATAGTACAATACATAAAGGTTGGATTTGCCAAAAAAATGTGTCAAAATTGAAATTTTTAGGTGTAATTTTGAAATGTCCATGCTACCCTAAAAACATCCTAAGATGGCCCATGGCACTTTATGACAAAAATTATTTATTATAGTATTTGCCAATTTTGTGACCTTCACATTGGATATGGTAATTTGGCAATATGGAAGATCAAATTCAGAAGTAATTGCAACACAAACAAAAGGATGATTTTATAATGGTGGATTCTTGAGCCTTCTCACTTCGACAATGGATGCTCTCCTCTAAATAAAGTAACTACATCTAATTTCAATTTGTTTCTAATATTGACCCTGCTCACAGATTCTTGCCTAAAATGTACTCCCTCTAGTCATGAGAGTTTAAGATTAGTTCTAAAAACTCCTATTTTCAACACTTTAAATATTCATAATTTATTCGTAAGGTGTTCAAAAAATGAATTCCAACCGAATCTAAAATCCATAATTTAAAACCCATAAAAAAATCAATATAATAATGGAATCCATGTTGAATGGTTTGTTTAGCCAATATTAGGTGTAGTTACCTTAAGGCTTCCTTGCCTCATAAGGTAGGAGGTTCTAAAAGCGTGTAGGTTCTAAAAGCACCCACCTCTTCAAATGTATACTATCTGTACATGTTGCTTTTTCATGACCTTCAACAATGTACAAGAAATTTACATTTTAGGAGGTGGGTGATTTTAGAGCCTTATACCATTTTAACTTCAAAATTTTATAACTAATTCTAGCAAGCTCCAAAAAATATGAAATGACTTGGTTTAGATGCCAATTCCAATTGTCTTTCAAGGAAAATTTACTAAAAAATATTTCAAGAAGCTTCACTTCTCCAAAATTCAGTTTCAACTATTAAATGGACAATTTATGGACCTCCTATGGACCTCCTACCTTAGATGGATTTGGTAAGTTACCAGCAGGTTGAGTTTGCACCTTCATCTATTCTGCAATTATCTTGTGTCCCAATGAACCAAGGGAATTAGGAAAGCCTAATAAAAATGAGCACTTTGAAATTCTTAATTGCTTGGAGACTTTAAAATTTTATTTTATTTTTTAACAAACGGACAATTTCCATTGATTGCTTGGAGACTTTGACATCAGAAGAGTGTGTTGTTTTGTTTAGTTAGGCTGCAATTCTATGGAGACTATGGCATCAACTCTCTAGTTTCTTTGGTTTTTAAATCCAAGTTTTCTACAACTGCATTAACACTGCACAACATGGTTAGGGTTCGGTTGGAGTGAACACAACCTTGTGGTCACACCATTCTTGTTTATTAAGGTTATAGTTCTATGGTTACAATTTTTGGTTGACAAGTAACACTCTTCATCATTTCTCCAAGCATGGCATGCCTCACGTTAGTACTCTCATGAGATGTAGATGTCAACAATGTTCAAGATACCACAAGATTTATATTAACTCCAAAAATGTGTAGAAGAAATCTCATAAACTTTGACCATCATGTAGATTGCAAGATATTTGCATTTAAAGTGAAGAAAACAAGTGTTTTGCACCTTGTTGGATTAGAATTTTTGGCTTTGAATCTTCTTAACTTACAACTTTTGTACTATTGATTTTGAATATCTAATTTTTTATATTGAAGAATTGAGCTGAGAGTCTAAAATGAAATTCAAAAAAAGTACACTACATTTTCATTCTAAATTTTTTTATACAAAAGCAAATTTGAGTTAGAATGAAAAACTAAATTGTTAGTAGCTTTGAGATGGAATTGAAATACACTAATTCCAATGGTGATATTGTTCTAGCAAGAAAAGTCAACTACTTGGAACATTTTAAAAAAAAAATTATAAAATTGATTTAAAAAACAAATCCTATAAGTTATTTTTTGGAGGAGCTACTTTAAGTGCCTCCAAAACAAGACTTTCTATAATTTTTTCATTACTAGTCTAAATGGAATGAATCAAAGCTTTCAATATAGGCAAAATATATTCTATGAGATAAATTTTATTAAAATGAATTTTAAATTTTTGTGATTTTTGTGTTGCTTGGCAAAATATTTTTTGAATTTAGGATGGCATTATTCTTTTTTTTAGGCTCCAATAGAAATCAAAACTATGATTCTAAAAAGCAAATGTGATTCTCTGTCTTCAAAAAACATATAAAAAATCATGTCAAAATGGAGCCTATCAAAAATTTCAAGAGTCTCCCAAGGGGACTTTGAGACTTTAGGGGTTAAATTATAAAAGTGATTTGAAGCCTATTTGTTGATTTACTTCCCTTTTTATATATCAAATTTAAAATTGAGGTCTTGAAGAAAATATAAAATTAACTTGTAAAGGACCAAGTGTCTTTTTAGAAGTCACTATGGGATTTGGGTAGGTTTCAATGGTCTCAATTTTTGGCATGAACTTTTGAAACATTTTTGAAGATAGAAAAGCACAATAGCATTCTAGAAATATAATTTTTATTTTAATCATTGTTTGGTGTCAAAAGTTATGCCACCCTAAATGCAAGAAAACATTTTGATGGATAGTACAAAAAAGTCACAGAAATTCATTATAAATTCTAAATTCCTATATTTCTTAAAGCAAATATTTTTTTCTACATGGAAAGATTTGATGTATTCCATTTAAATTAGTGATGGGGATGTTATGGAGAGTCTTGTTTTGGGGGCAACTAGAGTACATTCTTCAAAAAATAACTAATAGGATTCATCTTTTAATTCAATTTTTACAATTTTTAAAAACAAAGTGGTTGTTTGCTAGAACAATCTTGCTATTGGAATTAGTGTATTTCAATTCTATCATAGAACTATTAGCAATTTAACTTTTTCTTCTATCTTGTACTTGCATCTATATAACCATTTTTTAAAATAGTGAATACCAAGTTTGTTTGTTTTTTCAAACTTTCAATTCATTTCTTGAATTAAAAAATTAAAAAATTATAATTTATAGTGCAAAGATTTTAGATTAAGTTGTTAAGAAGATTCAAAGCCAAAAAAATCTAATGTAGTAAGGTACAAAAATTCTACTAATGCTTCTTTTTACTTGAAATTAATACTTATTTCTTACAATCTATCAAATCAAAATTTATAGAATTTGTCCTACACAAAATTATACTAATTTAGTATACTATCCTACAATTAGGTATGCAAAAAAAATGCAATTTTTTACAATTTTTTACACATTTTGCACTTTGTAGTAGAAATGAGAGTTTTGTATGTATTTTGGGCAAAAAAAAGGCCTTGGTCCATTATGGGTTCAAGGAGATAACATGTGTAACCACAAACAATTTACAACTTCTCAAAATCTACTCTACAATTCTTTTTAATGAATTTCTAATGTGAGTTGTTTTCCCAAATCTGATATATTCTCGGAGGGTACACTTAGTTCTACTACAACAAACTACGTGCAAACAAGTGGTTTCTAATAAACTAGAATTTTAACTTCAGATTTTGAGCATTGTTTACTAATGACTATAGGATTCTACTCCCAAAATTTCAAACTCAAATAAGATATGAAATGATTTCTAGAAGAGGTTAAAAATGCACTAAAATGGCATGTTTTTTTAACTCATATATTTTTAGAGAACACATTTAGATGACCATTGCATCAATATTCAACTCTAAATGAGATTTCAATAGAGAGTTATTTTTAGGAATTTTTTGTTCATTTTTTAAATAATTTTTCTTATATAATATAGGGGTATGAAAGTTGTTTTTCAGTTCTAAAGTGTATCTTTTTACTTCAAAAATTTATAACTAATTATTATTAACAAATAAAAATATCAATAATTCAAAACATAAACTTTCAAATTAGAAAAATCTATTCATGTTTTTTTATTTAATTTTATTTAAAATTCAAAAAGTATATAGGGGTCCAAAGTTTTGTTCACACACTAACATCAAAAAAAGGAGGAGTGCCCCCCCCCCAAGAGTATATTTAAGGCCCATTTATAAGAGCCCATAGCACTCAAAAATCAAAATTTGCAAAGGATATCTTTGTACAAAATCTTCAATAGAAAAATCATAAACATCTAATTTTTTCTACTAAAAAAAATATAGTAAACATAGTAATTTGGTAAGGTTAAATTTTAGTTCAAAGTCTTAGAGTATCCTCAATGCAAATTGTAACAACATACAACAAAAATAAGTAGATAGAGGGTCCAACTTAGGAGAGCAAAACAAGGGTCCAATGAAAGTTAACATGCATTTGACTTCAGTCACTTTGAAGTCCATTTTGAAAATCTTCCCACTTCCAACATTTTTGTTTTATGTCAAGCTCTTCAAGCAAGGCAACAAACCTTGTCATTGCAATCATAAGGTCTCTTTCACTTTTTGCAATCAATCCACAATTGTAGCTGATTGCTAATTTGAAGCCCAAAATGTGATTAGACTAAGTATTTTAAGGTATTTTTAGATGAACATCTTAAAATAACCTCCATATAATGTAGTTGGGTTGGAAGGTTCAACCCATCAAACCAACTTCTCATATTTAAGGGCACTCAAATTGACTTAGTATCTCATCTATAACATAGCTAAATGCTCTATTTGCATTGAAGATGTTGTTATTAACTCCCAAATGTGGTACTTTGGGTACAATGGGTAGGTTCTTTGTAATGGTTTTACTTCTTCATTGTTCTCAATTGGCTACTATTGGTAGAGTAGCCAAAATGTGGACTTGCAAAACTATACAAAGTTGTATAATAGAACCTCCACAAAAAGGGATAGTATATGTGGTCAAAATTAAAGGTGCAAATAATAAATAGTGAATTGGTAAGCAAATATTAATTGTTAAGCAAATATTAACTAATAGTTTGAAATTATTTATAAAAATGTTATTATTTCTCAAAGCTTTCATTGTCAAGTTTTTACATTAAGGTTCATTTAGAACTTATAATAAGCATATTGCTAAGACATCCACTATGCAATTGGCATTCATGCCCTCTAAATTCATGCATTTATGCATTCAAGCTATCTTTTCATTGGTTATAAGTAGCACTTGGAATTAATATCATTGGAACTGCATCCAATAATACTTTGAATAGATTAAAAATACTTGAAATTGAACCTTTAATAACCAAAATATATCCCATTGAAAGCAAACAAAAAGACAAAAATACAGAGAACTTTCCAAATTAAGCAAATTCATGCCAATAGAATGACAAATTGATAAACTATTGCTTGCTTAGTAAAGACTACTATATTTTATTGTCGTTTAGCTTGCTTTTGAAATGGTTTATTTTGGTCATCTAAAATCTAAGCCTGTCTATTATAGTATTTATTGAAAGCAATTTTGGATGCACTTCCATCAATAATAGTGCAAGATCTAACTATAAATTAATAAAATCGTAGTAATATATTTGGAGGGTGAGTATACTTATTGTATAGTAGATGCTCTTACTTTGCATCCTATTATGATACATTGGAAATGAAGAATTCATCTTTATCTATTGTATACACCTTGCATCAATGTGGCAATAATTCACCAATAACAAGGCAACAACTCACTTTTATCTGCACTCCCATAAAGTGCATATTACAACTTTGACATGGGTAAAATAATCTCACCATACCTAATTCAATATTCCAAGCAATATTCATCACTATATATGCTCTATTTTGCCAGTAAATTTTAGTGAGAATTGTCTTATTATGTTTTCAAAAATGAAATCATATGTCTCCTATAAATCTCAAAAGTTTTTTTTTGTGATATTGTGGAAGTTCCAAATCATTTTGAAGAAAAAGAAAAAGAATTCATATCAAATGCTCCACTGGTACAAAATTTCCTTAAAAATATAAAATTTTCACTACAAGTATATATTATTGTATAGAATATTATTGTGTAAATTTTTTTCCATGATACTCTTTAATTAAAAAATCAGTACATCATTTTTTCAGGGATTATTTACATTGCAAAAAACACTTGGTTTTTTTGTCCCCTTAGCCTTGGATACATGGTTTTTTGCTCATAATTTTTGCATTGTTTTTTAATTTTACATGAAATTTGAAATGAAGGTACATGTAGAAGTTTTAGACATTGAATAATTTTTCCATTTAAAATTTTTAATTTAATATTTTTAAACACACCTAGATTGGATCCTAAAACAAGGGTGTAGAGAACACAACTTTTTTTCTTCCTAATTGAAAAAGAGCAAATTCAATTTTGAAAAAAAAAATCTTCTTTCTAATTTATATTTTTTGAATTTTTTTTACTATCTTTTAAAATTCAAACATTAAAGTGTTCATTTTTTGGGTATTTTCCACGTGATTTTTTGTACATAACTTTAGAGATAAATTTTCTTAGGTTTGATTTTTAGAGCGGACATACTATTTTCAATGCTTTACAAATTATCCATAATTTATTTCATTTGAAAAAAATTATTCCCAAAGTCACAATACTCATTGAAATAGGCTGTTTTGAATCAAAATTGGTAAGTGTTTTTTGCAACAACCCATAGGTCCAAAGTTCAAATTGCAATAAATGATGCAATCTTAATTATTTCAAAGTAGAGTGAAATCAAGATGTGATAAACTTGGGCTCTAATTTAAAAGACACCAGCTTAATGGCAAAAATTCAAATCAAGAGCAAGCAATTGGAAGTTGTCAAATATATTGCAAGGTGATTTGTGGCATGTACATCTAGACCTAGCACACAAATACAAGCAAGCCCCCATGCTAAACTTCTACATATGCATGACAACAAGAAATAGCAACCAAAAACAATTGGATAAAAAACATTCTTTAGCATCCCTCAACATGCTTCCATTGTCATTTAAGTCACCATTTGCTTCAAGAATTTTAGAGTTAACTCCTAAAATTGGTCTCATGTTTTTTGGAGCCAATTTGAGATCATTTGTGGACTCTTTTTTTGTTCCATTTGATTTATTTTTTGACCAACATATGTAATCATGCTATTTATTGACTCTCGTGACATTACATATGACCTCATGTGAATTATATTCTTGACAATTTGGTCAATTGAATTGTCCCTTTTTCTAACCTAGAATCCTTTGTCTTGAGGGGTAAAGAAATGATTGCAACTTGCCTAGAATTTTTAGCACCTGCCAGAGTTACGACCAACCATCTCTTCCTGGCCTGTGCTTGGTTTTTAAAACTCAACAGACAACAGTGTAATTGGGTGATGGCCAAAGCAGGTCTGCATCCCAGTTTGTTTGTGTTCGCAACTTTGTGTGTTATGCCTCCAGATGAGGAAGCCATACACTTTTCAAGGTTCCAAATTTCTGCATCAAGGTATCATTCTTGTGCCACATAAAACTTCTGTGGCCATGCAAAACCGAAATTTCCTGAGACTTGTGCATTTGTGGGACCAAATTAAAGAACATTTCTTATGTTGAAGAACAATCCGACCAACAAGACCTCATGAAAATCAATGAAAACCTGCTGGAGATAGTTCTACTAACTTTGGCACTAGCAACACAGAACATGTCTGCAAACGGTACTCAAGAATCTGGACAAAAGTTCTATAAATCTTCACTCCTGCTAAGCGGTGAAGTCCATGTCCGATGATGGAGGTTGTCTCGTTGGTCGATGTACAATCAGTAGTGGCAGCATCAATTGATTCCACGTTCGCTAACGCCGCTGCTGCCATCTCTGCGACAGAGTGTGACAACTCCAGTCCTGCCTCTAAATCTACAGTCAAACCGAATTTGAACTGTCACGCTGGACGAAAACAGAGTTTGAAACTGGTAGGACAGCTAGAAATGAAGCTCTCCGGTTCCATCTCCATTGGTTACAATAGCTCACCTCTTGCAACATGATATCTGTCGATCGATGGACCGAGGTGAATCTGCCGCCTCAATACGTTCGCTTCCTCCATCTTCGGTTACCTTCAGTTCCTCCAATGCAAGCCGAGGATTTCTTAAAGCAGCTCCACATGCAAGCTCCAATTAATCAGAACACAAGAAGCGGCACCAGTGTGATTTTGAGCCACTCTATAACGAGCTCTCCTCTGCAGACCACTTTATAGATCATCACACAAATTAAATGACACCCAATTTAAAACATCAACACTTCATTTGGAAAATAACAGAGTACATGAGCGATAGTCAGAATACTCAGCTGAAGCCTTGGGGCTTGAAGCCAGCAAAGCCCTCTCCAATGCAGCAGACCCCGCCGTGACGAGATCGAATCCGCCGAACTGGTGCGGTGTCTTGAACACATGAATTGAACTTCGTCTCGAACGAAATGCACGAGATCCACAGCAAGAGAGATCAATGATTCAGTACGTGGAAGACTACATTGCATTAATTAAGCAAGGAAGTACCAAGTCCCCAGTAGCTAGAATTGCACTTGAAAGCAAGATCACCCGACTTGCACAAATCAACGAACATTTCTTACGGTACGTGGACGACGACGACTCCAGTGCTTCACAACCTGTTCCAATTCAAAGCATTATAATTTCGTAAAACAGAAGAGAAGAGAGAAAAATGATACTCACTTGTTGATAGTGGTAGACATCAAGGAATCCCGGTTCATATGCAGGGTTTCTCACCGTCAGCAGTTTAACCTTTTTGACATACAGTTTCTGTGCCTTCCCTTTTTTTTTTTAAAACTTCTACTCTAGGTTACACTCCTAGACTATTACGTAAGTCTACTACTGTATCAAGGAAAAAAATATAGTGATAAATCCTTTCTCATTATTGTTTTATTTTTTCTACATAGATTCATATAAATCAATATGATATGTTTTATTTCAGAGAAATATTTCTCTTCCTTAAGATGAGATCTCTTATTTAAAACAAGCTACTTAATAATTTTGCAGTGTTCTTGATGAAGCTGGACCCAAAAGGACGGGTATTGAGACCCTATTCCTCCCTGGGTTCATAGCTTAGCAGTTAGTGATATCTCTGGATATCTTCACGCTGCATACCCTAATTAAAAAAATGACTGACGGCGTAATGGGGGGTTTGTGCCGTAATTCAAAACATAACAGTTGCTTATGAAGCTGCTTACTGGCTACATGAAGGCACGGAAGCTTACTGCGCCTTTGGGTCCCGACTCCCGACAGGGCAACTCCAATTAGCACCTTGGAATTAGCACCTTCATCTTACTGAGCTCTTTTTGCTTTAGTTTGTGTGATTGTGCACAGGTGTGCACTGATGTGTTAAGCTCGTGGTTAGATTGCAAAGTAGTAACTGGTTATCGAGGGTCTACTCAGTATGGTGCTTGGATCTCAGAACAGTAGCCAATAGTGGTGCTTATTTTCACAGCAGAAAAAGAAAAAACTCATTCTGCCTTAACGTTTTAGCGTTATTTGTAACTTTGTGTAAAAAGTTTTCTCTTGTGAACATCCGATAATAAGTAGTCGTACCCTGAAGACACCTCGCACACATCTAGTGGCACATTAACAATTTGTTGGTTATCATGGGTACAGGTGAGGAGTACCACCTCTCGAGGATTGTTTCAGTTTTCTTCCAAAAAAATCTCCAAACTACACTATTGGTGGGTAATTCTAAAGTATTTGTCTACAACATTTTGTGCATTCTCTCAGCATGGACCTTGCTCAAATTATTCCTTGCGTGTTTATTGTGAGTTCAAATTGGTTATTTTTGCTCATGGGAGATCCGTTCGGGATTAGGATTCTGGGCATCGCTATTCGGTACAGACGACTAAGACGGTCCAAGACTTTGCTGGCTGGCTTACGGCCTGAGATTTTTTCATAAAGAAATTTATGACTTTCACTCCGTATTTTTTTAACCCCAAAACCATCTTTTTGTGTCAATATTGGATCTGATTAAGTCTTATGTTATGGCTAATTGTTTTAGTCCATCTATATTGGAGGCATTTGGATTATCTTTAACTTCATCTTATAAAACAATAGCACATAATAAGGGTTAGAGTGAATTGACCCCTTCATTGTCCCGCCTTGGAGGGACGGAGGAATGAGGGGATCAATTTCTTGTCTTGCCAAACATTGATTCTTTTAGTGTTGGCTTGGCCCTGCAAACTGATCTTCATTATATGGCACTTGCAAACTAATCTTCTTCATCATAGTTTCTTGGAGCAAGATTCCATGATTTGCCTCATGAGAGCATCTTGATTATCATTATAATTTGTTACATCAGAACATGCTTGAATGATGACTGCTTCATGACTAAAATCTCATGTTGCAATCTATATGGGGAAACATGTTGAATCTACAACCCTACAAATGAAATTGCCACCTAAATATAAGCAAGAATAGTAACAAACTTTGCAATCAAGCCTAGAAAACGAATCCACCATCGCACTAGAATCAATCAACAATTTGTTACATGAGAAGCAATCATGGCTTCTTGGAACCAAAACGTGCTATTTCTTAGATAAATGTGGCCATGTGGAGTTGAGGATTACTTGAGGGTTTGTCACCAAAACCCAAGCTAGGACCTAGTTTGGTTTTGAAATGGCTTTAGTGCAACAAGTGAATATTTGTTCTTGTTTACTTTTCTGCTCTCTTTTTGAAAGATTTGAGCAATGCCTTCAGAGCTTTTTCTTCTAGGTAAACACCAAATTACAGAGCTCTTGTTGGTTTCTCTCAATGAGCTAAGATTCACACCAGTCTTTTTCATCTTCTTCCCATGAGGTACTTTGGTGTTTTTTCTTCAAATGAAAAGAAGTTGACTACCTTGGAGATTGAGATGAATTAGAAGTAGTTATGTGAGCCATTGCATTAGCTCACAATTTAAAATGAATGCAAATATAATAATTTTAGAAAAATTAGGAGTTAAGAAGGATTAGGAAGAAAATTTAATGCATAAATTACAATTTAAGGATTTTTCATTAGGTAGTAATGTGAAAATTAGAACAATGGTGTGAAAGTTAGGAAAAGCAATTATGCAAAGATGTAGAAGAAATCCTAAGTAAAAATTAGGAATTTCAAACCAAAAGGCATTAAGTAAGAAATTGAGTATTAATTAAATTAGGTAAATGTTTGAATGTAAAGAAATTGAAAACAAAATATAACAATTCAAAATTAACATTAGAAGTGAACTGGGAATAGGGAGTGCAAGTAAGACAACATAAAGATTAGAAGAAATGAAGATGGAGACTAGAAAAAATGAAGATGAAGATTAGAAAAAATGAAGATGAAGACTTGAAGAAATGAAGATGAAAGGGGGGATAGATAGAAGAGAGTAGGGTTAGTAAATTCTTTCTCTCTCTCTCTCCTTCTCATCTCTTTCTTTTGGCTCTTGGTTTTTTGTTGCTTTTTCTTTCTCAAGTACTAGGAGGGAAGGATTTTTTGAGTACCTAGGAAAAGATAAGTTAGAAATGAATAGAAACTTAGGAATTTTGCCAAGTAGGTTTGATTCAATCATTCATGTCTATGGCTTGAAGGAGGTTGGATTGAAGTTAGAGGTAGGAATGTAGTCTAATATGGAAGCAACAACTTTGAAGGACAAGATCGACAAGATAGTGAAGAGTTTAGAGCTCAAATTTAGTATAGATGTGTGTCTTTTAGCTAGCTTTCCAACAAGCCTAGTTACGCCTCATTTGAAGCACGGACAAGGCAATGGTGGTTGTTTTAGTGACAAGTAGTCTATTGCGGAACTTGATGGTACAATGTTCTTAGTATTTGCAATTGTTTTTTACTTGCAATTTTCATAGCATCATTAATAAACTTGTTAGTTTTTGTAGATTATGTGGTTTTGAGTTGTATGGTTGTTGAATGGGCTTATGGATTCACGATTAGTTGCTTCATTGTATTGTCACATTTTAGTGTTAAATGGTGGTGTCAATGTATGGTTGGTAGTGTTTTAAGACAAAGTCTAAAAATAGTAATATGTAGCAATTTTTTTAGGGAGTTCATTGCTTAGAAGGTGGACTAGTTAGATTTGACATACACTCCCCATTGACTCAACTCTAGAGTTCTTTTTTGCTATATGGTGAAAAACACTCATAAGCTACTTGTTTGATCAAGTAAACAATGTAATGTAAGTACAAGCATCATATGAAAAAGATTAGTTTGTAGCCATATTAAAAAAAACATGAAAATGCTTGTGCAACAAACATGAGAGAGAAGAAAAGAGATTTTTCAGCTTTGTCTACAACTGAGAAGGTGACTAAACTCTAAGTAAGTTTGAGTTTTTATTACTAGAGTTGGACAATCTAGAAGCACCTCAATAGGACCAAGCCAACACTAGAAGAACTAACGCTTGGTGGGACAAAAAAATGATCCCTTTCATCCCTCCATTCATCCAAGGCGGAGCAATGAAGTAGTCAATTTACCTTGGCCGATACTAAACTTTACAATGAAAGTTAAAAATTATGACTACTTTCTATATATTGACTGATATGTTCAAAATAGTGATTCCTAGTCAAAACATATGTATATGAGGAGAAAGAATCTACTCTAAATCTATCAAAGAAGTTTCAATTTTTTTTTGAAACATATGGCCTTCAAGGGTTGTAGCTGGATTGACATCACACAACAACTAAGGCAACCTAGCCGAGAACCTAGCTTAATGTGCCTTCACTTTAGATCTTGCCTTTTGTTGCATTTGTGACGCTTATATTATACCTTTCCTCATTTTGAGTGACTTCATCGTATTTTTGAAATACATCATCCAATGCCATTGTAATCTTTTGTTGTATGAAATTAACAAAACTGCACTATTAATAATAATAAATAATGAGATTGACCATATTGTTGTACCATCTAAAGAGACTAGAAAGAACTTTAATACAACAAATGATTCTCACTTAGAAGATGAAAGAATGTATACCAACATACAAACTCCCTTTCTCTATCTTCTCCCTCCTTTTTCTCTATTTCTCGAACAATAACAAGGGATTGCACATAAATTTCCTACAGTCTCAATTTCTTCCTTGAAGTGCAAAGAAATGTTGCAAATTTTTTATAAGGCTAAGTAAAATCATTAGTTTTAAGATATGAAAGATTTTATTTTGGATAATTTTGTATTTTTTTCATCCCCCCAATATTGGTGATATACATCAATAATTATTTAATCAAATATTATTCATTATATTCATACATGTATATTCACTAATAGACATTTGTATATTTTGTGACATGAAAACATATTGAATTTCATGTTGTGTGTCATAGCTAGAAAATTCTAAATGTCACCTAGAATGTGTTGACTTCAACACAAATATCTTCTAGAGAGATCATTGAATGGAAAAATGTAAAACATAGAAATATCAATTTTCACCATGTGTTTTTATTTTGGCTTCTTTGACTAAGTGTAATAATTGATGATTTCATCTAAAATACAATCTACTTCATTTAACTAATTGCACATTTATAATTTCAAATTTTTAATCAAACTAAGTATTAAAGGTGTATGACAAGAGATATACAAGTTGGAAGATGAAAACCATTTCACCTCTTCAATTGTTTTGTATTTTGATTTGCACCTCTTAATCCCTATAAAGAAACAAGACTTTTTTTGTCAAAAAACATTCAATACAACTAATTCTATTGCAAAGTGCAAAACTTAAAATAAATAAAATTTTCTCATATTTAACCATCACATCTTGCACTTAACTAGTAATTATGAGATTGTGTAGTATGGGACTTATTTCATTAAGTTTTAAGACATTGAATCTTTTCAACTTGAAAATTTTGCTAAATAAATTTTGAATTAAACATTCTATATGTTGAAGAATTGAATTGAAGATTTTTCATGAAAAAGTCTCATGAAAAAAATTCACAAGAGAAAATATGATTTTCATTCTTAAAAAAAATATTTAAGTAGAAGCAAATATGGGATAGAAGGGAAAGCTATATTGTTAATAGCTCTAAGATGGAATTGAACACATTAATACCAATAGTGAGATTGTTTTAGAAAGAAAAATATGTTATATGGAACTTTTTTTCTGAATAATTGTAAAAATTGAATTCAAATAGATCCTATAAGTTATTTTTTGAAGAAAATGATTCGATTACCCAAAAAATAAGATTCTCCATAGCTCTTTCATCACTAGTCCAAATAAAATAAATCAATGCTTTCCATTTAGACAAAAAATATTTTCTATGACAAGTAAAATTTAAAAAGATTTATTTTGAATTTCTTCTATTTTTTTTGGTTGCCCGATGACCCGCCCAATGACCTTCATTTTGAACTTTAGGTGCATAACTTTTGCTCTTGAGCACTTATTTGAATAAAAATTGTATTTTCTAAAAGCTAATGACTTTCTCTTGCTTAAAAAAAGTTTCAAAAAATCATGCCAAAATTGAAATCATAGGAACCTGCCTGCCTTCAAGATTGAACCTTCAAGAGACTCTTGGTCCTTTAGGGGTTAAGAAATGAGTTTGTTTGATAATTCAAAAAAATATTCTATATCACAATGGACTAATTTTGCTTCTATAAACTCATATCTTTAATCAATTTGAGCACTAGAGTTGCATACTATCATATATAAAAGTCAAAAGGTGAAAATGAAGATGAAACTCATACTCTATTAAAACTATTGCATTAAGTATTATATCATTAGTGAAATCCTCTAAGTTCAACTCAAAAATTGCCCTTGTATTTTTTTTCGACCTCCTACAAGTCAGTATAATTAATTACAATGGAATGCATCCTATCATTTTAGATTTCAATACTTTAGAGTTCAATTGAATATTTACTTAACTTTGGAACCTTATAACTGATCTACTGGGATATGTTTCACACTTTGTTCTCATGTAACCAATATCTTTAGATTTCAATACTTTAGAGTTCAATTGAATATTCACTTAACTTTGGAACCTTATAACTGATCTAATGGGATATGTTTCACACTTTGTTCTCATGTAACCAATATCTCTACTGTGTTAAGAACATCCAAGAATGTATTTTTATCATCAATGGGCTCACATTGAACACAATGTTGCAGATTTGAACCTTCTTACTCTTAGGTAACCAAAAAAATCTTTGGCACGGCACTTAGTCGACTTAGCATCGTGGGACACATAGTGGTTATGATGAAAAAATGATCTCCAAAGCTGGAGCTTCCAAATTCGTAGGAAAGAAATAGTAGCAATTTTTCTTTTAAAAATGTGGATTTAGAGTTTCTTCTTCACATCAGGACGTTATAAATGACACCAAGAACTGCATGCACTACACTAATGATGATAAATAGTGTTGGCAACACTAATCACAAAGCATAACACTAATTGTCAACAATCCGGTTAATGTTACCAACACTAAATGCCAACATAGGCACTATTTGTCAACTATTGGGTATAAATTTTTTACAAGTTTACATTTAGTGTTACCTAACTATTTCATCAAAATGCAAAGAAAAATGTATAAACCCAAGAATCCTATGACATACTCAAAAAACTTACAACTCAAAAAAGTGAACACAACACTAAATGCCAACTAATTGGAGTTTAGAGTGACCAGAACCCAAGAATCCCACTAAATGCCAACTAATTGAAGTTTAGAGTGACCGGAACCCAAGAATCCTATGACATGCTCAAAAAACTTACGACTCAGAAAAGTGAACCCAACACTAAATGCCAACTAATTGAAGTTTAGAATGACTGGGGTAAAAGTCCAGGTAACACTAATCACAACATAACACTATTTATCATCATTAGTGTAGTGAAGAGGGAAACTGTACACTGCTTTCCGGTGGACCTAATTAAACTGCTAAACTTTGCAGATGAATACTAGCAATCCACAAATTGCTTTGGCTTACACTCATTACCGGTATACCGGCTGTAATCTAGGCACACTGGCATGGAAAAGAGAAACTGAAGCATGGATGTGCATTACCCATTTTTTTGATTCAGATCAAATTGCACTGCTTGCACACCACTTCCTCTGGCCACCATATATATATGATCACTGGGGGCAACTTATCAAATGTAAGTTTAGCCGGAGTGGAACTCATTCTTGAAGGCCAGAAAAAAGGTCGCTTCAGTCAGTTTACGTTACAGGGACTCGTGTCATTTCGCTGAGTGGAGAGAGGGTTGAGAGGATTGCATTCAAGATTTCGATGAATGTCACGCCACTCATCAGCAAGAATCTCTGAGATTTGTCGTGAAACTGGCTGAGAAATATGGAAAGGGACGTAAGATTAGTCTTTCAAGAATGTAATGAAATAACAATCATGGGGATATTAGAAGAAAGTCTAGTATGAAAGATACTCACAGTATATACGGGGAATGTTGCATCAGTCTGTCTGAGCTTCAGAAGCATGTGCAAGCACAGGAATGTGAAAGAAAGCAAGCCGTAGAACACTGCAACATCGTACACTTCAAATGTGTCAACCCTGAACCTTCAACCTTTTATGCACATGGTGTGCAGTAATTGCTGTTCAGCACATTACAATCATGTCCTTTTCGTGCACTGTCATGAATCCATATTGATCAATACAAATCGATCAATTACGTATTGTACTGACTGGTTACGTATTATACTCGAATGAATCTATCCACTGATAGCTTCTAAATACAACCGCTTTAGAGCATCTACACCCACGTACTACCAATACGACTACAACAACAAAGTCTGAGCCTAGAGAAGACTTCACCAACCACCATTTCCTCCACCACAAGACAGTGACATTCTAAATGGAGAAATCTTCCAGCTGCTCAACCCAGTACTATCAATCTGACAACCTTTCTGTTGAAAGCATATCAGTGCCTACCAAAGCCAACCCAAAGATTTTTGTTCAGACGTTGCATTTTTATGATGCATACCCACCAGTGAGTTTTCTGGTGATGACAATGCTCCATTTTTCTTTTGTTGTGAAAATATTTGTGTCGCGAAAGTTTGTGAGGCGAAGATACCGGCTGGAAACTGTGGTTGCAGCTCCCCAGCGGACTTGAAGACGGCGGGTGGAGCGTGGATCTGCCAGGTCCTTCGTTATCTTCTGGAGCTGACGATGAGCTGCAATCCATACTTGGGCTTGGTGAGCAGGCTGTGGCAGGGGTGGTGTTTGTAGTTGGGCGAGACGGCGAGGTGGAAGCGTCGGAGCGCCATTGCGACCACGACCTTGGCCTCCATGACGGCGAAGTCCTTGCCGATGCAGCTCTTGGGTCCAATGGCGAACGGCATGAACGCCTGCGGAGGGCTGCACGCGCCCGCCACGCCGTGCTCAAAGCGCTCCGGCTTGAACAGATGCACGTCGTCGCCCCAAATCGAAGCGTCCTGGTTCATCGCCGCCAGAGGAACCTCCATCACCAGGCCCTTCGGAATGAACAAGTCGCCGATTTGCATGTCCGTGGTGGCCATTTTGGAAATGGACGAAATCACAGGGAACACTCGCAGGGTTTCGTTCAGAATCATCCCCACCTGCAACGAATTGAACGTACGTTAATTTCCAGTCAACATATGTTCACTTGATCTATCAGTTCCCCACTCAGGAATGAGTACCTCCTGTGCACACTAGGGGTAGTCACACATTCTCCGAAGACGAAATTTCGCTAAACCATGCGAAGCTCAGGAGAGAAACTCGGAGCCAATTAGGAGCCTGAAACCATGAAGAAGGTGTGACACCCCTTTTCTGCTGTCTGGAGAAGGAGTGTGGAGAATTGCAAAACTACATACGCAGGATGAAGCCGCAGAACGCGCAGACAGTGCGGAACGCACGATGAAGATAGAAACGCGGCAAGCAGGAGCTCAAAAGAATATACTTAAATGAAGAAATTTTCTTCACACTCAACATACATCCGGAGCAGAATAACGAATGTGGAGAAAACTTTGTAGAAATAATATATTCTGCGCTGGAGCAGCAACAGGAAGCCAATGGGGAGCCGCCCCGTGCACATTCTCTGGAGAATGTGAGCAGTGAAGAAGGTGTCACTACCCCTACTCTAATTTAATTAACGGTTAGGGAATTTCAAAGTCTGTACATTTTGAAGGCAAAATGTTTAACAGAGAGTGCTTCCTTTAAATTCCAACGGGAATAAGAAACTGCAAACACAGAGCATGTGAACCAGTGAGGAGGTACAGTGGTCCGCTCTTTGTTGCCTTGGAATCTTGGATCCATGCCAAGCAGGATTCCTTGTTCTATGTATATGATACAGTGGCTCACCTTTTCACAATTTCCTAAGTACTCAGTATTTTGAAGCTGAACGTTGCCAGCATGAAGATGAGTCACCACTCAAAAAGTTATTTAGCTTTTAATGTTGAAACCCGGAACCTATTTTCTTGACGTGAGAACTTCGAAAGTTGAAAGAGTTGTGGCAAACGCATAACGTGGAAAATTCGAGCTGTCCCACGGTGAGAGCCTCGAGCAATTGGAAGAGTCTAATCCGAAACCTACTCTAGGTGAGCAGCTAATGCACTATTACAAGATATCCGAATTTTGAAGGATCTCTAATTTTGAAGGGTTCGAGAAAACTTACAATTTTCAACCTGGATATGGCGCCGGCATCGATGGTGTCCGACTCGCCGAGCACCTCCAGCACCTCTCGCCGAGCTCTGTCTTGCCAGTCGGGGTAGCGCGCGAGCTGCAGGAGCGTGAACGTGAGCGCGCTGGCGACGGTGTCTTGTCCGGCGAAGAAGAAGAGCTTGGTGTTGTTGAAAACCGAGGCGAGGTTGAACTCCGGAGCGGTTTCATCCGTTCCAACGGATGCAGCGGCCAGCATCATCCCCAGGAGGTCGTTCCCACAGGAATTCGTCTCGCCTCGCTTCAACGCTTGCTGCCGGGAGGAGATCACCTCGAGCAGCAAATTGTCCATACGCGATTTCAGCTGCGCCATGGCTCTGTTCTTCTTCGTGGGCAGGTACCTGCACATTCAACCAGTTTCGGGAGCCAATACAGATTCATGCACCTGCCTGGCACCAAAATATTCCTAATCCCATGCCAACCCCAGTTCATAACTTCTCCATGAACCTCGGTTAGGTACGCGGGGGCATCTGGGTTTGGTAAGGCATCCATTACAGGTAAAATCAAGAATGGGAGTAGAAAAAAGAGGATTTTAGGACTAAGAAAACTGTCTTGTTCTGAACGTAATTCATAACCAATGTTTTCAAAACCCCAAAGACATTAGTCACGGCTTAACGAAGGAAACTCCTTCATTAATTACTATAACTATGAAACCCGGATTCTCTCTGGAAGGACCTGTTGCATTCTTGCCACACCAAATTAAAGACTTCCTAGAGTCCATCCTATTTCATAACCAGATCATAAATCGTGAACCTAGGTTTAGGTGAGGCAATTCGATCCGGTAATTCAGGTTAAGAGGAAGAGGAAGAGGAATGCACTTCCATAAAGAAATAAAAATAAGGAAAACTTCAGTACACCAACTGACAACTAAATTGGTAACCAACGTCCTTAACACAAGAAACTAAATTAGTTCAACTTGAACCTGTTCAGCAGTATAAGACAATGAAAGATCCTTGAAATCCAAACCTATTGTGGACTGAGGTAAGTACCAGAGCTAGCGGAAGAAACTAGATTGCTTGTGTGGCTCAATTACCTAAACCCTGGGATCCAGTAGAGGCCACTGTCCAGACGTTCGAACAGGAGCGCGACGAATTGCCGCTGCGTTCGGAAAATCTCCTTCGCCTTCTCGCGATCTGTGCCGAATGCCGTTTGCGCGATGACATTGTTCGCAATTGCATTCAAGTCGTCCTCCACGCTAATCTCCACAGAGCCTACAGCTCGACACGCCTTTTCCCACTCATGCAACACGGAGTTTACACTGCTCACCATGCCGTCCACTAGAGCCTGCAATCCTCGCGGTCGCCTCCACGTCAAATCAATTGAATTCATTCGATCGAGATTGAAGAACTGAAAATCCAGCAATAGCTAGCTGGGAAGGTCAATTTCATCAACTCTGACAGCTGATGAAGTGTCGAGAGTGGTGTGATCTGGTTGGTTCCCGCGCGTACCTTCAAGACGTCCTGATAAAAGAAGGAGTTGAGAGTGCGTCGCTCGATGGCCCACTTCTCACCTGTTAAGTTATCCAATCCCAAGCCCACAAAATCCCTGAGCATAGCGATATCGTCCGGGTGGCGCTCGAAGAAGCCATACTTGGACGATAGCACTTCCTTCGCGAACTGGTAGTCTCGCGACACCAGCTTCACCTGCGGTCCACAGTAGTAGATGAAGCGCTTGCCTGCGCAGTCACAGATCCAGTGCCCAACAACACCGACACTCCACTTACTTTAATTTTGGGATACCAATCCGATTTGAACAGCTAGCTACTAGCACGTACTCGCTATCGATAAAACGTTAGCCATCCAGTCTTCACCTAGAAATTTGAATCCATTTTGACAAGGCTTCGTAACTCACGTTGGGTTATGACAGCAGTATCAAGCACGTCTTGAATTCCCTGATCTAGATAACAGATTTCAGTTGCCCGACTTAAAATCTCACATCTGTGCAAGTCCCAGTTTTCATAGCTAGCTCGGGGCACGGCTTCAAAACCCTGGTTTTTAGGACTCTGAGCACTTGATCGTTTTAATTTTACGTGCGTTCTGGCATAGGCAATTGAAAGTCCTAGTTGCGGAATTCAATCTAAGAACTAGGAGTCAGGAAAGTCTAAATTCTAGACGCTTCAATGAATATACCCATCTAAGTAGATTCCAGGATTGGGAGGATCATTGCAATTTCAAAATTCATGTTCCCGAAGGCAGCTAGCAAGGACTGATCATGCAGTGTGGCAGCAGGAGAGCTTCCAAAACGGCGATGAATGGTCTCCTAGTACAGACCGGGAGTTCACTCAAACTTACCGAATCTCGGAAAGTAGAGATGGAACTGGGATTTAACAGTGGGCAGCAAGTCGTAGTGCTCATCGAGCGGCATTGACTCGGGGAACGATTTCTCGAACGCGGCCAATTCGTGAGCCGACCCCACGATCGGGATAAACGGGGGTCCCCTCACCCCTTGATTCGCCATGACGCGACTAATCATCACCGGGTCATACAAGTAGCATTTCAACAGCCTCACAACCGAGATCACGACCACGCTCGCCGCCCACGCGACCAGCAGCACCGCCAGTCCATTGCGCAAGTCCGCCGCCGTCACGTCCAGGGTCAATTTCAGCACCGCCAGGACCAACGATCTGATCCCCATTGCAAACCAATCTCGCCTTCACTAGCTCTTACTCAGCCCCCAACCCCTCCCAAATTAAAACCTCATCAGCCGCTTTCCCCCAAACACGCTCACGCTACTCGACCCAAGCTCAAGAATTCCGGATCAGATCGAAACAATTGACGTACGTACTTCGACAAAACGGGCGACAGAGTACCATGATCGCTGTAACTGATCTTCCTGGGTGGCTAATAATCCCTCGGACAACACGCATCAACCGACCACGCTTAGCTGGAATTCGGCACATGCACATGCACAATCAATGGACAGCATCAGGGTCAGCGCGCGCGCGCACCGCGAGCGACTTTGACTGGAATTGACTGAATTCAATTCATCAACTTGGATCCCAACTTGATCCCCAGCAAGTGGTTCAAATCAGCCATATCTGGAAACATGCAAACACTGGAAACATGCAAACACTGAGCAGAGCTACAGTAGTGGGCTCGCATGCCAAAAGCGCGGGCTCCCGATCCCTCTAGAAAGGTCTGCGTTTACCATTGCGTTTAGTGAGAGCCGGTTACCATTGGGCAGTCGGAGGTCCAGTTTCTGTTTCTGTCCAGCCATCAGAGCCCGGAGGCCGGAGCACAGTATCCATCTCAAGCGGCATGAACAGTGTCACGCTTCGCACACCCGTGTTCTCATGCGATTGGTCTCTCCTTTAAAAAATCCTCAAATTTTGACTTTGGATGCTAATTTTAGCCCCTCCAGGCCAGGGTGCAGAGCTCCAGGCCCTCCAGCTCTGCAAAGCCGATTCGCGCGGGCTGGAGACTGGACATCCGGAGGGGAGCCCGGAGCCCAAGGGCCGGCGCCTGCTGGGTTGGATCTCGCGGGGGCCGCACGGTCTCCGGTGCCCGCGGGTCCGAGGTTGGGGCTCTGCCCTGCTGCCATCATCTCCAGCGTTTCGCCGAATGGCAAGCCATTCGACGCTGCCACGTGTCTCCCCTGAAATGCCGATCCACGCCCATGCACGGAATCGGCCTTCCGTCGTGAGCCAAGAACCTGCCGGGACCCAGGTTTTGTGTTTCTATTCCGTGCAGTAAAGGATTCCTTCACTTGTGTCAAAATAAAAAAGGACTGCCGAAGGTCCTGGAAGCTGCAGCCAGCAGGAAGCTTCATTCCATATCTCGGTCAGCTGGAGATGCTGCTCGAAAAGCCGACAAAAAAGAATCCGGAGCCTGTGGGTTTCGATTATCTTAGTATTCCTATTCCTCCGTAGAATGTCCATGCTGGGCTTCGATTGGCTTCGAGCCTTGTTTTTCTGCCTTTCCTTGTGACGCAAGTAAAGGCCGCATGGGCTTCTAGCCTTTTCATTTCGATCGATTATCTTACTATTCCTCCTCCTCCGTCGAAATCAAATCCTGGTCTTGGATTGGGGGGTTCTCCGTTTCCCTGGAGAGCAGAGGCGTTTGGTGGCCTGGCTGGTTCGTTTCCGTCCTTTTCGTTCCACTTTCCACAGAACCAAACCTGCGCTACGACTTTACACTTGGGACAAGGGGAGGGACTGAGGGAGGGGAGGGGCTTTCCAGGGAGTGACGTGCAGGGTCCTCATTTGCATGGGAATGGGAATATGCGCCAACATCTAGATATCACGGGAAGGGAGAGGTAGCTGGCGGGGCCACTGCCACTGCCACAGCTGGGCTGGGCTCGGGGAGGCGGGGTCGCCGTGATGCTCAAACTTCTTCGCGCGTTCCTTTCAGTTGGTCAGTACCCAAGCTTGGGCTCTTCTTTGGTCGAGTTTGGAAAGGGAAGTTGGAGAGTAGAAAGGCTGTGCACTTTTGTACTAACTTAGAGCATCCTCACGCCATGCTCGCTTCAACAAGGGCACCAAACACATAATTTTGGAGGTCTGGTGTACCGCCATTACTATTGAAGAGCCACGGCCCCATGAAAGACTCGCCAAGTGGTCAATTATCCATTCCTAATTACTATTTTATTACTTTGAAGAGAGGCTTTTAAAAAAGGAGGGTCAAAAAGATTTTTAAATAGCTTAGCAAGCCACACCAAGAGTCCCTATTTGCATGTACCTTCTTCACTTTTTGAAGTGGCCAACCATGTTTTTTCACTTGGCATGCGTGCCGTGGGGCAATTTCTTAGCAATGGCCCGCCCACTAGCCATGTTGAATCTCCTTGGCGTCTTATTGTAGGGATGCTCTTAGAAGAATCTTGCGCATTATCAAGAATGTATGGATGATAAGGGCCGTCTCCAATAGCCTCTAATACCTTTATCATATCTTATCATTGTGATACGGACTTAAAGGACAAAATATCAATTTGTACAAACGGTTTCATTGATATGAAATGGAACAAGCTACTTAAAAAAGGAAAACTAATCAATTGACAAGAGATATATTCCACTATTCGTGAAAGATGAGCTTGACCACTACATGCATGCTGCTCAAAGGTTGGTAGCAATTCAAATTTAGGTTTAGAAGTTATATTTTGAATCATACCTTTGTATGTTCAAACTAGTATGCTCAAATATTACATCTATGTTTGAAGAGCCCCTCCAACATAGAGCATCCACATTAATGTATACCAAATGTGTTTCATACCTATTTATCCCTATAAGGTCGCAAAAAACAATAAATTATAAATGGCATATGGATTGTATCAAATACAAACTAGAAGATGAAGCTCAAGATGAACTATAATTTTTCATCCCATTTCTATTTTCAAACTATTTTGAGTGTATTTGATGTAGATGGTTGTTGAAATTTTGTCATTAAGATAGTGTCAAATTTTTTTATACAAAATAATGATGAAAAATGAAACACTTAAGATGTTTTTTTAAAGATTGTAGCAATTTGTACTACCTTCTAAATATTAGCCAAAAATTTATCTTTCTAAATTTGAGCCTAGATAGAAATTGAATTTATAAAAGTCTAATTTTGATTCCAAATTTAAAACTTTAAAATCCCCTAAAATGACATATTTTATTCCAATTTGAACTTTGTACCAATAAACACAATTGACTAATTTTTTAATTATAGAATGATGTAAAATTTTCCTTCATATTATAATACTCTTTGACCAGAATATACACCTATACTAAATTTTTCATCTTTTTGTCTTTTTGAACTTAATGTTATGAATATGATTTTTTTTAAATTGGCAATAAATAATTTCAAATAATCACATCAAGATTTGAATATTTCATGACATGTAAAAAACATGGCATATCATCTCTCAAAAAGACAAGGAAAAAAAATGATTCATGTAGTAAGAGATTAACTAGAATCTAGAGCAACAATGTAAGAATTGATTACTTGATCATTGGTTGTATCCTTATATCAATTTATTTTTGAAAGGCAATGCCTTGATATAATTGGATTGAAATCTTGAAGAATATACACTACAAGAGAAAGGAGTGTTTTAGGTATAGTTCTAGTAGTATAGTCTTTTAAGTAATGACCTTTAAGGTATTTTTTTAATAAAATTTTACTGAAAACACATGTATTTTTAGTAAAATTTTACTAAAAAGACGTCTTAAAGCCCTTTGTGACCGTATAGTATATTATGAATATGGTGGTATTTGAATAGAAAAACATTGACCAAATATTGTTTAGTACAAAATAAATTAATGATCATGGTAGTATGTAAATAACAATGTATCACAATTCATATAATAAACCACAATTGAAGAGTTATAAGGCTAAATATGGATCATATAGAGGAACCTCAAGGGCCTTTCAAGGGTCAAAAGACTATACTACTAGGACTATACTTAAAACACCATTTCCTCTTGTAGTGATATGAAAGTTTTTTCACTTATATAAGTCATACGTTGGATCTTTTAATACAAAGGGATTAAAAAACTAATCAAGTTTTTGATAAAGAGTCTTCTTTAAGTTAAATCAATCATATGTTTAAAAATTTGAATATACTAAAGGCTGTGAGTGAACATAACATAATATATAAGTCAATTTTCTATTTTTGTTCATCTTTATTAGTAAAAATCAACCATCAAATGAACATGAAAGGTGTGATAATTATATTACATCTTTGTTTTAAATGAAAGATGTAAAGCATTTTCTTTACATGATGGAATCATTTCATTTTTATAGATAGATTGCAATTGGGTCACACAAAAGTGTGGGTTTGATCAAAATAGGTTTGAAAAGTCAAACTTCTAAATTGCTAATCTTTATTTAGAGGTTGATGATCATTGAAGGGAATTTAATCCTTAAAGTCCCATTGGTCATGCGGGGGCTCCAAATGCAACTTCAGGTACGCTTATACAATCTCAATATTCATTGTAATTTACTAATTTTTTGAAACTTATTATAAAACTAGAAAAACACATAAGCTTCTTAGGAATATAATTTTTATTTCAATTGGTACTTGGAAGCAAAAGTTATGGCACAACAAGCTAAAATGGAGGTTGGCAAACATTGCCAAAAGAATTATTGAAAGTCAAAATAAAGATTTTCAATTTTTTTCTAAAATATAATATTTTTGACTACATATGAAGCTTTGATTTATTCTATTTTGACTATCTCCAAGAAAATTATAGACAATCTTGGTTTTCGAGCAATTTAAGCATCTTCTTCAAAAAATAACATGTAGGATTATTTTTTAATGCAATTTTCATAGTATTTCAAAAAAAATTGTTTGACAAGGTTAGATATGATCCTTAGAACAATCTCACTATTCAAATAATTGTGTTACAATTCCATCTTAGAGCTATCAACAATTCAACTTTTTATGCAATCTTATACCTTCGTCTATCTAATCCTTAAAGAATGAAAATCTAAAATTCTTTACTAATCTTTAAAGAATGAAAATCAAGCATTTTTTTAATCCTAAAATTTTAAATCAATTTTTCAATGTAAATTTTTTATAATTCAAATTCTATAGTACAAAAAAATTCCACAAATGGTGGTCAAAGTCATCTAAAATTGCAAGATAGTGCTTCAAAAATAACTTTTTCCGACTTTGATTGCTAATATCTTCTAATTTGCACAATCAAACTTCATGAATTTTTTACTACATGATTTGAAACAAACCAAGTACAAGTTCCTATGGTTAGATTCTAAGAAAAATATTATTTTTCTTTCTTGGATGAACACAATTCAACAAAATTGGTAGTTTTAAGTGTTTTTTTAACAACAATTGGCTTGAAGAGGCTTTTGGGATTAAGAATTATTGTAGTAATTATGCATTTTATCTTATGTAATGGAAGGAAATAAATTGTCTTGGATGATAAAATTTACCCTTGAAAATCTAAAAAATTTGAGGTTATTTTTTGTAATAGTTTTTTATATTTTTCACGATTTTGTTGGATGGTTTGATGATTTGACAACTATGTGGGAGCAATTAAATTACATGGAATTTTGACATATACTTCAAAAAATTTAATCTTTTTTCCTTACAAACGAAAATTGGATAGTAAAAAAATTTGTTTTAATACAATATTTCAAATGCTTTGGTTGATTATAACCATATCTATTTGTATGGCTTTCAATCATTCCATTCCAATTAGTGGATTCATATGATTTTTTGGTTAATTCCATAACATTGGTACCAAGCTAAAAAGTCCTTTTGCATTTTCTAAATGTGGGATGGTCTCCTTAATAAATTATCAATCTTTAAATTGTATTGAGCCACTTCTCATTGATAGCAATGATGAACCAATTCTAATTATTAAGTTTACACAAATTTAAATTTAAGGAGGTCCCAAGTATCCCCAAGCTCCTAGAACTCTAGAAGGAGAAAAATTACAAGGTTTATAATGTTATATGGTCTTATTATGTATTACAAGAATTTTTTATTAGGCGCACCATTTTTTCATTTATTCAAAATCTTGTAAATCCTTTTCTTAGTTGTTTATTATTTTTATATAATTTTTTAAATTTAATTTAAAATATTTATAAAATTGAAATTGAAAGATTTTATTTAATTTTAAGGGAGTTTGTTGTGACTAAAAAATTACAAACCATGGGAAACCTAATAGACGGTACTTTATATTTATGAAGCTAAAAAATATTAGTTATAATTTTTGATACTAATAAATAATGTAAAATTTTGATTATAAATAACATAAAGTCAATTAAATAGGGAAATTAATTAATAATGTAAAAATAATAAAGAAGGTGCTTACTTATGGTGCATATAATAATGCAAAGCTAAATTGATAACGTGATTGTAGGTTAACTTTTCATTTGGCTTTAGGCTTTCACCTTGGATCTATACTTTCTTTAGGGTTTGTTAGAGTGCAAGTTTTGAATGGCTAGGATTTTTAGCCACACACCTTGTCATTAGGTTTTTGCCTTTGATTTCCCAATTCTTTTTGATCATCTACCTTCAATTCACATTCTTTTATCCTACCTTGCCTATGTGTTCATGTTGTTGCATTATGTTGGATTTTTTACATTTTTTCAACAGGTTTGGGCATTATGTTTTACATTTTGTATCTTGAGTAAGTTGTGACTTCCTTTTGAATCAAATTCTATAATTTAGAAGATAAAGATGAACCGCTAGAGTATGTGAAGATTACCCAAAGTAACTACTTCAAGTTCCTTCACGTGTGGTTGGAAAGTATTGGCATTTTCAAATGGCCATTCAAATTTTTCAAGATTGTATCCTTTTCTAGTAAGCTTTATAGGCTACAATGCATAGACCATGTGGTGCAAGGTTTTGTTTTTGTGTTCACTTCACTTTAGTTTATAAATGAGAGTGATGTGAAATGTTGATCTATCTTGTTTTAATTTTTACATGCTTTGATTTCATTTTTTGTACATTTGTTGGGATATAGGGTCAATACAGGGAATTTTTTTTTTCTTTTATAAACTAGTGAATGCATTTGATCTAATGTTTGCAAGGAAATTCATAGATGGAGCTAGAAGAAGTGACTTATGTAGAAACCAATGTTACATTTGCTTCATTGCTTTTTTTCTTGTTGTTTAGTAATTGGTGCATTTTGTAGGGTCTTATGTATTTAAAACTCGTCAAATGAAATAGTGTTGAAATTTTAAATAAAAGTTGTTTATGTTTAGTCAAATGTAGAGTGAAATAGTAGTTGAAAGATTTTGTTGCGGACTTTAAATTAGTCTTGTATTCTTGCATGTGTTAAATTTGAGTGTGTTTTAAACCAAACATTTTTATTACTTAGTTAGTTCTACAAGTTTGGTATTTTTGGTTTCAGCATATGTTTGATGTATTGATGTTGCATTAGAAATGACTTTAGAATATTAAAAATATTCTAATGAAAATTTTATAAAATATATGAATCCTACGATATAATTGCCTAAATTACATGATTACATATAACTAAAGGTGTACTTCCACCTAGTCTTTGGACGGAGTTGTTACCGCTATAAAGGATAATTAAAAAAAGCACGTTTCCACCTATGCATGTTTACAAATGTCAAATCTAGATGGCACTTGATGTGGCAAGGTGCTAACAATACTTTTATAGTCATTTAATGAGCAAGTGTTGCAAGCCCACTACTTGCAAAGTAGTCTCAAAGAGAAATGAAAAATCTATTTGAAATGCAAATTTGAAAGCTATGTAGATGTTCTTAATTATATGGTGGGTTGGTCGTACCATTAATATAGGAGCACTTATACAATTGTCAACTATCATTAGAGGCATTGTAGCGAAGCCAAGAATAGAGGCTACTTGAACAATGAAATTCAGAATTTGCTATTCTCATATAGCTTCGAGGTACAAGTCTATGCCATATTTAACTACTTTTGGACTTTGCAAAGTCCAAAATTGGTAAAGGAACATCTAAGACAATTGTAGATTTTGATTTCTATAGATTTTAGGAATCTAGATATGATATAGATTTTGGATTAGGTGGTTTGAAAAATGTACAACAAGTTTAGATTTTAGATATCTATGACAACTGGAGATCTCCCGTTGAACAAAGTCCAAAATTCCTTGAAAAGTCCAAAAATAGTTAAATATGGCATCTATACAGATAGTGGCTAGTAAGTTTTAATGACCAATTACCCATATGAATTGTAACATTTTGATTGGTGTCTTGTTATGAAGTGCCACAACTTTGTGTTTGGTTTTGCTTACTTGCAAGACGTTGAATCCCCTACAAAACTTGCAAGACAATACCTTTGGAATTGAAATTCCTAATTAAAGAATGGTAAGGACACTTAGGACAATGTCATCAAAATTGTTGATAGACATGGCGGAACAAGAAAGAAATGCTTACAATTATTAAACAACACTCACCTTTTTGAAAACACTACAAAAACTTTCAGGCCTCGGAAGGGCCGTTAGTGTTCCCCCCCCGGGTGCAATTATAGAGGAAATAAAACTATTTTTTATTGTTTATTATTATTTTACTTGTGCCATGTCAGCTCCACGTCAAGTTTTAGTATTTTTTAGTATTTTTTATTTTTTTAATATTTTAAAATATATATATATTTTAAAAATATATTTTTTTTAAAATTTTTCCTGTACTTGTGCATGCTGAAAATCAAAACCTTAACAGCCCTCGAGAGGCCTGAAATTTTTTGTAATGACATAAAATTTACTTAAATTTGAAAATGGTGCAATTGCTAGTGGATATGGTCCACAATCAGCAACGCATGCACAACAAAATTGTCACTCCGTCCTCTTTCTATGGAACAAAAAATTGGGTGCTCAAAAATTTTGAAATGCAATTGCTAACAAACACACGGTGTGAAGAATGAAAATGTACCTAACATTATGGTACATAGATGATTGCAACATTTTTACAAAACCACCACATTAAGTAGCAACTCCAAAGTCTAGATGCTATTGTAGCAAGTACCTCCACAAAAATGCAAATGCCAAGGCCTGAGAAAATGCCAGTTTCAACTAGGGTGCCACAACATTTGCAATCTGGTTTGCCGAAGGAACTAAAAAATTGACTACATATAGAAACTAGAGGCAATACAAAATAAAGCGACCTTGAAGTAATTGCAGCATGAGACAAAAACTCTCAAATGAATTTCAATAGATCCATTCAAAGAAAAAACGTTGAGGGACATTGCATAACCTCCCCACTACTTCTTGACCTACTAACACTATACCACCTATGAATACATGCCTCCACCTCATTGGTCAAATTTTTTTTAATTGATGACCCTTTGCTACAAACCCCAAACCAATTTCTTGATAATGAGTCCTAAATCAAAAAATGATTGCTTTAAAAATAAGTTGCCTCCCTTTTAGATTGTTGAAAAATTTAAGGGTTAATGCAATGCTACAGTTGGATTTAATCTATGAAACATGGTTTAAAACATTTTTATGAACTGATTTCATTACCAAATTGTTGTTTTAGGCTACACTTTATTGCACATCTTTATAATTTTGGCAATTTAGACTCAATTATCTACAACCTTTATGAAGTAAAGGTTAAATTTTTTTGTCAGTTTAACATGCTACAAGTCATGGTTTGCTTTTAAGAAAATTGAACTTCGTAAATCAATTTTTGTTTATATAATTAAATTGAAATTTTAATGTGGATAAATTCAAGACAAATTTATGAGTTTAAAAAAATTCCAAAAATTATTTTTATCTATCATTAAAGTTTTAAATCTAAATGCCTCTTTAAATTGAAACCTACATGAAGTAACTTGTGAAGAAGTGTAAAGTTTTTCTCTAAGTTTAATTTTTTTTAAAACAAAGAACACCTCAAATATAAAAAGTCAAAAAGAAACTTGAGTCCTTACATTTTACATTGATACAGAAGTTTGATTTTTTTACCTGAAAATTGAATTGAAATTCTATAAATTATGCACGTACACTACATGGCCACTGTGAGGTGTTTATATTTCTTTGAAACTCAAATTTTGAATTTGGTCATAATCTCAGAGGACTTATTTCAATCTAAGGTAGTGGGCTCATGAGGTGACCCTTTCATTGGCGTTTATGATGGGTTTCAAATGCCCGAAAGTATTTTCCCTTATTTTTCACTTGAAGATGAATTGATGCAGAATCTAATTTAATTGATTTCGTATTTTTGGGAGCATTTGTGAATTACTCTTATGAATTTCCAAATAATTTTGCCACAAGCACCTATTCTTGATTGTACACCTTGCAAAATCCATACATGAGCAATTTAGAATAAGATATGGCTTTACCAAAAACAAACATTGTGGCATGCAAAAAGTAATGTACAAGGTTCCAAAATGCAACCATTGCTAAACTTAAGCGGATCCTAAACTAGTAATTATCATTTTGAAAAATTCAATGGACACTTGTCCAATGCTTACTTAGTTCGAAATGGACCTACTATGGCTCATATTCCATCCCTTGGTGAAGTATGAACTAATAGCTAACAAATCTCATTACACTCACATTATTGACATTCCATTCATTGACCATCACTTATCCATTTCAAACCATTTGTGTCCATTACAAAGCTTCTTGTACAAACGCTCTAAAGTAGACGGTCACAATAACAACCCATTCCTATACATTTGAAAGAAAAAAAAATAGTATGACCATACGTATGGCATGTCCAATGTATACAATTTCCATACACTTTCAATGAAGAAGTATCATAAATTCTCAATTGTTTATGCAAAGTACAATTTCTATTATGAAATCATTAATTCTTTTCATTTTTTCATTGACAAATAAAAAGGATATTTCAATGTACTTAAGAATGCATCATTTGAATATTGTATGCAAAAGTTTTTACAAAAATTTGGACATTGTCACTCCAATATTGAAGTCTCTATAAAATCCATCACCAACGTTTTTCAATCACTTGTCATGTAAAAATATGAATATTAAATGAAACAATTAACCAAAAATGGAATTTTGCTTTAGTTTTTGAAAGTGAAAGTTGGTATGCTTGATTGAGATTGTATAAGAATTCAATGTTAATTATGAAAGACAAAAACACCATTTATATTCTATATTATTAAAAAGGAATGGAATGGCTTCATAAATACTCTATAGTTTGTAAGATTATTGGACCCACTTGAACATAAGGAGAGCATTTGTTTGAACACAATGGCCACTATAAGAAAACTGCGTTTTTGACGATGTTTTGACAAAAACACGTGACGTCCAGAAAAACGTCACATGTTTTCAAAAACATCCGACGTTTGCCAAAAAACAAGTGCTGGATAATGAGATTTCAATTGATGTCAACGACAACAAGGCAACAAAATTCAGAGAATAAGTGAATGTCACTTGCAACGTCACATGTCTTCCATGACGTCAAACACAACAGAATATGTTTTTTTTGACATCACAAAAAACATGAAAAATCCACATCAGCAAGTAAACTTATTTTGATTATGGCTAAATTAGTAAATTTTTTTTTGAAATGTTGACCACATATAAAAATTTAAGGATAGGGCAGCCACGTGGCATACCTTGCAAAAAAAAAGGACATAGATGGATGTGCACCATGGATGAGAAGAGCTGGTTTTTATACTAGTGGGGTGATAGGAAGAGAAACAATCCATATGGGATAAGTACAACAAAACTTGTGTTCAATATAAAATGTGTAAAAAAACAAGACTCGTTGATTCTGATGTCTAAATCAACATGTCACATGTCTGAAACAACATCTACATGTCTAAAACAACGTCAAAATGGACAATGTTCAAATTCCCATTCTCCATTTATCCCATATCTTTTGTCTCATCATGATATCTTTTGTCTCATCATGGACAGAGAATGAATATAAATAGGACCCCTTTACCTTCATTTTTAATAAATTTTAATGACTTATTTCCTTCATTTTGCCATCAAAAATCCTTTTGATCGTACATGGTAAGTTTTCTTTACATTTTTTTGAATTAAATTTTTTTATATGTTTATTTTATTTTATTTTTTCAATAGTTTTTTTGTACTGACCTTGTTTAAGGTTTTTTGTACTGACCTTTGCATGACATAAAGGTTGTTCACAATGATGTCAAAATGGACACGTCTACGTTTTATGAGACGTCATGAACAACAGGACTTTAGAATTTCAACTCACCCAATATTGCTGACGTGGCATGTCCACGTCAAAAAATGCCACGTCAGATTTGAAAGGGGTCCACGTCATCGCCCCGGGCAGGAAGGGGTTGGGGGGAAAAAAGTACACGTGGCAAAAACTGCCCAAACAAAAGTTGAGTTGGCATTTTGGACCCCTCCACATGTCACACTTAGAGAAGTTTGGAGGCCTTGAATTTTTTTGACGTCACAAAAAATCATCATGTTATTGGTGACGTTCACAAAAATTTTAGCATGTTTTGGACGTTTCTTTTTTGACGGATTTCGGAGGACATCAACGTTGATGTCAAACCCGTTTTTAAAAACACAGATGCCTATTTTTTGTGACATCCAAAAAAACTACGTTTTCTTATAGTGGGCAAGCTTTGGGTGTATGTCCTTGCAGAGAGATATGCTTAATATGTTAAGTTAGAAGGTCCATAAATTGCCTACTTTAGCCCTTGAAGGATCAGCGTACTAAATTTGGCAACATAGAAATTTTAAGCAGGTATGTGTAATTGGAGATATTTAAAAACAAAAATTTGAAATTCAATTTCTAAATTTATATTTATATGGAAAGCTTTGAATCATTTTATTTTGATCAATGAATCAAAAGTTATGAGGAGTTTTAGTTTGTGAGCAACTATGGATTCTCTACTCTAAAATAAACTTTAAAGTCCTTTATTTTAACTTAGTTTTCAAAAAAATTGAAAAAAATTAAATCATAGAGTGTAGATTGTTTATTACAACATTACAACATTACAACCATTGGGATTGGTATTTTTCAATTCCATAAATAAATTCTTAATCATTTTGTATTTTGAATAATTCTCTATATCTTTCTACTTACTATTTTTTTCCTATATGCTATACAATTTCAAATGATCTAAAATTTTTCAAGTATGTAACCAACTTGCTTTGAAGAATGAATTCAAAGAAGCACCACCATTTTGGACATTTCTTCATACAAATGTGACCTTGTGAAGTGTTGCTGCCTAGTTTTCCACAAGGCCCCCAAAAGGATTTTTGTGACTTCAAACACTAATATCTTACAAATCTGCATGGTAAAAATTTCTGAATTTTTTCCACATGTTCTCAAGTCCACATTCTATAAGATCCTATGGTTACATGTGTCCAAAAATGATATTTTTCAAAAATTTGGTACTTGTACTAAAAATGACAATTTTAGAGCATTAGTTTTTGGTGAAAACATATTCGAGGAACTTAAGGGGTTTAGAGCTAAAACTGAATTTTGGGGAGGTGACACTTCTTGAAATTTTTTTAGTAAATTTTCCTTGAAAGACAAGTGGAATTGGCATCTAATCCAGTCGTTTCATATTTTTTTTGGAGCTTTGTGGAATTAGTTATGAAATTTTGAAGCTGAAATGGTACGGAGCTCTAAATCACCCACCTCCTCAAATGTACAGTACATTGTTTGTACATTGCTGAAAGATTACAAAAAGAAACATGTACAAACAATGTACATTTGAGGAGGTGGGTGATTCTAGAGCCTATGCACTTTTAGAACCTCCTACCTATGTAGGATACAATACAATATGCAAATTCATACACCTAGACATTGACGGGATTCAGTAGGTGGACAACGACCTTCAGGAACTGAAAGCTATGTTGTCAAATGATACCCCTATTGTCGCAGAAATCATGATCCTGCAGAAACCCAATGCTGAAGAATTCCGTACATCGTTGTCGCCTTCGAGATTGTGGCACATGCCCAAGCTGCCTCCTCGTTTGCACAACACCAGAGGTGCTGGATAGATTCCTCTTCTCTTTGAGATTCGAATGAGAATGCAAATTCCAATGTACACTGTTTGGGTGCACTCGCAGCATTCTAGAACAGATCGAACTATCCAAAGTCTCCGCTCATTTTCAACTACTTCGTTGTAGTTTATAAAAAATCTTACTTGTTGACAGTCATTATCTACGTCAATACCCATTGCATGTACGTGTGGCAACATTATATTCACTGAATTCAATCACCACAAAGCAGGCAGGGGTGCGATTTAAGCTTATCCTTCTACAAAAGTCATTGAATGGAGGGACCCTTCTCTGGACTTCGATGAAATGTTATGCTGAACACACGTAGCTTGGTACGAAACTAATGGTTTATTATATTTGTGAGTGCTTGAAGATGAAGGTGATATTGCTAGAATCTTTCAAACAATGCTGTCAAGCCTGTCTTGAGGGAAACTAGGGGTAGTGCCTGGCCAAATCCTCTTGCCTCTGAGCATCAAAATTGCGGTAGATTCCCAGAGGGAGGTCAAGGGTACACATTAACCAAGAATGTGTACCCTATCTGTGGGAAGCAACATGCAAATCCTAGAAAAGATTAGATCCACAAAAACCAGCGAGACACTGTAATTTGAAGAAAGTTTGAAGATCCACCAGCAGTGATTACTGATCGATATTCTGTGAAACTAAAAATCCCCATCCAACAATCTATTAGAACGGGAGTAACTTAGTTTCTAAAGGTCCAGGAAGCCTACAATCATTAAATCTCAAGTTTTGGAAGCTGCAGTTTTGAGCTGGTCGTATGGGAGCTTTCTTTTGTGCAATTATATTCATTTCTTGACCAACACTTGTGAGTATTCGCTGATTCTGGTAATGTGAATTTTGGCTCATCTGAATTATATCAATCGAATTACTCACTCAGTCACTTTCAAAACATGAATCCATGGTCTTTGCTTGTTCAAGATGATCAAATTTGATCACAAACTCAAGCAGATGACTGTCCAGCAGAGGAGCTGAGTTTTTTGCAAATAACTAGAGAATAACATAAGCTGGTCATGCACAATTGTCACTGGACAGACTCTCAGTTGCAACTAAATGGATTTCAGTTCACTACACATTCTCTCCCTCAATACCGTAAAGCCTAAACATAACATGTCACAGCATTCAAACCGAAGGCACTATAAACAATGAAGTCTGATTAATTATGTAATGGACAAAGCATGGATGCGGTTTCGACTTTGTTCGTCCACTCTATTCGCAATCCCAAGCAGCTTTAGACGACATCGTGAATTTTGTTAAATTGGCGCAATTCCAGCCCCAACAATTGCGTGACATACATCGACTCACACACGGCTCTGGAAACCACGACATTTAGGGTTTACTTTCGAAAATCCAGGGAACAAACGAATGTGAGAAGGATGTGACCCCAGGCAGGCAGCACATAGCTCAGTGGGGGCTGCACAACCCACCACCTAGCAAATGAGCAAGCCAATGTGAGTTAAGTATAAACCAGCACTTCAAAACAACAGAGGCTTCTAGCGCTTATTTCAAATGGAATTGATCCATTTGAACTCTTGTACTCCGAAATCCATTTGAAACTTTTGCATATTTTTGCTTGGTCCTTTATAAAATATAATATTTACGTAAGTGTCATGTTTAAGTATTATGTTGCATGAATGAGGAGTAAATATGGATTAGAAAATCACCTTAACCCCTGAACGTCACAGCAGACGATTTTGGGGACGCTGAGAATAGGAATTTTTTGTTCAAAGTTTCACACCTCATTCAATTGGACATGTGCAGCCACAGTAGTTCGGTGACGTGAACGGCAGGTGAGCAATCCTCGGCATGGATCGGCCTGATCTTTACAAAATTCGCTCTTCACTTCATGCAAGTTTCGGGGGTCACAGAAATTGAGCTTTTTCTTAAGCTTGATCTGATTTATTGAATCATCATCTTGAATATGGACTCTAGAGTCCTTGGGGATAAACTCCTAAAAATTCCTTGTTTTTTCATCCATGCATCTCAATGTTTGAAGATTCTTGTTTTAATTCTCTTATGTGTGTATGGAATACATTTCCAACACTCTTTCTTGCAAAACAATCTTCTCTAGTTCAAAAGGTTAAAATGGCCCTTTCATAAGTGACTTGAATATTTAAGTAAACTAATTTTTATTTTATTTTAAAAGTCATAGTGTAAACTTAACATTTTGTAAAAAAAATAAAAAAAAATCTGGTAGATTATCAGTCTTTCAATTTTCAATCAATTTTACAAGGAATTTCAGATTTTATTAGATAGAATTGGTTAGTCTAGTGGTAGACAAAATTGTAGGAATATGATGTATAGATCATATTTCACAACATTATTTAAAATTTGTCACTAAATTATTATTCCAATTTTACTAGATTATTATTCTAAGTTTAATTTTACATTACATTTTCACAATTTTGGAAACTTGAACTATCCTTTGGTCTTTACCCCTAAAAGCCAAAAGATTTTTGGATAAAATACAAATACATTATAAAATATGGGTTCCATAACTTTTTTGAAGTTTACATCAAGGGAAACATTGTTAAGTACTCATGAAGAGTAGAAAATATTTGTATGGTCAAAATTTTAAAACTATTTATAAATTTGATTCAAATGAATTTAAAATATTTAACTTCAAAAATCCATGAGAAGTATAATTCCTATATTTAGCATTTGGAGACTTTAATGATTGATAGATTTTTACAATTTCAATTGATTTGTGAATACGGGCATCAAATTTAACGATGACAACATCAGTACTTATTCCAAATAGTAAAGTTAGTAATTATAAGCAAGCACTAATTATTTTTTATTATTTTTTATAATAATTCAAACATAGTGATTTTAGTTTTGAATGTTAAAATATAAAGAAAATCTAATCTTGTTTACATAGAAAAAGTAAATTCTTAAAAAAAAAATTCTACTTAAAAATGCTACCCAAAGTTGGGCACCAAACATAAAATGGTTGTATAGGCCTTATAAGGGATCAAGGAGTTAAAGACTCTAGTTTTTAAAATAGTTTTGATTTAGTGATCATAGTTTACTCCAAAAAACATCACAAAAATGTTTTTGTTTTGAACATGTTTGAACAATTTGAACATGCCAAGTTTCTCACTTAAATACCTTTTTTTAACAAGAACAATTTGAATTTGGTTGTGTAGATTATTTGTATTTGAAAATCTTTAAATCATTCTATTTTGAATGATGAGATGAAATTTATGAGAGGTTTTATTTTGTGGGATTTCATGCATCTCTTCTAAAAATTAAACTTTGAAGTTCATTTTTGAACTCAATTATTAATATTTTTGAAAATTTCTAAAAACTTGAGGTGAAAATTATTGTTTCTTATAACAATCATACCATTGGAATTATCATTTTTAAATATTTATAGAATTTATTAACAATTTAGTATTTTCCATCACATCGTCCCTCCTTTTTTTTAATATTTAAGAAATATTTATATTAGTTGTTATCATTTACTGCCTCCCATTGTTTAATATTTTTTATAAAAATGAAGGCAATTTTTTCTTTTAAATTTTCAATTAATATTTTTTCATCATAATTTATTCTTATTTATTAAATAAATGTTTTTATAATTGCAAAGTCATCTTGATTGAGTCAAATATTTTGATTATCATATGATTTCAATTTTGATGAACAACAATTCCATTGTTGAATTTATTTTGAATTATATATTTATTGATATGATATTATTTTACTATTAGACTTACATACATGGACTATTGATGATTTTTTGAACATAGTTCAATGATTGAAAATTGTAAAAAATTCTTGTACTATCAAGGGCAACATATTGATAGTTCAAATATTTTGCAAGCACAAACTTCAAAACAATGAAAATAAGTACACCCCAAACCCTTAAATATGACCTTTTTTTCAATGACATTTTTGAATATGATCTTGCATGCTTGTTACAATATCATTGCCTATAGCACTCTTGTCTCACATTCAAACTATTTGACTTGTAAAAGGTCAAATTTGTATAGAAGTTTACAAATCATTTTTCATTTAACATAGAAAAATGTTTTGATGATATTTTTAATGCACAACCATTATTATAAAATTTTCACAAATTTTTAATTGAATTTTATTAATTTTAATGTTTTTAATATTTTACAATTAAAATGCCAGAATATCTATTTTGGAATTTTATGTTTTTTTAATAATTTTAATTTTATTTGCTAAAAAAATTATTCTATGCTTGATCTTTGTAGGATGCAAATATGCAATCTTCTTAAAGAGCTAAGTATTACTTTTTTAGATTAGAAACTCTATATAAATTCTATAATTAATCAAATACATTTTTGTCTATCAATCCTTAAATTCTTTAAAATGGAAAAGATATTTTAAACCTTTAGCCACCTAATGTAGGAGAGCTAATACTCTTTAGTGCAAAATATTTTTTTAATGAAAAGTTTTAATACAAGTCTTAGTATACCCATATACATGATATCAAATTGGAATACATTAAATTTGGATTTCTGTCATTTAAAAAAAAAATCCCATGTGGCAATAAAATTAGTTTGGATACCAATTTATTTGAATTTTGTTATATTTATCCTTCTTGGTAAATTATGTATTATAGGGTGATTGCAAGAATACTCCCTCAATTTTGTTCTATTATGGCATGTTGTTGTGTAGTGTTCATTGCATTATGATCTTTTGAAATAAAATATTTGAAAATTAAATAAAATTAAATGAGGATAAATAATATAATACAAAAATAACATATCAACAAAATTTGTGACCTAAAAAATATTTTTGTCAATAGTTATTTGTGACCTAGTTTAGGGTGACAAATTTTTTTAAGAAAATAGACATTTTGACATTTTAATGTTGTAAAATATAATTTTTTTTTTTATAATTAAAATTGGTCATTTTTGAAGGCTTGATGAGATTTCACTAAAAAAATGATGTTGAAGCCATCTTCAATATTGAAGTGCACATGCAAAGGAGGACATAAAGTAATACATCTTTATATGACCCTTGGTAGAAGTATGCCTATTGAGGGGATAGACCACCAAAATTTCATCTATAGATCATTAATTTGGGGTATTCCATAGTACTAAACTCTCCCTCTCCCCCCCCACACACACCAAAAAAATGTTTTTTCGATACTTCCCTAATTATAGAATAGATTCTACTTCCATATCAAACTTCATATTCAATATTGTTAATTTGACTCAACTTTGTATTATTAACAAAGCATGGACTCTAATTTATAAACATCAAAACAATCTTGTAAGTAACTGGTTCATCCAAAGTAAATTTCTCAAAAAACAAATCACTATAGACTAGTAAAAATTTGAAACGATTCTAGTACTCGAGCTCTAGTAGTCAAAGTAGTTGTTTAAAAATCAGCCTATATTAGTCTCAAGGCTTAGTTCATTTTGAACTTGTTGACCAAAGCTTTATTACATCAATGTCATTCATCACCCAAAGAATGACCAACCAAAAAATAGCAACAAAAGTAGTCCAACAAAAGTTTTTTCCTTTGGAAATAAAAGTAGTGAAGCAATAAGAACTTGAACATTAAGCCACATAATGGCTTGCATTCTATCTTAATCCAGTGAAGGAACTCAGGGAAGCAACACATCAACTAGATGAACCTACAAAAACTTATGCTTTTAGAAAAAATTGCCATTGCACTTTTATGCTAAATGCAAGCATGAACCATTGCAAATAAGACATGTTCTTCATGCATCCATCAATTTGTTTGGAGATTTTTGAAAAAAATCCTCACAAGGTGGTAACCCTTACCTGTTCCTATGCCAATCAACAAACCATTAGTGTGCTAATCAACGTATATGAGGTATCTGCAAGTTACTACTACTTGTTATCGTATATCCACTAGAGAAAACCTTCAATCATACTCAAAAACAACACAAAAATTTTCAAAGACCATAACCATTTAAATTGTTTATGGAAAACTATAATATTTGTTGGACGCTATTTTGGGATCCCAGTACCATTTTCGTAGCCTAGCTCCTGATCCACACTTTTGATCACAAGAAACAAACAACCCACTCCTTGTCTTGAGTTTATAAATGATTCTTTGAAACCATGGTGGCACTAAGTGCTTGAGTATCTCTTGAACTAGTAGAAGTTGGATGTAATAGACACTGCATGCTAGAAGTTGGATGTAATAGACACTGCATGCCATATATGCGTAGTTATACAACAGTCCAATTGGCTTCATAAATAGCTTTGAATGTGAGGATTTTAAGGTGTTGGGCCCTAAACATCATCAAATCCTTGCATTTAAAAGGATTTAGACAGGGAGCCAATATTTGGAGGTTCTTTTGCTTGTTGTGTATCATTGCAGGAGGGGTCAAAATATCAACCATAAAGATGATTTTAATATGGCTTGATCTTGCTCAAGCAAAATATCTAGGTATCTAGGTAGTCCACCTAATTGACTTGTTCTTCAAATTAGTAAAATTGGCTTCTAAAAATATATTTTTTTAATTTCTAAAAAACATGATTGCATTTAAGACATATATCTTCAATAAAAATTTCAAATTCATATGAATCATGTTTAAAAAATTATTACAAAAAAATCTCCAACACTCTTTGTGTGATAAAAATCCAATACCAATATTGATTGCAAACACCCTTTTTTATCATTTATATTACCAAATTATATCATAGTTTGCTATTATTGAGCCTTTTTATTAGTTTTTGAAGATTTTGTCAAACTTTCAAGTACTTCAATTACAAGATTTCTTACACTTATATGCTTATTTAGTTGTTTATAAAGTATAATTGATGATACTTTTGAGTAATAGATGGTTACACTTGTAGTAAATAATGTGGAATGCAATATGTTTTTGTAAAGGGATAATTTTTGGTAAAGTTCTTTTCAATTTGATTGGAGAAGGTTTTAAAACTTATCCATTGATATCCTTCTTAGTATACATTAGATGGATCATGAGTTCAACAAGTGGTTGCACTTAATCATGACTTTCTATTACATCCATTATTGAGGATTTCAACTATATTAATTAATTCATTGTGCTAAATTGCTTACACTTTAGCTTATAAAGATTGACAATGTACTCAACATTTTATTTCACTAGCTTGAATCTATGTTGGACATTGACAAGAACTAGTTAAAAGTGTTCTTCTACATAAGAGATAAATGTAAATTAAAGTTGAAATAAAAAATAATGATAAATACATTACATTCTTGAACTTTAGGGCAAGGAATTTGTTGCTTCTGGGTGAAAAGAGGACCCCTTCAGTTGAAAATCTTGAATTCAAGATTGCCTATAAACTATATGCAATATACAAAAAATTATGTGATATATGATGGCACTATAGAAAGGCCTCTAACTTCCTAATTTAAGATTGTTATACACTTCAATTCATGCATGGTAGATAAAGTAGAATGAATAAAGAAGAAAAAAACAGTCCAATGTATTTAATATAGCTTGATCACTTGTGGGACACTTACGCTTAGTATATGATTTGTCCTAATAGGGAGGGAGGGGGGAATGAGTGTTACTTAGAAAATTAGTGTTACAACAAAATTTGAGTTATGTGAAAATTGTTACAATATGAGAACATTTCATCTTCTACTAATTTAAATTAAATAGTGTGACTAAGATAAATTAAGATAAATGAGTGTGGTTAAAAGTATTCCTATATTTATGACATAAAAATCAAATAAATATAAAAATAAAATTATTTAGGCATTTTGACCAATATATTAGATTCAAATTTTTTTTAATTAAAAATTAAAATCTATTCATACAACAATTTGAAATAGCCTTAGAGTAGCTCCACCACTTCAATTTAGAAAGGAATGTGAAAGGTTTCATAGGATGAAGTCACAAAGTAGCATCTTTGTTTTTTACAGAGTAGGTGCATTACATTGACACTTTATCCCTCAACACCACCTTGTAAGACTTACTTTGCATCATCAAAAATGCCATGAAATAAAAGAAATGATTCCTCCATAGTCAAAGGGTTTGAATTGTTATGTAAGTTCTCGCATGGTTTCAAAAATCTCAAATATGGCATAGGCGAAGCAATATAGCATTGCCCATGAAAATCGGATAGTAATGATGTAGTGGAGCATTAAATTATCACCTTTCCACTATAGTCGTGGTCCGCATGTTTGACTTAAAGTTTGTGGTAGAGCTTGCTCTAACAATTATGATTGTTGATATGATCTCATGGCAATTTCCTAGATACAAGGTTAAAGAAAAAAACTCTTTTATCCCTTTTCTTGAATTATTATTTTTTGAAATGAATAAATTCAATTTAAAAAAATTAGAGTATGTAGGTGGAAGTTCCAAATAGAACAATGTATGGATCAATCAATCCACCTACACTCTCTAATATATAATAGATTTTACAAGTAGATGTCCACAATGCTATAAAGCATATTTGTCTAGTTTCATGTGTGGTTACAATTAGTTAGATTCAAAACTCATCTCAAAACTACTAGGACATCCATTATATATATATATATATATATATATATATATATATATATATATATATATACATATATATATATATAAACCAACATATAATTTAAAATTCCAACAAAACTTGTTATACATTGATTTGCCTCAATTTCTTCTCCTTTACAAAGCAAGAGTTGTTCTCCTAATCCATTTATATTACCAAATACTAAAGAGTCTCCTTTTTAACAAAGGTACGTTTTCTTAACATCACTCACTTTATTTCTTGGGACAATGTGTAGGACACAAAATGAGCATACTCTTAATTTATGCCTACCTCAAAAAAAGATTGGAATCTCTTCCTTCTTAGGCTCAAAATAGATTTGGGAAGTATCCATTGCCCTATGAGGTTGTGCAATTAGAGAGGATAGAGTGCAATCAATTACAAACATCAATCCTGATTATATTATTATTTTGTCTAATTGGACATGAGGTGGACTTGATATAACATTGTAAAATGAAGCAATTTAAAGTACACTATCGTATGATCAAACTTTGTAAAATAGATATCTTTATATTTTAACTAGATTTTTCTATTTGACCCTCACACTATAATTGATTTTGTACATTTGAGGATGATGATACAATTACATTGCTGAAATCTAATTACAATAAAAAATATTTATTTTCCAAAATTAGGACATTGTCACCCCAACATTGAAATCTCCATGGAGAGAATTATGAAACTTCTTTGAAAATCCTTGTTGAAGGAAAGATGTGTGTATGGATGTTTTCTACTTATCTCAACAATTAAATTTTAAAAGTTCATCACGAATGTCTTTCATTATCATGTAAAACTATGGAAACTAAATGAAAAAATAAACCAAAGATGGAGTTTTGATTTTTTGAAATTGAAATTTGGTATGCTTGATTGGAATTGCATAAGAATTGAATGATAATTATGCAAGATGAAAAATTGTACTCTTTATTTTGCAAAATTCATTGAATGGCACAATTTAATCCTTAAAAGGCCACGTTGAGACGTAAAAGTGGTCAATGGATGATTTGGTAGTGTTCATTGTAGAAACAAAGAATGTACCTATTGGTCCAATAATCCAAGCATTTTGGTGACTACTTTGGTTATAGGAAATTGCATTTTTTGACCCTCAAAGGATTGATTGGTAATTTTGGAAATCATTCCTTTTGATACCATTAAAATCATTGGCTTCAAAAATGCAAAATCTCTCATTAGAAGTCAAAGTATTGTAGAAGACCACCCCTTTTCACAACAAAATTGTGAGGATGATAGTTGCACTTCTATCCTATATAAACGGATTCTTTGTCATTCATCAAATACAAAACATCTATGGTGTCGTTTATGGGTTACGAATTAAGTAATTTATAAGATTATAGGACCCTACTATAATATGCATTGATGTTATTATGTGAGGTGGTTTTGGAGCAAGCTAGGCCAGATTAGGGAAGATTGACCCCCTTATTCCCTTGTGCTTCATCCTTGTAGAATTAATTTTCCACCCATGAAAAAATTTGCAAATCGTGAATTCATATTTGTAACCTGAGGTCTCGAATGAGTTCACTACTAGAAAATGGTGTCTAAGTCAACAAAAATTTAACAAATTTTTTATTGGCTGGGATACTGTATTGACCATTTTAACAATTTTTTTTTAATTTGAACAAGCTAACAAAATGGTCACTAAATTTTTGTTGATTCAAATAATACAACATTCAAATCAACAAAAGAAGTAACACTTTTCTATTAAGAAGACATGCCTCTCACACACTAGTGACATAAGAGAGGTGACTTTGGTGACATAAGAGAGGAGAAGACAAGCTCTTTATACAAATGAGGTAATAAAAAGTCAAAACAAATCATATGGGATATGTGAATCATTCATAGTCTTAATTGACATATCCCATATTGTTTGTTCTATTTTCTACCACCCAATTTCTATAAAAAAATTGTCTTCTCTACTCTACTATCACCAAAGACACATCTCTTTTATTAACAAATATTAAGTTCTAAGAAGCTTGTCTCTTAAATTCATTGTAAACTCTAACTTTCTTCTAATTAAATTGTAAAGTATACTTTTTAGTCTTGTTTATGTATTGTTTTTGGCCTACATGGTAGTTTGTATTGGGCTGATTCTTGGCTTGTCATGTGGCAACCATTCATTGAGCAAATTTTAAAATGAATTAATATTATTATTTTTCTGATTTGACCACCATAACAAAATGGACAACAATTTTTTGTTAGGTGTTGTTTAAGACAACGCGACCACGGATACAGACCACCGTAACAAAATGGACAACAATTTTTTGTTAGGTGTTGTTTAAGACAACGCGACCACGGATACAAACGCCTTCAACACTTTTTTGTTAACATGGTCACTGTTTTTCTACTAGTGGTTATGGGAGTTGAAGATGTAGGAAATTTTCTTGACACAAAATGGAGAACTACTGTAATGAGCATTTTTTACATTTATCCTTGGCTAGGAGAATAAGTCCAGGGCGAACTGACCCCCTCATTGTTCCTATCAGAAGGTAAATGTAAAAATTGCCCTCTATTTTGTGCTGCATCAATTTTGTATTCCTTCACCTCCCACAGCTAACTTGGGACCTCTAATTGCAAATATGAATTCACAATTTGCAAATTTTATCATGTGTGGCAGATAAAAGAATTCTAGTGTTTTCTCCAAGGGTAAAAAAGGGGCACTGAGGGGGTCAATTTGCCCTAGCTAGGAGGGGGAGAATAGGGCCAGGGTGAATTGACCCCCTCATTGCCCTGTTTTACCCCAGGGAAAAACACTCTGGAATTTTTTATTTGCAATCAGATGATTTTTTTTGCAAATTCTGAATTCAGATTTGCAAACAGCGGCCCCAAATTAGTTGAAGGCGGTGTAGAAATACAAAAAATCATGGCAAAGGAATAGGGGGCTTTTTTTCACAATTAACCCTGGCCCTGGCGGGGAGGGGGGAGAAGAGGCAGGACGTTAAATCGTGCCAACTAAGGTGGGCCCTGCTGAGGTGGATTTAACCCGGGGAAAACGCAGGAATTTTTTATTTGCCACAAGTGATTTTTTTTGCAACTTCTGAATTCTTATTTGCAATCAGAGACCCCAAATTAGCCAGGTCAGGTCTACAATATACCCTAGACATGGCTCAAAATAGGGGGATTTTTTTTACTTTTATTCCTAGAACACAAAGTTTACCTTGCTGGGCCCACGTTAGTTGGCATGATTTAACGTCCTGCGGAGAAGAGGGTCAAACTACCTCGGCCGCCAGGCCAGTGCAAGGACAGATAAGCATGTTCGCTTCAGTTGGCAATAACTGAAGATACCCTCCAACTGACGTGTGAGGCTCAGTATTCACCTCAGCACACGCCTCCAGCGAATGATTAGCCATTCGAACATTTAAAGAAACAAAAGGAAAAAGAAAAAGTCTCGTAAGCCCAAAGAAAGTAAACAGAAAAAGTCTCCGACATTCCTTTTGCCATCCCTATAAAGCGAGCGCCACTGCTTTCCACTGGTCCTGTTCGGAGTCCGTGAGTTTGTCCGTCGGTCCACGGGCAGGAATTGGGCATGGCCACTGTAGTTCCCCAGCAGTTGGCTATGGCGGCCATAGCCGCTGCACCTCCGCCCTCTTTGCGATCCTCAGACTCGCTCTTCGTTTCCCGTGGCTCGCTTTCGTATTCTCCCGATCTGCGTTTTCCGATCGTTTTCCAGAGAAATGCGCGGCTACGTTGCTGTCGGGTGGAGGAGGAACGAGAGGAGGAGCTCCCGACGAAGCTGCAGGAGATCGTGCGCGTGTTCCAGGGAGTGACGGAGCCGCGAGCGAAGTGCGAGCAGCTGCTGCATTACGCGAGCAAGCTGAAGCCGCTAGGGGAGGAGAAGAAGCAGCCCGAGAACAAAGTGGAGGGGTGCGTTTCCAAGGTGTACATCGCGTGTGAGTTGCGAGCGGAGCGAGTGTACTTCGAAGCTGAGTCCGATGTGTTGCTCACCAAAGGATTGGCCGGGTTGCTCGTGGAAGGCTTGTCGGGCCATACTGCGGAGGAGGTCCTGAAGGTGACGCCCGATTTCGTCCACATGCTAGGGTTGAAGCAAAGCTTGACTCCATCGCGTAGCAATGGCTTTCTTAACATGCTGAAGCTCATTCAGAAGAAGACGTTGCAAGTTTGCTCGAACTCGGGCGATGCCGTGCCCATCCCCTCCATCAATCCTCGAGATGATCGCTCGGAGACTGCTTCCCCGAAACCTGTAGGTAATTAGGTGAATCAATTGCGATGTAAATAAAATGCAAATTAGATCTGCAGGATGTAGTCTCTGCAGCTCATTCGGTTTAGGAAAATTGTCCTTGTTGTTTCTACGACGTCCATCGCGCACCTGGTGATCCAACTGCGATGTATGCGTAGAAACGGTTTGAGGTTGTAGATAAACTGTGAAGCCGTTTGGATGGTACGGGATGGTGGAGCTCTAAACCTGGTATTCCCTCGGAGCATATCTCATGCTCTAGAGATTCAGGTTTGAAAGCGACTGTCAGATCGTCTTCCTCATTTGAAAAGATGTTGAAATGTTATATATTAAAGGGGCATCTCTGATTGATTACAGGATGGTGAAGCTTGTACAGCTGCTCTTGAATTTGTGTCTCGTCCTGGCCGTTGGCATGGTTCATGCGCGTATGATTGTCCGATTCCCAATCTGGTTACTTTCAGCACATGGTTCCTTCTTGTAAGTGCACACCATCGGCTTTGTTTTTTCCGTGCTATGATCATCCAGTGCAGATCCAGCTGGATGCTCCTGTGAGTCATGTTCATGCTTTCTCTGCGGTGGAGGAAAAGCAGAGGCCGGCGTAGTCTCCTGGAATACATTGGTCTTCGTGTGGATGCTGACACTAGCAAACAACAATCTTTCACACACGTCAACAAGGAAAGCATGAGCCAGCCATCAGCTGCAAAAGCGAGACAAACGATCGATGGTCCACATAGTCCAGAGCAGAGAGCTTGTATTATTAATCAAGACTGAGGCTACTTTTTCTCGCTTGGTTAATCTCGTTACGTTTCTTTACAAATGTTGGATTCTTTTCTGTCATTTTTTCCTTTTCTTTTCAAGGCATTTTGAACACTACTTTTTTGCCATGTCCCAAGGATGAAAACCTTTCAAATTCTAGAATAGTGATGAAAAGCTTTTAAGAATCATTCGTTATTGAGGGAAAATAGAAAATTTCTTAAAGACCATTCAACTCATGCATGTACTTAAGACTTTTAGGAAATGATTTTGTTTAGAAGTGCCTTTGGATTCCTTCCCACCTAACATTTGAAAAACTCTCCATATGTGCGGGGAAGATGGATTGGCTAGAGTTGGTTTATGCAAAAGTTATATGACAATAAACCTAAAACATAATTTGTTGTGCAACACCACAAAAATCACAAAAAGTCAAAAGAAAATTTTCAAAATTTTCTTTTTTCATGGAAAGTTTTTTTTTGTCTATATGGGAAGATTTCATTCATTCTATTATAGAGGAAATTTTCATAATTTTCAAAAAAAGAAGTTCAACATGGTTTAGATAGCTTATTAGAACAATCTTGCAATTGAGATTAGTGATTTTTAATTCCATCTTAAAACAATTAATAATTTAGTTTTACTTCAATGTCGTACCTATTTTTGCTAAATAATTTTTTACAAAATGAAAATCAAGGGCTTTTTTAAAAATGAAAATCAAGTGCATTTTAAAAATAAAAATCCTAGACTTTCAACTCAATTTTGCAACATAAAAAAATAGAAATTTTAACATGTGTAATACAAAAATTTTAAGCTAAGAAGATTAGAAGCCATTAGAAAAAATGTGACCCTACAATGGGCCACAAGTTTTTGATTTTCAACACCTTGTGGTGCAAATATAGAATTTAAATATATATATATATATATACATACATTTAAAAAAAATTGTAAAAAAAATATTAAAATGTAGCCAATCTGATGTGGTGCTGATGTGGCACTAGTAGCGGTACATTAGATTCATTTTTTTCTATAATTGCACCACAAGGTTCAAAACTTGCAACTTCTTTGAGGCCTAAATTTTTCCTATTGCCATAATATCTAATCTTGCAAGGTGCAAAAAATCCAGATTTTTTCACTTCAAATGCAAATATCTTACAATTCATGTAGTCAAAATTCTTGAAATTGCTTCTACAAATTTTTATACTAGTCTAGTGCAAGATTCTATAAATAGATATATAAAAAAACAATTTCTAATAAATGTTTTTGGCACTTTGCCATAGAAATGGCAGTTTTGAGTGTTTTTTGATGAAAAAAAATGCATTAGGAATTTAGAGGTGAATCATGGTAAATATATTTTTCTATGAGTTTTTTTGACTAAAAAAATATGAGAAATCAAGTTATATATGAGCTACAAAAATCCTTATGTACTTTCAAGTCTTCAATAAAAGTTACAAACAAAGATTAAGAAAAGGATATGAAATGCATTCTCAAAACCCCTCCACTAAATTTATTTATGACTTTTTTTTGAGACTTTAAATTATAAACAAATTTTTTGAGGCTAAAAAATCACTTTATTTCTCACATTTTTTTAATTAGAGAGTGTTTGAAAAAAGTTGATTTTCCATACTCAAATGAGGTTTGATGTAGTCAACATGTAGTTGACTTTTTAAAAAGGTAAAAAAGAGAAAATGTGGACTTACCTTGTCCATGGTGTCGGACATTTGCTTCCTAGCATGGAATCATTTACATAATTGAATGGAACATTGGTGTGCATAGGGTTTACTCTAACCACATTCTTTTAAAAAGAAATTCTATTGAATTGATTTTGTAGATTGATACAATCACATTTTGTTTATTTTTTATACAATTCCTTTGGATTCCTTTTGTGTCTACGTAAAAGGATTTGCCATAGTTGAATGGAATATTAGGGTTTATACATCCAATATTTTTTTCCCTACATTTTTTTTGTGGGTTTAGACAACCGCATTCTTCTTCTTTTCAAATTTCTTCAAAATATTATTGTGTCTATGTCTATGTATAAGGATTTACCCATTACATTGGTGATTTGGGCATCAAATATTCATAGAATTCACATCAACCACATTTAATCCTTTTATAAAACTTTAGATAACTTTTGTGCCTACACACAAGGGGGGGAAATTTCAATAATTCAATGGATGAATGGACCATTGATGGTGTATAGGATTTTAACAACCATATTGCAATATTTTTAAAATAATTTTTAGATTATCTTTGTGCTTAGATGTAAGGGTATTCCTTATACATGTGAATTGTCAAATTCTTTGAAATATCCACAAAAGCAACTTAAAGTAATTTGTTTTGAAATAAAAATGTGGTTATATCAAGCCACAAAAACAACCTAAAGAAAAAAATGTGATTTATGTGAATCCACACAACTCCAATGCTTAATTCACTAATAAGATTCTTCTATATAGCCATTAAAGTAATCCAAAGTAATTTTAAAAGGTGAAAGAAAAATGTAATTGTACCTATCCACATAAATAATCTAAAGAAAATAAAAACTTAATATAAAGAATGTGATTGATATGAATTCTTGCAAGTGCACTTCCAAGTGAGCTTGAAGCCCTTGTGTTTGCATCCATGCATCACCACCCAATTCTTGTGTTAGCATCTACATGTCCATGCCCCACCTACTCCAAATCTCAACATTCTAAGTAAATATCCAAGTGCACTTTGAACCCTTGAGTCCTTGCCTAATGTCCTAAAAGTTAAAAGGTCTCACAAATGAACTTCTAGCCCTTACATCTACACCCTTGAGTCCGTGCTTAGTGTCTTGAAATCCAAAAGGAGTTTAAAAAGTAAACTTTAAGTCAAAAGTAGGAATTGTGTTCAAAGTAGAATTTTAAACCTCATTTAGGCATAGTAGAATAAAATTTGAACTAAAAAACTTTGAACTAAAACTTTGAACTAAAAACTTTGAACTAAAACTTTGAACTAAAAAAGTTGAAAAATCAAGTTGAAATTCATCTTAAAAAATCCATTTGAGATTTAGAGCCTCCAATCAAAAGTTATGGACAAATTTTAAAGAGGTGTTAGAAGGGACATTTTCTTTCTTTTTCAAGCATCCTCTTTGAATTTTGTAAATAACTCTTCATTGGAGGCTCAAATTTTCAAAAAAAATTTGGAAATAAAAATTAAAAGAATTTTCCACCCCGGGGGGTGCACTACAAAGGAAGTTCATGGATGAGGAGCGACCAAATTTTGGCCCCCCTATATTATATCCTAAAATTTTATTTTTTTTCTAAAAAAAAATACGAATAGATTTTCCTACTTTGAAAGTTTATGTTCTAAATTATTGGTATTTTTTATGCTAATAACAATTAGTTACAAATTTTAGAAAAAAAAAGATACACTATAAAGCTAAAAATAACTTTCACACCCCTATATTATATAAGAAAAAAAAATTTGAAAAATGAAAAAAAAATTCTATAAAATAACTTTCTATTGAAAGTTTATTTTGGCTGAATATTGATACAATAGTCATTTTCATGTGATCTCTATAAATATTTTAGTTGAAAAACATGCCATTTTAGTTCATTTTTCAATCCTTTCCAGACAATATATCACATGTTATTTAGGATTGAAATTTTTGGCAATAGAAACCTATAGACATTGTTAAACAAAGCTCAAAATTGTAGGTTGAAATTATAGTATATTAGAAAGTAATTAGGAAAAGTAGAAATGGGTAGTTAGGGTTTGGTTGCTCCTCACCCATGAACTTCCTTTATAGTGCACCCCCCCGAGATTTTCCAACACTTTTTAGTTTAAAGTTTTTTGAATTTTTTTATTCTATTATGCCTAAATGAAGTCTGAAATTCTAATTTATACATAATTCCTATATTTTGACAATTAGTAGTGAAGCTCTCATCTTCACATTATCCCATACCCTAAGGATTCATGATGAAAAATGAATTTCATTATAAAATGGACTTCCCACACAATGATCTCACAAATATCAATGATACATTTTCATCATTTAGCCATCAAATTCTTTTTTATTGGCAAATGTTCAAATGACATTGGTATTGAAGTTAACTTTATTCTCTTTGGTTTAGATGAATTTTGTGAATGAGGACTTTAGAGATGGAAAGGTAGCCTTTGTTGAATTTTATGCGTAGGATTTGAACACCTCAAAATCTTAATATGACCCTAATCTTGATGAAACAATAAAAACCCAACTAAAAACTAATGTTTTCATGAAACTTGCACCTATCCATCTTGGGGTACATTCTTGCTTGGCGTTTGCAAACTTTGTGTGTTAAAAGATAAAACCTCCGAATAAGTAGAAAATAATCTTTTTTAAGAGGATTCATGTTTAAAACTACTATACTTGTTTTTGAGCTTCTGAGCTGTATACAGTTCACATGTGCCTCATATCTTGTGTCGTGGGAGGTGGGAGGTGTTGGGGTTGTGATTCTACCACTAACTTTGGATTTGTGATGGGGTTCATGTGGGGGAAGTTCTCAATATTGGCTTGAGTAATTTCTACAAGCATTTGGTTTCTTTTTTTTGTGAAGTTTTGTCACTATTCCATGAGGCTCTACAGCAACTTGGTTTGGCTTGAATTCAATTGTAGTTGACAAATTCTACAAGGCTTGAGGAGCTCAAGTTGTGCAAGTTTCAATTTGCAAAATTCTACAAGGCATGAGGAGCTTAACCCCTTTAGGATGTTCCAGCCCAAACGTGGTCTACGATTTGCGTATTCACGCAATAACTCATTGAGAATTGATGTATTCATAAATACTTCCAACTTGAATATTGTCGGCATCAATGTAAGGAAAAATTATAATATTTTTTTTTTTAAATTTTGAGATTCGATGAAGAATCTCTGCTTACTGGAAGTGAGCCAAGTGCGTATTTTCTGCAAGGTCGTATCTTATGTGACACTGTGTGATGCAAATACGTTGCTGCGAGGTGTTAGGTTGTAACAAACCAGTGACCTGTTTAGCCAGTTTAGGGTGGTTTTACCACGATGCCACCTCCTCGAATGCTCACCTTAGGGTTTAGGTGCTTGTGTTTTCGCAAATTGCGGTGCAATTTCTCTCGCAATTTGCGACATAGCTTCGATCTCATCTTCTCAAAGTAGTTTTTTTTTGCAATTGCTGTTATGTAGAGTTTGGAATAATTTGTTGAATTGTGATCGTCTTTTCATTGCTGTCAATTTGTAATATTCTTGCATCGCATCTTCTCTGAGTAGTACTAGTTTATCGAATGGATGTGGTCGACATACCTTGGAAGATGTAGAATCGCTAGGCGAGGGTGAACTTACAGGTTCAAGTAAACTAGAGGAATTGGGAAGTTCCGAAGTTCTTGAACTTATAGGTTCATGCAAACAGGAGTCAGAAGTTTGACAACTTCTTGTGCATGCACCTGCTCTTTCTTTTGATAGATGTTTGCAACTTGTTACTTTGAGTAGGAGTGAACTGAAAAAAGGGTGCCCACTGATAGTTTGAAGTGCCTGTGATATAATGAACTGGAAATGGAAGGTGAATCGGTGGATAGATCGATAATTTTCATGGCCACAGCTCGGTCTCTGGAAGCTCTAATTGGCTTGGTGCTTAACGAAATTCAAGAATGCCAGAAACAACACTCGTCGCACTTGACGTCTTTGCTCACAAAAATCATTTTGTAAGCTGGGTGATAACATCGATAAGCTTTGGAGTCATTAGAGTAGCCAACTAGAGTATATTGCACTTGATAGTTCTGTGATCCAACATGGTTCGCTGCTCATTTGCAAAGGCTCTACAACCAGAAATTGTAAGTGAGAGATTTCAATTGGTGATTGGTTGCAAAGTTTTTGCCTTTTGCCTCCAAGTAGTTTGCAATGTGGTTTATCTAGATCTTAGGGTGGAGTAATTTTGGATTGCGCATGCCGGTTTTCTTTGTTACAGTTCAGCTCCCTTCTCAGGCTCTTGCAAGACCTAAATCGCAGGTGACAATGGAACCGGATAACCTGTACTGCGTCCCACTTTGGACTGACACGGGTGTTCAGATCAGTCATTGATTACATGACGTACCGTATCTGTATTCACAAACCTCAACAGAAGACCCCAACCAAACCCCGCTCATGCTAACATTTTTCACAAAATTCTGGCCATTAGAGTATGTCCGCAGATTTTGCCTTGCTGTACTAGCCTCAACAAGCAACACCAACAAAAAATCCAATCTCCAAAAGTTGCTTCCTACACCCAAAAATAGTGCTCTGTACACCAAGCAACCTCGGAATACGGCCCAAATGGCGCCTGTATTCTGAAGGCCAACATCCTAAAGGGGTTAAGTTGTGCATGTCTCAGTTTGCAAAATTCTACAAGGCATGAGGAGCTTAAGTTGTGCATATCTCAGTTGGTAAGTTTTATAAGGCGCAAGTTGTGTAGAAGCGCAACAACGTATCACATACTATAGCAATGGTAGTTTTAGTCACTAGACAAAAAGAAGGAACAATACATAACACTATATAGATTCATCAAAAATGTACAAATTCCAAAGATTTGAATACTACGAAAACAACAACAAGCTGTTTATGATTTTTGTAAGAACTACATAACAATCCCACTCTTAGAGCGTCCTTACATGTATTGGTCATTGGGGGAATTACATAGCAAGTGCTACATGAAAAAATAGGCAATACACTTTCATGTGGATCTGGTGGGTGGAGAAGGAAACAATAAAAAAGTCACACGTATTAGATTTACTAGTCTCCACCAATGAGATTGTCCACCGGTATCAGTGTAATTTCAACTCCTCCTTTCCTGCTTGCCCACCCTGGTAAGACAATTGGTGGAGCTGCTTTTGTCTTCTAAAGTAGTTTGCTCTAAAAGTGAGCGGCCTCTTCAAATTGCCCTTATATTTAGGTTTGAAATGGATAGTAGATGGGGAATTTAATTAAAATGGCGATATTCCATGTGCCATTTTCACAGTGTGCCATTCCCACAGTTTAGACCGGGCAGTTTGAAATCTATTAGTGTCCTAGATTTTTGAACTCTACACCACTATTAGATGTATTAAATCTAGGAAAGATGTAGATTTCAGATCGGGTAGTCTAAAAAATCTACATATTTTATAGATTTTAGATATCTACTAATGGTATAGATTTCAAAAATCTAAGACACTAATAGAGTTTAGATTGCCCGGTCTAAATTGTGGGAATGCCAAAGTCATAGAATATTTGCCATTTTAATGAAATTCCCCATGTAGGTCTTAAATGGACCTCTCAAGCCATTGAGAGAATCAAGAAAAAAACATTATATATTGCAAGAGCCAATTGTTGGCCTTCATTTACTGAAATCACTTTAGAAGTTGCAAGTGGTTGGATTTTGGAAGACCTAGGGTCACAAATAGGTGCCTACAACAATTTTTTTTTGAAAATTCATAAGTAATTCAAAAATAATTCAAAAAATATGAAACCACTTGTGTGATGTTCCGCATCCATTTTTTTTTCTCTGAAAAATGATCCAAAAATATTTCTATTCATGAAAACCTTCGAAAAAGGAAAATCAGTTGGTAAATGGTCACTTTAATCCTTTAATGACTAAGAGGCCCAAATTGGGCTTCATGTTTCTAAAGCAATTTTGAAGAGTTTATTTGGGTTTTAAAAATCTATTTTAATAATTGTTTACTTAAACCAATACATGGAATGCTCTTAATTCAAGCTAACAATATAATAAAATTTTCCATGTCCATTATACTTTCTAGAATATAATCAATCAAAGTATGCAACTTAAAATCATGAATTTTTAGTACGTAAAGGGTTAAGGCCATACTACCTTAGCTTGAATTGGCTGTAAACTTGCCCACCGGGTGAGCATGTAAGAAGGCCCTTAGAACATTCCCACCAACTCTTCCGTGTCTCTATGTGTTTATTGAGCTTTGGACATCAAATAGGAATGAGACCTCTCGAGTTCTCCATATGAGCCTCTGGATACAGAACTGGAGAAGAGTTTTACAGAAATCTGTATATTTTGGAGATACAGGTTTTGGATAAAGGTTGGTGCGGTGGAATTTCTGTATCTCTATCTGCATTCAGGTCCTCTCCCTAAAGCTTTAAGGATACGGAACTCACTGGTGGGGATGCTCTTACACCCAAACACATCAAGTTCCAGCCAGGATCAGCACTTGCTAAACAACGCAAGTGGGAACAGTGGGAATTTTTCTGACAGAAGACGGACCAGCCGATAAAAACGCCTGTACCGCCTGGTGGGAACGGACTACTCCTTTATTATTTTTCCTCGTACCCTCATGATGAGCGAAAATCATGGCGAGCATAGTGATGAAAGGGCGCAGGATATAGCGGCCCAAGGCCCCATTCCCGGAACGAATAGAGCATGAGAAAGATTGATTAGAACCATGGATTAGAGTTGTTACTTTTTACAATTTTAGAACCGCTGTTACCAAACGCCAAGTGTGCATGTGCACATACCTCATGCTGTGCTAGATGCATTAACTTATCCCTTAATCCACGGATTGGGGTTGGCTGAGGTTGGGTGGCTAATAATTCTGTTCGCGGTAAGTTAGGGGGTTCCGTTTTCGAGGATGGCAAAGGGACCCCAGCCGCATGTTATGAATAGCAATTCTTGCCACTGGTCATTGGATCGTGACATTAGTCTTAATAAGACGTAACCTTGTTAAGCTTGTTAAATAATTCCGCACATGAGTCAACTTGCAGGACTTATCTCAGACTTTTAATTCTCTAGATTGAATTATTCTTGGTAGCCTGAGGAAGAGAGAGCTCCACGAGTAAGTGAAGCAATGTCATGAGTGTCTTTTACAGCAGTGGCGACACGAAATAGACTTGCTAAACTAGTCCGGCGTGTAGAAACGAAGCAAATCGGATCTGAGCATTACATTTGTGTTGAGTTCGTGCTCTCTCTCACGCCTCTCCTCACTCAAGACGCAAGGCACACAATTGGTATCCAAGGGGGGAAATGAAATGAATTCAATTCATTACTGGTATACTTGAATTCGTAGTACGTAAATTAGCGATGGAGGTCGGACAGTGGGCAGCGATAGCGGTGGCGCTGGTGGCAGGACTGGTGGGTTGGGTGTATTGGCGATGGGCTGCAGCGCTCAGCAACTTGCAGCAGAAGATCACACCGCCGGTGCCGCCGGGCTGCTTCGGATGGCCCGTGGTCGGAGAGACGCTCACCTTAATGGCCGCCAATCGATCCAACAACTCTGGCCAATTCTTCGGCACCCGGGTGGCCAAGTACGGGGAGGTGTGTTTCTGCTACCTGGCCTGATTACAGTATATGTATATTGTCTTGACTTATATCCAATAGAAGTCAGCCACCGTAATATATCTTTGAGCGATTATATCCAGATGTACCGAAACTCTAAGTATGTTAACATTTTCCTGCGTCAAAGCTTGAAGTTCTAAAGACGCTCGATCCCTTGAACATATATATTGAATGTATAAACAACTACGAGCATTTCAGTAATATATCCACTTCTGCAGGTAGTAACTGTGAAGATGCAAAATACTGCATTGATAGGCGCCATTCTAGGCATCAAGCTCACCTTTGTCATGAGTCGTTAGAAAAGGAACGAGAGCACTTGCAAAGTAACCCATGTTCTTGGTGTAAATCAGTTTCTATAAAGAGGATCTACTTTCACTTTCTCAGACATATCCTCAATGGTAGTTCAGATGTTCAATCTAGCTCCATAGACCTAGCTCCATAAAGTGTCTAGATGTCTACTAGAAGAGCACATTACTCTAAAGCAACCCCATGTTTTGAAAATTAAGAGCCTCCATTAGAGAAAATCTGGACTCTCCAGAAGGCCGCTTAGGAACTGCAGGAAGGGACCCAGGATTGCATTTATTTTGCATGAGGTAGAATTTTTCCCCTATAGCTGTGGAACACAAGTGCAGTCATATGTCAAAGCTTTGGTACCCGCATACTTGTGTTCAATTGGAGAAGAAAATTAGAAAGTGAAATATATTCCCAATATTCACACAAGGTGAATCTTTTTTCTTGTCAGATATTCCGTCCTTTTGCTAGCTCAGTAGGGCTCCAGTAATAGACTGGTTTGTCACACCTTGGCGGCCTTCTGGAGAGTCCAGATTTTCTCTAATGTATTCTACTTGTGAAGGTGTGCCTATCAAGAAGTGAGCTCCGTTGAGGTTATGTCGAGCAAATGATTCTGGAGAATCATGTTCACTTTCGTTGCACTATTGACTATTTGTTGTAACCTGACTTGACTTATTCCAGCAACCAGGCTGCTCTCGCGAGTTACCTAGTCCATTTCGGTATTGGTAGACGCGCTTGCTCTGAGGGTGAAGAATGCATAAGCTGGGAAGTTGCATGACTGAAACCAAGGGTAGCAAGAGCCTTTCGAATATTATCTTGAATGGCCTTGAATTGCACTGTACAGGTCTTTACCACACATTTGTTTGGGGAACCGACTGTGTCTTTAGGCGCGCCAGATGGAAACAAGTTTCTGTTCTCAAATGACAACAAGTTGGTGCAGAGCTCCTGGCCATCTACGGTTCAGAAGCTCCTTGGCAAGCACTCCGTAACTATTCAAGTCGGTGAAGTGCACAGGTGTGAATTTTCATATGAACACATCTGAGTTTCTGCCAAGAAGAGTCTTCAAAAATTGCAATGCCTATGATCCCTGCATTCAGAACATTATTATGCAGTCCGAGCCTCAGAGTTCAGACTCTTCTGAGTAATGCGGAATATATATTATGCACCATGCCAGATCTCAAATGAGCTGTGAAGTACCATCAATGTGTACTCCAGCGTCTTCTCCAATTGGAACCCCAATATAATGCTAGCTGTTTCATGATACTGTTCTATTCTGCTGGGTTGCTGTAGGGTTTTACGACGGATTTTCACAACTTTTTTCAACCCGGAGGGGCTTGAAAGCTTTGTGCCGAGAATCGACGCGATCGCTCGAGACCACATTACGAAGTACTGGGATGGGAAGGAGAGCATTCAGGGCGTGCCCACCGTGAAGGAATTCACCTTCGCCGTGGCGGCGGATTTGTTCGCGAGTTTGGCAGATCATGACGCGCGGTTCCGTCCTCTGGAAGCTGCTGTGGAGGATTTACTGGCCGGCCTTTTTCAGCTCCCTATCAACTTGCCAGGAACGGCATATCACAAGGGGTGTCTCGCACGGCAATCCATGCTTCGGATCATACAAACCTTAATCGAGGAGAGAAAGCAGGTGAGATGGGGAGGAGGCTCACATCACATATATTCCCGAGTATTTCAGAATATGTACAGAGCATAATTATATACTCCAATTTGAACGCGGGTGGGGACTCATTCATGTCTGCAGGAACTGGCAGAGGGGACGGCGTCCTCGAGGAAAGATCTGCTGGCGGTGTTGCTCACGGTTCCTAGCGAGGACGGCAAGCCGATGGCGGACGAGGTCATTAAGGACAACATCATCACGATGCTGTTCGCCGGTCACGACTCCACCAGCATCACTCTGGCTTTGGTGCTCAAGTATCTGTATCTCAATCCCCACTGCCTGAGCAAGCTCGTCCAAGGTACCTGCCGCCCTGTTCTTCAGTTTCTCTCCACTGTCGATCTGCCTTTGCCAACATTTCAGTCACCACCAGCCCATATCTGTAATTCCAATACTAATAAACCAATCAGATGTTCATCGATCAATCTCTTCAGACAGTTATTTTGTGTGCTTTTGAATCAACATTTCTCCAAGGCTCGCCTCAAGTTTTTGATATTGAATCAGCATGAATCAGGATAATGAATCGGCTCATCGTCACTGGCGATTCTCCTTCTTCTTCATTGTTTCTGATTCAATTCGTACTCACCCTCTTTTGGATTATTTGCAATAGGGTCAACTTCCCAGTACTTCCGGCATTCTTTAAGTTACTTAGGCCATCCATCCATGGAGAAGAGTCTCTATCACAAAACTAGCAAAACTAGCCGAGAATGTCCACCATGGCTTTGCTTTGCTGTAGAGGCCAACAACAGAGGGGGTGCATTGAGGATCGATGCCCTTAGAGATTGCCTCCTTTAGCTTTTCTATGAAGAGGATGAAAGATCTCCAGCTCCCCAATATTCTGGAGGAGGAATTGAGGATGCTTACAAGTTCATTGACATGGTGTTCAAATCGTTTGGCAGAACAACGAGAAATTGCCGAGGAAAAGAAGGGTGCACCTCTGAACTGGAGCGACACCAGGAGAATGAAGTACACATGGCAAGTAGTGCAGGAGACTTTGAGGCTCCAGCCCCCCGCCATTGCGGGTTTCAAGGCAGCTCTTCAGGATTTCCAGTTCGCCGGATACAGCATTCTCAAAGGGTGGAAGGTGAGTGAAATCCCTTTGCTCTCACTGCGTGCATTTATTCACCAAGGAAGCCATTATGTCTGCGTGCTACATTTCGCAGAATTTTTTAGGCTTCACGTTTTTTTAATGGCACTCCCAATTTGGATCATTATTATACCTCCTGCATGTTTGAGAAGCTACAAACTAAAATGGTCACATGTTCTACTTGTGTGGTTTGCATTCAAACCATATGATTAGGTTTAGATGTTAAAATGACATCCAAATGAAAAATTCTAACTTGTTGCATTATTAATCAAATGGTGCACGTCTTGCCATGAGTTAGTACATAATTTGTATTCCAGGAGTTTAATACTATATTGTACATACATTTCTCACAAACCTTTAAGGGTTAGATAAATCAAGCTTCAAAGTCTTGCCAAGAAGGCATTTTTTGTCACATGCTCCATTTGTCATCATGCAAACCCAAAGCTCTCCAAGCATTGTGTGATCTCAAGACAAATTCGGAAGTCATATGAGTCTGTAAATGCAAAGTTCTATAACTAAGAATTGTGTGATCTCAAAACAAATTTGGAAGTCATGTGAGTCTGTAAACGCAAAGTTCTATAACTAAGAATTGTGTGATCTCAAAACAAATTTGGAAGTCATGTGAGTCTGTAAACACAAAGTTCTATAACTAAGAATTGTGTGACAGTTTATTGAAGAAACTAAGTGCCTTGGGAGCGAATTGTCTGTAGAAATTCTTCTAATGCACCCCCTCTTATGAATGCCTTTTTTAAAGTACTAAGTTTTGAGGCAATCTAATAACCCTCAATTCCTTTTGAGCCTTTTGATCAACTTACCAAGTACTAATCTAAATGTTTCACATTCAAAAAAACCATGTGATATTCTTTTGTCTTGCTATTATGTACACAATAAGGTTCTCCATCCTCCTAACTCGTAAAGAGTCTACAATCCCCTAATTAATCTAATGCAATGTTGAATGTTGTGCAGCTGGTTTGGGCTGTGCATCGCTCTCACTACAATCCTACCTATTTCCCTGACCCGGAGAAGTTCGACCCATCCCGCTTCGTAGACTCCGGACCTCCGCCGTTCGTATGGATTCCGTTTGGAGGCGGCCCACGCATTTGCTTGGGCAACGAATTCGCTCGCATGGAGATGGTGGTGTTCTTGCACCACATTGCGCTCCAGTTCAAGTGGGAGATGGTGGATCCGCAAGAACCCATCAGCATCAACCCCATGCCAGCTTTCAAGCACGACCTGCAATTGAACATCTGGAAAGAATGCCAAAAGCAAGGCAACTGAGACTTGGATTGTAAATTATTTCAAGTAGAGAAGACCATTTTGCATCACTTGTAAGCAATGGAACATATGTAGGCGTCTGTGTGATCTTTGGTCTAGAGGATAGCATTTGCATCACTTGTAAGCAGTGGAGAATAATTATGTAAGAGTGCGACGTGTGAATCTACACAACTAGTCTCTCCTCAACTCTCATATTGCCGTTTGTACACATCTAATATCTAAGTTCTGTTGTTGATTTTTGATCCAAATGTGTGTTTTGCATTTTGGACACTAGTCTCTCCTCAACTCTCATATTGCCGTTTGTACACATCTAATATCTAAGTTCTGTTGTTGATTTTTGATCCAAATGTGTGTTTTGCATTTTGGACACTGAAAATTATGGGTGTACACACTTGCATCTCTGACTGTCTTATGGAATGCACTCCTGTCAGTTGTTCTAGAACTTAAGTTATTGGCTTGCATCTTTGAAAACAAAGCCTGCCATCTGCCTTGCATTCCAACTAACCAAACCAGCAACATGATTCAAGTGCACACAGCATCATTAACCCTTGAAGGGCAAGCTGGTCACTCTGGAAATCATTTGTTTGGGTACCCTGTGAATTGTTGGCTTAAGAAAATGCACAATATTTATGAAGCATTGAACCCACAAAAAATTCATAATATTTATGAAGCATTGAAATACTTATGCATAATTTCAAAAAATCCATACAAGAAATTCCCTCCAATTAAAATTAAGATTCATTCATAGAATTTTATTTATAAAAAAAAAATCTTAAATTTTTATTAAAAAGCCCCCAAAGTTGGATAGCTTGTCCCATGATACATGTATTTAAAAAAACTCATATAATTAGGTTTTTAATGTTATTTATTGAGTGATTGCAAGAAATCCTATTTTGCATCACATTCAAAGGGACAAAGTTGTTTTCTACTAGAACTTTTGATCGTAGAATCCAATGAACTTGAAATTTTTATTAGAGATGGTTAACTTGACTCTAATCATATCCCTTATTTTTTAGAAATTAAAAAAAATAAACTTATATTTTTAAAAATCAATTTTATTAATTTGTTATACTTTGAGGTTTAGGATTTTTTAGTACTAGGGAGTACCCAAAATTAATGATTTAGAGCTGAAATTTTTGTGATCTATTTCTACAATAGGGAGATATATGCCTACCAAAGGAATTTTAAAAATACATTATTTTATGACTTCCATATTCATACAAATAAGATTCCTTTGTGTGTGCACTTTTGAACATCAAAGATGGTTTCAACTTTCATTTTTTGGTGAAATGTGAACACTACCAAGTCTTTAAAAATGGCCAATTAATTTTTATTTTTCTTTTCTTTTTCTCCCGAATCGAATTTGGATCCCTTTTCCAAGTGTGTCGAAGGAGCTCTTCAAGAATGTTGTGCAGGCTCAAGCATACAATCAATGCCAGCAGGACGGACGGCCATCAATATTATTGAATGGTAATATGAGAGCCATGTGGTTGAAAGTGTCTGATCATCTATACGAGTTTCCAAGGAGCTTGTATTACTCGTTGATTCCTTACACATCTGACACATAACCGGAAGGCTTCAGCCATTGAGAGAATTCTAAACCATCCGCAATCAACTTTTCTGTAGCAGGTTGGATCTTTTCCAAAAGCTGCATCACAAGCATACATCAGTTGCAATATCAGTCCAATATCCTAATCACCAGTTAGCTGGAGTATTGTCAGTTCGGTTTGTGCGTCTGTTTGTTGATTCATGCTGTCTTTGGAACTTCCTCACTGTTTTCTTCAAACTAAATGCTACATAAGATTACTAACTAGTTCTAGTACGACTTGCCTCCGACAAACATAAAGACTCCGCTAGTGAGGTATCAGTGGTCACTTAAATTAAAATCCCTCAATGCCCAAAGGCGGGATACCCATCATCTAGTGAGATGTCACAGAAGGTCCAAGGGAGGAAATCTTTGGGTTCTGGAATGTTAAGTACAGGCAAAACGTGTACCTTGTCATGAATGGCTCCATTGCTGACGATGACAGAGCGGTCAAATACAGTGAAGGCTCCACCATCCATGCGAGTCACCTTTCCTCCGGCCTCTTCCACAATCTGATCCACCCCACGGTTGTCAAGTGAACCTGTTTAGCCACCTTCGAGTAGAACTTAGAGTGCAGACCATTGATAAGGTCGACTCTTGTAGTGTCTTCAGGAACAGAAATGCGTCGTTATAGGTACCCTCGTTTTCTTATGTCCAAAAATTGACATGTACCACTCAATTGGGTTTGGAAAAGCATTACGCAATATATAACATACTCAAAATGAACCAGTTATCTGGGTGCCTGGAAAAAAAACCTTCCTATAGCAACCAATCTATTTCGGACATCTCCCGAGAACTGAACCAAGGACATGAAGGGAGATAAATATACCAAGACGCCAGCAGCCATGTCCCAGGGCTTGAGGCGATATTCCCAGTAGGAGTCAACAATGCCAAGAGCAACGTGACAACAGTCTACTGCGGCAGCACCCAATCTCCTGACACCCTAGTGGATTCACATGGAAGGAAAAAAGTCACAATATGAAGGTCTGCATAGTACCATACTTCTTGTGTGGTTAAATCCACTGACTAAATGTCCCAGGTGGTCAGAAGTGCATGGTCATAATTTAACCCCAGAAGTACCAAGAAGACCATGTTTAATTAAAAAGTTCTGAGTAGGTCATATGGGGGGTTCTTTTGTTCAACTTTGTTTAATTTCTCGACCAAAACATGCAATGTTCTTCACTGATTATGGTGATATCAAATTTGGACCCATCTAAATCATATATGAACAATATGAACAATTACATTGGTCATTTAAAAAGCAATCAACCATTGGTCATAGAGGAGTTATACTAAGACGCACAACATTATCTAAACTCAGAAAATGACATAATTATAACTCAGAAAATACATGACGCAATGGACAAATGTAATTCATGTACCCGGGTGGTGTCCGTAAAGTGCTTGAAAAGATCAAGGTTGGTTGCCCAAGCTTCGTCATGATCATAACCGAATCCAGTCACCAAAAGAGACCTCTCTACCTGTTTTGACAAAGCTCGATCCCAAACAGATTTCACGTTTCATTAATGAGGTCGTGACCAAGAGCTGCGTCAATTGAAAATAAGATTTGACAGATAACCAATTGAAAAGTTGGAGAAAGGCTAATAAGAAGCTTCTGCCAAAGATGCAATGCAGTACCATATCATTACTGCTAACATGGATGCGATGGCCGTTGCAGAATGCTCCTCCACCTGCAATGTCCAGCCACACGTACTAAGAGGCCACAAAAGTTGTGCGTCTATAGATACCAGGGAAGGTACAGCCACGAAGGAATGGACGCTCTTCTCTGTGCCCACTTTGGTATTAAGGACGCATAATCACTGTGCAAACAGAATAGGTTGACCACAGGAGAGGAGGGCTGACTGGTGGCAGTTGCCTGCAGATGCTGAGAATGTTCGCGTTACCCATGCGAAAGGTCCCCCAGCAAACTCCACCTATAAAAATCATCCACAGTTTCTCATGGCCTTCACCAGGGTTTCCCTAGGTAAATTTTACACGGCGCTATGCATGGGAACGTAGACAAAAAATTCAGACACAGAAACGCATATGGCATTTATCCAAAACAGTTTGTCTAGCATAACATTCCAGAGTACTATTCAGCTTGCATCCTTTCCACTGCAGCACAAAAACAATCTAGAAAACTAGAATATTGAAGAACTAGACCACTTTTGATTCCATTGCCAGGTACGTTAATTGAGCCCATATGCAAACTTGATGACTAAAGGACTATACAAAAGGAAACAAATAATTCTAAGGTGAGCCACACCCGCCATGTCACCATAACATGAGTTCAACAGTATGAACAAAAAGAATTCCGTATTCCCTTTCTTGGATCACTGGTCATTTGATGACAAGGAGCTCAGACAGCTCCTCAAGCGTGCCATAAGGCAATCATCATTTGTTTCGGCAAGCACGATACCAAATACTTGTGCAAAAAGAACGAGGTCACATCAGAGAACCACTCACCACCGTGGCAGCAAGTGGTCGCCCTCGATAAAGCACAGCAATAGAGACAGCAAAGCAAGGGTAACCATGAGCAAAATTTGTTGTGCCATCTGCAATCACGAAGCAAACAGATACAAATTCAAAAGCATGAAGGTATGCCGGAAATAGTTTCCGCGCTTACTGTAACATACAACTTGATAAATGTTGTTTTGAAGAACAGTTTCAGGACATTAAGCTTCCCCAAGAACACAAATGCGTGCACAAGAAGCTCATTTTCAAAGCAAAGAATTCACCTCCTAAATCAAATTCTCACCCAGAAAACATTTATTGAGAAACTCTGATAGTATTATAATAGAATCAGTGGATGATAGCAAGTGCTCAAATGAGACGTACCTAGAGGATCTATGCACCACAGATATTCCGAAGTTGAATCTCCACTCACGCCTCCCTCCTCTCCGAGAATCAGATGATCTGGAAACATTTCTCGCACGACTTCTAGAATTGCAAGCTCCGTTTTACGATCAGTGCTGTCGATCACAGTCCCAGCATAAGGTTTGGAATTCAATTTCTTAGTAATCACAACTAGCAGACCTTTCTTCCAAATGAACGGATTACAAACTCAAATTGAAAGTATAATCAACTGAACACATGCACATGAATCAAAAAGTGGACGAAGCAGAGAGACACTGACTCTGTCACAAGGTCGGCCTTGCCCTTGTAGTCTATATTTCGTGGCTTGTCAACTGCAGCCATGATGACCTGCATGCCAAATACAAAAAAACTAAAACCTCAATTAATCGATTAGGTTCCACCCTCTCATTACTTCGAGAAGCTGATAGATTCCCTGGAGCTGCCAATCCAAAGTTCACAGTTGCCATGATTCCTGTACGCGGATTCGCCGCCTTAAGTATTCATCTAGAAATATTCAAAAGTGACTCTGCATATTCAAATGCAAATTGATAATAGGGGGGCCACAATAAACAAGGCACACCGACATAGCTTCCTAATCAACAAATTAAACCTCCAATGAAACATTTAGGGTTCTGCGGTGTGCGGCAAGGCTTCCTGAAATGGTTCAAGCTCCTGCATCTTGTCATTTCCGGAACATGCTACATACAATAAAACCATCACGTCGGTGTGCTACAGTACATTACAGACCATTCGCAAATTCTCTAATTCGTAAAAAAGCCTCATCCTCCATTCACCCATTTGGGGGTATGCAGGAATGCGAGAATGCGGGAATGGGGCTGGCAGACACGCTAACCCAGCGCAAATCCCAATCTCGAATCTTACCATAGATCCCAGAATAATCTATGGCCAGAGAATAAAGATAGTAATAGAAAATGGATAATAAATTGTCAAAGTCAAGCATTCACGGAAAATCAATCATCCTAGACCCTGGCAATTGAATTCTCCAGAGGCTGAGATTTCGATTGCAGGTGCCATCCCAGTCATTGCAAAAAAATCAAGTCTCGAGGCACCCACAATCCCCAGAGAATCACATTCCCCACCAAGAATTCACACAGACCCTATTCACAATTCGTGCAATTTAATTCAGCCATTGTTGTTCCCGTCACTTTTAGGGAGGTCAATGATCAGCTCACCTCAGCCCCTCGGCGACTCGCGGCGTCCAGCGCGTCCATCAAAGCCTTCACGGGCAATCCCGCCGTGCTCACAGCGCCAATTTTGGGAGCCTGCGCCTCCGAGACTGCAGCTCGGACGACGCCACGGCGCTGAGTGCACATGCCTGCGGCCAGACCCCCTCGTCGGTTGTTACACAGCTGGGCGTGGCCCGCGAGGGCGGGGGGTCGCACATTTCTGGATTTGGCTTGAGCGGGCGTGAGAAGGGAAGAAGACGCGAAAGCTCTGAGCCCTGTGGCTGTCGCCATAGCTGCGATGGCAATTGCAATTAGGAACAGTCCGAGCACACATTGCTTCAGTTCAGTTGTGGGCGCGGGAGCGAGACGATGAGGACTTGGATGGATGGATGCCATCGGGTTGACACAAATTCTGTTGACAAAAGGAGCCCGTTGCTACAAAGTTTGATGTTTCAAATTTGCAAAAACTTTTAAGGTGTGCTAGTTTTGGAGTAAGGTAGAACTACCCATTACCATACAGATTTGCTATCTAGGTACTTTGGAGAAGCTATTTATGAGCTCTCATATTTTTCAGAGATGGAATTGTTTGAGAGAAGTGAATTGCAAAAAAAATAAAGACATTCTGACAAGAATTGAATTTTTTGTGATTTTTCAAAGCTGAAATGTAAAACTGTGAGTAGACCCTTGGTAAAGCATGACCATACCATTGTTGAAGCATGGGCTGATGTGTCCACCCCCAGTGCATTGCCATCATGATCATGGATGAGTAAGATTGTGGTAATAAGATGGGCGGTGACGGAAATGGGAGGAACCTGTCGGTGGGGGAATTGGGTAAATGGTGGTAATGGGTAGTTCTACCTTATTCACCCATTCAATCGTCAAGAAGTGGTGATATCATCAATTTTTGAAAATTCTTTAGGTGATTTTCGAGGATTTCATCCATTCAAAAATGAATTTTCGTTCTACAAAGTAATTCAATTTCCCTCCAAAACAACATTCTCTAAAAAAATTGTCAAAAATAAACCTTCAACAAATGAGGCCCTATCATGGGGCCTATCACCAAGGTAGTCAATAAATAATCATTAGATTGTCAAATTATTTACCAATAATTGGTCCATCCTTTGTTTTTTTAGTTCCTTTAAAAATCATCATCAGACTTTTTTTAGTCTTTGGCGTTCTTTTTGGATTAAGGGAAGTAACATAGTATACAAGAGAGATGAAGAGTCATATTTTATTTCTTTGAACCATAGAAATGTATTTTTATTATATACTTGATAATTAGCAATTAAAGAGAACATTTTATTTGGATATTCAAATGGGGATTTTAAATCCTATTTTATATTTTTTTTAAATTCATTTCTGGATATTATATGAACGTTAAACTATGAGACTTGAAAGTGTTGTATCCACAATCAACCCTAGATTCTCATGAATAGAAGTTATAAATTTGGAAAAGAAATTTGTGTGGGTAGAGATTTTTAAAACATGTTACAACTAGATAAAGATCATTGTAGATCATGAAATATCATTTATTCATCTTTAAAAAGATATACTTGGATGTATATACATCTACAACATTTTAAAAATGTTGTCACCCATCTAGGTCTATTATGAAATTTTTTTAGAATACTCCCTCTGTCTAAAAAAAAGTGTTTTAGATTTTCTTTGGGATTAAGAAATCATAGCAATAAATTGCAACTGAAAGGTGTCAAAGATTAGTCTTGAACTATTCCAAATCCAAGTACATAGTTTTTACATTTCAAACTGCCTTGAAAGGAAAAAAAATGCATTGTCAAAAGTGTGACTTTTGGGGTGTTTTTTCATCATTGCCAATTCATAGAAAGTAATCCATATGAAGCGTTTCTAGTGTAAATGTAGACGAAGGACAAGCAAACTTAGCTACACAAGTTCTTTCATCTATTGAAAAAACAAATCCTAGTACTCATGATATTGTTGTTTCTAGCACAATTAGTAAACAGAAACCAAATCTACTTCACAAAGAGCATAGAGCATGGTACAATAAAGAGGCAAATACATGTTTTTTTTTTAAATTCTATCAGTGTTTAAGCAGTAGGGTGAGAGAAAGGCAAATGAGGTTTCTTTTTGAAACTCTATCAATGGTTAAACAATAAAGGGAGAGAGAGAGGTAAGCACGGATTCCTTTTTGAGACAAATGTAAAGTCGATACATGGGTTTCTTTTTGAGACAAAGGAAGTAGTTCATTCTGGCAATTTCATGATTTTCCTAAATTCAAACATCGAGAAAAATTTGTAATTGCAAAAGATTTCCATTTCTAACTTTTAGAATTGCAATAAATGGCCCAAAACAAAAATTGCAAATGATAATAGTATACATGCTTGAAATAATCTATAATTTTGTGGCCATATATGATTACATTTTCTATTTAGGGTCCAAGGTAAGTTGTCTAATGTATTATACATGGGCAAGAGGCTTTGAGAATAAGTTAATCCTCTTTGTGAATTGAACTTGCAAAAGCTTGTTGCTTTGAAAATACTATCTATAAGGACTTGCCATATATTGTAAGATGTTAAGTAGGAAGTTGAGCTAAGGGTTGTTTGTAGAATTCTAATTTTTGGTAGAGTCCTAGAGGTTTGGTGTGTGGTAGAGAAGGCATCACTATAGTTGTGAAGAGGGATCCATTTTGTATCTCTCGTATCTGTTGCAATATTTCATTCACTTGTCCTACGGATGGTCAAGCTTTGGGATTGGGAAGACACCATAGTAGCTCCAAATGAAGGAGATGTACAACCATTAGTTGATGGACTTCAATTTGAATTCCATGTTTATAGTTGTTGAAATCATAGATAGACATTGTTAGTTAAATTATGAGGTTGTGAAGGTAGAAGAGGATTTTTATTGTGTACACAAGCTCTTGGTCCTATAGAGAAATTGATATGGAAGGTTGAAGAGTTTGAAGTAGTTTTGGATCTACTACACTCAACAATGACCCAACTTCATGAGTTCACCAAATATTGTCTAACAATATAAGATCCTCAAGTTTCATTGTTTGTGAATCTAAAGGATATCTTCTGCACATAATTTCAAGCAATAAGATTCCAAAACTGTAAATATTGGATTCTTTAGTGGCATTCTTGGTATAATACATTTCAAGAGCCATGTAGCCCAAAGTCTGTGCTAGTAAAGTGGTTTTGTTTAGCATGTGGTGATCCATCAAGTGATCAAGACCAAAGTCTTCTAAGTGGATTTTGAAATCTGCATCAAGCAACACATTGCTAGACTTAATGTCCTAATGGAGAACAAGACTTGGACAATCCTCATGCAAGTATTCCATTTCACAAACAATTTTAAGTTTTAATTCATCGGCATCTTCTTCTGTTTCATTAACTTATGACAAGTCCATTATTGACGATTCTACATTACAACAAGTATTGGATAATTTATACAAAGTTGATTAGTTCTGTAGCCTCTTAAAATGTTTGTTAGCCTTCTTGTCTATTAGACCTTAGGTAGATTATATGTATATAGCTAATGTAAAATTAAATGTACATTACACTTAAAGGAAGACAACTTATTTACAGTATGTAGTTGATGGACAAGTTAATATTATGAATATAAGTTATTTAGTTTTTTGCATATATAATCTCAACTCACACAAGTTTCATCACTATGACAAGTTAGGGTTGGGAAAGAAGATGCAAGTAAAGACCAATAATTGAGTGATCACAAGAAAAACTCGTCCTATTTTGTATCACATTCAAAGTAATGGAGTTATTTTTTGCTAGAATTTTGACAATAAAACTTGATGAAAAGTCAAATTTTTTAATTTGTCACACTTCAAGGTTTGGGATTTTTAATAATAGGGAGTATCTAAAATTAATGTCATTAGAAGAGTTTTAAGGGATTGAGAAGGCCGTTTCAACCTTGTTCCCTAGCTATAATGAACAATGCCACAATCAAAATATTTAAATAATTTAAATTTTTAAATTTTAAATTTAATAAAATATATAAATTTTAATTATTTCTTAAAAATAGTTTAAAATAATAAAATAATACTTTCTGACATAGTAGTCTTTGGCCACATCAAGTTGTTGCTATCAATAGTACAATTTCTAGGTTCTCAATAGCCCAAGGACTCGTAGCCCTTTAATGCTAAAGTTGAAATTTTTGTAGTATATTAGAAGGACATGTGCCCACCAAAGAAAATCTAAAAATATATTATTTTATAGACTCCATATTTGTATAAATAGGGAAATAGGACTCCTTTACATGTGTACTTTTGAATATTGAAGATGGTTTTGATTTTCATTTTTTGGTGAAATGTAATTACTATCAAGTCTTTACAAATGTCCAATTTTTAGTTTTTTTTGCCATGATTTTCTAATTATTATTAATTTTTACCTAGTTGTATCTATTTTTGTGACAATATGTCTTTTTCAAATTGTACTTTTTCTATACTTGCGAGTAGTCATAGGTACAATCAGCTGTTGATTTTTTAAATCAACAGTTGAGATTGTTTTGTTTTATAGTTATGAGCACAAAAAATTTAGTTTTGGTAAGAGGCTACCAAAAATGGTCAATCTTTCTTGCAACCACCTAATTCTAGAGTTTAGACAATGAGCCAAAATACTGCAAACAATTTGGGCCACTTTACACCTCAAGGCTGGGCCAATTCCTCTTGAAGCCAATTGCACAAAATTTCAACTCCTTTTGGACTAAAGGCTAGCCTCAACTAATTAGAATAAGATTATAACAGGGGTCAATTCTCCTATATACAAAGGCCTTGAGGCCAAGAAGTTGAACTAATTCAATAAAATCTAAAAGAAAGAGAGAGAGAGGAACTAAAATTTTCAAGGTCGCTAATTCCCCTTGAGGCTTAATCCAATGTATTTGAGGTGTTGAAAAAAAATATTTTATTAAAAAAGAACTTTTTAAATTGAAATCTAACATTGGCCTTGGGGCCAAGAATTGACCTTCCATTTTAATGCATCCAATTCATCAAGCTTGGGCATGTCAAATCATGCCTTTTTTGAATTAAAAATTGATTCCATCAAATTGGCGTGGCCTTTAGGTGAAAAGCGGTTTGTACCAATTTCAACCTTTTGTCCAATCACAAGTGAAGATTTTTACAATTTTGGTCATTTGGCACAATAAATTGGCCTTGCCTCTAGGTGTAAAGCGGCCTTCAGCATGCTCAAAGTAGTAGAGAAGCTGGGTTGTCGTGGACGTGCGTCCACGGCGAAATCGCGTCCGAAATCGGACGTCCGAACCCAGCGGGTGCAGACGGACGGTCCCCGGTCCCCGTCCTGCGGTCGGTTGGTCAGTCGGACGGGCGGACAGACAAGCGGACGGAGCGATCAAACTGGCGGACGGATTGGCAGACGGGCGGGTGGACGAACAAACAGACGGACGAGCAGGCGAACGGGCAGACGGGCAAACAGTTCAAGGGATTTAGGCAGTAAGTGAGTGAGGGTTTGCATTTTGCAATTTTGCATGGTTTTCATTTTGTTTTAGGGTTCTTTTTACATATTTGTGAGTTTTGGCGCTTCAAAATTTTTTACGTGCTATACACTTGAAATTGAGAACAAAAATTCACACAATGAAGATTTCTTCAATGTCACTTGGGACAAAAGCCCCCCAAAATGATAGTTTGATTAATTTTTTCAAGATAAATTGGCAAGCTTGTACTACTAAGAAATGCTCCAAGAAACTAATAAATCTTAGCTATTCATCTCTCTAAATCGTAAGCATTTGAGCACCAAGTTTTGTAAATGTTCTTGATTCAAATCCTTTCTAAATTTGAATGCCTAGGGGTGGTAATCACTATCTCCTTTCACCTCTGCCCCGCTACTATACTCTCTTGATTGGAATCCATCATCTTCATCACTCATGGTATTGTCTTCATCGTCTGATGAAAGTGTTTGATTTCCCCCTCTTTTCTCTTGTACTGTTGAAGATACACGAGTTTTCTTAGGCTTGCCCATCATTTGTTCTTTCTTCGCTTTCATCAAGGTTTTCCCTACACGTTCACGGAGACAATCAACCGCTTTTCCTTTTCTCAAGGGAAGTACTGGAATAGGTGGATGCTTATCAAACAGGGATTTTCCTACATTTACTTTCTTTGTTAGAGAGATAGCAAACGGCTCCATTACTTGTTTGTTCTTTGCTTTAGAGGGTTCTTCCATCATTGTCATCCTTGCTTTTCTCCCTTCTTCGGTGAATGCCTCTATAGCATTTGAAGATTCTAGTGTCGGGTTCGGCTAGCCTTGTCGAAGATGGTGGTAGGCGGCTTCCTTGCTTCTTTAACATTGAGGCCAACATCTCATCTTCCTCATCATCGATGAATGAAGAAATCTTCAATCTTCGATTTTCGGTACGTTCTATTTCTTTCGAAATGATGAAAGCTCGTGTCCGATGTTGAAAACTTCCTGAACCCACCAAAGTAGTGCTTACACTATTAAATAGTGAGCGTGCACCTATTGGAGGATTGCTACGCGGTGGACGTACAAAACTTGCCATGCTTTCCTTTGTGCCTTGGCCATTGTGAAGCAAGTTCGGACTTCCACATTCTATCAAATGTGAATGTACATTGTCTTGTGTCACACTCGCTTCATGGTTTAGGCTACTTGGTTCCCCGTTGCTTTTGCAAGCCAATCCTCCTAGAGACTCCACGTTTATCTTGTCCACATTCATTTGCTCGCGGTCCTTAACATTGTCATTCTTTTCTAGTTGGGCCACCACTATGGATGGAGACCTACCGCTTCCAATCACTTTATCTATTTTGGAAGTTCCACCATTGGATGCTATGGTTCCATTAGAAGCTAGGACTTGGACATTTGCGTCCTCTTCGTTTAGATTGAGGACCTTGTCGCTACTTAGAAATCGGTTTCCATCTACAAACCTTGCTATGGAAGGTACGCCTTCGTCGTTTCCACAATCGTTATCGTCCATTGGAAAGTTGTACTCGTCTCGGTCATTGTTGCCCATGTCATCATTATCCATATTTACTCTTTCAAACGGTTCGCCTCCAAAATTGTATGTGTTGCCATCCAAATCTTCTTTTCCATCGAATATTAGGTCGTCCCAACTTGCTTTTTGTCCATGTGCTTCATTTTTGTCCACACAAACACCTTCTTTTTCATCTTCACTACTCTCATCATCCTCGTTTGGCCCCTCTGATTCTTCTGAATCTACATTTTGAAGGTGCCACTTCTTTTCATCCCTCTCCTTTGATGCGGCCAACACTCTTGAATTAATGTACACATATACCAAATCCGCAGCTCTCTTTGTTTTCAACTTGTTTCGAGATTTGTTGTGAACAAAAGAATAGCTATTCCTATTCTATTCACATGAAGATGAAGATACCGGTTGGCCCAATATTCTGCTTGCAATTAGAGCAATGAGTTTCCCACATGCACCTTCAAAATCCCACCAAGCGTGTGTGATAATTTTTGTTCACTTGGATCCAACATGTTGTGGAAAGGAGGCTCCCTATGTCGAAACGCCATGAATTCCTTGACAACGTCTGCGTAGTCCGTAGGTTTACATATTCGCATGAGAACACGTTTGCATACCTCGATGGCCTCCGAATCGTCGGCTAGTTCTTTATCGTGCAAAAGATAGGGATTCAAAAGAGCTCCTGTATATTGGAGATCGGTCTCTACCATTTCCCATCTAGCTTGGAACGCCTTCTTCAATGGTTTGGCAAGTTCAGGGCTCAATAGAAAAGGCGGATTTTCTAACCCCCCCACATGCGATTGTATCTTCCTCATAATATACAAAACTTTCCTTGAACATGGTGTCTTTGCATCTAAATCACGAAGGCCACACACAACAGTGCCCATCAACTCCACAAAATTCGTGCAACGCCTCCAGAAATGCTCACTGTTTATTATCTTCTTTGTATATCGAGACTTTGTGCGGTTCTTCTTTTTCTTGTCGTTCAACGTCCTCACATATTGTTCCCAATGCGGATCTGTCACACTTTGTTGAAGTGCTCCCTTCACTTTCAACAAGCGTTCAAGCGCAATGAAATTTGAAGCAAATTTTGTTTCGCCCGGCATCAATAAGCTGTGCTCTTTTTTTATGAACGAAATATTGCAAGTGGCATGTACTGCTTTCTAAAAAACGTAAGAACCGTACAAGCTTTGGCCACGACATCCGCCACCAATGCTTCCTTCCCCCAATCTTTTAGCAACAAATTCAAGGCGTGCACCACATAACCTTGAAAAGAAACGTGAGGATATTTGTCTGTTATGATTCTACATGCTCGAGGGTTTACAGAAGCATTGTCCATTGTTATTTGCACCACATTATGCGGACCCGACACTTGATGTTTCCACATTTTGATGTACCCTTGAAGACACACGATGAATTTCAGACGGCGCTATTCACAAGTCCTCTTGTGTTGAACGTGAAAAATCCCTTCCATTTGAGGCATTGCTTGCACCCCTCCCTATGTTTTCACCATCTACATTGTCAGGGGTCGATCTTCGTGGAAACAACCCATTACAACTGGCAAAAAGAATTCAAATTGACGAAGTCAATTTTGGACATATGCTTATCCCCCTGTCGCGAACACCGTCTTTGCCTTAATATCCAAGGTGGCTTAACATGCGACACTTCCGATTTGCAAATATCAAGTCACATGCCTTGCACTACACTTTACCGCTTGATGGAACAACATACCAACCGGAAAAATCCTTACTCATTGTGAAAAGCTCCGTTCAAGTTCAAATTCAAGTTCAAGTTCCAATCTTGTCTTCAGTTCCAAATGTTTAGGTTCAAATCACCATGTTACATATATCAAATAAAATCTGTAAGCAAAGCCTTAGAAACCCAAACCCCCCTGTCCACTAAACTATGCATTACCAAGCAGGGGACACAAAAATTGCAGCTCCTAGCCCTTGGAAATCTTAGTGTTCAGTTTCTCAGAAGTGTTTACAAAGGCCTTCTTCCTTACTCTTATACTCTTAACTTGTTGAATGTTCTATGCCTTAAAAGTAACCGTTGGATATTAGTGCCAACGGTCATAGAACCCAGCGGACGGGGTGGGCAAACGAGGTGGACAGGGTGGGCGGACAGGGGGGACAGGGCGGACAATCGGGTGATCGGGGCGGTTGGGCGGTTGGGCGATCGGGGTAGACGAGGCAGACGGGCGAACAAGGCGGTTTTAGCCTTTTAGGGTGGCCAATTTTACTTAGTTACTTCTTTACTTCGCTTTTGGTTCAGTTGGTTCCATTCCATCCTAGGGATAACTAGATTACCAAAGTAGTAGAAAACAAGTGTAAAGTGGTACAACAAAATACTCAATCAAAGATACAATTCACTAAAAATTGGGCATAACATGTACATTTCAATAAAACTTAGTCAAGGAAAATGAATTTTATGATATATATATATATATATATATATATATATATATATATATATATATATATATATATATATATATATTTATTTATTTATTCAAAAAATCAAATAAACTGGCAACATGTTTTTTTTACCTACATGTATATGCAATATAAGAAAGTCATGATGGACATGGTGGGCCACATACAATACTACTAGTCATAAAAAAAATGAAGCCCACACTACATAATTATATCTTGAATGCCATTAAAATACGACTATATAGGAAATTAAACATTTCACAATTACTTCAATACACTATTATCTTCTTCAGCATCACAAGATGTCCCCTCCCTTGCCATGAGTCTTCTACTTATTTGACGAGGCACCGGTTGCGGACTACTTCCACGGCTTCTCCCTCCGCGGTCAGCTTGTACCTGCATGTCAACCCTCTCAAATTGTCGTTTTGTTTCCGGGGAGTGGTCATCTTCCTCTTCAATCTTCCGTTTATTCTTCTTCTTCGGAGACAGCTCCACTTCGTGGGCCTTCAAAGCCCTCACAACACAATCTATATCATCCATCAACTGCTTTATCACTTCATCCTTGCTTTTCATCATCCAAGCTTGTTCGCCTCCCTCTCCTAGATACTTCCTCCACTTGGTTACAATGTCCTTCATCCTCATGTCAAATACCCTTGCAATATCTTCCATCTTATGCTCTATAGATGATTTACCGTTTAGGTCCACTACAGAAAGAACTTTTGCTGCTTCTTCCAACTTCAACAAAATGAAGGCCCGCCCTATCAAATCTGTATTGTATCCCTCAAATTGCTTTATGACCTTTGGATCACGCTCAACCTCTACCAAGAGGTCATTTGGACCCTCTCTCTTCCATTCTTTCTCGGGAATTCAAAAGAACTTTTGGTGCTATGTGCTCCAATGTCCGCCCACGCTGCAATAGAACAACTCTCAAGACTTGTTGTTCTTAATTTCAAAAGCACGCAACTCAACCTCTACGTCAGACGTCATCCAAAAATTTTTATCTTTGGTGGGAAATGGGCCATCGCATAGCTCATATATTTGTGATCGAGCATCCCACTTCATTAGTTTTCCCCAATGCAAATAGTTCTGAAATTTGTATGGCTCTTGGTCAAGTGGAAGGTTCCACCGATTGTATTCGTGCTCCGTGGGCATACGGTGCAAAATTCCCAGCATTCCATACAACCTTGGACTCAGAGGAATACGGCACTCGGGACAACGGCGTTGAAATTCCACCGATCTTTGAATGCAAAACACATGGAATGTATGGCAACACTGTCCTTATGCTATAGTTCCTTTGGGCCCAAAACAACCTTGGCAAAGAGAACAATGACCCTCAAAGATGGGAGTATTTGGAAAACTTCCCGACACAAGCTCCTTCTTGTGTTGCTGAAAGTGAGCTGACAACGTGCCATGAAGAACCCATCCTTCCTCTGCTTCCAAAGCCCAATCAATGTTCTCTTTATCATAGGTCTTTCCATGGTTTAGCCGCTCATACATCCTATCCATGTTCTCCCAAACCGTAAGTTTTAAATCAAGGTCCTTTCTTTCCTCCTCCAACTTCTCTACAAAACGCTCATAAGAACTCTTGACATTCTCGTATGTTGTGTCCGATTGCAATGCATACTTCAAGAACCCGTTCATGAGTCCGGATGATATAGAGGAATAATTTTGTAGTTATCGTGCCCACACCATCCACCGTAAATCCACATTTTCCATTGGAAGGATTTCACTTAGTACCCCTAATTGCATCATTTGTTTCATTGTTGATTCGGCCTCATTCTTTTCTCGAACTGCCAAGTCCAATTGATGCCTTAATTCTTCAACTTTCAGATTTTGTGACTGCATGGAAGCATCTCCAAATGAGGAGAAAACTATGGATTTAGGACTCGGAATGCGCTATCGGAGTTCTACAGTCCCATCCACAGCTTTGCCCTCATCAAGAGGAAGAGATAGTTGATCGCTTTCTTGTGTTGGTTCACTTGCCTCCAACAGCCCTGTTTCGCCATGCGATTGTTGACCTACCTTCTCGTTTTGTAATGTCCACAATGTTTTGCAATGCTTTTCTAACATCTCTTTGCATGTCTTCAACTCCAACACCAACTTCTCATTCATGGCCTTGAGATTCTCATTCGTGAGCTTCAAAGTCTCGTTATCTTTCTTGACACTCTCATAGTCATCACCCAAGGGCTTCAAGTTTGGGGTCTTCTTCCAATACAACATGTTGTATTTGCTCTCCAATATCTCATACTTTGCCTTGAGGTCATCATGATCTTCTTTGAAATAACGCACCTCTTTCAACTCCAAATTCTGTTGTTTCAAAAAATTTTGATGCTTAAGGTCTTGCAACTTCTCGTCTTGTAGTTTGTCCGCAAACTCGACAAACTTTCTGAAAGCCAAAGCACCATGAAGAACGGATGGCGTCATTTTCATAAATGTATCAGCTATTTGCGCAAGAGTAGGCATCAATACAACCTCAACTCTAGCTGTACATGATAGAGAATACGCCGTTCTAAAGATCTTGCCAAATCCTGTTGTTGAATTGCTTGAAGTGGAGCTGCGTCCTTCATTTGTAGTGCCGCCTTCATTAGGATTTCCCCCTACATTTGTAGGGCCACCTTCGTTTACAGTGGTCCCTTCATTTCCGCCATTTGTTGCTTCTTGATGAATTTCAAATTTATTCCACCAGAGGGAACACTACAACAAGTTCTCCATCTCTTCTAGTGGAGGCATCTTCTGTAGAGTCTCAACAACGGATGATCTTGGATAATCGGGGTCTCTTTGTCGTTGTTTACAACAGCCTCGTCCTGAGAGTCCATCCTTGCATTTGTCGGTTGAATTGGATGCTCTTCATTTTGGTTTGGTGAAGTTCAAATAGCATTTTCAGGTCTAAAAAAGAGGCTTGGTCTTCTCCTCAATTTAGGAGACGAAGGGACATAGAACATGATGTCTTGCGCTGTGTCTGCTAAGAACTGGTTGATACAAGCGTGGGCCTCCTTCACGTCTTGAATGTCTTTTGCATCTTCAATGTCTTTTATAGGATTCTCCTCTTGGTGCTTCTGTGACATCGATGTAGATCCATGTTTTGTTGGCCGAGGGAGCTTCATTGCAACGTTGATTTCTAGCACCCCTTCTAACTCGTTTTGTATAGGGTTCAAATCCGTCAGCGGAATCAAAAAGACCTCTCCCTCCACACCGTCCACAAGAGAAGTGCTTCCTTTTGTGGGGTCACCCGTACAAGCCGATTCTACCGCCATTTTCTTTCCATTCACCACTTCCGTACGATGCAGTTGGATTTCAAGAGGGATCTGAATTGATTTCACAATGTCCTCTGAGGCTTTCTTTTTTTCACTTGCTTCAGGAAGTTGCGCCTTTGGAACAAATATATCAGGAATATGTTTCTGATGTTTGCCAATTGCAAGTGGCAATGTCACTACCGTAGGATACGTACTCCAATCCTTCTTATGGCCCAGTATAAGTTCAGTGTAAACCATGCCTGCCAAGCTGTAGTTAATTTTGCCCTTACTCATAGCCTTCTCCAGAAAAAGGGCCTTCCACACTTCCATCGAACGGTGCACAAAATGTTCATTGAGGCAATTCAATGGTTTAAAACAATATTCACAAGTGTGAAGAGGGTGACACTCTCAAGGCCACAACTTCCCAATGTGATACATTTTCACATATTTGTGGCACAATTTGGAGGTCCAATACTCCACATCCTCTTTCTCCCAACCCGTCTCAGCCTTGATGTTGACGTCATCCAAAATGTCAAACCGTAGCTCATGACCAACGTCCTTCAGTTTTGACTTCTTGTTGCCTTCAGCTGCAACACTACTTGCCCCTGCCATGACTACTTGAGTGTCGAGTACTCACTTGCAATTTTAGAATAAAAATTTGCAATATATAATCCTTGTTCTCCCAAAAATATAACGTGCTTCAATGTCTCCAAGCGTATGTAAGTAACCAAGGAACAAAATCCAATGTAGTATGATCAAAATATGACCTCCACTCTTCACCACGTAGGAGCAACTAGCGCATGAAGCAATAGTAGCACATCCGACATGGCAATGATTCCCAAATGGAAGAGTGAAAGTGAGAAAATCTAAGTTGGTCGTCCGCCAATATACCCGTCTACTCCTAGACCTAGAAGAGGCCCGAGACCAGACTTGTCCCGGACCATGCAGACATGGTCTGAGCCGGCGGACGGGCGGACGAAGCTGCCCTATCAGCCGCCAAAGCGGACAGGCGGATGGCGGATGACCCGACTACGTCCGCTCGCCCTGTTTGCCCCGTCTGCCCCTTACTATTTCCAAGCGTCCATATTTTTTTCATATTAGCATATTTCGTAAGCCAAAAGACATAGGATTCTTCTCAAGTTGCCTTTACTTACTGTCAGATTTTTTTGGTCAATTAAAGTTTTAGCATCCTATGCTTTTGCCATTAACCCAAAAAATAAAAAATAGACAAGTTATAATCAGATTTTAAATAAGCATTTAGAGATCTTTGAAGTTTACGGTGACACCCTAAACCCTAGAACCCTAGAACCCTAAACTTTTAGTCTCCTACATTTCAGATTATGCCATTGTTTTGAGCAGATTGTAAATTTGTAATATTCATTTGGAATTGTATGCATACAAATTTTAACTAGACATAAAGGATATTATTATTATTTTTTAATCATGTAGGATATTTAAAAGGGAAAGAAAAAAACAAGAACATGATCAATATTAGTGATGAAGTGAAGCATTATAATTTACAATTGAGAGGGTGCCACAATCACAACAATTACTTGAAGGGGTTTGGTTTGGGTTTTGGTTTTGAACCTCATGGACAATTTCCATTGACTTCAAGGTGTTTTGTACATATGGATTTATGGAGAAGCCAAAAATGTATATAACTTATGTATGTCACACACTTCAACGCCATGTTTGTACTGTATTTTGTAATGCCCTTTTTTGATTAGTATTGTTTTAAAAGTAAGGGAATACAAAGAGTGTAAGACTTCACAACATTTCTGGAATTAGTAGAACTGTAAAACCTTGTCGTAATGGCAAAAACATTATAATCTTCTAATCCATAAAAGATATGTTTTGGGGTGTTTTTTCTTTCCATGGTTTTGTTTTCAAGCTAGAACAACTAAATCTCACCATTGGGATGTGTGTATTTTAATTCTCCATAAAGGACATTTGGGTTTTAGATTTTTCTTTTATCTTATACGTACTTCTACAGTTCTACTTAGCAATTTCCTTAAGAATGGAAAATTAAGTTTTTTTGAATTTTTGTTTTTTTCTTAGATTCTCAACTCAATTCTCTACTATAAAGATTTAAAGCTCGAAACTCTATAGTGCAAAAATTTGAAGTTAAAAATGTTCAAAGTCAAAAAATGTAGTATCACTATGTGCTAGAAAAATTATATTTTTCATTGTACATGCAAATACCTTGCAATCTAAGTGGTCAGAAATTTTGAAATTTTCTCAGTACATTCTCATACTATTTAGGTATAAGATCCTACAAATAGATGTGTAAAAACACATATTTTTAAATTCTTTTACTCTTTGCTATAGAAATGTGTTCAACGGTATTCGGGAATTTGGCTATATGAGGTTTAAAGGGTACTTGTCCTAGAAAACTATGAATATAAATTTCAAATGCCCAGAAATTGTGCTTGCAACATTCATGCCATTATGTCAATTTCACTCCCTCATAAAGTATAGCAATATGATTTTTTCAATGTATTTGGTAAACTTTCAATGTAATGCCCACAAAATGTAAATCATATTAACACTATATTAACACTTGAAAGTTGAAACAAATGGGAATCCATTGTTTTTTGTTTTTTTTGAACAAACCATTGCATTAAATTGGGAACCCATTGCATTACAAACCATGTTGGATGTTTCTTGCAAAGAATTAGATCAAACTTTATATATTCTAAGTCATCACTCATGTTCTTCATAATTTTATAATTTGGCTCATACAATTTATTTTTCACTCATTTTATGATTGAATATTTCCCGTCCTCCAACCCACCCCATTGCAAGGCAAAGTTCGGTGGTTAACTTTAGGGGTCTCACAGAGTCACCATCCTCATTAGGCTCATTAGTGTGCATAAATTCTAGGTTACAACTATGAACCGTTTACATTGTCCTACAATTTGTAACCTAATAGTATGAAAACAAATTAAAAGAGTAAAGCAATGAGAATCTTTGCTTACACTTTGAACTCAATGTTACATCATAGAAAATTCATTAATTCAAAGCCCTTCATTCAAATATTGAAAACTTCAAAGCCCTTAGTCAATAAAATTGAAATCAAAGTAAAGAAGGTTCAAAGTTAGAAAGATTATTAAATATAGTAGAGAAACATGCGAAAATGGACACAAGAATGCAATTCACTTTATATGCAAATATGTTGCACTCTATCAAAGTGAAAGGCATACTAAGATTCTTGCACACATTGTCATCCTCATCACCTCATGTTATTAAAGATGTCAAAGATTGTTCAAATTTAACAATTATTAAAAAATAAATAAAGGCTACAATGAATGATTTAGGGACTTTCTAATTTAAAGAAAAACAAGGTTACACTTGGAACTTATGGAAGCAACATACTTATAAGTTGTAAAAGTAAAAATGTATCCAACAAAGAGAACCCTTTACAATTTTTATTTTTATTCTTTTTGGAAGAAATGGTGAACCTTACAAGGGTTTATTAGGTTCAATTCAAAGGCCCCACGGGCCATGTTCTAGGGTTTTGATGGAATTCATAAAAGATTTGAATTTAGGGTTGGAGCTTGTAAGATTAAGAATTCTCTTGTGAACTTTGACAAACATTGACATCTAGAGACTTCAATGTAGACAGTACTTTAACACAATTGGACCACTTCCAGGACTTGATGAATTCAGTTCATATAGTAATGAAACAATTATTAGCAATTAGGAATCCTAAGAGTAGGATTCCTAATACCGTCCACCCGCCCGTCCGCCGTATGCCCGTCTATCCATCGTTTGCCTGCTCGTCCATCCGCCGTCTGCCTGCCCGTCTGCCATCCACTCGCCTGTCCGCCGTCCGCTGTCCGTCCGCCATCCGTTGTCTGTTCGTTGCGCGATCGGAGCGTCCGTCCGCAGGTTCCGTCCGCTGCAATCGTCCGCAATTCGTCGAGGCCGTGCGATTGGACGCATCGGGGCATATTTGCCATCCGATCTGGCGGTCGGCCCATCCGCCCGTCGGATTCAGACAATGACGTCCAAATCGGCGGACGGTATAAAAAGGGGCGCGGATGGCCTATTCCGCACACTTGTTTCCTTTGCGGAGTGGGCTGATCCAACGCCAATTGGTATCTGCGAGTCCCTTCCAACTTGGAGTGTGAACAAGTGTGAATGAATTAACTGAATTTTTTTATAATCTCTTCATCACCTTGTCAATTATACAAATTGTAAACTTCTCACTCAAACGTTGCATTTGGTGCGGAAAAGAAGGGTTACCATGGCTCCAAAACGATTTTCCAATCCTTTCAAGAAGAGTACAAAGGAAAAATCACAAGACATGGATTGGGACGCCTACTTCAACGATTTCTATGTGGCTGAAGAGGGATGGCAATACGAGCCCAAAGCAGTATAGACTTGCACAACGTGTCGAGAGTATGTGAACATGTCACACATTGCGAAACTCTGGCCAGCAGATAACACGGTTGTGTTAGAGAGACAAGTGAGACGGTGGGAAGGTCCCATGAACACTTGCAAGAGTGAACATTTTAAGCAGAGATATGAGGAGATTTGGGCATCTTGCGGTCTAAGTGTTTCCAAACCAAATATCATGAACTATTCCATCATGGCAATGATTTGGGTGGAGATTGTATTCCAGAAAGACGTGGATTGGCGTACGGTGCCTACAAAGGACAAGAAGACCAAATTGAGCTGTGACAAAGTAATGATAGATACCAATTGGGTTGGCCCAAACGATTGCATGCCGGAGTGGTCTAATCGTGGTCAATTTGGATTTCCTCCGGAACCATTGCCAGATGCAGAGGACAATGATGAAGATGACGAAGAAGACTTGCCACCTCCACCTCCACTTCCACAAAGGCACGAACGTTGAGAAGAGCGCGAAGACCTTGACTTCCAAAATCAATTGCGAGAGACAACAAGAAATAGTATTTTGGATCAAGGTCGCCCGCGTCAACAACGGTCACCACCTCGTCATGATTGTGATGTGCGTCGCCCACAATATAGAGGAGGAAGTTCACGTTTTAGCAATGACCCTCACAATGTCTTCCAAAACGTACAAGGAAGACATGGAAGCACAAGGTACATAGACTACAGTGGATCTCAATATAGTGGGTCGCAATTCTATCCAGGGACGGGAGGGCCGGACTCATATGGGCCTCGCGGAAGCTCATACTACACCAGTTCAAGTAAGCGAGGGACAAGAGGGTCCGAGGCAAATGCACCACCTCCTCCACTTCCACCATTTGGAGGTCCATACTTCTCCGATTACGGACAAGGAGGAGGCTCTGGCGGATATGGGCGATCTAGTGGCTTCGGTTCCATGCCCCAAGGTCGAAATGACAATAGTAGTTCAGATTCAGAATAGAGTATAATGTAGTTTAACTATTTAAGGGTAGAGTAGAAGATGTTTTTTGACTTATTCGGAGGTTATGGATTTACTATTATTGTTTAAATATATTTTGTGACCACTTTTGTGACCATCATTGGTCAATAATGTCACTATATAAAACTTTAAACATGCACATCTATTGAAAACAACATGTATGGAAAACCCCTTCTATATAAAATACAAGAGACGTGCGTTTTATTTTGTACTTTATATTATTAAAAACTTCTTTGTGTAGTTTAGTTATAGTACCAAAAATCTGATCTTATAAATGCTTGACAATGTTTTTCCTTTTGGAGATTTAGTACAAGGACCGTATCCAATGCAATGTTGACTTTCTGTATTGTTTACCTGCTCTTGGAAGTTGGAAATGAGATTGAAATACAATTAATCCTTGAGAAAAATTAGAATCCAAATTCATTTGGAAGAATTGTATAATGGTATTGTGGATTTTGATCGGCCCTAATGTAATTGGGCTTATACACATTAAGCCTTCCAATTTTTTGTGTCACGAAGTTCATAGGTTTGACTTGCAAAAAATATTTCAACTCTTTTTTGCAATTTGAACACCCTTATAGGTAAACATTATAATTTTTAACTCCATAAGGGATATTGTTGTGCTTTCTTTTCTTCCATGATCTCTAGCATGTCTAGTTTGAATTTGTACGGTTAAAATTTCAAAGAAATGATAAATCTAATGAAAATATTGGCATTTCAAGAAATTTAAGGAAGTTGAGAAGAAGCCTTAGGTCTATTTTTTTTATAATTAGGCATTGAAATGCCCAATTCTTCCAAAACAAGAAAACCTACGTGAAGCCTATTGAATGAAAAGGGGGAAAAATCACTCTAAAAATGCCGGACAAAAATAAGGCTCTACATATTTTTTCCAAAATGCTTCCAAAAACAAATGTTCATTTCTTATATAGTCAAATAGAGCCAAAATATACAAAATTTGCATACATAAATTATCTATTCCAAATGTCATACATTAAGTTTGCCTCCTTTGATTCAAACCCCTAGAATGAAGCCTGAGAGTAGACTCTAGACCTTCATTTACCCCCTAAGTGGTTTTGAGTGTCTTGTAATATATATGTACAATGGCAATCGCAGTATACAAAGCTTTGTATGTGAATGGTTTACATTTCAATTATTTTTTAATATTTTGTTGGAATGTTTAATGAAGTCTTCTATTGAGATACGTACTTCTTGGTTGCATTCGACATGTATGTAATTTTGTAGTAATATATGTATTTTTGTAGAACTACAGAGTTGAGTATGTTTGGTGGCCTTTCATTTCTACAACGAGCATTACACCATTTTTTTTAAATCATGAGGAAATCAATAGGTGTTCCACCTTCAATTTTGTAGTTTACATATTTGGTCAATACTTCATGTAATTTGGAGAATACATAGCACGTAAGAATTGCACTCAAAACCACTTAGGGGTTTAAAAAGGCCACATAACCATTTGTCGGAGAACCCAAAAAAAACTCTGCTTGAAAATCTTCAATCGTTTGAATTGCGATGGATGTGGCGGACGGCCTGGCCCGTCCGCTTCATCGGACGGTTGAGATGAAGCGGGCGATCTAAAAACCGCCCCCTCTGAACCATCCGATCACGCGGACGGCTGTTCATCCGCCCGATCGGACAGGGTAGAGGGGGCGGACAGCCACCCCGTCCGCTCGATCGGATGGCCAGGAAGAGGCGGACGGCCAGTCCGTCTGCCCGATGGAGGACAGGAATGAGGCCATCCGCCTCATATAAGAGAAGCGGACGGCCCGTCCGCTCTCACTTTTGCCTTCCCCCTTGCAAGAGAGCGGAGAGCTTGATGGTTTGACCTCCATTGGCTCCTTTCTTTGGGAGGGTAAGAGTCTAATATTTGGAATAACTCTTGCTAAAAAAATTTTAAAACTTTGACGTTGATCATTCTACCGGTTTATCATCATGCCGAGGGCAAAGAAGGCTTCCAAGGAGGCAAAAGAAAAAGAAAAAGTGCCCTCTATTGAGTGGACAAGGGAGAATCCCTCAGAGAGTTGCAAAGTATGCTTAATTGAATTGATTGTGAAGTTTTATGAGATGGAGACTACAGTGTCCCTTGACACTAAATATGTGTGATATCAAGAGGACTGCATCGAGAAATTCAAGGTAGATATGAAGCAGAGGATGTTGGACGCCTTGCATGTGCCGCAGTGGGATCTTGAAACGGAGAAGAAGAATTTCCTCAAATTTTTTTACAGCAAGGTGCATGATGCATTATGGAATGCCAAGTGCATTTTGGAAAAATATTGGAGGAAGGAACGCGGAAGTGATGAATCCTTTGAGCATGTCATTATGAAAGTGGATTTGTTCACCAAAAAGTGCCAACCATTTGGCAAGAGGCAGAATAGAGCAGGGTCAATTGGTTGGTAGATGAACAAGCCTGGAATGGACCAAGCCTTCTAATAGCCCTTCCAAAAACGGCCATGGTGATTCCCGTAAATAACAAAATCATGTGGGGTGGCTAATTGGCTATGCTACAATTCGGAGAGTGCGAATAGAAGGATGTGCAGGGAGTTTGCAGCAAAGATGTTTCTCCAAGAAGGTCAACGACCTGCTTTTGCGAAGATGGAACACAATACCGAGTCCATGGCATTGAGGATTCCGCATGTTAGAGTGATACGGTTTTTTGCAGTGCACTCCAAAAAGAATGAAGGATTTTCATTCTAGTGGAACGGTGGTACATTGCGTGAAATGATGCGTCGGGATTACTACTATCTAGACAACATAGCCCTTCGAGTGATGTATGAGCAGCGTATAACAGAAGAAGAAATCATTGCTGCTAAAAATTTGAAGCGATTTAGAGCCAAACACATGGAGCTTGCATGGGCATTACTGCACATCATGAATGCGGTGCACACTGCTGGACATCTCCACAACGACATTTCTCTAGACAACATTATGTTTCATTTTCCTGAAGATGAGTCTCGGGTTTACATTGGAGTTTGCGATTGGGGGATGACTACAGATGAGTGAGCCCATGAAGTCGTTGTATACATTCACATCGACAGCTGAAAAGGATGAAGCTATAAAGATGAGGTAGTGGGTGGATTCGACTATTATCTATGTACACAGAAAAGATGCAGATGTACAAAACATCCCTTCTCTTTCCATGCAATCCGAGCAGTTTGCTATTGCTAAATTAGCTGAACGGATCAGTAGGCAGTGCATATTGGAGGCGTATCACAAGTTGCAGCGTGAATCAAGTAGCTCACATGTCAAGTACTTCCATCCACAATTTGCACACGTGTTTGCTACTTACTTGAAGCGCGTTCAAATCAAAGAGAGTACTTTGGCGCAAGTCATCTTTCGTTTTAGTACTTCATTCAACTGGCCTATTCCGGATGAACACTTCCGCGGTTCATATTGAATTTCAAGAATAGTATATATAACTATATAGGCTGGTAGTATGCATAGATGCCAAGTAGTATGTGTGCAAATTACATAGTTGCATAGCATATGTGCACCATTTTGATTTTTAAAGACCAATGAATGCCAATGTAGTTGGACTTTTATGTGCCTTTGTAATTGGTGAGGATGTTTTAATTGATAATGATTTTTGAAGTGTATGAATTGTCAATATCTTTTATTATTGTTGGTTTGCATAGAAAAGTCTAAAACCCTGAAATTACGGAAGTTGTGATTTTGTAAGTTGGTATTTGCAAGATTGGCAAGTTTTTGTTTTAATTTGTATGGTCTTCCAATTGTTCAATTTGCCATGTATGATTGAAGATATTCAATTGGAAAATGTATAATTGTAAATGGTCTTCTAGAAGCATGGTTTTTTGTTTTGTATGTTGTTCATTTTTTTAATGCAATGGGTTTGTCGGCTTCATCAAGATGTTAGAAAAAAATAGTAATTACCCCCTAAATGCTTGAGGCACCAAAATATTAAATATGGTGTTTGCAAAACTTTGAAGTTCAATAAAACCTAACTAGTTTGCTATTTTTAGTAAGCTAATATTTTCGGGAAATTCTTTTTGAAGTCTAGTTTTGGCTCCAAAAGTCCGATCTTGAAAGTAAATGACAATGATTTTTCTAAATGAGATTTTATGCAAGGGTACCTTGTGTAATCTTGACTTTCCTTTTGTGTTAAGAGCTCTTGGAAATGAGCCTCAAATACACTAGATCTTGGAGCAAAAATCACATTGGAAATTCATATTAAACAATTATAGAGTAAATTTTGAGAAGCCGTAAATTGATTGGGGTTGTGCAAGTTAGGCCCATTAACCTCATATTTTTTGGGTCCCAAACATTTTAGATTTGCCTTGCCAAAAAGGCTTCAACTTTTTTTTTTGCGATTTTAACACCATCATAGTCAAATGTTATAATCTTTCACTCTATAAGTAGTATTGTTGTGCTCTCTTTTCCTATGCAATCTCTGACAAGTCTAGTTTGAATTTGTATGGTTACAATTCCAAAAAAATTGATACATCTTATCAAAATGTGGGCACTTTGTTCAATTTAGAGCAAATTAGAGGAAGTTGAAAACAAGGCTTGGGCATGTAGGGGTTACAACATCCTATGGTTATTTGGATGATTGGATTTGTTTGAACCATTGTTTTTTTTTTGGGCAATTTAAGGCCCAAATGACTCAAAAAAAATGGACTGCACCAAATCTATAGGAAAAATTTGAAGAAAAATTGGATGATAATGCCAAATTGCTCCAATTTTTTTTTAAATGGATGAAATTGTGCACTTCAAATGAAACTCATCCGTCCGCCCGATCGAACGGCCCATTCGTCTGCCCGATCGGACAACCCCGCCTTTCCATTTGCCCTCCTGTCCGCTCTGTCTGCCTCCCCGTCCGCCCCGTCCGCCCATCCGCCCGTCCGACGTCCGTTGGATGGGAACAATCCGAACGTCCTATGTCGGCGGACGTTCAAGAACCGGCGAACGCGGACACTGGACGTCCGAACGTCCATGTAACCCTGTAGAGAAGTATAGTAGTAGAGTTGTATTTTGTTATTTCTTGTGAGACTATTTTGAGGGCTAAATTCATCAAACAACAGCTGCTAAAGCAATCTTAATCAACAACAATGTAGCAAAAACCAAGCATGTGTAGCACCTAGTACAGGATCGAAGCACCACTTAACCTCTAAGCGCCTAGATTGAATTCAGACCCTTCTCAATTCATCATGTAAAATGAGATCTACATAAATTGATTGTTCCGATTGATAGTAGAGATAGGGCCGGAGCTATAGGGAAAAGAACACGTCCTTTTACCGTACTGTTAAAAAGATTATAATGGTCAAACAAGGAGATCTTTGAGTTTTGAGAGGCCATATTTGAGGACTGGGGCACTCAAGGGTTAAGCAAGCAAGTTAGTCAGTCCAACAGATGGTTGCGATCATGTAATTTACATGCACCGCCCAAGAATTACATGTATCCTATCATCTCGGCGAAATTTCCACTACTAGGCGGGTCCTGCAGCACCTCTTTCTCCTTCTTCTTACGCATGAAAGAACTGCAAGTGTCAGGGTTAAGGAAATCCTAACTATCACTCCAGCAGGATGGACGTGCATGGCGACTTCTAATTGCTATTACCGAACACTGTCTAACAAATGACGATTACTGGACCCTGAGATTACATTGGCGATCATCACTGCGAGCTCGGTAAGGCATAAGGATGGAAATATCTCGGACTGAGCAAGCAGTAAATCATCAAAGAATACATGTCAATATCAAATCAACCTATGAACACAATTAAACTTTGGGAAACTATGCTAACTTCATTCAGTAATGTTAATCATATTCAACAAAATGTCACATGAGGAACAAACCTCCTCTTGTGGTTTTTATAAGGGACAGGAGAACGACCTTCCCTGCATAACTGTTGTAATTGCTCAAAGGTCCAGCTGTTACGACTAGTTCGTAACATTACCCCCCTTTTTATCGTCTAGGTTGAGCTCCTCGAAAAATTGGTTCTGGTGCCCCTAGGTGAAGCTTATGGAATTCTGCAACAGCATCAAGTGCTTTCTCAAGATTTGCAACCGGCTCCCACGAATTCTCCTCTGGTCCATATCCTTCCCAAGAAACGAGATATTGAAGCCTCCTCCAGCGGCCAAAAATCCAAGAGTCAAGAACTTTATGGACTTCCCACTCAAACAAATGAATCGATGAACAAGGTGCAACAAGTAGTCTAGATAGATAGACTGCAACTAATATCAACTGGGAACTTCAAATTGGGATGAATTGTTGGGCTCACATTGAGGAAGAATGTTCCCTTGTTGTTGTGCTTCAGGTTTTCATCATGAACATTGAATGAAATTGGATGATATTTCTTCAAGATGAAAACTTGATAGATTTTGTGATAAAGGTAGTGAAATTGTGCAAACGTAATATAATAGATTGTAGTCATGTGTTCAAAGACATAATATAAAGGTAACTATGGTAAACAGTAGGTTAAGGGTTTTTCTAAGGGCTAAGAATAAAGGCAAGCAAAGTATCAAATGGCATTAACAAGGATGTAAGGAATAGGACATAAGAATATTCCAAGAAAAGTATTGATTGTTATGCCTTGTTTAATCTATCAGAAGGCTAGGGAATGCAATTATAGGTACACTTAGTGTAGATGTACAACGCAAAAGGTGCCCCTATTTTGAATAGTGAGTAGGTCTTGAAATTCTAAAACCAATCACACTGTCCTTGCACACTTACACGCATCTACTATTAGGTACACACCACTGTTTGCTAAGGACCTATATTTTCACCATTTGGATTTTTTAAAACTCCAGTGCACAAAAAATCATCAAAATTAATTAGGGTATTGCTAAATTTTTAGACCTCCTAGTATTATGCAAGGTGATTAGGAGTAAGTTAGATTCTATGTTTGCTTCTGAAATTTTGCATAAGTGGTGGAGAGATACATCCAAATTTAGGCACAATCACTTCAACATTGAAATCTCTATAGATGGAATTTTAAAGATACTTGTTAAAAGGAAAGATGTGCGTATAGATGTTTCCCACATATCTATGCAATCAAATTTTAAAAATTCATCACGAATGTTTTTCAATTAATAATAATGTAAAATCATGAATTTTAAGTGAGAGAAATCATAAAAATGGAGTTTTGGTTTTTAAAAACTAAAATATGGTCAGGAATGTGGTATGTTTGATTGAGATTTTTTATGACTTGAACGTTTCACCTTAAATATAAGGTGGTTTCAAGAAGCTTATGCTTCTGTGTAACCTTTCATAGCTCATCTTTAGATAAATATATTGCACGGCAAAAGAAAACATTTTATTAGCTTCAGTCCTAAACAAAAAAAATTAGAAAAGAATCTTGTATGAATCATGCTTTATTGAACAATATAATCCTCCTTTGTAAAAATGCTATGGATGTTCAACCCCTGACCAAAATGGTTAAGCTTAGACCTGGTTTGAAGGAAGGAAGTTCAAATGTACACAAATTTGCATGTAGTAAAAAGCTAAATCTGGACACAAGTGAAACAATCTTCCATGTACCAACCCAATGTATTGTACAGAGAATTATATACTAAGCTTAACTTACCCCCATCAGTTGTTACAGTAGTTTGGTAGATCTTTGAGAGTTTTGAGATGATAAATTTAAAACAAAAATGTAGATCCATTGTTACTATTCACAACAGAACTCAAAACTGCATCGTTCTCTTTTTGTGATTGGGTTCGTCGAGACCTCAGCGGAGATGCCCTGGCTTGTGACTAAAAACAAGGGAACACTGCAACGTAATTCAGTTGCACAAACAAAAGAATTAGAGAAAACCAATCTCAACAAGGTATAATTACAAGCAAAATAATCACTAGTAGAAAACAAGCTATCAATGACTACTGTTTATAACTGCGTAACCAGTCAATTAGGACACTAATGTCAATAGAATGACTAAAACTGGATTTTGGGCTCAGAGTCATTTAGGACAAGTCATTACGGACAAGGCAGTCATTTTCATCCTATGCTGATGTGGAACTTCATTAGGGTGTGATTATATGGAGCACCTCTAATGGCAGTTTGCCATGTGGCTACAAATCTAACATGTTGAGTTGGCAATTTTTTATTCGTTGGTATTGGAGTGATTCTATTTGATGTCAAATAGGTTGTTGGAGTCATATTATAGGCTGTTGTAGTCATTTTGCAGGTTGCTGGAGTCATTTTGTAGACTGTTGAAGTCATTTTGCAGGCTGCTAGAGTCATTTCACACGTTGTTGCAATCAGTTTGCAAGCTGCTGCAGTCATTTTGTAAGCTGCTGGAGTCATTTAACAGGTTGCTGCAATTAGTTTGCAAACTGCTGCAGTCATTTCATAGGCTGTTGTAGTCATTTCGCAAACTGTTGAAGTCACTTCATAGGCTGTTGCAGTCATTTAGTAGGTTGTTGTAGTCATTTTTCTGGTTGCTGAAGTTATTTTGTAGATTGTTGGAGTCATTATATAGGCTGTTGGAATCATTTTGTAGTTATTATGTAAGCTATGGTAGTCATTTTCAAGTGATATTCATTCCAAAAAATGATTAGTTCGGTCACAATATTGTAAGCATAAATGACTACATTTATACTATTACTACACTATGTTTGCACTATGACTACACTATGACTATACTATAATTGCACTATGTCAAAATCTGAATTGCTTAAGTTGCCTAAATTGCATGAACTACCTAAACTTCTTGAATTGCCTAAGTTGCTAGAAATCAGGAATTGCCTGAGTTGTTGAAATCGCTTAAATTTTCTAAACCACCTGCATTACCTGAACTATCAAAATTGCCTGAACTACCTAAATTGCCTGAACTACCTAAATTGCCTCAACTGCTTGAATTGCCTCAACTACCTGAATTGCCTGAACTACCTGAATTGCCTGAACTGCCTGAATTGAACAACAACAAATAACAACAAACAAGAAGTAAACAGTAGAAAGCACTAAAGAAAAAGTAAATTGTTACATTCAAGAGATAAGGTTGGAGGTAGACCTGAACCTTCATTTACAAGCAGTCAAGCAAGAGGAACAAATGAGAGGAAGTTGATGAACAAGAAGCAAGAAGGAAACAAAAACAAGAAGAAGAAAGAAGCAAAGAGGAGGTAAAAGCAAGAAGAAAACATGAAAGAAGATGAAGCTTGAAGAAGAAGGCAAAAATAGGAGGAAAATATAAGAAGAGATGAATCTTGAAGAAGAAGGCAGCAGCAACTGCAATGTGTATTTGACAGCTGCAATTACAATATGCCACATGTCAACCTACATAGAAATAGAAAGGCGGCTGACCTAAAATGTGGCGGCTGACCTAAAATCTATGCCCTCCATTTACTATCAAGATACAATCTTATCCATCCATTTAAAGTCTAAACTATTCATTTTCAAATTGCCCATCTGATTCCACCATTTCAACTGTCCATTTGATCCATCTATTTGATCCATCCATCATTCCATCTAAGCCGTCCATCTGATCCATTCATCTAAGCTGTTCATTTGAAAAGTAGTTTGTGACTTAAAAATGACTACAATGCAATTAGCATTTTATAGAGAAACAAATAATAAATTTAATAAGTTCAATTTCCATGGTGTCCTATTGTCAATCATTTTTCAGTTTTACTGTAGTCATATATTGTGCTCATTTTATGACAACGCAACTCAAATATGACTCAACGAAAACTGCATCAGCAATAAGGCCACAGAATATAGACTGAACTGTGGATGACACTAGTTCTAGTCGTTTGTTTCATCTAGTCACCATCCACTGCTCTGGGAAATCACTACTAAATGACTGTTGATTGTGACACGTTAGCTTTGGCACCATTTCCATGACTGTTAGTCATTTTTCAGTAGCCTTTTAGTAACTAGTCATTTTTTGACTGGTTATATTTGACCCTGTTTTCACACCGGTCAAAGTATCTACATTTTCAGAAAAAATTCAGTCTCTACAAGCATCTTCATGCATTAATATCAAGCAATCTGAAAGTACTATTGATTATAGCAATGCGAGTCATCACAGTTTTGCCTCCAAGTAAGTTATACCAAGAAGCAATTAGGCTTGAGTTTTTTCTTTGGAAACCATGCGTGAGGCAACCCCCTTAAAAGTAGCCTGTCATAGAAATAAAATGAACTCATACTTAGGATGCTGTAATTGCCGAGAGAAGAGTGGTCCTTAGACCTTATAGGAAGATAATTTTCAGCGACACAGTTGCAAACATGTTGAGTAGTGGAACTCTGATGTAGACATGTGTTTCAGTGGAACATTGGAATGAAAATGTTTCAGTTGGATTAGGAGTGTCACTCAATACTAAGTTTACAAGCACGAGGTGAGCAGCAAGGCTCCGCTGCCGAAGGCAAAGTCGCAACTCTTGCAATTTAGAAGCCCTGTCGTCACAATTAGGTGTTGCAGCGGCAATTTTCCTTGCCCTTCCAAAAGTCCACTTTCCAAGACTGTCAAAACCAGAGTTGTTTGTTTTAGATCACAATGATTACGACAGAATGTGCGACACAGTTTTTGCTGTCGAGGCTAGACGAATACTAGGTGCAGTCCATTATGTGGGGAATCCCAGAAAGAAAGTCAGGAAAAGAGAGAATGCCCTCATACTAGAACTGCAGAAAGTTTTTGCAAGAATGTTGTTTGTTCCACCACATTTGACATGAATTGCTCGATCAAGGGCCATTGCTGACACATCAACGAAAATTCGTCCAACAAGTTCCCCTCAGCTCCTACCTCAGTCAAAAGCGAGTGCACCTCCCAGGCTCGCAAGTACCGTTCCGCACATTTCAAATACATATGCCTATCCAAGCATTCCTAGATTGTCTCCGGCGTGTCCACGAAATACTTCACCGTGGAGTCAACGTACGTCGTACAACCACTCTGCACTTGCACTCCAGGGTCGCAATAGGCGTAGGCACATTGACACTTAAAGATCGCTTCAAATCCGAAAAACCATTCTCCATCCTGTCGGTGCTGGCAACTACGACTGTTTCATGAGCATAATGGCCAGAGTCTGCAGACTCGATCAAGTTGAGGCAGCTTGCACCGACGAGTTGCATACAGGAGCTCCTCTTTCTTCTCCTCGATTTCATTGCTCGTTTGCGCAGCCACGAGTTGGATCTCCACCACCATCTTCGACTCCAACAACGCCTCAGTGTTGCGCATCGTGGCATCCTCGATGCTCTTTGCTTGAAATCTCTCGCCCCTCATCATGCCCCCTCCTCCACCACCTCTTTCTCAACACATCACAACAATCAAAAACGCATCACGCTTTTTTCATTTCCGTTCCAAGCTTTCAAAATGAAAACGCATTACACTTTCTTATTTCCATTCAAAATATTCAAGAAAGAGAAACGCTTTCTTTGACTTCCATTCAAAACATTTGGAAAAATGAGCTCATGAAGCCATCTCCAATGGGTCACTGCTCCTGGCCGAAGTTCCACCCTAACTTCCTAAGGTAAGAAGCAAGTACATGCTCAAAATATGCAAATGGACCATACATAAGGTAAACCTGCCTATGAGTGGTTTGTTCTGTTGGCATTACCAAAAAGATTCAGATTTTTTTCCATACAAAGACAAATAAAATGCAAGAAATGAAGGAAGCAATTGAAATTTTATTTTTTGGACAAAGTATGAATTTGTTGTGAATTTTTGAAGTGTGTTGCCCAATAGGTCCAAAAGAGTCTTTACACTACCCCAAATTAGCAAAAAGTGTTTCCATAATGGTCATCTTACCACCTAAATCAATCATAACATTTTCTAGCATGTCAATGATATGAAAAAATTTAAAAAATAACTTTTTATGACGAGTTTACACTAGAAAGGTGTAAGTGTCCTATAATAGTTACTAATAACTTCATGACCATATTCCAAGGCATTTATTATAGTCACAAATCAACCAATTGTAGTCTTAACTCCATTTAGTAAAAAAAGTTTGTCATGGATTGATATAAGATTCTAATGGGTGTTTGTCATAGGCAAGTTTACATTATATCATTGTATAAATTAAAACAAATTGGAATGAGATTTTCACTTTTTAATATTAGGAATTTTCAAAATTTTAAATAATTAGTAATTAAACTAGGTAAACTTCAATGTATTTAGAGACATAATTTCAATTGAGATTGCCTTTAAAGTCAAACTTGACCAAGCTTGAATATCAAAAGTTTCAAATGACAAATATCCTCTAGGATAGTGTAAGATATTTGACACCTAAAATTATGAAAATGTCTTAACCCCTAAAGGTCCAAGGCCTTATTTCTGCCAAAAAAAACACTCAAAACTGCCATTTCTGTAGCAAAGAGTAAAAAAATTTGAAAATTATTTTTTTTGCACATCCAACCATAGGATCTTATACCTTACTAGTATGGAAATGTGTGGAAAAAATTTCAGAAATTTTGACCACATAGATTAAAAGATATTTGCGTTTAAAGTGAGAAAAACAATTTTTTCAGCACCTTGCGGGACTGGATTATTTGACTTTGAACTTTTTTAACTTAAATTTTTTGCACTACAAAGTTTTGAGCTTTAAATCCTTATTGTGGGAAGTTGAGTTGAGAGTCTAGGGAAAAAGAAAATTTTAAGAAAAAACTTAATTTTCATGCTTAAAAAAATTGTTAAGTAGAAGTAGGTATGAGAATGAAGGAAAATCTAAATTATTAATATCTTTAGATGGAATTAAAATGCACTAATCCCAATGGTGAGATTGTTCTAGAAAGCAAACAAAATCATGTAAAATTTTTTTTTCAGAAAAATTGTAAAAATTGCATTCAGAAATGAATTCTATAAGTTATTTTTTCAGGAAGATGCTCTAACTGCCCGATAAACAAGATTGTCCATAACTTTCTCATAATAAGTCCAAATGGAATGAATCAAAGCTTCCCATGTAGACAAAAATATAATCTACAAGAAAAAAAATCCAAAAATTCAAAATTCAAAATTTTGAATTTTTTTTTTGCTGCCCGGACTGCCCCCCGTCCCCTACTTTGAGCTTATTTGGTCATAACTTTTGTTTCCGGGCACCAAATGTGAAAAAAATTATATTCCCACAAAGCTCATCAGTTTTTCTATCTTCAAAAAAAGTTTCAAAAAATCATGAAAAAATTTCAGCCCGTAGGTACTTGCCCGAAATCCAATTTGTCCCCCGAAGGGACAATGGTCTTTTAGGGGTTAAAATATTGCTCAATTGACTTGAACTATATTTCATATACTTATGGTGACTAATTAGAGCATCTTAAAAAAACATTTTTAAAAAAGGATTTAATTTTATTTATGATTGAGATTTAGAAAAATAATAAATGAAAAAAATTCAAACTCAATTGTAATCCCATTTCATCAATCATTCACAATCCTACCTATAGTAAATCAACATTAATAGTCTACATATTTAGAAATAAAAAAAATTAAAAAGAAATTGGTTTTTAACAAACATCAATATTTTATTAAAATTTCATGAATTACAAATCAATTTCAATATATTAAAATAGCTGTGTCTAGAATTTCTTTTGTTAGAATCATCCATTCAATTAATTTTTTTAATTTTATATATTTTTAAATTCCAAATAATTAATATTCCGAAATAGAATTTTTCAATAATTAAAATCTATCATTTAAAAAAAATATTTGTTCAAATTAGTTCTTAGTTCAAATTTAAACGATTTTCAAAAAATTGCCAACCTTAAAATGATATGATTTTGTTTGGAATTACAAATATACATTTGTTCATCATCAAAATTTAGAAAAACTCATCCACATTGTCAATGTTTTGGATTGAAATTTGACAATCTTATCAACAATTGAAAATCATAGAATTTGTAATTAAAAAATGATTTTTTAAAATTGACAATTAGTATTAATGTTGAATACTAATTTAGTACAAGTTGCACTATCTCGATACTAGTTAATTTTTTTGGTGGAAATTTAGTTGTTGACAAATCAATGTTGGTGGAAATTAATGTTCATATTGGCATTTAGTGTTACAGTTCGTAATTAGTGTTGATCGTAAAAAGTGATTATTACCCGTTTTAGTACTTTAGGCTGGTTTTTTCCTGGTAGGAAAAGACCGAAAGGGAAATGTACTGTACTCTACAGACAGCCAGGGCTCTAGAAAGTTCGGTGGTCTCGTTAGACAAACTCCCTTCTTCCACGAGTCGCCCATCGTCGGTATCTCAATTGCGTCCGTCGAGGTCGAACTTACACTGCAGTGCTCCGATCCGCGAAGGAGTGAGTGAGTGAGTCCATTCTTCTCTGTCGCGATCATTCAGGACATCCAGACCCGGTGGCCTTAGTGGATTTGGAATTTCGCAGGGGCATTGGGAGCAATTACAATGGTGGGTTTTCAGACGGCGGATGATCTCGAGAAGCGAGGGCTGGATGCCTTTGTGGACGAGGATTTCGAAAGCGCCGTGAATTTCTACACGGAGGCTTTGTCTCTGGAGGCCGAAAATGCGTCGGTGTACATTAATCGCGCCGCTGCTCATGTCAAGCTCGAGAATTATACTGGTAAGGAATTAGGGTTGAGTGGTGGGATTGTCGGTAGATACGGACGGGCTTGGATCGATCTCTAACTAATGCGCGCGTGGAACGGAGATCCTCTTTGTTTTGGGTTGAGGTTCTGGTGATCTATTTTGCAAATTTGTAGACTGATTGAGGAATCTCTTCCCTTTCCTTTTCGAACGAAACCCTAAGGGAGAACTCCCCATGAATGCTCTGGCATGTCAATATTGAGACTCTCGTACTGCTATTGTCCTTGCACCGTAGTTCTTGTCGGTAAGAGGGTATAGCATTGAGTCCGTACGGAGAGTACGCTATGTTTTTGAGATTGAAGCGGTTCTGAATTAAGGTTTTGAAATTTAATGATGGTTATGTTGGACAGGGAAATAACTGTCGGCAGAGTTGCATGCTGCAGAGTTGACCTAATGTGATATTCTATGGTAGTAGCAAAGAAGAGTTTTCAGTGTGATGCTCTCACTAAATGGCAGTATGTTGGTGGTAACAGATGCTGTTGCTGATGCGAACAGGGCGATTGAGCTAAATCCAAAACTTTCGAAGGCGTATCTTCGGAAAGGGTAGGCCAGTTGAATGAATCTCTTAATCAATGCCGGATATACAAGTAAATTATAGCGTTTATGGCTTGGAACAGATTCTTCTTTCTGCAATTTGTTACTGCGGCAGCTTTGTTTGACAGTACTCGGACATTAGTCGTCTTGAACAATATCTGCTGACGCTTGGACACTTTGCAGACTATGTAACAGAATTGATCGAGAGTGAACTGATTTAATTGATTTAGGGAGCTTTAGTTAGGGGGTTCAATAATCATGAATGATAGCAGGTATGGCATCTAGGGGTCTAAGTGAAGAGATCGTCTTTTGTTTTGCCGACGAGTTCTTTATGAGTCCAAGATTGCCGGTGTTTTGAGCCTTTCTTATTTGTTTGGTGACCTCAGTATAGCGTGCTTTCACCTTGAAGAATATCAGACCGCGAAGACATCCTTCGAAGCAGGAGCCGCTTTAGATCCAAAGCCCTCTACATTCAAGTCGTGGATTTCAAAATGCGATGCGAAAATCAGGGGTACGACTATTCTATCCTTTCCCAGAAGGCTTAGGAGGCTTCTATCGTTTTTGCCATAGATGAAGGATGTTGTCACTATATTGATCTTCGCGTGTGTGCAGAGGAAAATGGGGAAGTAGTTGCGGCCTCCAAGGCAAATTCTGCTGCAGTTTATACCACATCAGAGGAGGATGTCGCACAACCGGGGAGTTCTGGAGCTGAATCTCAGAAGGAAGAAGCAGCTTCAAATTCTTTGCCTGCACCAGTGCCTGCGCCCAGTCCGCCTGCACCAGCAAAATTCAGGTGTGGGGATTGGACTGTTTGATGTTTCTTGCTTTGGTCTAAACATATAACTGTGGGCTAGAGGCAGGATTGTGGCCCAATCTAGAATATTATTTTTGGTGGTGGTTTCCTGTTATTCATGGGGAGGGTTATAGCTAGACGACTTTCTCTCACGAAGTTGATTGTACAGGTCTGTACTTAAGTCATTTTTCAAGACTATTTGTAGGTATCCAGTTTATTCTCTGTGCATATTGCTCTCATCTTTGTGAAGATTGGTCATGTCTCTAATGGCTTTGAGCGCTTTGTTTATTACCGCAGACACACTTGGTATCAGTCTCAGTCTCATGCTTTTATTGAGATATTTGCTAAACGTGTCAAGAAGGAGGATTTGCAAGTGGACTTCGGAGAGCAAATTGTGAGTCAGTGATCTGCTGCATGTCTCTTCATACCCGCGTTTTTCTTTCGTCTGATGACTACTCTTCTTTTCTTAATGCGATGGTGATCTTTTTTGTTTAAATTAGGGTTGATTGGCACTAGGGCAGTGTACTGTTGTGATTATCTGGCTTCTGATGTTTGAGAAGAGATGGACGAGTGTTACATCTAGACCGTTTAGTGTCTTCTATTTCTGAATATTACACTGACAAGCAAAATCTACGGGTTGTAAATAAATCTGCGGTTCTTGCAGCTTAGTGTAATGATCAATTCTGCCGACTCAGAAGAGCCTTACGTTTTGCAGCTTCGCCTGTTTGGTAAGGTACGAGGATGCTTGAGACTGTCTCAAGCTGCCGACCTTTTTCTCAAAGCTGAATTGCTAATCATTGATTAGTTTGAATGAGATCGTGCATTATGTGTTCTCAGTTCTGAGCTTGGAAATGCAGATCGTTCCAGCACAATGCAGTTACACCCCCCTGAGTACGAAGATTGAAATCAAGCTCACCAAGGCCGACAGTATACAGTGGAAGCAGCTTGAGTTTGACCCAAAGCCACAGATTGTTAAAACTGTGGTTATTCCAAAAGGTGCGGACTTGGTTGCCTACTTGATCTCACTATGTATGATTTTCTATTTGGTTTTAGATACGATTTGTGTTCTTGTTGTTTTGCTAAATTTTTGTATGGCCCGCAGAGGAGAAGGTCAAGTACCCAACATCAAATAAGAAGCCTGCTAAGGATTGGGACAGGCTGGAGGCAGAAGTGAAAAAAGAAGTATGTCTATATGTCTGATTAGTGTTTGGCATGATGAGCCTTCTGATGTTCTATTGTTGGAGATGATGTGCATTTGTTGATTTCTTGGACCTAATTCCTCTTCAGGGAGATCTTCTTTAGCATTTTGTGATCCTTCTTCACATGATCCTGATCCTTTAGAGTTGGACATTTGACTACGTAGGAGAAGGATGAGAAACTTGAAGGGGATGCCGCTCTTAACAAGCTGTTCCGAGAAATATACTCAAATGCTGACGAGGATACAAGGCGGGCAATGAATAAATCATTTGTATGCTTCCTTTACACTGTTTTTACCAATTTGTTGTTTTACTTGTACGTGAAGTATATTCAGCAGAAAATGAGATGTGTGTCTTGGCACAGGAATTCTATTATTCGTGCAGGGGCTATAGCCTATACAAAGTAGCTGATGCAAAATCTTTCCATGAAAAGAGTATTCGCCAATGAGTATTCGTTTAGTGGAAATGCAAATATATTTGTAGATTACTTGAGATGTTCTGAAATTCACATTACTTCCTGTGAATATTTGGGCAGGTGGAGTCCAATGGCACAGTACTTTCCACAAATTGGAAGGATGTTGGCAAGAAGACGATAGAGGGCAGTGCTCCATCAGGTATGGATATGAAAAAGTGGGAAATATAGTGACATATCGGTCGTCTGGAGCTGACGAGGCCCCGCTCACGTTTAACTAGTATAATTGGTGAAGATTTTTAGGGTATGTGTCTGGAGAAGTTTGACATATCTCCTGTCAGTGCCAAATGACCAGATGATGGACCGATAGTTGTTGTCGTGGTGCTTAGCCAATATTTATCCCTTTTTAGAATGTATTTGTGACCTGAGTTGTAGCTAATTCACAGATCCTTCGTTCTAATTTAGCTTCAACGAGTAGTCTGGTATTTGCTGTAGACCTGTCTGTTGGAGGATATGGTACAGAAACGTGATCAGGTAAGCAAATATGTCGAGTTTGCACTAATTCTGTAATTCACCTCGGTAAGGTTTCTTGGATGATGGATTCTACTGAATTACGGTTGGAATTTCTTTCTACGAACTTGTCGCACTATTAGTTTGTGCTTGTCCCCCTCACCATGTCTTTTCTACCTGGTGACGTTCTCATCCAAATTTTGAAGAGAAATGGGTGGATCAAATTTCACAGTTCCCGGCACTTGTGGGTTTTGCACTCCGCAAGTAATTTGGATTTGTGGAAATTATTTCTTCACTCATGGGTCATTTCTATGGACGGGGTTTTTACACAAAACGATTTTAACTCCAGAATATAACTGTCACTCTTCATCACCGTCATCTCTCTTCCAAGTGGCAAGAGAGCATATATCCTAAAGTAGTTGGGATATGTTTTCCATGTCCAAAATGTTTCAATCACTACTGTACACCTAAATGTATCCAAAACAGCAACTGAGCAGTGGATTCTAGTAAGTCAAAAAAGTATTCTAATTCTTCTCAAAGTGAATTTTCAAAGTGTTGAAAATAGGTTTCTAAATTCAACCTTAAACTCTTATGAATAAATTCTTATGAATAGAGGGTGTATATATGAAACAAGAATTTGTAAGGGTCTCCTATGTAGGATAGAAATGCAACTATTTATCTTTAGAATTAGGGGTAGGAAGGGGAGATCTTCTACAAAAGTTTGCCTTCCAATGAATATTTTTGGTTTTTTTAAACTAGATGATGTCACATGGTTCTCCAAAAGGATTGATTTTCATGGTCACTAGCCCAATGTTTAAGGGTTAATTAGGTATAGTTATCTTAATCTTTGAAGGACCAAGTAATAGTTTTTGGCACTAGAAATAGAGTTTTCATTTCTTTTTTAACCCATAATTGACATAAAGGATGTCTTTTAGTTGGTGAATGATAGAATCTCTCCATTTAGGATAGAAGTGCAACTATTCATCTTCCAAATTTTGTGTGAAAATGAAAGGTTTTCTATATTAGTTTGTTTTCCAGTGATTGTTTTTTCAGTTTTTTAAAGCCAACAATTCACACAATACCCAAATAGATGATTTCTACAGTGATGAACTTTCATACAACATGTAGATGAAAAATATTTTCAAAGTGCAACAATTTTCATAACTTTTGATTACATAGTTAGCTCCTAAAGACCAAATACCATTTTTTGACTATTTAACTCAATTTTTGAGATTTTTTTTTAAAGTTTTAGATTTTTTATTACAACATTACAACCATTGGGATTGGGATTTTTTAAATCTATAATAAAATTCTTGACAATTTAGTATTTTGAATCATCCTCTATTTCTTTCTACATTTTTTTTCTTATATGCACAATTCTAAATGGTCTAAAAATTTTTAAAGATGTAACCAACTTGCTTTGAAGAATGTATCCAAAGAGGTACCACCATTTTGAACATTTTTTCATACAAATGTGACCTTGTGGAGTATAGCTAATCAACTTTGTGCAAGGCCCTCACAAGGATTTTTGCCACTTCAAATGTTAAAATCTTGCAATCTACATGTTGGAAATTTTTGAAATTTTTTTCACATCTTCTCTAACCAAGATCCTATAGATGCATGTGCCCCAACATGCTCTTTTTCCTAAAATTAGTACTTGTATTAGAAATGACAAGTTTTAGAGCTTTTTTGGTGAAAACATAGTCAAAAATCTTTAAGGGTTAAAAAGTTAGTGAATGATATGTAGTTTTTTTCTCAATCAAGTAGCCTAGGTAGCTAAAAGAATCACTTTTTTTTAAAATCAAAATTTTGAAATTGGTTTTTTATATTTATATAATATTTATCGTGGGTCCAAAGCTATTAGATTGAAATATAGATTAGTATTATAACCATTCTCAAACTATTGAAAGTTTTGAATCATTCTATTTTGATTAATTATGAAGAGTTTTAGTTGCAAGTAGTTGTAGAATCTCTACTCAAATAAACTTTAAAGTCTTATATTTAACTCAATTTTCAGTATTTAAAAAATAATAATCATAAGATGTAGATTGTTTACTAAAACACTATAACCATTGGGATTGACTTTTTTTCAATTTCATAACAATTTTTTAATAATTTAGTATTTTAAATTATTCTCTACTTCTTTTTGCTCATTATTTTTTCAAGCATGAATGTGAAAAAAAAAATTGAAGTTTTTTATATACATTCCAAACTTATTTCTTCAACATATTATGGAGAGTGTGAGTTAATGCAGTAAACTGCATCTTTTGAGTACATTGTCACAATTACTCAAAAGATGTAGTTTACAATGAGCTCAAAAAAATTAAATCAAATTTTTTTCATCCCAAAAATTGAAAAAAAAATTGAATTGAATTGTTTAATTTAAATTAAATTAAAAAAATTTATACCCCCTCCAATCCCACCTCTTTGTAATTTTCAAGTAGAGGTGGGGGTGACATTTGATATGGGATATATCACTTACCCATATCCATATTATGTATCTTGTACCATATCCATATTGTATCTGTACAAATCTGTATTTAAACCATATTTGTATCATATTCATATCAAATCGTATTGTATTTGTACCATACTATATCCATATTAAGATCTTGAGGCTCTTGTTTTTCTTCAAAGGATGCTCCATCAATGGTTGGGAAAAGGATATTTTTATTTTTTTGGAATCCAATCAACAACTTAAGTTTTTTAGAGGGGGGCACAACTAAAACAATATAACACATCTTTTTGGTACATTGTGGAGAGTTGCAAATTGTAGGTTCTACACATTTGGGGATAAAATATTTGAAAGATGAAATCTAACCATTTGGGAAGAGTTGAAAATACTTCCATTTGAAATCTAAGCATCATAATCTTACAAATGATAAGGTTTTTTATTCTAAAATTTTAAGAGGATGTACTCTAACAAGTTAACTAAAGGATCCTATGTTTGAATTTGTTAAAAAAATAATATAGATGAACATTTTAGCATTGCTTTTGAGACTAGTATTTTGAAGCAATTTTGGGCCTTTAAACATGAAAGAAGTCAAAGAACTGTAGGGATTAACTAAAGGTGGTGTGTTCTAAAATTTCATGTCAAATTGCCGTTTACATATAATGTTGAAATATATACTATGTCTTGTTTGAGGTGGTACATGGTATTTTTTGGATGCAACATAATATTTCTTGTATTTGACGTAGACAATGTATGGATGACATACTAATATATAACTAGGAATTATCAACAAATGTTTGTATATATGTTGAGCCAAATCCAATGACTTATGACAATTCTAATATGGATCATTATTGCTCCTTGTATAAGTTTCAAAAGCTCCAAAATGATAATGTATTATATGTGTATTTGAGCAAGATTAGGTTTAGATGTTGAAATGACATGCAAATGAAAGATGCTAATTATTTTTGTTGAATACACAACAACCAATGAAAATTGAAGAGTAGAAATAGATATATAAATTTATTGAAGATTTAAAACATTATAAGATTTTATCAACTTTTAAAAAAAAACTAAAAACTTATAATATCTTTTCTCTAATCTGATTTTAAATTCTAATTTGGTTTTAGATTTTAATTTTAGTTTAAATTTTTTAATAAATTTATTTAAAAATTTAAAACATTTCAAATTATTATACATGAAAAAATTTAAATCTAAAACCTTAAAATCTAAAGTTTAAAAATTTTAAGAGATTTGCATACTCATCATAGAAGAGTACATGATATATCATTTAAAAATTCAAATCGCAATTGGAAGTGATGTTTGTCAAAGTGGTTACCTAGTAAGTCTATAAAGGCATAAGTATTGATAAATTTGCATGGAGATCAAGTTTGTATCTTTCAAGTTTTGCAAAATCAATTTTTGAAGTTTGAATGGAGAAAGAAGCATCCTTCAATTCTTCTTAACTCCAAAACGACCCTAGACATTCTTGCATTGGAAGCCCGTGTGAAGGAAGCAATCAAATTAGCTTTTTCATTATTATTGGAAGCTATAGGGGAAAATATAACCATATCAATTGATGGTAGCCTTTACGAAGATCATGCTGCAATTTTTAGTGGGCCTAGATTATTTGTGGCTAAAGTTTAGATTAACTTGGTTTGGAGTGTATATGCTTGCCAAATCATGCGGTCTTTTGGCAATTGAAATCTTCGGCGTGAATTGCGGAATGTGTACATATCCAAATGAGGTGTGGATTTTTTTGGCTACAACATTGTTAGATGTAGAACACTTGGATTGAAAAATCTGAGTGGTTCTTGGAAGACAGACTTGGCAAAGTAAACCTAAACTAGATGGTGTCTAACAGACCCCTAAAATGGGTGTAAAAGTCAATATTTAAAAAAAAAAAATTGAGGGGGCACAAAATGATTGAAACGATGAAATGAACAAAGATAATGTGACGAACAAACGAGGCAAATCTCAAGGAAATCAAATGGTGCATTTGTCAGTATTGGAAGTAAGTTTGGCAATCTGGATGCAACCTGGTGAAACTATACGTGACCGTGGTGCGAAGCTGGCATGGTAGAAAAAAAACGCACGAGATACCTCACTTGGTGAGCACATTGGCAAAGTCGTACACGGCCAGCTTGTAACCGTTACTATGCTCACTTCATTGAGTCCTTCGTCGCTTCCCGCAGGACTGCAAATTGTCGTCGCCGTGTGTGGCCATAGCTCTCAATAACTGCACAAGGGCTGCCAACCATTTAATATAACCTTCCTGACCTTGCCTACATAATGTTTGCGGGAAATTAAAACAATCCACAGAGAGAATATATCAAAGTAATTGAGCATCACTTTCACGCAGTCTTCAAAATTGTAAGTTTACCAAACGAGCTCAATGTTAGTAGTCACATCATTTGTTCTATTCAGTTCTAACGACACCCTAACAACTCAAAATGGGTTGGACCAGAATCGAGACCGGAATTACTCGATATCCCTAACAAAATCAAAAATTTGTTGCTGGGGCCAAAACAAATGGCCGGCTACCGATTTCTTGCTGCTGAATCCACAACTGGAGATGAAACCTGCAACATAGCTGCAATGTTGATTAAGTGCACTGGCCAAATTCCAACAGGCATATACTAACTAACAACTATACCCAGCATTCGTACCTTGCAAGGGGAAAAAAAACTGAATGTAACTAATCCCCCTATGAAGAACCAAGCCAGGCAAGGTACTGAAGAGTCTCCTCACTAAAATCGCCATCCAAGCAATTGAGAATTCGTCGCCTTTGACTCTTTGTTGCACCAATCTCAAGCATCCAAGTATGAATCTCCAGTGCCTGATTTCGACGAGACGGAAGGAATTGGCAACTTCGGTTGCTCAATAAATCTGCCATCCTCCTCAAAAACTTGCCACAAAACGAAGGTACAGGTCACATTGAAATAGCACACATCAGAAGTAGTGGGTTGCCCTGAAAAGTAAAAACAATTCAGGTTCTAAGCCCACTACGAACTTCAATTACCCACGGCAAATGCAATTGCAACATCGGACTGTGACATTACCGTCTTTTATTGGAAATCCCTCTGATTGTTGCCACCGCCATGACCGCGCCAGCTCTCCAACCAAAATTCCACTCCCCAAATGGGGTGGTCCTTTTTGCAAATCTAATGCCTTACATAGCGACCTCAATCAATCAAACAAACTAACCCCTAATCCCTGTCCTCATTCTACAGAAGAAATTGCTATAAATTCACCCTCCAATACGAGGAAGACGAGAGTACTCAGGAAGATAGAGAGTGCTCAAGGTTTTAGGTGGCGGGAATGGGTATGTCATAGAGGACGGACTCCCGTCCTCAACAGTTTTCCTCCAGATCGAGGCCTTGTCACCCAGGGTATGACGTCCTTGCTAGCAAGGCACTTCGCCTCCGAAATGGAAGGTGTTTTAAATAAATGGCCATGTCAACTTCCAAATCAGACACTCCCACCTTCTTCAGAATTTTTAGCCCAACAATTATATAGTTAATAAGTTCTCCTAATTCACCCTTGATTTTGAATCATTTCACTTTGAAAAAACTTTGAGAACACATTCTATCCCTAGGGTCGTTTGGGGGATAAGCTAAATAATTCTACAAGTCTCTATGTACCTAAAGCGATATTCATTGTAGCATTCAATTAAATCAAATCCCCTAAATTTTTTATATGCATACCTAATTATTTAATAATGTAAATTTCAAAATCTAAAATTTTTAGTTAAAAACCAAGGGCACTTTCAAGGTATAGTCAACTAGTTCTTAGACAAACTCTTTGTATACTCTTATGCACTCAAATGAGCACTCTTATTTATATTAACATAACTTAGATTTTTAAATCATTTAAGAAAAATACTTAGTTTTGAATTATTATAAAATTTAAAAGACCAACTTCTAAATTCATGAGACTATGCCAAGGACTATGCTTTGATTTTTAATTGAATGCCTCATTTAAAATACAATTTTAAAAAATTCCAATAAATGATATGATGATTTTTTTTATAGAATTTTTGTTTCAAAATAGTAGATCACAATATAATAGGATATGATTTGAAACTTTGAGTGGAAATCCTAAAAAAACATTGAAAAGTATTGCATTGCAACATGAAAATTAGTCCATTGTATATACCATGCAAATGCCCTCAGTACAAAATTATTTATCCAAATTGTTGTTTATGATGCATCTTTACAAAATTTCAAATGAAGAAATATTTCAATAGTTTAGGAGTTAGGTTTGTTTAAAACAACATTAATTTTTATTTCAAAATAGTAGATCACAACATTAAAAATTGTAGCTATTAATAAATGTCTAGTATCATCTTAGCTGCAAGTTCCTAGAATCAAAGCCAATAAGACACATTAGATTTAAAAACATCTTAATTAAAAAATATTTATATATATCAATATTAGATACAATCATGTCCTCCATATATAATGTTCAATTTCTACTTCTTCAAAAATGGGCTTTTACTCAACAGAAGTAAACCTTTTAGTAATTATTATTCAATGAAATGTATTTTAACAAACAAGACAAGGTAGAATAATGGTACCATAGGAATATCATGTCATAACATAGTATTTATTATAGAGTCAAAACAATCCGACTATAGTAAAAGGTGGTAGAGAAAGCATGATTGCTCAACCAAAATGTCATTCACTTGTCTTAACAATACATTTATAATATAACCAATTCACAATGATATCAAACAAGTGGACTATAGATGAAATAGGGTCACGCTTTGTGTTGAATTATCAATCTTATAGGGCACATCATTTAGTATATAATTCACATTCTACGATTCATCTAAATACATTACTATATACATAAAATTTTCCACAATTCTTAAACCCCTAAGCAATCAATATCAATTGAGTGGATGACAAATGTTGAAGAAAGGAAAAGAAGGTGCATTTTAATCAATTAATATCTATTGAAAAAGCTTGGAGACAAATCATGTGATATATCAATCAAATGAAGAAAAAATGCTATGCATGAATCAATAGATATGTTGGAGGAATTTCTCAAAATTTCAAATGTAATTTTACTATCATGTGTAGGTAGAGGAACCTTATCCTCTAAGCATCCTTAGCATTTTGGGATTTGAACACATCATTGCTTTTGAAGTGTTATAGGTCTAAATGTCACTAAGGTATAGAAATCTCAATCGTATAGTCTTGTAGTGTACATATTGTAGGTGACATGAATCAAATTTAAAGTCATATGACCAAATAGATTGCAAGATTAGAATGTTTTAGTATTGAAAAAAGATGTTGAAATTTTTCTTGCAGTGCATCAAAGGTGAAATTTGATTTCTAAACCTACTGAAATGAAAAAACTTAAGACTATAAAGTGCTTCAAAACCAACATACAATCTCATTAATAAAAGAAAATGTCATTCAAATGACTCATTGTGTTTGCAAAATAACTTTGAAATGTCAAAAAATAGCAAAAGAAAGTTGCAAGAAAAACATCTAAGGTTTAACTTGGCTTTCTATTGAAATGCTTCTCAAATGCTCATAACTTCTTGAATTGATGTGGACTTTTAACCATACAAAATAGACTGGTATATGAAAATTTTTCAAAATTTTATTGAAAATGGACACCATAAAAAGAAGAAACATGCCACTAAAATTCATCGTAATCCAAAAATGTTCAGATTTTGACCTTTGAATGGTTCCCAAACATTCAAAACAACTTAGATTGACATGAAAATTTTACCACAACAATTAGACTTCAAGGAAAATCTAACCCAACAAATTCTATTGAAAACTAACATTGGATGAAGGAGATACAAGCCCCCAAAGTTGTAGTTGTCAAAATTTAGTTTGGTAAAGTAAAACAAATTCTATTGAAAACTAACATTGGATGAAGGGAATACAAGCTTTCGAAGTTGCAATTGTCAAAATGTAGTTTGGTAAAGTAAGATTGGGCTTGTAAACTTTGAATGACTCCCCAAAACTTAGTATATCTTGAATTGATTTGAAAATTTACCATACAAACTAGAGAGAGAATTCAGATATCCAACAAGTTTTATTGATTTGGACATTGGATGCAAAAATTCTAGTACTTTGAATGAGACTTCCAAAGTACATGGGGAGACTTTTGGTCACTTGGAAATAACAATTACCATATACTTTCAAAATAGGACTTCCAAAGTACATGGGGAGACTTTTGGTCACTTGAAAATAACAATTACCGTATACTTTCAAAATAGGACTTTCAAAGTACATGGGGAGACTTTTGGTCACTTGGAAATAACAGTTATTGTATACTTTCAAAGTAGGACTCCCAAAGTACATGGGGAGACTTTTGGTCACTGGAAATAACAATTAGCATATACTTTCAAAGTAGGGTAGTCTCAAGCCAGGGAGGATTGATTTCCTTATTGCCTCGTGTTTTTCCCATAGAAAATACTAGAAATTTTTATTTGCCATCCAAGATTAAGTTTGCAAATTTTGAATTCATATTTGCAATTAGAAGACCCAAAATAGCTAGGAGAGGTGAAAAAATATAAAATTTATATGATACAAAATAAAGGGCAATTTTTACATTTATCCTTAGTTGGAGCAATAAGGAGATCAATCCTCCTTGGCGGTAGTTTTGGCACCTCTAGATTCTTCATCCACGATCGTTGCATCATTCATCTAATCTAAGATCCATACCCACTAAGGATCTCCTTACATGCTCACTTGGTGAGCAAAGAGCGACAAAGGGGCTACAAGAGGAAATGTCAATTGCACTTTTATGTAGACTTGGTGGGTAAGGAGGAATAGGATAAGAATATAATGCAACACGTATTAGATGCTTTCAAGATTGACTAGCCTATATCAAAGGATTTATTTACCTATATTGGTCAAAAATTGAGCTCCTCCTTTTCCATTGCCCCACCCTATCAAGACAATTGGTTGAAACAATTTTGTCTTATTGTTTGTATTAGGTGGAGCTTTGTCCACTAGGCTAGCATGTAAGCTTGCACTGAGAGCGGGCTTCTATGTGGAGTTGGGAGTTGGTGGAGCCTGCCAATTGTTAGTGAAATGGGCGTACTTGTTTTATAGGAATGCCCATTTCATCAATAATTGGTAGGCTCCACTGGCCTCCACTTTGCATGGAAGCACTATAAGAAAACTTTGTTTTACGTGACGGATTGACATCAAAAGGAACGGATTTTAGGTGACATCAAAGGTGACATCAAAAAACAAACCCATGTTTTTATGTCAACAACGATGTCCATTGATGTTATATTGGACATCATTGTTGACATAAAAACATGGTTTTTTTTTTTTCAATATCACCTAAAATCCGTTCCTTTTGACATCAATAAATTTTGGTTTCTTATAGTGAAGCCTGCCTTGACTACTAGTCAAGAAAGTATCTCCCGATTGCAATAATATTGTTTCAATGCTTGAACAGTAGAGTACTAAAAATATACTATTACAATACTGCAATAGAATATTTTCAATGGATAGAATACACCTTCTATTGAAATTGTATTGTTGTAGTATTAAAAACAATATGTTTTTAGTACTCTACTATTCAAGCATTGAAACCGTATTGCAACAATACTGTTGCAATGGGGCTTTTTCCTGATGTACCTTTTGATCGGTCAAGATGAACCAACTCCCTCACTTGTCCCCTCTTGGAGGTGCACTTAGTTCTACTATAACAAATCATGGATGAACCAATGGTTTCTAATAAACTATATTTTAACTTCAAATTTTGAGCATTGTTTACTAATGACTATAGAATTATACTTCCAAAATTTCAAACTTAAATAAAATATGAAATGATTTCTAAAAGAGGTTAAAAATGCACGAAAATGATATGTTTTTTTACTCAAATATTTTTAAAGAACACATTTAGATGACCATTGCATCAATATTCAACTCAAAATGACCTTTCAATAGAGAGTTGTTTTTAGGAATTTTTTGTTCATTTTTTAGACAATTTTTTCTTATATAATATAGGGATGTGAAAGTTATTTTTCAGTTTTATAGTGTATCTTTTTACTTCAAAAAATTGTAACTAATTATTATTAACAAATAAAAACATCAATAATTCAAAACATAAACTTTCAAAGTAGATTGTGACTATGTTTTTACCCAAAACACTCCAAAACTACCATTTTTATTATAACTACAAAAAAAATTTGAAAACTTCTATTCATATTTTTTCATTTCATTTAATTTAAAATTCAAAAAGTTTATAGGGGGTCTAAAGTTTTATTCACACGCTAACATCAAGAAAAAGGAGGAGTGCACCCCGAGTGTCCCCTACAGTCATTCTAGGGGTGCAAGTAAAATAAATTCCCCCCTATTTGTGCTTGATGAATTTTTCCTCTACACTTCTACCCAATTGCATATAAGGTAGAAGAACCTATTTTAGATAGGCCCCCATTTTGGTTTCGTAGATTCACCTATTCTGGATAGCAATTGAATGCATTGGTTATTGAAAAAGATTTTCCATTGGTACTTTCTTGCCCAATCATCTCTCCTCTTTCTTGACTTAGGGAAAAGTGCCAAAGGTAACCACAATAGGTGAGTCTACGAAACCAAAATGGGTCTAGATGGAAAATCCACTTTTATATTCAATGAAATATTCATTCTAGGAGAAAAAATTCTGTTTTTTCCGGCATTCTTCGACAACCTTATTTTTGTACACCCTAGAATAATACGCCCCATGACTTTCCCAAATAATACACACTGAAATGCTTAAGTTATCCGAAATAGGTACTTCTACCTTATGAATTCAAAATTAGCAAATTTTATCATGCGTGGCAAACAGCGTTTTTCCGGGTCAGTTCACCCCGGTCCGGGTCTCAATGCAGGGGTCTGAGCACATTCTTCCGGGTGCACATGTTTCGGAGCTTCGTGAATATGAGATCGGTGAAGAAGAATCCTTCCTTCGATGAATTTCGCACCTCATTATTCTTTCCGGTGGATTTTCTGCAGCGATCGGTTCTGACACTCCTGGATGATTTATTTTGGAGTATTTCGATAGATTTAGCGGAGATCGCAGTGTTAGGGGGCGTTGCTAAACGCAAATTGAGTACCAGCATGCAAGCCAGCGTTGGAGCGCCGGATGATTCCGAAGATGTTTCTGATAATGCAACCAAGTGAGTGTGAATCTCGACTTTCCGTCATTGAATATCTGCTTTCATTTGAGGTGTTATACGCTCATTTGGTGGACTTTGGAATTGTAGGGTTTTGGCTCATTAGCGTGTTAGCAATTTAACAGGCGATGGAATTCGAAAATTTGCTGTTTCCATTGTCGCGATGTCTTTCTGTAGGCGGTGGTTACGAGCTTGATCTACTGAAATTTTCGAACCTTAAAACCCCTGTTTTTTGATATAGCAGCGAAGTGAGTGTGGCTTTCGATTTTCATTCATGGAATCTCTCCTTTCAATTGCGGTTTTGTGCGCCCATTTAGTGGTCTTTGGCGAGAGGGAAGTTTTTGGAATTTTAGGGCTGTGGTTTATTAACGTGTTAGCATCCGCTGGCATTTGGAATTTCATGTTTCCGTTCTAGTGGTTTATATGAAACATGTTTTGTGTTTGGTGAATATGAGCTTGAGCTGCTGAGATTTTCGGGACTTAAACCCTAAACCTTAAACCCCAATTTTTTTCATTGCAGGTCCACTTTGGATGAGTTCCAGGGATGGGCAGGAGGTCTTGCAACCACTGGCGGTGTTGTTGTGGGAGAGTTGCCAGGTGCAGCATTATTCACTGAAGGAAATGGGCTGAGAGAGAGAAGTAGTCATCATGAACCGTTGAATCAGGGGAGCTCTGAAGGTATGGGACTCTTACGAAATTCTGGAACTGGAGCTACTAAAACTGTTCCTTTGGGAAAGAGGTTGGCAAGTGTGTCTGCCTCTGATGTATCTCCCTCCAAGAGTAGAAGCCGTAAAGTTACTAAATCCACCACTGTGGCATCTGGAAAGACTGGAAAGAGCAAGGCAAAAGCATTTGTACCTGCTGCATCCTTGGACAAAAAACAAGTATCTCAGCCAACAATACTGACTTTTTTCAAAAAGGCTGGAAATGAGGTGCCCTCTTCTGCGGCCAGCAAGGGGGAGAGTGGTTCAGATGCAACTGAAGCCAGAGATGATTCACTAGATTCCATCGATTCAGGTAGTCAGGTCGGGGTCGGCATTGCAGCGGAGAATATGGTGAACACCATCCCGACCTCCGTATCTGCAGAATTGGAGAGTACTTCAACTTGTCAGACTGCCCCGTCGGAGGTTGGGGAGACCAGTAGAGGAATGATAAAGGGTGGGAGAGACCCTTTTCAATATAATGACGAAGTCTCTCAGCTTCTGTTAATTTTGGATGGACTTATAAATAAAGAAGAAGCTGCCATTCTGTTGCAGAAGGTGCATGGCAACGTTAGTGAGGCTCTTGATTTGCACTATGAAATGAAGTCCGAGCATGACCAAGCGAAATCATCAGTTTGCAAATCAATCAGCATTGGATGTGTTATTGAAGCAACTGCAAATCACCTCGAGGCAGAGGAAACATCAGTTGCCGAAGGAAGTGATTTCTCGTTTGTAAACAAAGACTTAGTTAGTGAGGACCTGGAGGTCTCTAAGCCATGCCCATCTGACAGATCGAGTGGCCGTCTGGAATCTCTGGTCGTTAAATCAGAAGAGCATCTTTCAGTTTCAAGAATTTCTGTGGGCTTGAACCCAAATGTTGGTTCAGTTGCATTGCCTATCGGCCAGTATGATCCGATCGCACATGGTTGGTTCCTTTTCCTGATCTCAGCTTGACAATGGTGTCAATGCCAATCCTCTTGTGTTTCCTTGACATTGAATGTCGAATACATGCTGACCCTATGCTCTCCGTTTTCTGGTGTGTCTTGCACTTCAGCAAATTCAAGATTATTTGCTGAATTCCTTGAAGGTGTACTCTTTCATGCGTTAAACCAATACTAGTTTGCTACTAACCACTTTAAATGATGCATGGCAGCATGCTGGAAAGTTGGAGAGCTGGCTCCTTACGTTCATCTAGCTCGTGCTTTTGATTTGGTAGAGCATGAAAGCGGACGCTTGAAGACTGCAGACATGCTTTGCAACATGTTTCGGAGGTGAATTGTGTGCAGTAGTTTTGTCTCAGTTACTAGGTGTTCGCTATCAGAATGGAGTGAGCACTCCAACATAACTTTGCTTCAAAAATGACAGACATTGCAATATCTCTGTTTAGTTTGCAGGGGTAAATCAAATGCCAAGGATCGAGCGTGGAGGTTGACTGTTTTCATGTCATCAAATTCTAAATACCGCTTTCTCAGCAACTTATGGGTGCTTACAAGCCACAATTGAAGTGGGTCAAGGATTCTACCTTTTAATCAATTGTCCATTTCTGTTGCAGCTTGTTAGCATTGTCACCTCAAGATGTACTTCCTGCGGTGTACCTCGCAACAAATCGCATTGCCCCAGATCACGAGAGTACGGTGAGTGTTTTCACATGTATTACTTTAAGTTTAGGAAATCTATGTTCGAAGTCATTGCTTTTTGTGTTTAATGAGCCGTTAATTTGACCATCTCTTCGGTCAGCATTGGCTTCTTCGTGGATTGCTTAAGTCTCTTCTGTATGTCTGATGGTGAACACCATCATCGATTGCAGGACTTGAACATTGGAGGAAGTATAGTTGCAGCAGCTATAAGTGAAGCGACAGGAACACCAAGGGCAAAGCTGAGAGAGATGTACAACAACATGGGGGATCTTGGTATGTCATTCAATTCTCCTCCTGTAAATTTGAGGAAGAAGATGAGAGGAAGCAAAATTGGAAACAATTTTGGTAAGGAAGTCATGTCAAATTGCCTAAACATCATATCAAAGACACATTACAACGGATACTGGAATTTATCAGGTGATGTCGCACAAGCTTGCCGGCAGAACCAGTCTATGCTTAGGCAACCGCCAGCGCTCCGAATTCGTAAGGTTTTTTCCACATTACACCAGATTAGGTGAGTTTCTAACTGTTCATTCCACTCCTGAACCTTGTATACCTGAATATGGATGATATCAAAGAACCCTTACTCGGGTATTCATATCCTAATTAGCACAGGCTTGTGTTGTCAGGGTGTTTTCATAGGTAGATGTTGGGTACTGCTGCTAGTCACTAGTCCGTTCAAGTTCTGAAGATACTTGTTTTTTGTTGGTCCCATTACAAGATGGTTGTGTCATTACACATTCTACGTTCAATGTTCTTATGGATCAAGGCGAAGTCATCGCCTAAACTTCCGTGAGTGCATGATCCTTGTGTTGTCGATTGCAGCAAAGAATCTGGAAACGGAAGTGGAGGTCGTAAGAAAGGCTTAGTTCTGGGACTTGTACTCGCTTGTAGGGAGAAGGAGACGAAGTACATTGTCCGGACATTGGTAAGATTGAGGCGACATGCTTGTCGTTGTTTTTTGTTTTATAGTCCAAATCCTAATGGCAAGGTTTGTCTGTTATCAGTCATGATGCTGGGGTTTGTAATGAATGTGTTAATACAGGTTCAGAACATGAGGATAGGTGCCATGATGCGAACCGTTTTGCTTGCCCTAGCACAAGCTGTTGTCCTCCACAAATGTCTTCCTTCAGACCGTCCTACAGAAAATACACATGAAAGCCTCAAATCGAAGCTTCAGGTTAGCTCTTAGCATTACAGAATGCACCATATGGTATGAAATCAGGTCTTTCATTTCATTATCACTATAGTCTAAATCTGGTGTTCGGGAGCTTCATGCTATATGTGAACCGTGATGTTAACATATATGGGATTTTTTTCAGGAGGCATCGACAGCAACTGTTGAGGCGTATAATTTTCTCCCAAATCTGGTGTGTAATGGAATCCTTATGCCTGTGGTGCAGGGTTAGCTATAGGTCACTACTTGATTGGTATTATTTCTGACCTTGACCCGCGTCGGCAGGATTTGCTGATTCCCAAGCTCATCAATGAAGGAGTAGAGGGATTGATTGCCAGTATTTCTGTTCGTGCGGGTACTCCAATAAAGCCTATGCTTGCTAAGTAAGTTTTAAACTTCTATCTCAACCTCCTTGATGGAAATGTTTGGTATTTCGGCTGACTGGCCTGAACTTCTAACACTATCTAACACATGAATACTCTTGCGTTACAGGATTACAAATGGCATTCCTGAAGTATTGAAGAAATTTCAAGGAAAAGCTTTCACCTGCGAATACAAGTACTGTTCAAACTCTGCTTTGATTTATAGTATGTGTCTAGAGAAGATGTTGGTTGATAAATAGTTTAGATGACTTTAGATGACGCAATCAATTTATTCATTGAGATGGTAACAGTGCTGTATTTTACTGAGCACTGGTACTTTGTTACGGGAGGTTGTGTGGCATTTGATGAATTTATAACTACCTATTCTAAAACAGCGATGGTCTGGCCCTCCGAACTCTTTTCACAGCCACATTTTTGTTTCCAGTGGGGTTCCGCTCTTGCTACCTGTCTCTAAGTAACAATCTTTTTCTCTTAGAGTGGACAGATTATCATTCAGTGCTGTGTCCTCATGTCGAATTCATAATTTTGCAGGTATGATGGTCAACGAGCACAAGTGCACTTGTTATCTGATGGGTCTGTTCGTATATTTTCTCGCAACGGTGAGGACAATACTTCTAAATTTCCAGATGTAGCAGAGATCGTTCGATCTGCTATGGAGCCTGGGACGCAAATGTTCATCATCGATGCAGAGGTGTGTTTTTGCGACACGTTTAAATCTCACATTTCTTGTTTCAAATTCTGGATATTGACCCTCGTAATAATTTCGCTCTCTGTAGACTCAAATCATATTAGACAATTTGAACGAATCTTTCGAATCGTGTTGTGCCAGGTCGTGGCTGTTGATAGGGAGAATGGAAACAATCTCTTGGCGTTTCAGCATCTGAGCACTCGAGAAAGAGGATCAAAGGATGGTAACAGTGTGCAGAATATCAAGGTTGAAAACTTACTTGGGAACTCTATATGCAATCATCTATTAATTGCTGAAGAATTTGAGTAGATATTGTTGTCTTGGTTCAGAGTTCCCTGGCTATATGCTTCAGTGTTTTGGGATTGTCTTTTGGCTAATCCTAATCCTAATGTCATCCTAATCTATTTCTACTCTTTCTTTCTGAAACTAAGCTAAAATTTTATCTTGCTCTAGGTGGAGGTATGCGTTTTCTTATTTGACGTCATGTTAGCCAACAATGAATCGTAAGTCATTCTAGTGCCCGAAGAAACTATTTTTTCAAGATTGCGGTGGGAGTTTATGTCAGGGTTTGTCATGATGTTAGCTTTATGAGTAGGACAATTTCATTAATTTCATACTTTTGTGCGCAGACTAGTAAAGTGCCCTTTACGAGAACGACGAAAATGTATGCAATCACTCCTACTCTTGCGATTGGGACTGTGCTTGTAGTATCTGTAATCTAGAGCCCTGATAAAATGGTGTTTATCGCTCAACATTGAACGCAAATCTTATTTGTCTTGTAATATGTAAAGCTACTTGGTCTTTCTGGCACCCTTGCATTAAATTCGGTATGCTCTGATCTCGGTTTTCAGATATGCATACATTATTTCCAACTTTGAAGCCTGGATATTTCCAGTACGCAAATGAAATTACGGTGAGTTCCAGAATTTGCTGTCGGTTCTTTTTTGTTCACATATATTTTAATTATCATATCATCACGAACTGAATGGGGCCTTCCTCTCTGATACAATGAAACATACAGGTGGAGTCAGAGGAAGCGCAATCAGAACCAGCATCAATATCTCAGAAGCTGGACAATTTCTTAGAAGAAGCTTTTGGAGCATCTTGTGAAGGTCTTATGGCCAAATCACTCGACGAGGATTCCACATACATGGCTTCCAAGCGATCTGATTCCTGGTTGAAGGTCTAGCTTAATAAATCACGACTTCTAATGGTCTTTGCGTTTTTTCTTGGCGTTGGCCTTGTCATTTCACGAAGTTGATGCTTGTTTTTCTGCATAGCAGAGGACTGACAGCGTTCTCATTAGGTCAAGAGAGATTACGTAGACGGATTGCATGATACATTGGATTTGGTGCCCATCGGAGCATGGCATGGAAACGGGCGAAAGGCTGGCTGGCAAGTGACTTTCCTTTATATCTGTATATATGAGGATCTTGTAATTCAGTGATTACGTGATAGTTTTCAAGTGTTTTATTTTGTGTCAAGCTTACAATGCTCAGAAGCGTTACAGGAATAAATTCGTAGATTGTAACCTGCAGAATTACTTAGTGGAATCCGTGTGCCTGAGAATATGAATTTTGATTGCAGGTATAGTCCGTTCTTGGTTGCATGCTACGACTCCAACAACGAGGAATACCAGAGCGTCTGTCGTGTCATGTCTGGATTCTCCGATGCATTTTACCGAGAGGTATAATTTAAATCCTTCTCAGACATCAACCGTGGTTTTAGAATTTGTAGTTCAATGTAGGGTATGATTGACCTTTATCAGGATAGAATTATTATGTAAACAATGTCTCCAATCTTATATGTCTTGTGATTTAATGCAGAGCAAAGATTTCTACTCTGACGGGCGGGTTTTGCTAAAGAAACCAGTATACTACCAGACTCGAGAGGAATGTGATGTTTGGTTTTCAGCAGAAGTTGTTTGGGAAATACGTGGAGCAGGTTATTAATCTTCGTTTTGTCGAACAATATAGAATGAATTTGCTCAGCGTCCTGATAATTATTGGGTTGGAGTAATTTCTCGTGCTATCGATCTCAATCACTCGATTAAAATATAACGATGGCAGTATGTTTTGTATGAAATGCACCTGAGGAAGTGTTGCAATGATTCTCAGATTATGCTCATTGTGTCGCAGACCTCACAATATCGCCTGTGCATCAGGCAGGGGTTGGTCTTGTGCACCCATCCCGTGGAATTTCCATGCGCTTTCCAAGATTTATTTCAGCAAGAATTGACAAGAAGCCTGAGGATGCAAGCTCCCCTTCAGATATTGCTGACCTCTTCTACCAGCAAACACGCAAATTAAGTGTCCCGGGAATGTTGGGAGAGCAGAAGGAAGATTCCGAGTGATCATAAGTACTTAACACTCGGTCTTTCTTACAAACATGGACTGAAATCAATGGTCACGGGCGATGGGTGCTACTTCTCAATATTAAGGACGAGTTTACGATTCTGCGAACACTGACGACTCCAAGAAAACAAACCCCTCCAGCCCCACCAATTACGTATTCAAGGTGGAACCAACTTGCCAATTTCGTATTATTTTACCTGGTGCATTTTATTTAAGCGTTTTGAAAACGATCTAGCTGGTGGTTATCGACACTGGTTCATTTTCCAGTTCAAATTGAGAAAATGATGAAATACATGGGTTTGTGTCCTGTCGCTACAACTTTGCAGTACAAAATGCCTTGTGAATAGGAAACTGAAGGATGAGGATTGATGGAAGTGATATTTGCTTCAATGCGAAAGTCATTATGCACTACGATGCCTCCCAGACAGGTTGGTCACCTGCTTTTTGTATTTTTTTGGTGAAGCTGCCTTTTGAAATCTAGGAAGATGAAGGAATTTTTAGCTACATGTGTTTCTCTTACTCGGGCTCTCACTAATTATGGATCTCTAGGTCTTCGCATATCTTGGAACTTTGAATATTAAGAGTTTATGATCCGTCTATTTTGTTTTCCTCTTAATGGGAGCTCCGTCTTGATGTGCAGGAGACCTGGTGATGTGTCCACACGATTTGGCTCTGGCATACAAATTTTGCTAACGCTAAGTTCAAGATCAAGCGAGGACAGAAAGACAGCTATGCCAACAATCTTGTGTAGCTTCTACACGTTTCTGGCATCTGTGATTCTACACATCAGGTGACTACATTTAACTGGGTAGATCCTGAGGAATTTTCCAATTGGTTCGGGATTAACCCTTTGGCTAGGTTCGACCTTTGAACTTTTGTGCTTGCCATCATTTTACAACACTCTACTGTGGGAGATTATAATGGAATATTTGAATGCAGAGGGAATCTGCTTTTCGTTACTTCATGGTCATTGATACAGCGGTTTAGTGTTGAATTATGTTGTCTGACAAGTTTAGAACTCTGAATCCATCCACATTCCTTTAAATTGGTTATAAGCTGAGTTCCAAGAAATACTCGGAAACACTGATGTTCATGAAAACATGGAAGTTTAGAAATGGGTTCCTATCATATGAAGTGGAGTGCACTTGGTGTTATGGTACACTCATTTGGTGTGAATTGACCAGTGCAGTTTGCAATAGATTTTGTGAATTGCAATGCATAGGGTTGGAATGTTTGTGGATTACTTTAGTGACCTCTTCATGATCACCACTTGAACAAAATATTCTAAATTTTCAAATTAATTTATAAAGCTCTTTGGAGCTTGTGTCATGTACTTTCTACTTAAGCCTTCAATGTCGAGGAGGATGTTTGGCGTTCAATGGATGACAAAGAATCCTCTAGGACAGAAGTGCAACTATTCAAAATTTTAGTCTTTTAAAATGTTCACTAAAAAATTGATATTTTTTAATGAAATATAATGAAAATTATAAAAGATACTCCCTCCATCCCAATCTTTTTTTAAGAAAATTAGAGTTACTTGTAGAGTTCAATGTCCTCTTATTGTTTAGAAAATTTGAACTTCAAATTAGTTTTGGAAATGTGATTTATAAGTACTTGAAAATTGATTTTTGAGGGCATTTTTAACAAGCACCGCTAGCCAATCATTCTGTCACTCCCGCGTTGTGTCTGTCTCTTTGCGCTTCAACCTTCTGCAATTCCCGCGTTGACACTCTTCACGTCGGAATCCTAAGGCACATCCCAAGTATTACTCCGGTCCCACATTTGTGTGGCCCATAGCACTTTCAAGATTTGCAGACCTGTTTCTTGAGATTTCTCCTTGAAAATGGAAAACTTGCAGGTCTTCCAGCAGCAACCAATTGTAGATGTTCTAAATTCGTTTTATTACCTGAAGCTGAAGGTACCTGCACAATGTTAAATTCACAATGATCGTGATTGCATTTTCCAAAGTGAGATGGCTTCAAAAACATAACATTGTGGGGACCCTTATAGTGCACAAAACACAAATGTGTTTATCATGGCTCATATATTCCTCCCAGTGGCATAGTTGATTTCGCTGCACAACACTTCCTCCATCAAGTATAGTAGAAATTCTGTAATTTCTGCCTCCCAACTTGTCACTTTCCAGATGCAACCCAACCAAAGCTTCCGTTTAGTGCATTAGGGGTAGTCACGGCATGTTCTTGGGGATGGTGAACAATGAACATTGGTGTGGTGGTGGCCGAGGGTTGGCGTCCCTTGCATGGAATATTCTTAGCGGAACCTTGATTGTTCACTCCCAACATCCACCTCAAGAGGTGGATGTTGGGAGTGAACAATCAAGGTTCCGCTAAGATTATTCCTTTGTTCTCTCTATTTTAACTTTTGAACTAGCACTTTAACCCTTGCACCTCCGGAAAGGTTGCCGATTCCCTGGCCAGTTCCCTCCGGGAAGGTCAGCAGTTCCTTCCAGGAAGGTCGTCACTTACCTCGGGTAATACCATTGTCCATTCTCCATTATTCTCAACAATTTTGAACCAAAAGGGTGGTCATGGCTTGTTCAATATTCATCTCTTCTCATTGGCCCTTCAAAGCACTTTCCATTGTTCATTGTTCATTGTTCACACACACCGTGAACATGCCGTGACTACCCCTATTGATTTTTATTCTCCCAACAAGCATTGATGGCTACAAGGAAAGTCTACAGCGAAGGGTCCACCAGTGACCTATTCTCGTCACAAAAAACAAGCATCCAAGCTCGTCATGGAGTGGGAGTTTTGGTGTACCACTGTGTTCATGCAAATGGCTTTCATTCCATGGGAACTTCCTCCACATCATACGAGAAGATCATTTTGGGACACATTTTTAAGACCAACAAGAAGATCATTTTGGGACAGAGGGAGTATGTAATTATATTTTTGAAAAATTTAAATTTCACCCTTAAACATCTATACAATGTTTGGTGTTGATGGATGATAGGGAATCCTTCTAGTAGGACAAAAGTGGAACTATTCATCCTCACAATTTTGTTGTAAAAAGAGGATGTCTTCTATCATTAGAAGAAAATTGTGTTGGCTTCAACAAAACTAAGATGATGTTTTTCTGCAATTTCTTGTTTCCAGAACGTAGAATTTTGCACTAAAAATAAGAAATCATAGAAAAACATCATCTTGGTTTTGTTGAGACCAACATAGTTTTCATCTAGTGTACAATAGTTTGACTTCCAATGAGCACTTTTGCTATTTTTTAAGCCAATGATTCTCACGGTAATAAAAGGGATGATTTCCAAGGTCACCCATTCGTCCTTTAAAAATTAAAAGAATTCTTTTGTAAAGTTGCAAAATGGGAGAAACTTTGAAGTTTGAAAATGGTCAAATACACGTCTTTTCAAGATTAGTCCAAAGATTTGGGTTAAGTTTAATTAGGGCATTATTAGAAGCATAGGCTACATATTTTAGAGAAAAATCTACAAAAAGACCCCTCATAACAAACTTGATTAGGTGTGGGTCTTTTTGGGTATAATATGCAATTGTCCAAAAAAATAATATGCAATTTGGTCAAAGTTGTATAAAATTTCAAAAATAGAAAAGAGGTTTAGCACAATTTGGTCAAAGTTATAAGCCTCGACCAAATAGATTTTGATAGCATCACTTTAGGCCTAGACACCTTATCAAGAAGAAATTTCTAAACCTAGAATTGAAAGGCTATATATTTCAGTATCTTGTATCAAATTTACAAAATTTCATTGAAAATCAATAATCTAAAGAAAAAGAGAGAAAGAACTTCAAACACTTTTGTTTTGTAGTTAGCATTCATTTAGGGTCCTCTCAAACCCCTCAAAGTCTATCCAAACTTTTAACAGTCCCTAAAGTTGAAAGACAATTGTTATTTAAGGACAAATAAAATTTGCATTTGGCATTACAACAATGCAAAGTGAGAGGTAAGTTTTCCTAACAAGTAGTAATTGTTGAATGAAAGATTATAGTAAGGAACCAATGTGAATTACAAGCATTTGCTAGGGGTTGATGATAAAGCCTATAGCGCATTGTAAGAATCATAAGGACTACATATACATGTCAAAGAATAGATTATTTCAACTAATATTTATAAAAAATATATATAATATAATTTTTGTCCACAATTTCTACATGGGATGAGTTTTCTACAATATTTTTTGTTTTATATCTCCAAAAGAGATATAATCATAACCATGGTAAATAAGCCTTTTCTATATATTTTGTAATTTTTATATTTTCCAAAAAAATATATATTAATTTTTATTAGCTATTGGATTTGGAGCTAAATTTGGAATTGTAATTAAACTAAGGTAAATTTTTTAATTTACAAAATGATTATGGATTTGTAAAATTCAAGTGACTAATATTTTGAGCTCCAAATTTTTCAACTTAAACCTAGTTAGGACATAAATATAGAAAATTTTTAGTTAGACATTTGAAAACTTATTGATCAAAATAATTTCCACCAATTTTCTATATTTCTAATTCTTTTTCCAAAATCTAATAATATTTGCTAATACTTCTTCCATTTGGCACATAATCATTAGGTCTATCTAACAATAATTCTTTGCCTTGGATCAAGTATAACAAAATTTTATTTCAAGTTCATGATCCAAGCACAAACACAAAAAAGTGCACTTTTACAAAAAGAACACATTTATAGAAAAAATGGATTATAATATTTTACAAAATACCATTGAAATTATGTATAGCCTTAAATCCAACTTACATACAATGGCATGTTCCAAATCAATGACTCTACCTTGGATGGGCTACTTGCACTTCTATGTACTGAGATTAACAATCAGCCATTGCAACCCATCCTACATGTACATGTCTACATTCCCACTCACCCAGATCACATTCACCTCTAAAAAATAATCAAAAATATCATTTTTAATCAAGTACTACCATACACATAACACTCCCTCATTGTACTAGGAGACTTCAACCTCAACATCTATTTACAAGGGCATGCATTGCACAAACTTAATTACACATTCCTCTACACCTCAAGACTATCAATGGGATCAATTCACAATTTATTTGCACATGAGATACATTCCCGCAAACTCACAATAGACATGGTAAGGTAGAAAACTATAAACATCAATAGTTTCTATTCAAATTAAACAATACATCTTACATCACATACACATATAGACTCACGACATAACTTTGACCACTTTGTACATCCTTCAAAACACTTTGCTAACACGACACTTCCCATCCAACCCATCAAATCCATTAGAATGAGATTCATAGGGCCACAAATTCCCTTGTTCCCATATTGTAGGAACTCAGTCACAGTAGCACTTTGACATGGCAAAGTGATTGTTTTGTTTAGAAAATAATTTTAAATTTTAAATTTATTTATTTTTTATAAAAAATTATCTTAATATAATTTTTTAGTTTTTTAATTTTTTAAAATTCATTTATTTTGAAAAATAATGGTTGGTCCCCAACATGGGGAACAAGCCTAAAACTACCTTCCAATGTAGCTATAAAACATTTAATACAACAACTTCACATCTTCACCTGTTCAACTCTATAGTCTATACCATTGACCAAACTCAAAAAATTGAAAACTTATTACATTGAAAAAAATGTGCATACAAGTTCAACTATGGAAACAATACTACAATACTCAATTTCCACTAGAAACCAATGGAATTCTGTTTGTAATGCAATTAACACACTCACAAACAATATCACTAAAGATCAATGGCACTTGCACCACCACCCTATCAACCAAGGCCTCCCTTTAAGGATATTATTTACTAAGAAAAATATAAAAACAATGGAAACCATGAATACATCCCTTTGAAAGGCAACATACATAAATACATAATCAAATATAACACTTTTTAGTGACAACATTCTCTTATACTAAGTCTACACAACCTATTAAATAATGGTTTGCATGCCACACCAACAAACAATGATGAGTGTTTGAAACACAGATAGCCAACCTTAGTACCATTGCCAAATCGACAAAAACAAAAGAATATAAAATCCTTCAAAAGCTAGCATAATTCTAGAAACATTTGAAAAACTATCAATAAATATTGTCAAATACTCAATACACATCCAAAACTTGTATTTAAGAGAATATTCAAAAGCACAAGCACCCTTCTATTAGATGCAAATGTAATAGACAAGGCTAGCTACTCATAAATTCAATATACATGCCCAATAAACATTGGTAAACTATGAGATTTAAGTTGATGAAATTCAAGCTCAATAAACATTGGTAGCACCAATATGTCTATTTTAACATGATCACTCCTAATATTGCACATGCACAATATGACACTATCCATGGCATGACACTGACCAATAGGAAAAATGGAGGCAATCCATCTACAAAAATTAGTATCAAATTTGATTGATCTTTTTGTGACAATTTCTTAAGAACCTCATAAATAATAAAATCCATAGATCATAGTATTAGACCACATTCCAAACCACACCCTCAAACAAATCTTAGAAAATAAGTAAATTCATTTTCATTTACAAAAAACAAGTTCCATCCTATTAACTTGGCAAATGCCATTTACAAACTCTTCACTAGCACACTCTATATGCTCAAACATGAAGTACAAATCCACTTACAGAACATAATACTATTTTTTCTTTTCAACATCATCCCATTCACTACTTTATAGGAACATAAAGCTACAAGAATCCCTAATTTGATGCAACAAAATAACCACCAAACTCCTAACAAACTCTTAAACTATTACATTACTATTTTAGACCAATTCACAACCGACGACAATCAAAACCTACTTAACATCGACAAAATTTTACTCAAATACTCCACCTCCATCCCATTAGTCAAAAAAGTTCTACACAAAGCTTTTGAACTCTCCAACAAAATTCCATGTATTCTATAGTCCCAAACTGCTTACAACCCTATGCATATCACAAGTCTAATTTTGTTTTATAGCCATATTTCATCAACCCACCTCAAAACTCCAACTCCACTAACAATACCCCACTTCCAACAACTTCCCTTCCCTCCAATACCTCAAATCAAGAACCACTTCAATAATTATGCAACAACCAAATTACCCACTTGTTCCACTCCATCATTGACTACAAATCTGCTACAATAGCCAATCAATTTTAAATCATTAAAAAGTTGACCAAATACAAATGTGAATGGCAACAATCCAATAAAGCAACCCATTCCATGCCAACTTGAACTTAGTACAACTATTATTTGAGACAAATCAAAATGTCTCAAACCATAATTTGTACTTCTTACATTAATATTATAAATAACAATAAGACCAACATATAACTTCAATTGAACACTTATTTCCACAAACTACAACTCAAGGACACTTGCTATATCAAATCACTACTTATCCAATCCCTTATATAAATTTCATCAAATCAATGTAATCTAGATTGAGACATCTTTGCATAAAATCCAACAATCCACATAAAAAATCAAGAAGAATACATATATGACGCATTCCCACAATTTCAAACCTCTATCACTAAAATTAGATGTAAACAGTTATGGAAACAATACAACCAACATATTCCAACACTACATACCATTCAAACCACAGACACCAAGTCAAGCTTCCAAAATGTCCAAACTTTCTTGAAGGGGTCTTGAACAAGGTGGTGGTGACCATTTTAGCACCAAGAGGTCGACTATCCTCAAGATTTAGGGTGGATTATAAAATAATGTCAACTTTGGAAGACAAAATTGGATAAAACATGAAGAATTGGGAGTTGAATTTTTGGAAGATATATTTCACAAAGTCAAGCTTCCAAAAAATCTAAACTTACTTGAAGAAGGTCTTACATGAGGTGGTGGCAACTGTTTAGCATCAAGAGGTTAGCTGCCATAGAGGGCAAGTTGACACCATGAAGAGGACCAATACTTCGTAATGGTAGTTTGTACTCTTTCTCTTCTCAATTGGCAAAATTGTTGGTGTTGACATTAGGGAAGCAATTAGAAGAAGTGGATGCATGTCTTATAGACTTATACGCTTGGGCAATTATGCCAATCACTACAAGAGAAAGGGATGTTTTAAATATAGTCCTAGTAGTATTGTCTTTTAAGTAACGACTTTTAAGTAAGGTTTTTAATAAAAATTTACTAAAAAGATTGGCTTTTTAGTAAAATTTTTCTAAAAACCTTACTAAAAGATCGTTACTTAAAAGACTATACTACTAGGATTATACTTAAAACACCCCTTTCCCTTGTAGTGAATAAACCGCCCACTTTGTATTTTGATTAGTTAAGATGATTACATATCATAACAATCTTGCTTTAGTTGTGTGGTGTTAACCACATTGATAGGGTTCTTAGAGTCTTTTTAGTGTTTTGCATCAAGTAAATATTGATAAAGAATTGTGTTGTAGGTAGTTGCAAGAAAGACTTGCTATTTTTTGTAGCATTTTGCCAAAAATTAGATTTCAAACACTAAGTACTATGAATAATTTGTAGTAGAACAATCTCAAATGTTGATAAAAAAATCAGTGGCTAAAAGTCATTGTTGCAAGTACTATGGACTACTTACAAGTACTAAAATGGTACTAGTATGTAGAAAAATTAGACATTTTGTCACAAACAATAGATACAAGATATAATTAATAAAAAATAGAAAATCATGAACTATAAAAAATTGAAAATTTGTGAGGACTTGATGATGATTAGATTTTATCAAAAGAATGAAGTCAAAACCATCTTCAATGTTCAAAAATACTTGCTCCAAAGAGTCCTATTTATACAAATGTGGAAGATATAAAATAATATATTTTAAAATGCCCCTTGGTAGGCGAAATTTCAAGCTTTATAGCTTTAGATCATTAATTTTGGATACTCCCCAATACTACCCCCCCCCCCTAAACTTCAAAGTGTGACAAATTAGCAAAATTGACTTTCAAATATAAAATAATTTTTTGAATTTTTTGAAAAATAAGGGAATCGATTTCAATCAAGCTATCCATCTCCAATAAAAATTTCAAATTCATCAAGTTCATGCTTCAAAAGTCATAGTGGATGACAACTTAGCCACTTTAAATGTACTGTAAAATAGTATCGGTCTTTCTTGCAATCACCCTTGTATGGTTAAGTTCTTAGTTGAAATCCATGTTGTAGTGGCCTATAAAGGCAACATCTGAATGTGGTCATCTGCAATGCATACTTAATTTAGGAAGTCTATTGTTTGGAGGTGTTATAGGGATTCCACTCTCCATTAGCCTACTTTTTAGGTTTTTTTTTTACCATCACCAATTGAAAAGATTCATACCTAAACATTTCAAATTTTCATCTTTTAATGGAGATACAAGATTTTATACCCTTTTTAGTTTTAAGCCTCATGATGGTTACTTAAAGAGATTTGTCTTTAGAAATTAAGGTTGGCATAATAGAAAATCTAGGCTCTATAGAGGGTTGTTTGACTTTTGGCTAATGTGAAAATACAGTGAAATAAAAAATAATTTTTTAAGAATATTTTCAAAAGTATTTTTTTGAAAAAAATCAAAAAATATTTTTTTGATGGCCAATTTGATGGGCCACACAAGTTGACTTTCATTGGCAAGATTCTCTATACCCAAATTTAGGTTGATATTTTTGTGTTTGAAAGTTTGCATGCAATCAAAAAATTCGACAATGTTAGTTTGGAATTTATTTCTAACCTAAGCAATCTTTTGTTGGCAATTTAAATGTTGATAGTGAAGTTGACAATCTTTTTGATGTCTAAATTTTTTTTATATATGTATATAGGAAAATCTTCCAACATCCCATATTAGGGCTTGGTATGTGATTAGGGTGTCGATAGCCATCAAATGGTTGGTAGGTTGTCTGATTCGAATTCTACCAAGGATATAATGATATTCAATAGAACATCCATGAGATAATAGCCCTGGGATTGGATGAGAGTATTACACTAGAGAGGTTATTGCTTTAGAAAAAGGCTGCAACATTAATGATGTTTGAAGATTTTTTAATTGACTACTATTTTTGACACCTCTACTACAGGGTCATTGTAAAAAATACTGGTCCTATTCTCCATCACAATTGGAGTGATAATGTTATTTTCTAGTATAACTTTTGAATTTGAAGTCCCCTCGAGAAGTCCCACAAACATGAAATTTCTATTAGACATCTCTAACTTGATGGTCATCAGATATTCAAATTCTTTATTTATTAAAAAAATTTAAAAATCATTTTATTTTAAAAAAATCAATTATATTAATTTGTCACATTTGAGGTTTAGGTGTTTTCACCACAATTGAATGATCTAAAGTTGAAATTTTGGTGGTCTACTCCCACACTAGGTGGGCATACACTTACCAAGGAGCATCTAAAAATATATTATTTTATATCCTTGAGGTTTATACAAATAGGGTTCCTTTGCACAAGCACTTTTGAACATCAAAGAAGGTATCAACTTCATTTTTTTGGTGAAATTTGATCACTATCAAGTCCTCTCAAATAGCCAATTTTAATTTTTTGGGTTCATGATTTTTTATTTATTATTAATTTATACCTCATTGTTTTTATTTTTTGCGACAATCTATCTTTTTCTCCATGTAGTATTGTTTTAGTACTTACAAGTAGTCCATAGTATTTGCAATGGTACTTTTAGCCGTTGATTTTTCCAATCAATAGCTAAGATTATTTTGCTATGTAGTATTTCTAGTACTCATAGTACTCTAGTGCTGAAATGCAAATTTGGTTGAAACACTATAGAAAGTGGATGGTGTTTCTTGCAATGATCCTATATTATATTAAGTTTCACTCAAAATAGGGGCTTCTAGATTCCAAATTCATTGAAAGTTGCTTTCTTGATTTATTTATTTGTACATCCTCAAGACCTCTATGTATCACAACATTGTTAACCAAGCAAGGAAGGGTCTTTTTTTCTTCTGCAAAAAAGGGAGCCCCTAGTGCTAAAAATTTCCATATCTGCTTCAAGAATCAACGTGGGGGAGGGGATGGGCCATGGGCTAGACTAGCTTTGACAACCTCCCCTAAGCACCAATTAGAAGCTATATATTTTAAACAAATTCCCCCATGGTATTTAGGGGAGAATTATACCTCGACAGCCTCCACTTGAGTCTTGGGAGGTGGATGTGGAGCTAGTGAACAATGTTATGATCCAAGCGGGAATTGAAGGAATAATGTCACTTTAAAGAGATTATTGGTTAGAGAAATTCACTCTATAGAAGTTTTATAGTAATAATTACACTCCAACTATCCTTATTCTTGAAATTTAGGATTTCAATCAAAGAGAAATGCTATTGTTAGGATTTGAAACTAGTTCTACATCAATTTGAAGGAGAAAATTTGAATGAAATTGTGTGTTAAAAACTTTGGAATTACCTGAGTTATTGGCACTGGGGTCTAGCCGGTTCATCCAATACATGGGGCGAGTCTAGTTTTGGAAAGGGAAGGGAGTGAAAAATTCCCCGAACGCTGGTCCGGGTGAGTATTAACCGCAGTCAGTGCGTCGATGGCGGCTACTTGCAGCGCCTACTTTGCGGCCCTCGTGGTCCCTGGCGTGTCGGTCCGTCATGAAGTTCGTCCATCCGTCCCGCACGGGCCCGACTACGCGCCTTTCCGCTTCCAATGGATTGAGGTGGAATGCAGACACTGGCACACCTCCACTCACGCAGACCACGGCAAGGGCTCACGGCGGGCAACATCAACGCAATCCCTGCCTACCTGCCAATTCCTCAACCCAGTTCACTGGGTCGCTGCCGTCGCTCCCACACCGGCCGTGCTCGGGAATGGACTCACGCCCGGCAATTCTGGGCTGACGACGATGGAGCTGGAAGTTGGAATGGGAGGAAGTAGGCAGTCGGAAGAGTGACACCGCCCATGAGCGGGACACTGACGCTGTGAACGAGTTTAGCGTGTAAGGGAGGGGTGGGGAGTCTGCGGGGAAGGGGATGGCGGGGCGTGCGGTGGAGAATGGGTATGAAGGAGATCCCGAAGCGTCGACGGCGACGACTGTGGTGCAAGTGGTGGTCGGAGAGGCGCACACACTGGTGCTCACAGGTGCGTCGTCGTTGTACTACTGAGCCCACTCAATTCACGGACTCCTTGCCAATTACACTGGAACGGCCAACGTTCAGTTTCAAAACGAGAGAGCCCAGATATTGGGTCAATGCGGGTCCGTGATTGCCTGTTTGGAACCGTGCGGTTAGTTTTGTATCCGACACAGCGTTTGAGAATGAATTCGGCGAACTTTGGGCCGGAAGGAGCTTGCTTCCCCTGTGTAAATGAGCCTGAGCTGTGAAGTCGTGGAATCTTTAGACTGTTTCAGGAGATTGCTTCTTGGAAAGGTTGTTAGCAGTGACAGTGTAGCTCTTGAATGGAAAACAGTTACAGTGTAACTTCAAGACTACCAGTCGCTGGGAAACGAGAGATTTAGTCAATGCAGGCCTGCAGATTTACTCTGTCAGTATCGAGTTTTGCCCGGGGTACAATGCTTGCGTTCCCGTTTGTGGCGGAGCCAGATCTGTCAAGTCGTGAATTTGTGCTATTGTAGGAGATTGTGCTAGTTGTTGTCGAAAGGTCATATAGTGTAGTTCTTGAATAGAAATCAGTGAGAGCTGGCAGTCGCATTGATTTTCTAGCTGTAAAAGTGTGCGTCTTTGAGTGCAGCCAGCGGCAGTGTGTTCACATGTGGCCGAGGTCAATTTGGCCGCATGGGCATGGGCGTGTTCCAAGACGAGCTTGTGCCAACCCAAGTAGAGGTTATACCGATGAGAGTAGAGCTGGACGAAACGGGCCCAGAGAGCACTAGGGAATCAGACTTGGATCCAGCTGAGGGATCCCGGATTACCCAAATATCGGCAGGAGTATATCATAGTCTGGCTCTGTCAGGTACCACCCTACTATCTTCCATCACCTTGCTGTAGAACGTCGAGGGTCAACCAAATTTGCATTACTATCATTCAATCTATGCACTGTCACTCCAGAATCTACATTCAAAGCACAATCACCAATTGCTGAATTAAACTTGGTTTCTTACAAGTATGGTGACTGATTTGATTCAACAGGTGACGGCACAGTGTGGTCATGGGGATTCAATGCCTGTATCCTACTTGAAACGATCAATCTTCTCGTCAATATTTTGGAATTGGTTGCAGTTGAAATCCTTTCATTATGATTTGGAAACGTCGAATTTGTTAAAGATGGCGAAAATGTGAGAGGTTGACAATTTCCAGGCACCCGTCTCGAACCTCAGATCTCTACCTGTCATTGTTTTGGGGACTCTCAATGTCACAGTTTTGGCGCTCTGAATCACACCAGTTTAATGAATTTTATCATTGCAAGAGTTGGTGGGAACGAGTTGATTAATTTGATTGAGATGTTAGTGCCACTCCTTAATTAATACATGGACGGTCAGCTGGGTCGCGACGGGGCCGCGTCGTTCCCGGCACCGATCTCCTTCTTCCGCCCCAACAGCTTCTCCTTCGACGACGGACGGAAAAAGAAGACAGGCAGCGCGACGACTAAGGTACGTGCAGGAATTCAACCACCAACTCAATGGTAGCGCTACCATTTATTGCATGCTTGTTCGGACGTGCGAGATTTGAGCAATGGTTGTTGATCGATCGGACTTTAGGTGGCGGTTGTAGCAGCCGGCGGCATGATGTCCAGCGCCATCGACCAGGACGGCGGGCTCTGGCTGTGGGGTGCAGTGCCGGAGCCTTCGGCCGGCGTACAAATCACGGACTCCGAAGCGTACCACAAATCCAACGCCTTCGAGCTCGCCAACATTGACAAGCCAGGCCGCGTGCTCGCACTCCGGGATCAGCGAGTGCAGCGAGTCGCATGCGGAAACGAGCACATTCTCGCACTCGTCGAGGGTCGCAACGGCCCCGGAGTCGAATGCTACGCGTGGGGAAGCAATTCGTACGGGCAGCTGGGGCTCGGCGACTTAGAAGCGCGCGACATGCCCACGCTCGTCACGGCCGTGCCCGCGATGGGCAGCACCACCATCGTGGACTTCGCGTGCGGGGCTTTTCATAGCGTCGTCGTCACCACAAAAGGGAGTGGAGGCGAGGAGGCAGAGTCGGATTCCAGCTCCTCCATGGCAAGGAATTGGCAGGGACCGGGCCATTTGATGGATGAGGTGACCAGGCCATTACGAGAAAGGGCGACGCCCGAGGAATCGCCGGCGTCGCCGCAAGCGCGGGCTCGGGGATATCCTCACAGTAGCCGGATTCAGAGTAGCTATGGAACCGATGGAAGCTCCAGGGCGTACCCGCAGGGCTCCATCACGAGTTGGACGGCAAGTCATGACGGAAGGACGCCTGCACGAGACTCTGGCCGATTCTCGACGTGCTGGACCTTTGGGCAAGGCGATAATGGGCAATTGGGACACGGCTCTTGCGTGACTTCGCACACCCCCGCGGCTGTGGAGGCGCTGCCGACGGGCGAGAGGATTCTAGCCGCCGTCTGTGGGCTGTTCCACACTGCGGTCGTGACGGAATCCGGCGATGTTTGGGTGTGGGGGATGGAAGGCGGGTTGGGAATGTGCCCCGGGATAGGACCGCCGGGTTCTAGGAGCGGTGACGCGCTCAAGCCAGTGCGCGTGTTCGGGGAGTCGTCGGCGATGTGTAACCCGATCACGGGCGCCAAGGGGATCGCCTGCGGCGCTGCGCACACGGTGACAGTTTCCCACGGCGGGACGAATCTTTGGGCATGGGGGCGGGGCAAGAATGGAGTGCTGGGATTAGGCCATCCCTCTGATAGCTGGTTTCCGAGTCCCGTGGTGTGGCCGCCCGGGTCGCAATTCGAGTCCGACGGAGACACGTATCCCGACCTTCGGAAATCGCTTAGTCGCGCTTCGAGCCGCGGCGGCTCGCGCGGACGTGCGGACGACATTCGCCCGTACGTTCGCGACGTGGAGTCTGATTCCAAGGTTTCTCGCAGCAATTCGTACGGTCGATTACCAGAGCAGTATGTGGAAGATCGACCGTCGCGAGCTGGTTACTCCAGTCTTCGCACAGGTTTGGAGTCCCCAGGTAGGTCCAATCGATCGTCGCGACGAGGGGAGCAATCAGGCCACCCTTCACGGCGAATGGGAGACCAAACGTTGCAAGAAGACCCGTCGGGACACGAGTCACGTGATCAAGGAATGTTGTCTCCAAGCCGATCCTCTCGACGCGGTGATCACTTTTGTCCCTCGGAGCCGAAGAATCCACGTGGTAGCCTCTCCGGGAGCGCATTGCAATCCGAAGACGTGGCGACTCTGAAAACCGAGCTCGGCGAGTGCCGTCGCTATGCCGAGAGCCTCCACGCAGCAGTGTATGGCGGAGTCGAATCGTTCCCACTTCCACTCCCTCGCAGCAACTATCATGACCCCAGATTCAATGCGAGGAAAGGAATGTACGAAGTCTATAGCAACGGCAATGGCAGCTCCGCCGCGGCGGCACTGCAGACCTGGCAGCAGCGCGTGGAGCAGGCCTCTGTGGAAGAGCTGGCGAAGCTGGAGCTGTTCTACAAAGGCATGCGCAATCGTTTGAAAGACGTGCTGTTCCAGCGCAAGATGGAAGATTGGTACCGCCGCACCATGTCTGGGATCGCGGCATCGTCGTACAAGCAGGCCGAGCCTCAGCCGGTGCGGGATCCCTACTCGACGCAGAGCACGCCCTACTTTGATGGGCCTGACGATCATGCACTACGCATGTCGGACCGCGGCGAGGTGCATCCGCAGGCTGCACTAGCGGCTTCTCTGGCCGAATTGCGAATGCACTTGCTGCGGCGCCGCTAGTATCGCGTAACCTCACCTGGCTACATGCTTCTTCTTCCAATTTGCAACCAATTTCCGGGGAAGACACCGCTAGATTGTAGCATTAACTGAAGTGATCAGTAGGCCTTCCATTCTGAAAGTACCATCAAGGTACAATGTTCAGTTCTGCAATCAGTAGTGTACCTTAGGATTGCGATGTCAAAACACAGACTTGGCAGAGACCCTTTCGTTTCCGGGCTTCTCAATGCCGACATTACGTTAGTTGAAATTTCAGGGCATGACTGTGTACAATACATATGAATGAAAGTCATTGATTTTATCTCGCGAATAGAAGAGGGCCGATTGTGGACTTGATTCGGGACTTGACATACATGCGTGGTACCTCAATGTAAAATCACCAACTATCTCTAAATCAGACAGTTTCATAAGTAATACCTCCACATGTGACGTCAAGTCCATTACGTGCGCATTATTCAGAGAGCCAAAATTGTGCCGTTGCATTGCACAATTCTCTAAAAACTAAGATTGGTGGAACAGATACATATGGCTAGTCCCTGGTGTGTATGCCTGTTCCTGGATTCTGGTGTTAGGATTTGAGTTTGTTCAAAACTTTCACTCAACAGCGAAGCTGCCCGTTAGCGGTGACCGTACTAGCTTGCAACATTGTCTGTAACTAGCCAATCAAAGTCGATCTATTTGCTTCTGAAAAAAATCAGTGAACAGTTGTCCAGTGATCTGCAGGAGTGCACAGCTTCCTAATTCTAAGTAAGTTTATAACTGAATGAGTTCGTTGCTGCAGAAAGTAAAGTAACTTATTTGTGGCTAAAATTTAACACCCCCGCAGTAGGCGATTGACGGACGCATAGTCAGTGATGCCAGGGAATCCGCCTTTACGGAGAATCATCGACCCAATTTAGGAGATAATTCCTCTTTTCATCACCGCAATCGAATTCGAAGTTGTCAAGCGTGCATAGCCATTCAGGAGGCCATCACCGTGCTGCACGAGTTTTCCTTTTTAAGGAGAAACGATCATCAACCAGGTCACTAGATTTCTAACTTTAGAATGGAAAGCCTGCTTTAGCGTTGGTCATTCTCAAATTCTCACGCGTTTCGATGGCGGTGCCAGGAAAAGCGAAACGCCATGTCTGCCAATATGCTATGCCAATCAGCCAATGAGTTGAGTGTGCACAGGTGAAACACTGGTGCTCACGATCAGTTCAACATGGTAGTAGTGTTGTTTGTTTCATTTTGGAGACAGTTGGTTCTTCAATACTCATGTGATACTTGCTGATATCTATATGAAAAGTAGGTGATACCTACGTAAAATTTGGCTACTAGTCTTTAAATGCAACAGTAATTTGGCTATTTTCTCCTAAATGGAAATTTCATTTAAAAAATAGTCGACATCATTTGGCTATAGCCAACGGGTGAAATTTGTGCATAAAAAAAACACTATAGCCAATGGCAAAAAATCATGCATAAAATTGTTCATAAAAAAAATTGCGTAGAGGAGATGGAGCATGGAGGATAGAAGGTTTCTTTTTGTTTGGACCTCTCTAATGTCACCTTCTTGCACAGTTACACCCATTCATCCTTCACCAAACATGAAAACTTGTTACATTTGTATTTTCACTAAATTATTGCATTCTTTTATGCTATAAGAAGTTGGTGTCTTCAAATGTGATACTAAAGAGTTTAAACATTTTGTAAGAGATTCAAGCCCAACTTTATTCTTGCAGCCTTCGTTCTTCAAGTAGTGACACCATAAATCAATAATATAGTATATAAAATGAACTCCTACTTTTTGCATAATAGCAAACTAAATATGCATACAAAATCATCAATCTCCTATTTAGAACTTGAGTAGGTGATCAAATTGATTATTCTACGGTATTGCTATTGATGCATCACTTTCTATTGTTCAAGGTTTGCTATTGATGCATCACTTTCTATTGTTCAAGGTTCCAAAAGTGTTGTTTATTGCAAAGTCTATCACCATGATTGAAGGAGCTTACAACTTACTTTTCAAATTTTAGGAAAAAGATTCATTTCCTTTGTAGCATTTGTTACTACAATTTACTATTCTAGTAGAACAATTTATTATTTTCTATTTTTTGGCATACAATAAATGGATTTTCAATCGAAGGCAAAGATAAAGAACATGCTACCACCCCCATTATAGGGATGGGAGTGGGGACCAACAAATGACAAGACTAGATTAAGTAAGGAGGATGTGGCCTATTCCACTCTAGTGCCTATTCTAAGTTGAACAAAAATTTCACAATGTAGTCATGTAAGTGACATTGAAATACTTACATTGACAATTGAACCCTTGAAGGTTTTTTACTATGTTTTCATCAAAAACTTTTTAAAACTACCATTTCTAGTATAAATATCAAATTTTAGAAAAAAATCATTTTTGGATACATGGAACCATAGGGTCTTATAGTACATTAGTTTGAAAAGATGTGGAAATTCTTTAAAAATTTCATCATGTGGATTGTAAGATATTAGCATTTGAAGAGATAAAAATCCTTTTTTTTTGCCTTGACTAGGCACAGTTGCACTTCACAAGGTCACATTTGTATGAAAAAATTTCCAAAATGGTGATTACTCTTTGGATTCATTCTCCAAATCAAGTTGAAAGCAAGTTGTCTACATGCTTAAAAAATTTTAGATCATTTGGAATTGTACAACATATAGGACAAAAATAGAAAGTAAAAAAAATAGAAAATTATTCAAAATTGTTAAGAATTTAGTTTTAGAATTGAAAAATGTCAATCCCAATGGTTTTAATGTTGTAATAAACAATCTACATCCTATGATTTAATTTTTTTCCATAATTGTTGAAAATTGAGTTATATAAAGGACTTCAAAGTTTATTTTAGAGTAGAGATTCTATAACTACGTGCAAACTAAAAATCCTCATAACTTTCATCTCATTAATCAAAATGGAATGATTCAAAGATTTATAAATATATATAAATCAAGAAAATAAGTTTTCGATTTCTATTTCTTAAAAATGTGAGTTTTTAAGAAATTTTTTGAGTTGCCCAAGGCCCAAGTTGCTTATAGTTTAAAGAAAATTACATATCATATAATAATTTTTAAACATGTAATCAAAATTTATGAAAATTATTGGACCTTAAAGCTACTCTTTAAGCACATGTTGTGTGAAAATTTCAAAGAAAAAAAATAAAAACTCCATTTGTAGTGAGCTACCCAAAATCAATATGTTCCTAAAAATTGTGGTTTTATCCTTTAGGGGGTAAATTAGTGAGTTGCCCTTTAGGACTGGGGACAAAACATTTATCGTTGTTCTTTCCTCTTTTTGATACCAATATGTAATAGTGTAACATGTTGTAAAAATTCCATTTGTAGTGAGCTGTCCAAAATCAACATACCAATATGTAATAGTGTACTATGTTTGATATCAATATGTAATAGTGTAACCCTACGCCATTGGCCTAGTTTTTGTCATGATTTTGTCATGTTTTATTTAAATTTAAATTTCTAAAATTATTTATCCAAATTTAATAAAATAACAAAAAAAATCAATAACTTTCACAATGTACATCCAAATGCCACAAAACAAAGTCCATACACACTTCCTTACAAAGGGCTTTCTAACATAGTACCAAGAATACAACTGGGAGAAGCACAATCCAAAAGATCTTATCATAAGTTTGTAACAAACAAAACAAAATAAAACAAACAACCCTCGAAACAACCTCATTTAAGATAGAGATTTTGTTTTCGCTCACAAGCATTTGAAATCAATATCTTAATTCCAACTATGAAATTTGTAGGATTATTATTAGATTGGGTATATATAATGCGATTTTTCTTTCCTCCAATCCTCCACATAAGGTAGAAGCGCCAATTGTCAACCATGTCCAATATCCAACTTGTAAGGTGCACTATTTCCAACCTTAGGCTAGAACTCAAGCTTGGAATTGTTTTGTTTTTTGAGTGATTGGAATTGGAAAACTCTAGTTATTAGCTATTAGACACATGCACATTCTTGCGTCCACAATTCATAGTAATTTCAATTTTAGGAATACAATTATGAGAATTTAGCTACCCCCATATTTTCTTATCTTCCTACATGGGAAATTAAAGTTTCCAATACCTCATCCTCCTCACCACCTACTCTAAAATTGCTTATATGATCAACTACTGGTACTTGTACCTTACTAGACCCCATGTACCTTAGGGCCGGTTTATACTTGGGACCGAATTGAAATCCGGATGAAATTCTTTAAGTTTGAATCAATAGGATCACTCTATTTTTCCAAATTCGACCCAAGAACTTTATACTAAGGTTGAATTGAAACCATTAGTCATCCTACATGTCGCCTTAAGTAGCATGATTTTGATGCCAAACCATCCGAACCCAAAGAAGCAATGAGGACGAAGTTTTAGGTGACCAGATTATACACGCTCTATGGTCAGATGGAAGGTTGGCCTGATTATACATGCTCTTAGAGCATCGCCACCCGTCCTGCAAAATGCAGGCGGCCTCGACCTTGGGCTCGGTCGGGTTTGGCAGCCAACTACTAGGCTTGCCCCACCCATGGCCTCTTAAGAGGCCATATGACTTTCAACCAGAGTACGACAACTCGGCATGAACCACTTGCTAGAATCGTGGAGAGCAACGCGGGACTTGTCTTTTCTTGTTTTAGAGGCCGAGTTGAGGCCAAGTTGAGGCCTCCAAAACCACCCTCATATGGAGGCCAAAGTTCATTTCTAAGAGGCGCCTCTTAAGAGGTCATCCGTTTTGGAGGACAGGTGGTGATGCTCTTAGGTTACATGCTCTTAGGGCCAGTTTAGTCATGTGCCTCAGGTTTTGAGGGCCAATGACAGATGGCCCGCCCATCCATGCAGAACTTCTCTTCTACAGTCAGTGTAAGTTAGTGTAAGATATCTTTCAACTGTTGAAACCCCACTGATTGCCATGCAGTCAGGGATCGCACCAATAACTCAACTCAAAATGCCCCATCCAGAATTAAATCATGCATGATACTGACGGTAGCTTTTTCTGTTCAGTTTGCTTCCGTTCACCAACTGAAGGACAGAGTGCCCCAATTCAACAATCACAAATGGTTCCAATTGCAGACAGAGGCTGCAAGGGCCAGGCAGGGCCCGGGGCAATCCATCACTGGACAGATTCTAATGAACATCCAATGATTATGATATTTGGCTCCAGGAAATCAAGTCCATGCAGTGAGGCTTCAGGTAAGGTAGGTACACCCAAAACCACCACTTTTTGCTACTGAGCCTATTTTCTATTATTAGGCTGGTCAAATTTTCATATGTTCTTGTTGGCAAGTGAAAGGAGGTTCCAACGCACCAGAGAATGTGGCATTTGGATACTGTATGCAAAAGTTAGTAAGGAACAAAATTTGGTTATGAAAGTGTTTCTTCCATAGGTATAGAACTGATTTTGGAGACGTATATATAGTATAGATGGCAGTTTAAGGTCAGTGGCACATTTGGGTGTCCCTACCTTAATTAAGAGAACTCACTCACTCACTGTGCAGAAACCACAACAATGAATCATGAATCAATCATGTGGAGGGTCGGATTCTTTCTCTCTCGAGGCAAATTGGAGTGTGACCTTCAAGTGCCCAGACACTTAGGTTAGTAACTTGACTTGATTGCTCACAAAAAAACTCCAAGCAGGAACTTCATTTCACTAGAATGGCAAAATCAGAGACTGAAATTCAAGACTGCCTGGTAGGTATAATAAGTTAGATCTGTTTCTAGATGGCCATCCTGACGAAGTGATGGCCAGTTCCTCATGGCATGGGCAGCTCTGCTTAGCTAGAGCTTGGAGAAGACTTGTTATTATATGCATTAGGTACTCCAAAGAAAGGGTACTTGTTGCTGACTGAGGTGTCATTCAATCACTGGTGCAAAAGGAGTGATCCATGGCATCTGTGTGCACTTGCCAATGTCACAATTTTGACACTAGGAAGCATGATCTGGACCAAACATAGTCAAAGACCCATAAAGGTTTTGACTATGTTTTCACCCAAAACGCCTAAAACTGTCATTTCTAGTACAAGTACCAAATTTTAGAAAAAAAAATATTTTTGAACATATGTAACCGTAGGATCTTGTAGTACAGTGGTTTGTGAAGAAGTAATAAAACTTTCAGAAATTTTAGCCACGTAGATTACAAGATATTAGCGTTTGAGGTGACAAAAGCCTTTATTTTGTCCTTGCAAAAAACTAGGCAGTTGCACTTCACAAGGTCACATTTTTATGAAAAAATGTCCAAAATGGTGATTACTCTTTAGATTCATTCTTCAAGGCAAGTTGGCTACATGCTTGAAAAATTTCAGATTATTTGGAGTTGTATAACATATAGGAAAAAATAGTAAGTAGAACAAAGTAGAGAATGATTCAAAACACTAAATTGTTAACAATTAATTTATGGAATTGAAAAATGCTAATCCCAATGGTTGTAATGTTGTAATAAACAATCTACATCTAATGTTTTTTTTTCTTTCAAAAATATTTAAAATTGAGTAAGATAAAGGACTTCAAAGTTTATTTGAGAGTAGAAAATCTATAACTGCCCGCAAACTACCCCAAACTAAAACTCCTCATAACTTTCATCTCATTAATTGTAATGGAAGGATTTAAAGCTTTCCAAGTATATATAAATCTAGGAAACCAATTTCAAATTATTTTATTCTTAAAAAAATCATTTTTAAAGAAGTTTTTTTTTGCTACCCAGGCTACCCACCGAACGCAAAAAATGACATATCATATAATAACTTTTAGACCATGTAATAAAAAGTTATGAAAATGATTGGGCCTTGAAGCTACTCCTTGTTCACATATTGTGTGAAAATTTGAAAGAAAAAAAATAAAAATTCCATTTGTAGTGAGCTGCCTAAAATCACTATGTTGCCAAAAAAACACCGTTTGGTTCATTAGGGGTTAACATATTAACATAATAATTTGCAGCTTGAAGACCATTAACCCCTAAGAGCCCAATGTGTGTTTACTAAAATACAACCTCCTTTTAAATTCATTCAAATCAAACTATCACCTAAAGAGAGATCCACATAAACTAACCATATTGATTGATAGTAGAGACAAGCCTGAAGCTATAGAGAAAGGGGCATGTTCTTCGACCCTACTATTGAAAAAATAATAATAGACAAGAAGATCTTTCAATTTTGAGAGGTTAGATTTGAGGCAATGGGACACTTAGGGATTAAACTACTAGTAACCTTCTTTTCTTATCCATGCTATTTAAATGTCAAATTAATGTATCTATGAGACAAATATTAGGTCTAAACCATAAGTTTAAAGTGCTTAGTGCTTATTAGAGGCACTAAGACCTATAATCTTTGTTGACTATAGTAAACTTACCAGTCACTGTATAAACAAAATTCAAATCCTTTTCCACATAAATATACAGACTTGCATGTTTTGAAATTGGATGTGATTATTAAATGTCATGTTAAGATTTGCCTTTGAAAAACAAAATGTAAAAAGATATCTTCCTACAAATTTTATTGCAATTTGAAGGCGATGCACTTGAAATCTAGTCAAAAATACCTTGCACTCCTTCATTGTATAGTGTGTGGTCATTGGGTGGTGATACAAAGTTTTGTTCCCATCATAATTGAATTGATAGTTGAATTATACAATTACTATGTGGTAATTGGCAATGGTTGTTGTGCGGTTCATGGATGTGTGCAGTTCATGGCCAATTTATTCTATATTGTAAAAGACATGGTGAGATGTGAATTGTCCATAGAGGACTTAGGATAATAACTTACTCTCATGATACACATGGTGTGGATGAAATTGGAATTGATGACTATTTGTGAACATCTTTCTAATGATGAATAGAATCACAGAGACTTGGAGACTAGCAAGAAGGCATTGCTATAGATTTAAGCTTAACATCTAAAGTCCCAAGGCCTTTTTCTATCCAAACCCACTCAAAACTGCCATTTCTATTGTAAAAAGCCAAAAAATTTAAGATCTTGTATTACACTAGTATAAGAATGTGTGGGGGAAATTTCAGAAACTTTGACTACGTAGATTGCAAGATATTTGCATTTAAAGTGAAGAAAATAGGGGGGGGGGGGCCATCTTGATGAAGTAGATTTTTTGGCTTTGAATCTTTTTAACATAAAAATTTCACACTATTGATTTTGATTTTCTAATTTTTAATTGATAAAAAAAATTTTAAAATCGAGTTGAAATCTAAAAAAAAATTCAACAAAAAATACTTAATTTTCACTCATTAAAAAATTGTTGGCGTGAAGTACATTCAAGATTGAATTGAAAAATAAATTGTTAATAATTCTAAGATGGAATTGAAACTCAATAATTCCAATGGTGAAATTGTTCTCACAAGCAAGCTTAACCCTCCCTAACAATTTTTTTTGAGAAATTATAAAAATTACATTCAAAAATAGATTCTATAAGTTACATTTTCAAGAAGATACTTAGATTGCCCGAAAAATAAGATTGCCTATAATTTTCTCATCACTAGTTCAAATAAAATGAATAAAAGCTTAAGATGTACACAAAAATTCAACTTTTTGTGATTTTTTGGCATTTACCCTCAAACTACTTTTTAGAGTCATGGAGACATAAGTTTTGTTCCCCGGCACCAATTGAAAAAATATTACATTCTCCAAAAGCTAAATTAATTTCCTATCTTCAAAAAAAGTTTTAAAAAATCATATCAAAAATTGAGACCACATAAGCCTACTTGAAATCCTGAGAGTCCCCCATAGGAACTTTGGAACTTTAGAGGTTAATGATACAATATACAAATTTTCCATTTCTAATATTTGCTATAAATATCAATACTTATTCAGTTGTCCTATGGACAATTGGTCTTTGGCATTGGGAAGGCAATGCAATAGGACTAATTCAAGAAGATTTACTATCATTTTCTTTATAGACTTTAACCCATTAGATGTTTTTCAACTGCAATGGAGGGCATTTTTAGACCTGTTTCCCATATTCACTACAAGAGAAAGGGTTGTTTTAAGTATAGTCCTAGTAGTATAGTCTTTTAGTAGTTCATGTTTAGTAGTATAGTCCATGTATTTTCAGTAAAATTTTACTAAAAAGATGCCTTAAAGGTCATTACTTAAAAAATTATACTACCAGGACTATACTTAAAACAACCCTTTCTCTTGTACTGATTGCAAACTTGTTCCCCATATTGCAAACCAACCACTATTCACCAAAATTAAAAAATATATTAAATTTTTAAAAAATATTTAAAAAAATATTACTTAATTAATATTAAATTATTAATTTATTATTATTATCTAATATGGCAGTCTCGCTTGGCTATGTCAAATTGTTGTTGCAGCAAAAGTCCCACAGTCTAAGAACTTATGGAAACTCATAGCCCTCTAAACATCCTAAATTTCATCTAATGCCTAAAGGACTAAGGCACATTTTGAACAAAAATTGTAAAAAAGTCACTTTAGGGAGCACTGATAAAAAAAATTGAAAAGTTTTTTTGTTCAAAATTCAACTACACAAATTTGTACTAGATTACTATGGAAATGTGTGGAAAAAAATTCAAAAACTTTAATTACACAGATTTAAAGATTATAACATTTGAAGTTAGAAGGAGAAAAAATTCCAACCTTGTCCATCATGGCAAACATGTTTGACTTTTACACTTCATAGAGTGAGATTTTAATACTACACATGGTTGTTGTTTTTGACATTTTTATCTTGTATTATGTATATTACACACCTACCAAATTTTAGAAGTAGAATAGGACTTTGGGACATGTTATTGGAAATGTTTAGAGCAACATAACTTTAATTTGGATAAAGGCACCCAATCAGAAAAAAGAATTATATATCCACTAAGGGGATACTGTAGTCTAAGTTTTTGTTCATCTCACAAAAACCCCAAGACTAAGTATAGGGGTTCCAAACTTGGGAATAGTCAAATAGTCTAACGTATTAGTAGCTAAAGTCACTTGTATCTTATAGAAAAAATGAAAAATATACTTATATAATCTATTGGCAATTTATCAATATCTTATCGATTCTCTATATACAATTCCAAACTAGAAATTGCTTCATGGTCAATTGATCATATATACCTTATAAATGAAATTGAACAACTCCCTGATCCACTAATTGATTGGCAATTTGTATGATGAAAGAATTTGAATCAACATCCGCTGGTCCTCCAGTACCTTGTCAATTTGTCAAGAACACAATGCCAATTCATCACACTTACTTATGTGATAAGATTCATCCCAAAGATATTCAATCACCATCTCAAATTGACAATTTGATAAGTCAACTCCAATTCCCAATCAATGGATAAGTAAATGCACAATCGCAATCTTTTGATTTTGGTAAAAGACAAATTGTTGTATCTCACAAAGTTTCGATCACTAAGTCAATACTCTCACAATCATATGCTCACAAAATTGATACAAGACAAATTGATTTATCACAACTAATCAACCACAAGGCTGGCACACTTACACGGAAAGATTCTCCAATATTTGAAAACACTTTGAAAGAATGGTTGGTCCAATCACTGGTACACAGCAACATACAAATTTTTCAACTTCACACACTCAATCAAATTGCCACAATAAATTAATCCAATCACTGGATTAGTAAACACACAATTATGAACTCACAAACCAATCAAAGACAATTTGTTTTATCACAACAATCCTATCACAAGATCGACAAAATTATACAATAAGAACTTTCAATAATTCAAAGACGAATTGTTTAGTTGGCCGGCCCAATCACTGGTACACGACAACATAATAGACAATTTGCTTAACTTCACTCACTTATTCAAATATCCAAAACCAAATAAATCCAATCACTGGATCAATAGGTGGCTGGCCCAATCACTAGTACTCAGCACACACAAGTCAAATCGACTAATACAATCTACTGGTCCAATCACTAGATCCAAAGATGTAAACAAATAAGAATTACACAAGGCAAATTGCTCAAAATTCCATTGAAGAAATACACCGATACAAAACAAGTTGATTGCCAAAAAGAGAGCCCAAAAGGGGGAGAAGAAATGACAAATTGTCCGACTATATTCTACTACTGAAGACAACCTTTCAAATCATAGGTACCAAGTCATATTGTCTCTCATGCAATCTAATTCCTTGGCGACTTTACAAATCCATTTTAACCCATCAATTTGCCTATATTATTACTCTATTGTGGGAACCAATTGCCAAGTTTACTCTATTTACACTATTTTCTACAAGTTCTCAAAAATAAAAATTTCACAAGACTACATAGCCCCCTACTTAGCTTATTGACGCCCTCGTCAATAATATGAGTGTAGCTTCTTGTTCAAGCTTTAATCTTCATGTTGAATACTTTGTTGCTCTACTTTATTCATTGCCCCTTTGCACTATTGGATCACAAAGTAGAAGTTTTGGATTTCCTTGCTTTGGGGAGTCATACAAATACTGCCAAGCTTAAATCGTATGCAAGGAATTCTTTTATTAAGTATACTTGTCTTAAAGTGTGTAATCGCCATAATTTCCACCAATCTATTCCATCTTGTACTTTTGTGCTGAATTTTTCAACATTTAATAAAACTCAAGATGATTAGGATTAAATTTCTTGATATTTACAATGATCTTGTGCTGCCAACACATATAAGCTTGAAAGTTGCAAAAGATAGCTGCTTGGAGATACATAGGTTTGATATGATTGCTATATTTTTCATAGAATAAGTAGTAGGTCTTTGCACATTGCTTTGGCGTGGTAAATTATCCCTCAATAAATGGCCATTATACTCAACTAAATCCAGTATAGCATTTGTATATTTGTAACACCGCTTACAAGGGCAAAAATGAGCATTTGTCACAGTTCCTATAGGCAAATCCAATTTACTATCTTTTGAAATGTGTAGATACACCAGGTTATAAGGAGAATTCTTCAAGTTTCATTGCAGTGTTAAATTTATCTCCAAATAATTCAATCTTTGTTGCTTTGGTGAGGGCCAATTTTGACTTCAGTGGTTGGCTTCTTCCAAAAATAATCAAGAAGTTCTATAAATCGTGAACCATCAAACTAGCAAGTTATACTTGGACTGAGATCTTGTCAATAACTTGCCCGGAATTAGTTTTCATGCCAACTTGCTTGACTCACTCTAAATTGGGTTGTTCCCATAGACAATGCCCATATCCTTGCCAACTCTAGCTTATTCTTCTGCTCTTCGTCAATTTATTGTAAAATATTAGGTGGAAGTTCATACAAGGCAAGGGCATACGCCTTAAGCTACACCTTAGGTGCCATCTGACAAGTTCTTAGAAACATGTAAGTCACTCAAAGACAACTTTCACGCTATTTGATTTCTATAATATTATTCACTAAACAATTTGTCTCACTCTCATTTAATATTCAACAGCAGTCACCTTACTCAGCACTCATTTTCTCTCATCTGCTCATTTTCTCTCTTATTCAACCTACTTTCAGTCAATTTGTCTCACTGCTCACAAAAAATCATTCCCTGATTCTCTCAATAGCCTTAAGTTACACTCTCGGCAAACGAACTTCCTCAAGCTTCAATTAGTTTATCAATTTGTCTCCTTCTCTTAGAGTTCATTTATCTCTGAACTTTGCTTTCACTAACAATTTGCTATTTACTATTTTATGATCAAAACTCTCTTCAAAGTTGAATCAATTAATCAATTAGTTTTGTAGAGCTAATTACTACAAAGAATCACTCAACTTTATCATGTTTTGTTTTGTTTTTAAAATTTCCCTCACGGAATTCTAATAGTCTTTCTTATTTTTATTTATTTTTAAGATACTCATTATTTCCAATTAATTTAGTCTTTTAAAAAATAAAATAAAAATTATGCTGCACATAAATATGAACACTAATTCTCACTTGGAAAATTGTTGGATAAAAAGTTTTGTACTAGCTACCTTCTCTGTCATATAACTGTCAATTTGTCAATTTTCTCTATCCTCACTTCCTTGCAGTAATAACAACCTATGGAGTAGGCTAACAAAAGATCAATTTGACGGAGCAATTTTGTTTCCTTGTAAATTTTATTTCCTTAAACTCTCGGCAATTAGTCTTTCAATCACTCAATTTTGACAGTTTGTCTAAGGAATGAGATTTTTTCACACTACTTATATCTTTTGGCAAATTGTTTGAGATTCGTTTTCTCTTATATTGTTATCATGTTCTCTCAACTCATAAAAAAAATCAGTTTTACTCAATAAGATTCATTTTCTTTCCACTTCATTGCCCCAAGTAGATATCACAATATTATTAATTAGATGTCTCTCTGTTCTCTTGGCAAATTGTTTGTCCTCTCCTACTCGTTGTACAATAAAAGATTAGCTGTATATAATTCAAATTGTCAATTTCTTAACAAATTTCCAAATCTACAAGCACTTTGTTCACTCGGCAAATTGCCTCACAATCTAATTTAACAAATTGGCAAATCTACAAGGTTTTCATTACTACAATTCCAACTTTTATATCCGGGTTCTATTGGGTCTGGAGCCTAATTGTTCTTTTCTAAGTGAAATTCACACTCAACAATTGGCTCCCACTTGCTTCACCCTTAATTGCTGATTGGTTTAATCTGCTTCCTTTTTTTGCTTCTGTATGCATCAATTTGTCTTATTGCTAATTTATCATGTTCTCACTCACATTTTGTTGATACTAGTTACTACATATCAATGAAATTCTTTTAACACTTGGTTTACTTAGACTACTTGCTACATGCCGTGTACTTTTAAATCAACTTGTTTCACTCGGCAATTGACAATTTTGAGCATTTCTCCATTTAACAAATTACTCCAAACAAATTATCCTCTTATTCAATCAGACTCAAGCAATTGATTGGACAAAGTCACTCTTAATCAAAATTTGCACTAGCACAATTCATCTTCTCTTAGGCTCTTGAATGATCTAGATTCCATAATTACCATCAATCACCTTGCAATTAACTCTTTTTCAAGAATTTTATCCAATAATTTGTCTTCTCTTTCTACTAATCATGACAATTTGCATGAAGGATCCTTGACTTTTGAATTAAGAGAAAGACAAGTGAACATTAAAGATACAAAGTCTCTCATCACATTGACCACATGGAATACTTTTCCACTCAACAACAATTTGTTTCTCGTTAAAATTAAGACAAGAATTTTTTTATTTTTTTTATTTTTTTTATTTTTTATCTTAAAAAACTGCTAGAAAGAGATCTAATACAATTTATCTTTGTTAGAAACTATTTTAGACCATAACAAACTCATAGATAATTTGTTGTTTCCTTTTTTCAAACAACTTTAATCTTAGGCATCATTGGGCATTCTCCAACAATTTGCTCCTATTAACCTCTTTTCTTATTTAAATTTTTTTTTTTAACATGTCTAATTACACCGTTTATCATGTTTTCCATATTCTTGAACTCTCTTTGACAATTGGTTTATTTTTCAATCTAACCTTGATGAGGCAATTTATCTCTTTTACACTCATTTAGACTTAACTTAGATTTTTGTTTATAGCCAATTAAAGTAAATCTTCATTGTTTTAAATCCTTTTGGAAATTTATGTCAAAAACTTTCATTTACTATAGTTTGACAACTTGATTCAAGCTTATGATAGACAATTAGGTCGCTCAACTATCAGACCGTAGCTATAAACCTTGGACAATTAGTTTTAAGACAAGTTAACTGAGATAACATATGAAAGTAAGGATTTCTAATTATTCTTCTCTCAACTAAATCACTCTTCATTTATCAAATTTTTTTTAAAATTCATAAAAATAGATTTTTTTTTAGACAAAAATAAAATAAAATAAAATAATAAAAATAAAGTGGCACAAGCTTTATTCCTAGAGTGCAAAAGCAACATCGAGGAATGTGAAATAGTTCACGAAGTCTAAAACAAAAGAAGAGTGATATTTGCATTACTTGACGAAATGTACATGAGATAGCAATCGCTCTGACAACAATGGAACCTATGACTCTCTATTAGCCTCGCAGGAGGGTGACGAAATGGACATGAGATAGCAATCGCTCTGTATACAATAGAATCTATGGCTCTCTATTAGCCTCGCAGGAGGTTTGCAGTGATATGAGATAACCAAGTCTTGGAAGACTCCCCTAAGCCGAACGTGTCGCCACTAGCAAGCTTGTCTTGAATAAGAGCCAGATCTCCTGCCGACAGTTTGTTGTTCATGAGCATGTTGTTAGCCTCCAAGTAGCCGGATATGAGATCGACGAATCCACCACCAGGTACATTAGTAAGAGTGTCGATTTGGAGCCGGATCTGTTTGAGCTCCTCTGCATCCTCGTTTTTAATACAAGCTTTGATGTCACGAAGAATATCAAGTCTCCCGGTTACCTTGTTCATGTCGCGGAGTGCTGCCTTACCATCCTTACTTTTTAAGTACATATCTACCAAGGACTTGATCTTCCTGGACCTTGTAAGCTCTTTCACACTTGCAAGATCATCTGCATCTAGAATAGAATCTAGCTGGGCCTTCATTTGCTTAGCAAACTCGCCGGAAGCTTCAGCAATGGCGCGCTGTATAGCATCTGTATTGTGGACCTGAAGGAGCTTAACAAACTTCCGATCCTGCAGAAGTAAGTGATCAGGGGTCTTCTCCTGAGAGGAGTAAATACGCTTCACGGCCATCTCGTTCTCTTTGAGATCTGCAAGGATAGTAGCAGTCGGGTTGATGCGGTGTCCCCTTCCGGGCAAAGTATTGATAAGAGGGGGGGTGCCTCTTGTCACAACCTCCATGACTTTCACGTCAGTTCTCCTCATTGCTATGAATTGCAATTTACAAAGGCACCTACAGCAATTGAACCGCACCTTGAGCAAATCAAACCGCACCATATCAAATTACAAATCTCCCTATAGATTACACCACGGACGCGCTGACTTAGTAAGGAAAAACCTAAAACACAACCGCGAGCAAAACACAGCTGCGAGCAGAAAAAACCAACTGCTGCTGCTGTTGCCGCAGTTGATCAGGGCCACTGGCATGTCATCCAAGAGTAAAATATTACCAAATCTAGCCGCCAGCCGCGGAGCTCAATGATCAAGTAAAGGAAAGCAAACAAGAGTTAGACAATCACGCTCGGAGTAAAACTACCATACACAGACAAACCCTATACCTCTAGAAAAAAACCTAGAAGGCAACAACCACAAATAACTACAACCAGTCAAAACAAACAGTACAATGAAAACAAACTACAACAACTTGTTAACACGAATAGACAATGCAAGGGGATAAGCAAGCACAAATCAGGAAGTAAAAACAAGTAGTGCGAAACTCACAGGCGACGAGGTGACGAAGATAGAAGAAGGACCTTGCACTCGGGAGGGGATTTATAGTCAGCCTCCGACGCTCAAGATTTAATTGGAAAACCTAATTCATCGTGACCGTCGAATAGCTGAGATCGGACGATTACGCTGAACTGACTGTTAATTTCCTTTCTAGGGTTTTATATTATGCATTTGAACCTGGATAATAAATTATAGCTAATCAAATGTTGTTTTTACTTTGCTGTAAAATTTTGACAATCTCATATATACCATGTATGCTCCCACAAAGCTAATTTCTAATGGCATTGCCATAACCTTGTCTTATGTAAAAAAAATTAAAAATTAAATAAAAATAAAAATAAAGTGAAGTAATTATTATTATTATTATTATTATTATTATTATTATTATTATTATTTTTTGATAATTTGTCTTAGACTATTGAATTGTACTCTTAGTACATAGGTGAACTAAACCATAAACATAAAATTTTGACAATTGACTTCTTCCCATTTCTTACTTAATAGATTTCTAAAAAAATCATAAAGGCAAGGTTTGGGGTCCAATTGTTCTTTTCAGTCCCCATACTTTGATCACTCTTTGCCATTATCACATTCTTTCTTATTTTTTCTTTTTCATGAAATGATTAACTCCATTAGGCTTGTTACACATAAAAAACAAAAAAACAAAAAACAAAAAACAAACTCTTAATTCACTTGACATGTTATAAAACAATTAGACTCAATTTTTTATTTTTATTTTTATTTTAAGAAAAAGAATTATTATATCATTTATCATCATTTTTATGTTATTTTCTTTTCCTTTCTCACAAAATAAGTTTAGGACGTTTTGACTTTGAGTAATTTTGCAATTTGATGACTTAGCATAATTAAATCTTATATCAAGTTTATTCCAAATTTGTAACAAAAATAACAAACTTCTCATGATACCTATGTATGTGTCAATTGGTCAATTAGTCACTTTATTGTAAAACAATCAAATTATCTATTTTCTTAAAACTTCATCAAGACCATAGTAGAGGAATTTAATATTATTTTATTTTGGTCAAAATAAGGTTGTACACCTGCACACTAGTAAATAAAGTAAATAAAATAATATTTTTAATAAATCATAATATATTTTAACAATAATTAATATAAATATGATATAGATGTGAGGTCTTTTAGTCAAATTAGATTAGATATTAATTTTCAATATAATTTTATATATTTTAATTTTTTAAATACTTAATATTTCTACATTTTATATTTTATATTTTAATAGTATTATATTACTATATTATATTAAAATATTTATTTCATTATATTAAATTTCTTATTTATAATGTAATAAATGTTTTATTTTTAATACATTAAATTATTTATTTTGATTATATTAAATACTTATTTCATTATATATTTTCTGAAAATTATTTTATTTGACCTAATTTGTCTAATATTTCTTGGTGACTTCTTCTAATAGACAAGTAATCCATGACATCTGAAACAATCTTTCTTAACAAACAATTTGTTGCATAAACTTGCCAATTTAACCTTGAACTCAAAACATTATCTCATGCATGTTTATTTTTATTTTTATTTTTATTTTTATTGCTGCTTTTCTTTTTCTTTTTAATATTTCTAAATAATCAGGTTGAATTAAATCACTTTCTCTTCAAATTGGTCTAAATAAATTAGAGTTACAAAATTTCTTAAATGTTGATGAGTACAATCAATGCAAAACTTTCTCTCTTTTAAATCATCAGTTATTATAATTCTTCCAAAATTTATATAAGCAAACATATTATTATTTTATTTTCCATTTTAGTATTAAGGAACTTTATAAATTTTGATAAGGAGTTGCAAGAGAAAACGATTAGTAAAAACATAAATCATTCTTGGAGTTTTCCTTTAAACTCAAAGAAGATAAAAATAATCTATTTCTACTAATTTATTCTTCAGAACTTCCTTATCAATTATAAAATAAAATTCCTTTTTTCTATTCTACAATTTAGCCACCGTTAGCCAGGACTATTCCCCGGCAGCGGCGCCAAAATGTAGTCTAAGTTTTTGTTCATCTCACAAAAACCCCAAGACTAAGTATAGGGGTTCCAAACTTGGGAATAGTCAAATAGTCTAACGTATTAGTAGCTAAAGTCACTTGTATCTTATAGAAAAAATGAAAAATATACTTATATAATCTATTGGCAATTTATCAATATCTTATCGATTCTCTATATACAATTCCAAACTAGAAATTGCTTCATGGTCAATTGATCATATATACCTTATAAATGAAATTGAACAACTCCCTGATCCACTAATTGATTGGCAATTTGTATGATGAAAGAATTTGAATCAACATCCGCTGGTCCTCCAGTACCTTGTCAATTTGTCAAGAACACAATGCCAATTCATCACACTTACTTATGTGATAAGATTCATCCCAAAGATATTCAATCACCATCTCAAATTGACAATTTGATAAGTCAACTCCAATTCCCAATCAATGGATAAGTAAATGCACAATCGCAATCTTTTGATTTTGGTAAAAGACAAATTGTTGTATCTCACAAAGTTTCGATCACTAAGTCAATACTCTCACAATCATATGCTCACAAAATTGATACAAGACAAATTGATTTATCACAACTAATCAACCACAAGGCTGGCACACTTACACGGAAAGATTCTCCAATATTTGAAAACACTTTGAAAGAATGGCTGGTCCAATCACTGGTACACAGCAACATACAAATTTTTCAACTTCACACATTCAATCAAATTGCCACAATAAATTAATCCAATCACTGGATTAGTAAACACACAATTATGAACTCACAAACCAATCAAAGACAATTTGTTTTATCACAACAATCCTATCACAAGATCGACAAAATTATACAATAAGAACTTTCAATAATTCAAAGACGAATTGTTTAGTTGGCCGGCCCAATCACTGGTACACGACAACATAATAGACAATTTGCTTAACTTCACTCACTTATTCAAATATCCAAAACCAAATAAATCCAATCACTGGATCAATAGGTGGCTGGCCCAATCACTAGTACTCAGCACACACAAGTCAAATCGACTAATACAATCTACTGGTCCAATCACTAGATCCAAAGATGTAAACAAATAAGAATTACACAAGGCAAATTGCTCAAAATTCCATTGAAGAAATACACCGATACAAAACAAGTTGATTGCCAAAAAGAGAGCCCAAAAGGGGGAGAAGAAATGACAAATTGTCCGACTATATTCTACTACTGAAGACAACCTTTCAAATCATAGGTACCAAGTCATATTGTCTCTCATGCAATCTAATTCCTTGGCGACTTTACAAATCCATTTTAACCCATCAATTTGCCTATATTATTACTCTATTGTGGGAACCAATTGCCAAGTTTACTCTATTTACACTATTTTCTACAAGTTCTCAAAAATAAAAATTTCACAAGACTACAGATACATGTTTACACCTCATGTCAAAATTTCTTGAACATTCAACCCAAATTGATTTTATGTGTAACTATTTGAAATCTCTTGCATAAGTTCAAAGATCACTTGCTTGGTCTTTTAGGGGTTAATGACAATGTTCACAGACCACCATTGAGATAGATATGTTTCTATGAATCAAATTGTAAGAGTTTGACAGCATTGAAAGAACTATGGACCCTAACAATTGAAGAGCTTAAAGTAGTCACGGATCTATCACATTCAACAATGACTCTCGCTTCAACAAGTAGACCAAATAGTGTGCAATATCATAATTTCTTCAAGTTTCATTGCTTGCAATTCTAAAGAATGCCTTCCACATATTGCTTCAAGTACCAAGATGAAAAACCATAAACATCATATTTTTGGGTTGCTTTGCTAGTGTAGGGCATTTCAAGAGCCATGTGACCAAGAATCTTTGCTTCCATAGTGGTGACCGCTTCAAGTGAGATGTGCCTATTGAAATTTGCATCCACCAACACATGGCTTGACTATGAGTGTACAATGCAACTTTAACTTCCTAATGCAAGAATTCGAGAGCTGCATTCACCCTCTTCAAGAATAGATTGCCACATTTTCAAGGACAGTGTTCAGCATTCCAAATGCCTCCGGCGTCTATGAAGTCATTCATTGAGGCCTCTGTTGGTCATGTGGCCCTAAACCAACAACAACCGTCCTTTCTCTTGGCACCAGCAGTGCAAGTGCACCTCATTGCAATGCCCAATTTGGCCCAGACTGACCACTTCCACATGAAAGAGAGACACCTCCTGCTTTGAATTGCTCTATTTCACAGTGACAAACTTGTCGCCATTGGGACATGAATTCAAAGATTTTCCATGAACCGATCCTGAGCCACCACTTTCAAGGCCATTTCTTTCATCAATGTTCTTAATTGCCTTGCGGAGCTCGGCATACAAGAACATGTGTGGTCCCTTGGAATACATAAACCAACGGTGGTATCTTGATGACCTTGAGAATCAAAAGACAAGCAGAAACCATTGCCAGTATATCCCTCCAGTGATAGCATCTCAGGCTCTCACCATCAAAAACTGAAACGGGGGCACCTTTGCTTGAGAAGAAGAAATTTTAGACTTCTGGTATCCCACTATAGCTCATGCATTTCCCCATGGTGGACAGCGGAGCTTCCAAACCTAATATGCATATCTGTCTCCATGTGCCTTCAGGTGCCTTCAGTTTGTAGTTGGCAATGTGCAGCAGAGGTTGCAGGGGCCGGAGTCAGTCACCCTGGAATGGGACCCATTTGCAAGCTGCACTTCCAGTATGTGCGCTGAGCTACTGAAATCAATCCAAGCAGTGGAAATCCTTCCATGGGGGGAATAGGAGCAGTGGGTGTCATTGCCGCAGAGTGCTTGGGCCATCACAAGCTTGCTCACAGGTGAGCTTATATATTGTCCATCCTTACTGATGTATAAGTGTTGCTCACTAAGCAAACTCATTGTGGTTGAGGGCGGTATCTGCACGATAATGAGAGCAAAGCCTGGAGGATTCAGAGAAACATTGTGGAACACTTTTCTAAGCTAACAGGGAATTTCGTTAATATGGCAATATTTCATACACCATTTTCAGACTGCACGGTTTAAACCGTCTAAAACTTGTATAGATTTCAGACCCCACGGTCTAAACAGTACAACTAGCAAAGTTGAGGAATGACTGCCACTTTAATGAAATTCCCCATACTAAGTTACTGCATGCACATCCCAGACCATGCCATCCCAGCCACAAATTCTTTCATTCCTTCAAACATAGCGCTTGTCACATACCTTGGTGCAGGAAAATTCGGTACCATCTGTGGGATCATTATTTCTGTACACAAACCTAAGGTGAAAATCCTTCTTTGAAATTTGTCCATAATTTTTTTATTAAAGACTTGAAATCTCAAACAAATTTTTGAAAATGAAACTTAATTTGATCCTTCAACTTTTGTTAGTTCAAAGTTTATTGAAAAAAATTTGTTCTACTATACCTAAATGAGGTCTAAAATCTGAATTTTAACATAATTCCTACATTTGCCTTAAGTATAAACAGTTGAATATTTATTCTTCTTAATTTACATATTCCATATGGATAGTTGCACCCACCACTACCCCACTTGTATAAAGAGCGACTCATTTTCACCTATTCAAACACTCAAAACTAAATAAGTGGCTTCTAAAGCTAGTTGCCTTTGGCTGTGGCAACTAGCTTCAAAAGTCACTTAATTTGACTAAATTTAACTAAATTTAGCTTATATTCAACTAATTGTATTCTTTTGCCTCAATGTATTTTAAATATATTTAGAATCTATTAGAATGAAAATTCAATTGCATTTGTTGAAATTCACACACTTTGATTGCACACATGTGACATATTCTATAGGCTTTTTAGACTTCAAAGAATAGATTGAATTGTCACTCTGTGGTGGTCTAGTGAAGGGTTGACTTTTTCTCTAATGCTTACCTTATTAACATATTATGCTACCTAATGAACATGTGGGCACTAAGTGGGACACATAGTGCGTATACATAGGGGCCCACATGTTTTTAGAGATGGCATAGACATCTCTTAGAAATATAGATATTTTTATACTATATAAATAAATTATAAATTTAAAAATAATTATTATAGGTATATCCAAAATCAATTCTAATCACTCATATCTAAAGAATAAACATTTTAAGCAAGAACATGTATGGATTGGTTAGAGTATCAATGTCAAAACTAGGTGTACTTAACTTCTAAAGTCCTAAGTTAGGCATTTACTTGCTTATAAATCACTCCAAATTACCACTTCTAGTGTGTTGATCAAAAAATTTAATAAAATATAAATTTTAAGGATGTAACTATAGAATCTTGTACTTAACTTGTATGAGATCATGTGGTAAACATTTCATGACATTTGACCATATGGATTGAAAGATATATGCATTCAAAGTCAAAGTTTAGTTTATTTCCCAATATGCCAAAGAATTTTAGATGCCTTTGACCTTTGTTTACTGAATTTTTTTGCACTAAAGACCTTGAGTTTAGAATTTTTACATAGAAAATTATGTTAGGTATATGCATGCCAATATCCAAGGCAATCCACTACATAAAATACATTAAAAAAATCTTGTAATGTCACAATATCTCAAGTATTGGCAATAAATACACTCGGCCATTTTTCAATCAATTTTTCCATTACATATTTTTGGATATAGAAAATCCAAACAATGGATTGGAAAATGCACTTATAATTAAAAATTCTTGAAGCCTAATTTGACCTCTAATTAGGCAAAGAAAGTAAGTTAGTAGTGCTTGGATAACAAGACCCTTTATGTTTCCACATTGTTCTTAGGCAGTTCTTTGCCATTCTCCCATTGTTTCCCTTACAAATGAGCCATGGTCCTCCCAAAACAACCTTGTCCCTTTGGAAAATTCTTTAGGAGTACCTACTACCCTTTCCAAATCACTCGGGTAATCCTTCCTTTGGCCCTTACTGAAGTCAATGAATTTTCCCTTGTCTGAGTTGCCCCTTAAGTTGCTTTTTGCAAGAAAAAAAACATAACTTTTAAATTATGTGGCGGGATTGTTTGTTTTTTCCACCCTACAAAGCCAATGCATTTCTACATATCCAAAAAAATTCAAAAATCATGTCAAAAATTGAAGGCACACTAACCTACCCCAAATTTCAATAATCCCCCATAGGGACTTAGTTTGAGACTTGACTTTAGGGGTTAAGGGGTCTTTTACAATATGTCTTAAGTCCCAACTTTCTAAGTCCCAATTCAAAGTCAAATTTCAACATTTGGAGGTTGTAGAAGGTGAATAAAAACATAGAAATGTGGGACTTGAGACTCATAGTGTGAAGGCCGGAGTCCCAACTTTAAGTCCCCACTTGTCTGTTCTTTAATATATTATAGCAAATAAATGCTCCAAAAATGAGTCAAAAAGTGAAAACTTTTCTTGAAGGGCACTTCAAGCATCAAATTTGCTTTTGATTGATTTGGACAAAATTTTAACCAATGAGGGTGGTTTATATAGTGTGTTTTTGTCCAAATTTATATTAAAATCAATAGTTGGATTTTTGTTTTGTTTAAATCCAATTCAACTTTCAAGTCTCACTTCTTTGATGCCAAAATTTTCAAAAAAGTGCTACCATATAGAAACTTTGGAGTGATGTGAGACTTGGGACGTAGTATGAAGTGGTCCTAAGGGCCAGTTTATACTTGGGGCCGGATTGAGGGCCGGTTGGAACTCTCTAAGTTTGAACCAATAGGAGTGCTCAATTTCTTCAAATCAGGCCCAAGGCATTTATACTTGGGGCCGGATGGAACTACAACTCATCCTATGTGTCACCTTAGGTGGCATGGTTTTGGTGCCAAACCATCCGGCCCAAGGGAAGCAATCGGGACGAGGTTTTTGGTGGCCCGAACTCCCATCTAAGGCCGGATCAGGGGCAAAGTTGAGCTCCTCCGTTGGATTGTACAAATCTCCACCGTCTATGAATGTGAATTCTTTTGTTTTCTATTTTGGTGCGTGCTTGTTAATTGTGAGCTCAAGAAATTTTCACCAATCAGGGTTGTCATAACAGGCGAACCGGACCGGACGGACAGGCGAACCAGACGGGCAAACCGGTCTGGACGGACGGACGGTCTAAACGGCTTTAATTTTGAGAGTTTTGCACCTTGACGATCCCGTCCTTGCCCTGACCGCGCCCTGATGATCCCGTCTGCGCCCTGACCGCACCTTGACGATCCCGTTCACGCCCTGACGATTCCGTCCGCGCCCCAACTACAGCGTCCACGCCCTATCGGGCAAATCGGACGGGCGAACCGGACGTCCGCCCACTATGAAAACCTTGCCACCAATATACATTGCTAAATTTTTAGAGCTTGATCTGTTGCCAATATTTCAGTTTGAAATTGGGAGCAATGGGCTAGGAGTTCTGGAATGGAAGTATACACAGTTTATAATATATTATATAAACTTATTATAAAATAATATATAAATTTTTTATAATATAATATATAAACTTATTATAATATAATTTATAAACTTATTATAATATAATATATACAATCTTATTTGTTTGATAAGATGTTCTATAAAATTATTCATAATTGAATATGAGATTTTAAAGCTTATTTGGTTCAATCATTTTTAACTGACTCAACACAAGATGTTTATTTTTATTTAAAATTTGATACATGTTTATTTGATAGAGTTGTTCTTAATTTCTTAATGTCCAAAGCACCAAATTTGGTGTGAACAATACTTTGAAGTTTAATAAAACTTAACCAAGTTGCTATTCTTAGTAGTTTATATAAATATTAAAGTCTTTTTTTAAAATCTAATTTTAGCATCAAAAATACAATTTTCAAAATAATGGATCATGATTTTTTTATTCAAGATTTTGTACAAGAGTGTCCATTACAATCTTGACTTTTATAGTGTTGAGGGCTTTTGGAAATGAGCCTCAAATACACTAGATCTTGGAGAAAAAATCACATTAAAGATTCATTTAAAAAATTGTAGAGTAGATTTTGACAAGCCATAAATTGATTGGGATTATGCTTGTTAGGCCCTTTATCCTCATATTTTTTTGGTGACTTGATTTGTTTCATATTTTTTAGATCTTTGTGTAATTAGTTATGAATTTTTTAAAGTTGAAAGGCAACGGTTACTAAAAGTGACCATGTCCTAAAATGTGCTAGTACATTCAATAAAGCAAAATGTACCTCTCCATCATGATCACTCTCAGAGCATGGATGTTTTTAGAGCAAACTCCCTTATGTATTTACTTTTTTAATTTTAAAGGAAAATCATCATCTAAGTGACTACAATGAAGTTCCTATGTTTTAGCATTAAACATGTTGATTACAAATGCATGTTCTATATAAGAGGAAAACCAAAACATTAATTTTTTAATTTTTAAGTAAATAAATAAATAAATTTTTATTTTATTTTAGAAATAAAATATATAGGGAAAAAAAGAAAAAAAAAATTGTTTTTAATTAAGAAGAAAAGAAGAGAAAGGTAAACATGCATATATATAATTTTTTATTTTTTATTTTTTATTTTTTTTAAATATTATTATTATTATTATTATTATTTTTTAATTGAGCATTGAGAAAATTCAAGAGCACATGAATTGGAAATTCGGTCCTAAAATCCGGCCCAAGGGGTTTACATTAATTGGGGCCGGATGGAAAAACTTGGGCCAGATTGAAGGCCGGATTGAAGGCAAATCCGGCCGGCCTTCCATCCGGCCTTAGGCACAATATAAACTGGCCCTAAGTATTTGCCTAGATGTCACGAGTCCTTGACTTCGTGCCGCAAAAAAGGCTGGAATATCTTTTCTCTCTATGTACGTACTTACCTTCTCTACTGATTCAAATGAATGTTGCCTAACTTGGAACGTACAGATTATGGAACCTTGCACAGGAGATAACTTTCAGACATGCAGACAAATGGTCATGTCAAACAAGGTGATGCAGAAAGTCCACGCACTTAATGCCATTCCTAGCACGTAGAAAGACATGGCCTCTTGGGGGATTTAAAAGTCCGTGAGTCCCAATTTGACCCATGCCATCCCGTGCTGTTTTAAATTATATCTTTTCCCTTGCAAGAGATATATACTTGTTTCTGATCATGTGTGAAAAGAAAAAGAAAAAAAAAAGAAAAGAAAAAAATCCTGCCTGCCAAGACTTGCAGATAAGAAGCTGTCTAAACAACATGACCTGCAAGTATGAGAACAGGCCTGTATTGAAGCTGTGACGTCGTGACTCATATGAAACACAAGGTTTGGTCCTAACCTTCGAGGGATAAAATTCTCAGACGGGTAATTAAGGCGCCAAGAAGCTAGCTTGCAACCATGTACTGCACCAGAGGATCACTTCCCCTGTTGGATATATTTGAGCGCTTATACATATTAGCAGCATGACGCTCTTCTACGTACCTCTCCTCGTCCTTTTTGCAGTTGCGAGTGAAGGCACTCAAATCACCTTCCCGTACTTGGCAGAAGACAATTTCATGACATTTGGAGATGCTGTCTACAACTATGCCAACCGTTCCTTCATCATAAACAGTGGCGATTCGCCCTCCAGAAGGCTCTGTGGAGCGCTGAAGTATGCGCAAAAGGTTCGCATTCAAGATGCAGGAGTGACTTGCTTCGTTCAGCACGTTTTTCTCATTCGCAGTCAACAATACTACCTCTGTGAATACACCTTAGGATGATCTCAGCAGTCCCAGGGACGGAAACGCACTCACCATCGCCTTTCTGAAGAGCGAGTACGTACTTCCCTACAATGGGCGGCTTCACCTCCGAACTGGGACAGTCCGGCCGCGCGCTGCAAAAGCTACACGACCGACCTGGTCTCAACACCTCGCTCATTCCTATCAGCTTTGATGTCACTTTTGGCACGGAGTACAGACCCAACCACAACATGACCAGCAACAAGTAACTTACATCACGGTCACGACGAGGATGCGTATGACGTCCCAGCCTACATGCACTCACAACCTCTGTGGCAGCGACTCCGACTGCGATTACTTCTCCAGAGGAGGCCTGTTCACGGCTTCGATTGATTTCAATAGCTCATCACACACTCTGGAAGTGGGACTTGCGAGTGGGTCCAATTCCAGCGTGACGACGAAGCCCCTGCAACCTCTGCTGTTCATTCCCCATTACGAAGTTTCCAAGGGAATTGGGGACGATCGATGTCTACATCACCTTTCGGGGAGGCTCGGATGTGCACCACTTCGAAGCACTTGAGCTTCTATCATGGAGCTTCTTCAGTAGAAGGGAATCAGAGTCTTAGAGATCATCCACCGGCAGTTCTCTCGTTCATGTTCTCAAGGCTGGTATCCCAATAGGAGTTTTGGAAGCGGTCGCTCTCTTGCCAATATTTTGGTCCATCTTTCGGTACGCCAGGCCATTGAGATACCTCGGTTATTCAGCATTAATAAAAATGTGTTGCAGGACCATTTCATAACTTATTCTTACAATGTTCAAATACTGCATGCTTGAGTGCATTTGAAACCTCCTTCACTTGTCAATTAGGTGCAATGAAGCTATTCAATAATATCAAGTATGCTGAGTGGCCATGAATAACCGACTTATTCTTACCGTCCCAACTGCAATGTGGAGTAGCTCCAGGTTGGAATCCACTTGCCAACAGCTTCAATGCATTTGATGTACTCTGGATCCACATTCTGGTTGAGCACTGTTGTGGATGTGGATGTTGGCATAAATGCATGCACTAAGAACTGACCTCAAGTGTTCTAAAATGGGACACTGTACCATCCTTTGAAATACACGCCTTGAATGGTGAGTTACATTCTCTCCATAGAATATACATTAAGATAACTACATTACAGTTAAATGCATCCAAACAAGCAATTGAACATCACTCCTATTATTCAATTGCCTAATTTTTGGTTGGATCTTGTTGGAATGTTGGAGTCAAAAAAGTATTTTAGATCCTTTTCTTATGCACATATTGAACACAAAATGAATGAACTATAAATCTTCCAAGTGCTAAAAATATTTGTCACTAATTGATAGAGGGGTCACAATGAGGTGTAGTAACCTTAGGTACTTCTTGACCAACATTGTACCCCCTATCAATTCAATGTTGCATCACATCAACAAGTGGTAAAATACGTACACCATGCATATTTGTCACTAATTGGACAATTCAATAAATTCTAAAAAATGGGGTGGAATTTGAATCAAAGAAATCAATAATATGCATGTGTTTTTTAGCAAATAGAAGAAAAGGTGTATTGAAGAAAAAGTAGGGAGTTTCAACCCAAAAATGTAGAATTATTCACTTTTAAAGTTTATCCAAATAGAGTATTAATGACTCAAAGTAGGGTCATATACAAATTAAGCACAAAATGTGTTGAAAATAGTACAAGGAATATCCAAATGGTGTATGAGTATAATGAAACATGCTCAATGACCTCTCCAAATGACAATCATCTTTTCTTGATCATTTAGCCCAAGTTTATCTTACATTCTTATTAAAATGATGGAAAATTGTGGAGAAGAGAGTGGAACAATCAAATGGCTAGTAGAAAATGGAGACTTGAAAAATTATTAAAACCAAAAAAAATCTTCATGTGCATTAATGATTTTTCTAAAGGACAAATAGTTATGTGGTACTTCATTCAAAAATATTATGTCATATATCCATTTTGCACACAATGCAACCTAAGCAGTGACTATTTATCCCTTTATTGCTTGAGGTGGCTAAAATTATCTACAACAAATTTGTTGGATTGTCCCTAGGCATTGCACAAGGAGGAAATTGTCGTACCAAAGTACCAATTTGATTTAGAGTTTTCTTTGGGACAAGGCTTCATTATTTGCGGGTATTTAGTGCATACAATTTGTGAGTCGTAGCAGCTTCATTCATAGGAGGGCTAAAATGAGACATGGTCGTTTTTGAAAAATGACCAGTGTTTGTGGGTGTTGGACCATTGACTTTAGATGTTGCCGCATAGAGAGAGTGTAGTATGCCACAGAAAGTTCCACTTTTATAGTTGCTATCTTTATAGAGGTGTGGATTGGTCGGACAATGTCAAAGACAACTAGCATGCACAAAATTTGGTTTAGGGTTCAATTTTGTACTCATCCTATCAAAAGAAGTGAGTAGAAGGATGTTGTTTGGCTATCATTTTTTTGAGTTAGGGGCTCTTATATTCTATTCCAATAGAAGCTATGTGTAGCTCACCTCCTCTACTTATGATTAGCAAGGCATATTTTTATGGTTTGGGACTATAGCGAGTAGTTTAGAGGGGAGGCTTGGGTTCTACATCACCATACCCAAATTTCTCATTGAATCCGCTATAGCAATTCCTAGAACATGCAACCTTAACAACATTCACCCAACTGCCATCCATTATACCATAAAGTACTCAAACGGTTTGTGAAAATGTTGTCAAGTATATAAGAAAAAAAAACATTGCATATGCAAGGCCTAAGTGGTTGTATGTTTGTGACGAGCCATGCTTTGCGAAGCTCCATAGGTAGAGGAAGTGGCCCCTTTGCCTTTCATAATAATCTCATAGTGTACTTTATATAGTCTATTTGTATAGATTGGTTCTTGTGCACTTATTCAACGTCTCCAAGAGTTGCTTCCAAAAGTAGAGGGTGCACACAACGAGTTCGACGTTGAAGTGACAGATTTTCTCTCTGAAGATGGTTTCATTACTGGACCTTGGAGATTAGTGTAATTGCCCCTGAACTTCACAAATTAGTTTGCTTTGTTCATAGGAGATTGCATGGCTTAGTTAGCATTGTCATTCTTAGTAGACTTTAGAAGCGGTTTTTGCTTTTGCTGAAGCGGTGGCACACATAGCAAGATGTAGTATAGAATTGTTGATTTTAGTTGCATGACGTAGTGTAGAATCATTGATTCTAGCTTTGGACGTTACTATAGCATTTGATGTGGTTACAAGACTTTATGGCCAAATTTTGTAATTATTCAATGTTGTTCATCTTGCTCTTTGCCAAATTGTCTTTTGTGCGCTCAATATGATTACCATGTCCGTTGCTTGTAACCACAAGTCACCACCATTGCTCCAGTTACAAGATTACGCCAAACCAGTCACCACACAAACTCTCCACTATAAAAAACCTCCATTTTTTTTAAACATTAGCATCAAACCACATTGTGTTTTTTAAAACAAAAGCATGAAAATGGAATTGTAGCCATTAGAGGCAGAATTGAATTGAATGTTCCAAAAAACATTTGGATGTTATAGGAGAAGGAGTTGATGTCTCATGCGATGGTGATGTTCCAAGAGACACAACAAAAAAATACAATTGCGTTCTATATAACATTTAAGAAAACATAAAACTACCACGTTGGCAAGTGGTTTTAGTTTAACTCTAAGTAAGCTACTAAAAGATACTATGGACTAAGGTAAGACCCTAACCAAATGTGAAAACTTAGGGGAAGGACAACTACATGATTTTTTTGTAATTAATTAATTAAAATATTAAAAATAAAAATAAAACTCTCGATGTGGCATTCGAGTGACATGGCATCCCAAAGGATGAAGTGGCATACTATATCAGCACACTTTGACACCATTTAAGAATTTAAACAATGATATCAATTGAGATGTCAATTGAGACATTAATTGAAATATTTAGACATTTTTTGCAAAAGCAACTAAGACGCCCAAATCTTTTTTGCTACATCAACTTCAACAACTTTGTATAATTTAAAAAAGTCATATATTTCATATGGTTTGTCTTTCTTCCTACCACCTCACTTTTATAAATAATTTATTTTCTCATGTCAATATATATGCAATAAATGACATTTTCAAACCATACAACATAAATATTAAATATGGTGTATTATGTGTGATGTATAATACGTAACATATTGTATATAGTATATGTCTAAATTGATGTTACAAAAGATTTAAATGTCAAAGCTCATGTCTCATAAAACATCTCATAAATGTCTCAAAAAATATCTAGATGCTTAAGTTGATGTCATTAAAAATAATATCATAATTATTCTTGACATCTAAATTCACATTACTCAATACAACATTAATCTTTTCAGATGGCGTGACCACATCATCTGAGGGGTAGGTAAAAGAAATCTCATGTGGCGCTGCCTCTTCTGTGGAGGTAACATGGTAGCCACAGGGTGCACTTTTGGCACCTCCTTTGACCATGTAGATGCCGCACTCAAAACATGACTTGTTTTCTTAGATTTTTGCATGTTTTTGCCATGTGAATCCAGACAGTTGTTGTTGAACATTTGCAATGACATGCTTAATGTCAGAAAAAACATATCACCACGCTTTTCAGCTTGTTTAAAAAAATGTGGGTTTCCTACAGTGCTTAGTTGAGACTAGTGACATAGAGCAATTCAAAAGTCATTATTTTGCAGAAGTGTTCTGCTTTTGTGAGCTGTTGAACCACTCAGCACTGACACACACACACAAAAAAAAAAAAGGCTCATTTTTTTTTTTTTTCCTTTTGGATCCAATCAGACCCTGATGCCCCAAAATCTAACTGGGTAGTGAGGGGTTAAGCTCCCATCCTCCAAGCAACCAGTAGTAAGGAAATTCCAACGATTTAAGAGGGCCACCTAAATGAAAACTTGCAAAATTGAGGGAGGAGGTGACAAAGTTGGCTTGCTCAAACATTTGGGAATGAAAGAAATCATTTCGTAAGGGTTCCACTAATTTAATGTGGTTACACCAAATTACAACATTATTGCAAAATCAATCACTACATAAGGTAGAATAGTCCATTATGCACAAAAGATCCATTGTAGACACTGAGTGAATGACCCCATTATAGAGGGGTTTTCAGTAAATGAGATTTGGGCCAAAATCAATGTCTTAGGTGATGGAAACGGAGTTATTAGTGAGTACAATAGGAACTTTCACCTTTTGAGTGTAAATTCATTGTAGGAAGTGGGTTTTTAGGCTTTCATGTTGTGATTATATTAGATAATAGGTGAGTGAGGTGGATATTGTGGATAAATTTTTGTTGTTGGTTTAGGGGTAGTCTAAAGACTCTATTTAGGCTATGATAGGCAAGTCACACTTCAAAAATTCATAAAAAACTCATACTTTATCAAAAAAAATCAATTATTGTTCTTGCCATTTTTCACCACTTCGTCTTTATGTGAGGAAAAAATTTAAAAATTTTAGCATTGGCATAAGGGCAAATTCCTAATTTTGTCCCAAATAGGTTGTTCTACTTTAGTCTTGTTTACAATATAGTCCATCTTAGCACAAGAGTCTGGGGTTGATTTTGGATACACACCTACAGTCAACACATATTAACCTTTTACTATTTGCAAAGCCACAAAGTGGCTTGTGGATGATTTTGAAACACAATAGATGATGTAAAATTATAATTTTTCGTCCAATTTTGTTGAGAGAATTCTTTGAGTGTATTTTTAGTGCATGGTGGTGGAAATTCCATCATTTAAATATCATTGACTTTTTATAGAAAAAAATGCTAAAAAATGGATCACTAAAGATGCTTATATGGGGAATTTCAATTAAATGACAAATATTTTGTGACTTTGACACCCCCACAGTTTAGACTAGGCGTTCTAAAATCTATTAGTTTACTAGATTTTAGACCGCCTAGTCTAAACTGTGGGAATGGCACATTGTGAAAATGGCAAATGGAATATTGCCATTTTAATGAAATTCCCCATTTATGTAGTGTATTTTGGTAATTTCTACCTCCTAGCTTATTGTTACCCTCCTCAAGGATCAAGAGGACACAATGTGTCCTCTTCAAATTTCAATGGCAAACTCTTGGTAGGGTTGAATAAATCAATAATTTGCAAACTAAGATCTTGTAAAGTAACAAGTTCACGTACTTATTGCATTTATTTAGGAAATGTAGTCTAATAGAGAAAGGAAGCAAACATAATGTTTCTTGAATGAAGGGAATAGTAGGGATGGAAAAAAACATTTTCTTGGACATTTTTAATCTTGACCCTATATAAACAAATCAAGTTTGGAGAATTTTTTTCAAATTTTTATTTTTAGAAATTTTATAAAAATATAAGGCTCAATCTATTGTAATTAAGAATACAAAATAATTAGAATGATTCCAAATTTTTTGAAGATGTTCTAAACAATGTGATAATAATATGTATTGTTAAATTTAAAAAATAAATGTGTTTATAATTTTTCTTTAAATTTTGTAGGATCCAATTTGGTTAGTCATAACTTTCTATTTTTTTTGTTTTGAAATGTGTAAAAATTTGAGAGAAGGTTTTATTTCTCAATTTTTTAAATTAAAAAATACTACATTTGCCTAAGAATACAATACAATTTTTTTTCAAGGATAAAAAAGCATTATTCATCTTCTAATTTTTTCTTCCATATATAACTTACCTCTAACACATTTACAATAACCCCTAAAGGATTTGGACTATGTTTTCACCAAAAAATGCTCCAAAATTGCCATCTCTAGTACAAGTACCAAATTTTTGAAAGAAAACCATTTTGGAAACATCTAACCGTAGGATCTTATATTACATTTTGGTTTGAAAAGATGTGGAAGAAATTTCAGAAATTTTCACAGAGTAGATTGCAAGATATTGATGTTTGAAGTAACAAAAATCCTTTTTTTGTCCCTGTGAAAATATAGGCAGTTGTACTTCACAAGGTCAAATCATTATGAAAAAATGTCCAAAAGGGTGGTTACTCTTTGGATTCATTCTTTAAGGCAAGTTGTCTACATGCTTGAAAATTTTCAAATCATTTGAAATTGTACAACATATAGGAAAAAATAGAAAGTAGAAAGAAGTTATTTATGGAATTGAAAAATGCCCATCCCAATGGTTGTAATGTTGTAATAAACCATCTATGCCTATATTTTTATTTTTTTCCCAAAATATTGAAAATTGAGTCAAATAAATGACTTCAAAGTTTATTTTAGAATATAGATTCCATAACTCTAAAATCTATACTCTAAAATAGCTTTGAATCATTCCATTTTGATTAATGAGATGAAAGTTATGAGGAGTTTTAGTTGTGGGTAGTTTGCGGATAAAATCTATACTCTAAAATCTATACTCTGTAGAGTTCAATGAAAAAAAATAAAAAGTCCATTCATAGTGAGCTACCCAAAATTGCTATGTTGCCAAAAAATGTTGTTTGGTCCTTTAGGGGTTCATATAGAGGTAAAATAATTCCATACAATTTTGGACTTGCATTTGTACTATTGTAATTAAACTCTAAACCAAAATATGACATGAAATTATGAGTGATTTCAAATGCACAATATTAGATGAAGGATTGCAATTTTTCATCCAATGTCCTCATAGAGAGTTACTTGAATGTATTAATAGTGAAGGTGTTGAAAATTCCCTTATTGAGGTATTATTTATTTTCCTAGCATTAAAGAAATGAACTTTAATTGATCTAAATATCTAAATCACATTGTTAGAAGTGAGTTTAGACAACTTATAGATTTTTGTTCTTAAGTTGGACTTCAAGTATATAAAATATCTCTTTTGAGCTCAACTAACCAAATGAATTTGATCACATTTCCTTTCTATTCTACTTTAAAATTGTAAAAAATTCTTAATATATAATATTTTGTTGCAATTTGAACCTTGGCCCAATAGTCATGAATAATTGTTTGCATTTCTAATCATAGTGCATAAAACACATTAAAGTTTGGTATACTCTACAATGTTTTGTAATGATATTAAAAAGTTCACTTTTGTATTTATACTTTGAATGAGATCAACTTCCATCGTTTATTATTACAAAACAATGAAAGATTCTAAAAACCTTTCAACAATCAATAGTCGACAATGGTAGTAGAGAATGATTCTATATAGAACTATCATTGTGATTATAAGTAAAACACAAACCCAAGAAGATGTTGGATATATAATAGAATCATATGACTTGTTTTGACTAAATGGCATTTTATTGTCATTTTATTGTGCTTTTTTTGTTGTTACTTCCATAACATCCTTACTACGGTTGAAAGTTTCCAACAAGTATTTTATACATTGCTATCAATATTGAAAGTCTAAGCAACAAACTTTTGGGAAGGACTTGTGTATCATGATTATTTACTTATTTTTAAATGTACTATATATATAATTCTTTTTGTAAAATTTAAAAACTATTTACTTTACTTTTTATACCAATTTTTTACAATCAACATTAGCACTCTCGCCCGCAAATCAAGCCAATTGTCGTCCATTACTTTTTGCATACTTTTACTTTGCATACTTTTACTTGCACCTTTAGTTAGACTTTTGCATTTCCGGTGGCCCTTTCCATTCCTCATAAATCAAACGTCCACTAATGCGGGGTTCTGCACAATTGACACTTCCAGAAACAACTATGTTATCATTTGTAATGAAATGACAAGTACCTAACTCTTATTAAGCTTCTATACAATGATATACAGTAGTTGGGAGCCAAACTCCTCACTTACAGAGCAAGTACACTCATCAGTGGGCGTTACCGCCGGCACTGTATTGGAAATTGGAAAGTACAAGAGAGGAGAAAAGCTACTTTAAAGTCAGAGGAAGGGGAAGGGGAGCAGGTGCCCTGCGCACAAGGAGCCTGGTGACTGAGAAGCTTCGTTCGGGGGGGATCAGCCTTAGGGTTGATTGCTGGACGACCACGCGCAATCGCTTCCATTGTGTTCATCATCGCGGAGAGGGAGAGGGAGAGGGAGAGAGAGTCTGTGTTTGTGTGTGTAGATTGTGTGTTTTCACGGCAGTATTTGTGCCAGTTTTGCCAATTTTCCGAGCCAGCCATGGAGGAGTGTTGTGCAGTGTGCGCGGAGCCGCTGATCTGGGTGGCATATGGACCCTGCGGTCACCGGGACGTGTGCTATGAGTGCACCGCGCGAATGCGTTTCATCATGGAGGATTCGCGTTGTTGTATTTGCAAGCAGGATTGCCCCAGTGTTTACGTCACCAAGGTGCGGATGAAGCGGATGGGTTGAATTAGGGTTTCGGGTTTGAATTCGCGGGTTTCGTGGTTGGGGTTGGATTAGGCTTTCGGAGTTGAATTAGTGGTTGTTGAGTATCTAACGATGTTTTTGCGTTCAGGCATTAGGAGATTTCACGAAGGTGGTGACGAATTTCGAAGGGTTGGGAGAAGAGTTGCGTCGGAAAGATAAGGGAGTCACTCGTCTCTATTATGAAGACAGTGTTCAAGCCTACTTCGATGATGAGGATCCGTTCCGTCGGATTAAAGCCATGTGTCGTCTGTCCTGCAGCAAATGCGAGGAATGTGCACCGCCTCCTCCAGATGAGCCATTACCAAAGGGTGCGGTTAAAAAGGGTCACATTTTCAAGAGCATAGAGTCTCTCCGACGCCATCTTTTCCAAACTCACAAAGTCGTTATGTGCGAATTGTGTTTAAAAGGGCGGAAGGTAGGTATTAATGTATTTAGTGTTCTGTCTGTTTTTTAAGTCTTGAGTACGCTACCTCTTCTAGGCGGATGATGATTTTCCTGTGGTTGAGCTAGTGTGGAGCGTCATCCTGCTACTGTTTCTTTTCGCCCTTCGTGCCCCAGATGTTCGTGACTTTGTGATTCTGCTACGCTGTTGTGATATTAGTAATTAATCCTATGCATGCTTTGTTTGCGTCCTAGGGTTTTCTCAAACAAAGTTTGCTTTCTAGTTATTCGAGTAGAGGGGAGAATAGTACTGCTTGCTGGTGCATTCTATGCATGCAATAATTTGGTTCTAATCTTCGCATAATTGTTGGACGCTGTGTTGAGACAGGTATTCGTATGTGAACAAAATCTGTTTTCAAGAAGCCAGCTGGATCGGCATTCCGAAAAAGGTGACTCTGAAGTGGATGGTACTGAAGAGGAGAGAGGAGGGTTCACTGGTCACCCAATGTGCGAGTTCTGTAGGAAGCGTTTTTACGGGGAACATGAGCTGTATCAGCACATGTCCACCGAGCATTACACCTGTCATCTTTGTCAACGGTATATTAATTTACTCTATGTTCTTACTGATAGATGATAACTGATTGTGACCGATGTATCCGTCACGTGGAACGAGTGCGTAGATAATGTGTGGGAGTGGCGTAGTTTACAGCAATTTTGCTGGAGAAACACGTTCTGATAGATTGAACATTGTTTGCTTGCAGAGCTAGGCCAGGCCATTTCGAATATTACCGCAACTATGACGATCTTGAGGTTGGTGGTGGTTTCTTTCCTTGTTAGCCTGGATCGACAGTGGTATATTACCATTGTTTTGTCTTTGAAGTTGATGTATGTGAGGAAGACGCTTTGCTTTGTTGCAAAATACGAGTAGTGCATGAAAGTGATCCTGTCTCGATCTGTTGTTTCCTGCATCTGACGATCGTCAATGTTGTGTTGGAGGGTTGAACAGATGCATTTTCGAGACAAACATTCACTGTGTGAGCATCCGGACTGTTTAAGCAAGAAGTTTATTGTCTTCGTAAGCGAAGCAGAGCTAAAGGTATGCGTCTCATCTCATCTAGTTCTTGCTAGTTTATATGCGTACGAATCATATCTGTTTACCTCTATTATACCGTTCACGGAGCAAGTAAGGACAATTCAATTGGTTTATTGCTAAAATCTTCAGGAGAATTTATGTCGTAATTCTGCCATTCATACTAATGTGTTGCAACTCTCGTGCTGCAGCGTCACAACGCCACAACACACGGAGGCAGTATGTCCCGCTCTCAACGTAATGCTGCACTGCAGGTAAAGTCTACGGCCTTCTCCACGTCATTTGCACAAATTGCCCAGCGGCGAGATTCTCAATTTTTAATGTGATAGCAGAATTGATTTGTACCCACTCCCAGAAATTCAAATCCTTAGCTCATGTTAATCTAACTGAAACTTGGTCTAACTGGAAATTATTACTTTCCTTTTTGATTGAAGTACTCACACCTGTCTTCGGTTTTACGTAAGGTATCTCCTTCAGATATCTGTCTCGCTTCTCACTCGTATCAAGAGTGTTGCTACTTATATGTTACGCACCGGTGGAATTTTTATGCGAAGGGGATGTAATTTTTGAACTTGCCTGCATATATTTAAAATATGTTCTTTGAATTAGTCATTTCTGAGTTCTAAGCTGATTCCTCTTGTGATAGATTCCAGTCGCGATTGAGTTTCGAAGACCAGGACAGGCCAGTGGTGAAGGTAGCAGAAATAATAGCAGCAGCAACAACAGCCGGGGACGTGGTAGGGGCCGAAGAGGAAACGTGCAATTCGAATCCGATAGTCTGGATGCAGTTGTTCAAGCGAGTGTTGAACAAGCAAACCTAGACGATGCAGTCCGAGAGTCAGCGGCAATGGCTGCCAGTGCCAATGATTCGGACTCACATGAGGGTCAGAATTCATTTGCAGCACTGAGTGAAAGTGAAACTGAATTAGTTGATGGAGAAACTGTGGTTCTCCCCTCACGATATGCCAGCGCAGTCTCAGGAACGGGTCCTTCCACACTAGCCGACTCCGCATTTCCACCCCTTCCCGGAGGAAACGCGAAAGGCAAGCATAAACCAAAGAATCAGAAAGGTCCAGCAACCATGGCTGCCCTTTTAGCCGGGGGTGGGGGTGGTGGAAGGGGTGGGGGTGGTATTAGAATTTTAAACACTGCAGGTTCGAGGCCTCCCTCAGCTGCAGGATCATCAAGTTCTCGCCCATCCTCTGCCAATGGAGATTCGCATAACATAGTGGGAGGTTCTTGGGCTAGCAGCAACAATTCACGTCCATCCACGACTACCGCTGAGGTAAGGCCTGGAGCTAGTTGGACGAGTGTCAGTCCGAATCGGAGGCCTCCTCAAGTTGGCTCCAGTCGTAACAACTTTCCAGAGCCTGAATCCTTCCCCGTGATAGGGGCGGGACAAAATGGAAATCATAGCAGCAGGGCTAAATCTGATACACCTGCAGCATCAGGAAAGAATGTCGACGTTGTGCAGCAGCTTAGCAGGGAGGAGCTACGCACAGCCAATAAGGCCTTGATCGAAAGCATTCAAGCCGGCCTAAGGGGCAACGATCAAGCATTTGCGGATTTCAAGGATGTTTCAGCACGGTACAGTAAGGGAGAGATGAACACTTTGGATTATTACAAACACATCATACGGCTGGGCCTTTCTCGCGTAGTGCCCGAGCTCGGTAGGCTTTGTCCAGATCCTGTAAAAGGGAAGGAGTTGATCGAGGTGCATGCAGCTCAGCTGGCTCGTGAACAAGAATTTCCTGCAGTGGCATCCGACTCCAATTCTTCTGTCGCGACTAAACCCAGATCATCTGGAATAGCAGGGAAGGGAAAGGTAGAATCAGAACCGAGCACGCAGACTTCTGGTAGGGTGTCCCCGCAGCTGCCTAGTAGTGAGGAGGTTGAGGTGTTGTCTAGAGACGGCTACCGCACTGCAAAAGGGAAATCTAGAGTTCAAGAGGAAACCGGCGCAAGCACGGCGTCAGGAGTTACAGATCCTGGCAATGAAGGTATAAGCCGTAAGCCGCAAGTATTGGTCAAGGCGAGTACTGGACTTTTGTTGGAGCCGGAGTCTGTGATTAATCAGCAGGCCGCAAGATCACAGGGTCCAATGAAAAGTTGGACTTGTGAAACGTGCACTTTAAGCAACCGAGAAGATGCTGCGGAGTGTCTGGCGTGTGGTAGCGATGGTCCTAGCTGGACCCTCGCTTCGAGATCAGGGAAAGGTACAGCCGACATTGCCGAGAAGCGCAAGAAGAAGGTTTCTAAGTTTCAAAGAGTGCGACTGGGAGATGGATCTGCGGCGGCGCTCCTGGACAGTGTGGCGAATCCAAATCCTTGGGGTGTCATTTCTGATATCGGAAATCCAGCGGTGCCTCCGGTTGCTGCCGATGTGAGAGGTTTTGGTCGGGGAGCTTGGGCCAACGGCGGTGGTAGTAGACTCATGTCGAGCAGTAGAAGAAGCTGACCGAATTCGTTGACGGTTCCTAGTAAGAAATTGTTGCTCAATTTGATATCAAGTGGTATAGCGTGTGAGACGAGATTAGTCAAACGTGGATTTTTCCATTCGTTAGATCTATTGGAAGACTCGACGGAGGTGAGACCACGCAGTGACTGCAAAAAAATTGTGCGCTGCAATTACTACGCGTCCATCCCTTTTGGAGTGATACTTGCACGACTTTATGGTGCAAATGTTTCGCAACCACTGATCAAAGCTTTGTTAATTGTCTGTAGAAAGGGTACGGTGTAGGTACCAAATTTTCTCTCTGGAAAGAGCCCATCAACTGAGAACACTCATTCCCTGAGATTTTTGATACAGGTATATAGACGAGTCCGAGGCTATTCTGCGGTCACTTCCTACTTGTAGAAGTTCATGCTGGTTTTCTGATCCGTTTCGGACTGCTTTTGTATCTTTGGAACTGTTAACCTTCCCAACTAGGCAAAAGAACCCAGGAATCAGTCTGCCTGCATTTTTGTGCCGTACGTGGATCTATGACCAACTTGCTAAATGTGAAGGATTCGGTTAAGTTACTTATTTCAGTCAAGAGTTTTGGGATGTCTCCATCTCTACACGGAGAGCTAGGAGTAACTACTGACAATACCATAACAAGGTTGCAATGACGAATTAGCCACGATGTGCAAGTTTTCAGTGGCGAGCAAGTTTTTTAGTGGCGAGGTGAGATAAGATAATGGGCGAGGTTATGCCCTTCCAAACTTACGTGGAAGGGCAAATCAGGTCTGCCCGTCTTGTGTGCTGATTTTAACTTATTCAAAACAAATTTTCAGTGACAAGAATGTGAGCTGCATCCAACACATCTAGATTCTATTTTTTTGGATCTGCAATGAATTAGATGTGATTTTCTAAACTTTGTAGCTGTAGGGTTCTATTCAAGCTCATACATGGCTCACCATGAATAGCACAAGAAAATGTTCACAATCTGCCACCAAACTGGTTGATGAAAAGACTTTGACTCCGACTTCCACGTAAGGTGAGCGCCGCCCCCATGCGCCTGACCCAAAACCGCCATCATCAGTCTGGCTACATCCCAAAAACACATCTCCAAAATAACTATGGAAGAAATCTATATACCAAATGTCATGTTCTTTGGTGTGTTGGAGGTGCATTGCCATCACCAAAATAACTGTGGAAGAAATCTATACCAAATGTCATGTTCTTTGGTGCATTGGAGGTGCATTGTCATCACCAAAATAACAACTGTGGAAGAAATCTATATACCAAATGTCATGTTCTTTGGTGCGTTGGAGGCTTCTTTCACTTAAGTAGGCACATTAGTAAAAGGTGGTGGGTTTGAAGGTGCCCACCATAATACTCAAAATCAATTTTCATCAAACACTGGTCTAAAAAGGGTCCTCCAATATCTTCAAATTAGTCCACATGCTTGTCAATCAATTTTTTGTTGCTATTGACATTTATGGTTTAATCATAGAGGCAACTCTTAGAGCATGGGCTATCTAATTTACCATTGATGAACTCTACCTAATGTAGGCCTATTGATTGTTCCATTAATGCTTCTTTGCATGTTAGTGAAGTTAAAATGTATGAAGAGTGTAAAAAGTAAAGGAAATTCTCACCAAACAAACAATATAAAACTAAAGAAGTTAAGATTTTTAATCTAATAAAAGTTATTGCACCTAGGGGATAAATCTTCATCTTAATTGAATATAGCACATGACATAGCAAGTCAATTATATCTTAATTTTTTGAAGTTTATATTATGTTCTATTGAGATTAATATAATCTTCAATATAATTTTGTGATATTGAATTGGTCAAAATAATTATAATATTATTTATCATTAATCTTGTGATATTGAATCAATCAAAATAACATTGAAAAATCCTTCAATTTTTTATTTGAAAGAATGAAAATTGAAAATTCAATGAACCTAACTCCTTACAATGACCAAAGTGACAACTATGACTATTCCACCATAGAATCATTCATCTTTTGCAAGTTGTGCCTTTTCTTATGAATATTAGAACTCATGTAGATTTACAATCATAATGGTACCTCAAAGGTGACAATTTATCAAAGTGATGGAAGAAATGGAAAAAAAAATAACAAAGTTGATTTCATATATCTACTTTTGCACTTTGTTCATTTTTACTTATGATATGGTTGTTTGAATGAAAACATTTCAAAGTTCTACTTCGTCTATCATTGTAAGTAGTTATGTTTTTTTATAATTCACATCAAAATTTTCAAAAAAATATTGAGATTCTTTGAGTATATTGTAAAAGAAGGAAACATTTCATATTTCAATCAATAATATTTCACTTAATAAAATTTAAAATTCATAAATTCTACCGCAAAATTTTTAAAAAGAATTTTCATTCCACTCATTGAAGAACCTTGGAGGTTTTGTATCTATGATAATTGTCATAACTAATTGAGATCAACATGTCTTATTCTTTTTGAGAAAATATAATTTCTCAATTAGTTATGACAATTTTTGTAAGTGTACAAAACATTTTTTAGAGTCATTTTTAAACCATGGTTTGCTACTTTTCTAGTTATAAAAATACATGAAAGTTTGATTTGCACTATAATATTATAAACTATTATATACATCCATGATGGAATTTTCATATTCTTTTATCATATTTTGTATTTGATATGAATTTTCATCACTTTAATTTTCTTCACAAATTCACAAATTCACAATAACTTTAATCCCTAAATGTCTAGAGTCTTTTCCAAAATTAATGATTTGGGAATAATAATCATAAAGTACTATTTGGAAGAATATTTTGGAATTGATTTATAAATAAAAGTTGTAGATTTTGAGTTTTAGATTCCATCCATACAATTAAATTCACCAATGCTATCACCAATATTTTTTATAAATTTTGAAAGGAAAATTTAAAAATTCCTTCTGAATTCAATTACAAACAAATTATTATCATTTTTTGAGTAAAAATTTGTTGGAATGAATTTGAAATGAGTTTCTCTTGACATGGTGATTTTTTGAAATTTTTTAGTTCTTTAAATTTACAATCTCATTTTTGTAGATTTAGTTTTGAACCAAAAGAGGCAACCCATTTCTAACCACTTAAGTAGATACATGTATCTGCAAGGCAAGTTCCAACAATGGGGAAATTTTTCCATGTGCAGAAATAGAGTTAAGTGCTTCAATGAATAAGGAATATTGGCATTTAGTTGCAACCTAGCTGGTTGATTTTAAGAATTTTTGATTGAATTTTAAAAGTTTTGGTAGAGGTTCCAGATGAAAAAAAAGATTTTCGGAAATGGACCAATGAGAAAATAAAATGTCGGCTTTTTGTCCATCTACTTTAGGAATATGTCGGAAAATTACCGATTCAAAATACATGAATCCAGTTTTTAGCTAGCCGGGATTATAGTTTGTAGGAAATCTTTATACTGGTAACATAGTATCCTACCTTACTCACTTAAGTGTTTTTCAGTTTACCTACTCTTATAGACTAAGAGAGTTACAGACTTACAATAACTCAATATACTTTGAGATTTATCCACTTGGCTGCGATTTACCCACTTGGCTTTTATTTACCGTTGATAAACCTAGCCTACTAGGGTTTTTAGAATTGCAAATTTGCAATTGGGCGGCTCCGCAACTTGCCTCAGGTTCCCGCAATCCTGCCTCCACTCTACATGTTGCATCGCCACTCTCTTCACTCCAGTCTTGTCTTGCACCTCGTGGTCACTCTCTCGCTCAAGGTTGAAGTTGTCATTTTTGTCTATCATTGTCGCTCTCTCACTCAACCCAATTTCTATATTTATGAGGTTTGGGCATGTGGCTGTCTGGCATTGTTGTTTCTCAATTGCTCATTCTTGGTTTTGTCTTCTGTTGCGGACCTTGCGGACGCGCTGCAGCTTTTCTTTGGGCTAGTCTCGTAAATCGTACTCTTGTTACTCTTGTGTCACATAATTTTGAATTTCTACAAGTGTGGACTTTGGCACTATGAGAATGTAGTTGCTTTGAATGTAGTTGATTAGTATTCTCGTTGTTCTTTGCAAGTTTTTGTAGTTGTTCTTCACTTGTGGTGGACTTTGGTTGAATCCAGTGCTTCAAATTTATTTGATTAGATGATTAAATTGCATAATTTGGTAATTTACCACTTTTCTCAACCTGCTTGCTTCTCGTTTGGTGCTTTCATCTTGTTGATTGTGTATCTGGATTGTCTTTGCAAGGTTTAGGGGTTGGGCTTGATTCTTCTTCCTATTTTTTTTGTTAATGATTGGGCTTTTGTTTTGTGTTTAACTGTAGGTTGCTCATTGCAAGGTTCATGGCTAAATGCCAGAGGTTCTTAAATGACCATTACTTTGCTAAATCTAGGGAAATAGAGGTCATTGATCTTTTGTCTTTGGGGTCTAAGAGCATCCCCACCAGCTCTTTTGTTTCTCTATCTGTTTACTGAGCTTGGGACATTAAATAGGGATGAGACTTCGTGAGTTCTCCATATGAGCCTTTGGATACAGAAATAGAGAAGAGTTTTTACATAAATTTGTATATTTTAGAGATATAGGTTTTGGATAAAGGTTGGTGCGGTGAAATTTCTGTATCTCTATCTGCATATGAGGTCCTCTCTCTAAAGCTTTAAAGATACGGAACTCACTGTGGGGATACTCTAAAAATGACTTTTGTCCTGGAATCGTTGATTCGGGTGAATAAAACTCCTCCTTCATAGGAAGAGATTGTTCAAAGTCAATGGAGGGACTAGTAGTGCGTGCAATTTGAATGGCTACATTTTGATGCTAATATTGGAAGGGTGTTTTGCAAGGTTTGTAGGGACAAGGGCGGGCGATCATCATATGCCAAAGACAACTCCAAAAATCTTAAGGTAAATGATTTTCAAGACCACTCCTAGTCTAGAGGACACAAACGCCTCTCTTGGGCATTGTAAAGCGGTGGGAAGGTGATGGAGAAAGCCATCGTGAGTGGCCAGAGAGCATGTGATGAAGTTGTGGCGTCGTTGTTGGGGGCTGCCTATTTCTTGGAGAAACACTCTTTACCCTACTTTAAATTCCCCTCTTTATATAAACTTCTGGATAGTATTAAAAGCCCTAATGACCTTGTCTCTGTATTAGGACGAGAAAGCATGTGCAAACCTATTCATGTACATTTCAATTGTGATTCAAAAGCAAATTCTCAACCATGTTTGAGATTCACCTTTTTTGGTGTCATGATAGACGAATCTATGGATATTAGCATCAGAGGGCACTTTGTAGCGTTCTCCACCATCATCAAAGAGGATCTGTTGGTGAGTGTTTTCTTGGGTCTATTGCCAATCAAATGTGGGAAGAAGGATGCTACCATCATCTACGAAACTCTAATTGCTGCTCTGCAACATTGGGGCTTGACCTACGGAAGTTCTTAGACTTCAGGAGCACCATGATAGGCTCTCTTACCGGAGTGGTTGCATAGTTGAAAAAACACGTAAACCCTTACTTGCTCGTTGTTCATTGCGTAGCGCATCGCACAAATTTGACAGCCCTTGATGTTGCGAAGTCGCCCGCCTGTAAGGTACTTTCAGGTGAGATTGATTCTCTTTTGAATTTAATAACTACTTTTTTCCACAATTCGTCCAAGTGGAAGCATGCTCTAATTGCCTTGCAAGAAGAGCTTTTTGATGCGAAAAAATGTATAAAATGCTACCACAAAATTAGGTGGTTGTCTCGTTGGCAGGCAGTGAGTACCTTGTGTGACTTATTGGAGTCTGTCTTGTGTTACTTTCGTGATGTGAAGGGCAACGATTTTGGTCAGGCTACATCTATTCTTGGAAAGCTTTCGCAGTTCAAGGTCATTTATGTTTTGTTCTATCTTGTTAGCATCTTGAAGTCTTTGGCTATGTTGTCTAAAGTCTTTCAATATAAACCCGGGAGGTGCACTACAAAGGAAGTTCATAGGTGAGGAGCGACCAAATTTTGGACCCCCTATATTATATCCTAAATTTATTATTTTCTAAAAAAATATAAATAGATTTTCCTACTATGAAAGTTTATGTTCTAAATAATTGGTAATTTTTATATTAATAATAATTAGTTACAAATTTTAGAAAAAAAAGATACACTGTAAAGTTAAAAATAACTTTCACACCCCTACATTATATTAAAAAAAATTGGAAAAATGAAAAAAAAAATTCTATAAAATAGCTTTCTACTGAAAGTTTATTTTGGCTGAATGTTGACACAATAGTCATCTTCATGTGATCTCTATAAATATTTTAGTTGAAAAATATGCCATTTTAGTTCATTTTTCAATCCTTTCCAAACAATATATCACATGTTATTTAGGATTGAAATTTTTGGCAATAGAAACCTATAGATATTGTTAAACAAAGCTCAAAATTGTAGGTTAAAATTATAGTTTATTAGAAAGTAATTAGAAAAAGTAGAAATGGGTAGTTAGAGTTTGGTCGCTCCTCACCCATGAACTTCCTTTATAGTGCACCCCCCGGGAATATAAATTTGTAAATGTCACCTCTATAGGCAACATTGTGCACACAGAGATAGTGCAAATTTGGATGCTCTTCATTGTTGAAACATTGATTTGAATGCTAACACTTTTAATGAGCTAACACTTTTAATGAGAGTACAAGGTTTCATGTGCTTCCTAAGTATGGCCCCTTTAGGACATTAGGAAAAAATTGAACCCACAAAGAGGCCTTGAATTTTCTTACTAATTTTTATACTAATTGAATGAATATGAAACCACGTCCTCATTAGGGCCACCACTTGGCGTGTGCTCCATTCTTCATCATAGAACCATTATGAGATTTATAAGATCATGGAGGTGAATTGGGTAATGATTACAAATTTTTGAATTCATCGTGCAATTTATAGCCCAACTAGTGAATTGAGAAGGCTATTCCCACTTAAATTTATGAGATCGTGAAGATAAATTGGATAATGATGATGAATTTTAGTAAGTTGAGAAGGCTCTTCCCACCCAAGCTTTTGCATTACGAAGCGACCTCTTTTGGGGTTCAATTTTTTCCTAAAGGTCATATGAGGAAGCTTCCAAGCCAAATACGAGGGAATATGTTTCATGACATTGCAATGTTTAGGTTTAGATTAGGAATTGACTTAGAGGAAGCTCTCCAATTTCAATGTTCATTTGTTGAAGTGGTCTGTGAGGGTTTGGACACTCAATTTCAAGACAATGATGTAATTTCTTGTTTCAAAGTACTTAACCCTTCTAATATGCCGTCCAAGCAAGTTGGATTGCAAAGCTTAGGGGTCTCCAACTTAGACAGACTGTTGCAGTTGTATGGAGAGGACCGATCACATTTAGTTGTTTTTTTCCCTCCCCTTCTTGATGTGCAGGTTTATAAGCGGGAGTTTTTGTTTTTCAAATTGCAGTGCACCACTGAATGGGGGGACAAAACCTTTTGGGATTTGTGGGGCATGATTATTTGGAATCATGCCCTACAACTCCGTAATCCAAATTTGCTTGTCCTTGCCAATATAGCTAGAATACAATGCGTTTCCATGGCTACCTATGAGAGAACTTTCAACATTCAAAATTTAATTAAAACTCGTATTAGGAACCAATTGGGAAGCAAAAAACTTGAGACTTTTGCTTAGAGATGCTTTAGAGGGACCGGAAGATGAATATGATGGTATAGAACACGATGTCATACTCTTGTGGAAACATAAAATGAAATATAAGTATCTTTACGCGAATTCTTCTAGTTATTTGTCTAATTCAACCATGGGTCGTAGTGCAAGCAATGCATCTTCTTTGTATGAAGATGTGCATCAATAGGGGACACCATTGTATTGACAGCTTCTTGTGACTTGTATGCATTTGTTGCCTTGTTTGTTGCACATGTTCTTTTAATTATCTTCAATAGTGTTGTGTATGCATGTTGGTTGGTATGTTACTTAGTCCAATTTTTTTGTCTCAAGCTGATTTGACTCTTGTAAATGGTAGCTTGTTCTCACTCTTCTCCCCATTTTTTTTTGCTCAAGTTGTTTTAATTCTTGTAATTGTGAATGTTGTGGGCATGTCGTACTAACTAGCCTCCTGAAAATGCATTGACCCTCTTTTGAATTGGTGCATTTTTAGAAGGCTGAATCCTTGGCCCTAAGTTGGTAGGGGCAATGCGAGGTTCAAATCCTGCCAAGGATAATGCTTATGAACACTTTTAAAGCAAAACAAAGTCACTTCAAAAATCAAGAAAAAAAACAACCAAAAAACTACAATCAAATAGATTCTCACCCTCACAAAAAAATTCTATTTGGAATTGGACAATGGCGGCAATGCCATTGGAAGAAAGAAAATATTTTAGGAAATTGACCGGCAAATTGTGAACTTCCCGGCACACTTCCGTCCAATTTAAAAAAAATCTGGGGTGGATGAAACTCGGTGACAAAAATCCACCATTTGGCCCACATAACTCCCTGGATTGTGGTAAGGACACTGTGGGCCACAAAGGTCCATTGGATGACTTCACTATTGACTGTAGCAAAAGTGAATGGGCCACAAAGGTCCATTGGATGACTTCACTATTGACTGTAGCAAAAGTGAATGGGCCACAAAGGTCCATTGGATGACTTCACTATTGACTGTAGCAAAAGTGAATGGGCCACAAAGGTCCATTGGATGACTTCACTATTGATTGTAGCAAAAGTGAATGGGCCACAAAGGTCCATTCGATGACTTCACTATTGACTGTAGCAAAAGTGAATGGGCCACAAAGGCCCATTGGATGACTTCACTATTGACTGTAGCAAAAGTGAATGGGCCTATTGGTCCAATAATTAGAGAGTTCTTGTGACTACCTTGGTCATGGGGCTACCTTGATCCTTACAAGGTTAACCTTAAACAATGAGCCAATCACTCTAAAAATCATTTGTTTGTATACCATGTGAATTATTGGCTTAAAAAAATGAAAAAGCACTCATTCAAAGACAAGCTACTATAGAAGACATTCCCTTTTCCTACAAAATTTGGAGAATGAATAGTTACACTTCTATCTTGCATGGATAGATTATTTGTCATTCATCAGCCAAAAAAATCCTTGGCATCATTTAAAGGTTAAGGATGTTAAACTTTCACAAAAAAATCTAAAACTTTTGTAACTTTCATCTGTGGGGAATTCTTGAAGTTCTAGAGAAAAGTTGCAGGTTTAAAATTGACCTATTTGTCAATCATTTTCAACGTTCTGCCAATTTTTTTCAACCAATGTATGGGGAGTACCGGCATTTAGTTACAAGCTAGCTGGTTGATTTTGAGAATTTCCGAATGGATTTCAAAATCTTTAAAAAAAAAATCGATCATTTAAGAGGAAAATCAGAGAATATTCTCTATTTTATAAAGGTCTAGCCAAGAGAATGCTTCAAGCAACCGTTTGGTCTCAAAAAATGTAGGATTTTAGCCGGTTAAGCTAAAAATCTCCCCGGACTGTGATTTCAACCTAGGCTTTATCTCTGCCTGTCAAATTTTCAGGAGCCCGAACTTATCACGTGAACGAGGGTCGGTGGATTGCGAAGACTGCAGGTCAGAGGTGCTCAGCAACTACCACGTCGTCGAGATTTGAGGTCGTCGCCGTTACGAGGACTCGATTCTTATCGAGACTGAGAAGATTATAAGTTCAGCTTGCAAAGAAACAGAAGGTTTTCTGAAAATCCATGCTCAAGTTGACAACCAGATTAAAGGAAAAAAAAAAGAATTGATTTTGCTAGCTCACGGTGTGGTGAACAGACAGTTGATCTTGGTGTACATATGATACACTTCCCAGGAGACAAAATTGACGCTCAATTCCCAGCTACTCACTGTGTTGCCATTGCCAATGCACACTACTTTCCTGCATCCTCAAAACCGTAAGGTCCTCACAATGCAATCGGAGTGCCCCAGAATTTAAAAGACGTCTCTACCCAATCTACGCTTCACTAAAGAGTGGTTTTCAGTATCACCTGTGAATCTAGTCACAAGAACGACCAGCACTATTTACAAAACAAGTGCCATGATCAGGGGCGTCCAACATGCTTCACCCTCCTGCCGCCCAATTCTGAATCCCCTTGACTGCCGAATTACCCTTGAATGCGATAAGTGCCACAAACTGAAACCCAATGTAAAAATGTCGTAAGCAATAACGCAATGGAATAAATCAGAAGGTCGCAGGCATGCAAGAACAGAAACACAAGATTGATACTAAACAAAGAGAAATCACAGTTCAAGAGTCATTTCTCTATTCTATTCTCATCATGAATTACATGCTTCTTATTCCATTCCACCAGCGCATCCTCTCCCCTTCTAAAGAAGGTTACAAAACCAATTCCCAAAAGAAACAGAGACCATGAATTTTCACCTCGACTTCCACCCGTCAAGTGGCGCAGATGGGAGGGATGGTGACCGAGATGGACCGATGCTTTATCTTGTGGGAGTCCATGCCTTGCTTGTACGCCAACGCATCCGCCACCACACAAGACTGGAGCGCCAGTTTGGAGCGACCTCCACGAGGCAAGCCTTTGGACTGGTCCATGGAAATAGAGAAGTCCTGCATTTCCGACATGAAGCTGTCGAGGTTGAGGCTCGTGTCCACGCCGGGAGATGCCACTTCCGAGCTGGCCGTGGAGCTCCGAGGGCTCAGGGACGAAGTTGTTGGACTCCACTTGTTTCGACTTGATTTGAAGGGAGTGAAGCGGCGCCAGAAGTACGTGGGGGATGAAGACGCGGAGCCTGAAGTCGAGGATCCGGAAGTTGGGGAACCGGAAGAAGAGTTCCACGTTGGGGTGGAGGGCGAGGATGACGTTTTCTGCGTGGACATGGTAAAGATGGTCTTGGTGGAGCGGCCGTTGCTTCGCATCCGGACCGCGTGGCACGAGAGGTGCTTGTTGTAGTAGCGTGCGCCCCTCATCACCCTCCTGCAACAGTTAAATCCCCGTTTAGTGCGTGAAATCTGAAATCAGACCTCTTTCGTCCGACTACTACTAGAGTGGGTCTCCAAAACAGGATAATGGCAAGTTTGGAATTTTGGATGTGCAACAAGTGTGCTATCAGGTGACAAGTTTGCAGCATATTCTGTAATGTTGTCTTGGAACAAGAAGGTTGTATTACAGAGGTTTGAGAAAAGTTCTCACAATTTGATCTTATAATGGATTCAAAGAAACTCCTCCATAGACATCTAAATATGCAGTCCCTGAATTATGGCTTCGTCCAACAGACTTTTAGGTGAGGTATAAAGACATTCTTTGATACTGGGGACGATACACACTCCCCACCACTATGGCCGTGGAATACGAAGCATCATGTAGCTAAGAGTAAAATAGACTTAAAATGAGACATAAACTATGATTGGGTATTGACTGTTGGGTTGTTAGAAGATTTGTCTCACTGAGGGTTTGTGAAGTTTTATTACGCATGATGCCTTCTAACTCATAATGACGATTTTGGTTTACAGAACTTGGTGGTTTGGTTCCAAGGCGATAGGACCCCAGTCTCAAGAATATTAGGACTCGCACGTTTACGTGTTCTGTATCATTGTCTCTTCACCGTTTGGTTCCCATTGAAGGGATTCAATTGAATGACAAGAGAATTTATTACCTGTCGAAAACTGCATATGTAGCCTTGAGATCTGCAAGCTCTCGCACGACCACCGTTCTGGCTCGAGCACCGGGAGCTATGCGCACTGTGAGCTTTACCTGCACCCCAAATTCTACCCCAATCAGAACACCTTCAACCATTCGAGTAAGCTTATTGAGGCTCAAACTCCATACAAAATTGTAGGCAAAAACGGTTGAATTGGAATTTGAGGCATGCGCAAGCCACTTCCGAGACAAATTGCCACTGACACAGGTTTTGGAAGTACTCTTACATTCTTCTTTTCGCATTCGGCTCGTCTACCGCTATCAGACAAGGTCTTTTCAAATACGTCCGTGATCTTCTGCACCTCCGATTGCAAAAGCTCCCGACTCACGCCCACTAATGGGTCGGTGTTGGCCACCACCTTGTACCCCACTGTCATTCCATTCCACTCAAACGATCAGACGTGTCCCACTATTCAGAAACCAATAGAAAACCTATAAATACTCTTAGTGGAATTCAATTTGACCGCAACGTCGGATGCAACACACCAAGTGACCAGGTATTCAACAAAGACGGACCTAAAACCATAAACCTGAAGTAAACACGGGTAGCATCTCCCAATCTCGATCTACTTCAGTTACTCGCGACGGAGAGGCCACTTCAATTCCTTGAAATGGGAAGGCCCAACTCATCGCACATGCTCTAAACAGAATCGGATTAATTCAATTTCAGTTGCAACATTCTCGGTTAAATACCATACGTACATTTACACCTTGAATTCTTTACTCTGGCTACTTGGGGTCCAAAAATGAGACTAACATTATTTGAATGCACATGTGACAAGTTTGCAGTAGATTCCAGATTGCTGTAACATTTAGAGAAGGACATATTATTATAAAAAGTTCTGACAGAGTCAGAAACGGGACTCGTCGTACTTGGAGTGGAGACATGCTTGAGGACGCCGAGAATGACAATTTCGTCGCCGGTCTGCACCGCCACGTTGATCGCCCAGTCCAGCGCCATTAACTTGGTCAGCTTCTTCTCCGCATCCACGATGATGACCACAATATTCTTCGGAGCTTGCGTTGCGGACGCATCCTCGGTCAGCACGAGTGCACCCGCCGCCACAGAGTCGTCCGCTTGCGGCTGCGCCTCCTCCTCGCGGGGCTCTGGAAACGCGTCGCTCTCAAACTTGAGAGCATCCGGCTTCTTCTTCGGGGAGTTCGACTTCAAGCTGTCGAAATCTAACGACTGCGTCATGCGGGTTGGCGTGAACTGGTTCCCCTTTACCCCCGTGCGCACGGTGACGAACGAGACGGAAGGTTTGGTGACGTCTACGGAGAGCGACTTTTCCAGGAGGAGCGACTGCATGGGGTGCAGAATCTCGTGGGTGGGGCTGTAAATCGTGTCCAGACTCGCCTGCTTGACGGGTGTGGAGACACTGGGCCAGGGCTCCGTGACGCCCGAGAACGTGCGGCGAAGCGTGCGACGCGAGCGTGGCGTCAGGCAGCTATCGCTGTCGTAGTTCACCTTCCTCCCCGCAGGCTTAAAAGCTCGGCTAGTGGAACGAACCACTGTGTCGACGCTCGCATCGCCCTCGGCGATGTGACGCAATCCGGAAACAGGACTCATCGTCTTCGGCGGAGTGCGATGCTGAACGTCGTCGTCTGGCCACTGGTACACCGGCCGCACGGCGCTGGAGTCGTTGGACCACGAGTAGGACTGTGTTCGCCGCGACCTCGCGGTGGTCTTCGCAGGCGCCATGGCTGCCTAATTCGCACTAATTCTACTTACAATCCACAACTAACACTGATCTCTACCGGGGTTTTAGAGCCTGCTTTCACAATCACGGCGCTCAGGGTATGTCAATCGAACCTCCACTACTTCGTAACCACAACAATTGTGAAAATTGGAACGCCTTAGCAGCAATCTGCCAACAACCCCCGCAGTGACAACTCTCAAAACCACATGCAACTCCAGCAAGTCCCTAAAACCTCAGTCCCAAACTATTCCACAAAACAAATACCTCCTAGCAGCTAGAGAAAAACACTTGAAGAATTTAAGTTTCGATCGCAATACATGATTACAATATATCAACTGTCTTTTACATCGACAAGTGGCTGTGCTCGGAAATGCAGAGAACTTAGTACCATTCTCGCAACGTTCTAAGGTACGACAAACACGAATTCATCAACTAAGGGATCGATCACAACAATAAATCCTGGAAGCGATTAAGCTGTAACTACTCCACCTACGCTACCTTGTGACCTCTCTTCCCCTTGCGCTCGGGTCGGCGCTCAAGCACTTCATTCTCAACAGCCCCTGCGAGCCACGCGATAGAATATATAACGATCGCTCGCCTGAAGCCGCCTGGGCTTGGTTGTACTGTAGAAGGTCGGTCCGTCATCAGCGCCAGTCCCGTTCCAAATTTAAGCAGCATCCAAGGGATGCCTCCCCAACGAAGCTGAGACCCGTCTCTACTAGCTAGCCATGCAACTTCCTGGAAAAAGACTCCACCCACGACTAATTAAATCTAAACCGAACCTTCCTGCAATAAATTACTCTTCCTGTAGCAGAATCCATCTAGGCGAGGTGGATGTGGAACAGCGACGTTATTATGCTTTCTCAAAATAAGCGAAATGGGAACCTCCCTCCACTTTGGGCCAAATGCAGAGCTGGATTCTTCACTTCTCCTGCGCTATTTATTGCATCCAATGGATATTTGGCTTGTTTGACTTTGGGGAGTTAGTGGCACATCCAATTATGATAGGACAAGTGAGGTTCTGCGAGGAAGTGAATTAGGCGGGATATCATAATTGATAATTAAGGGGATGCCCCAAAACTGATGCGGATGGAATGATGAATCCATGACACGGAGGGACTTCAGAGGGAGATGGACGGAGGGCAGTCCAGGTGGGTGGTGGTTCCTCCATGTCCGCCAGGCGAGCTGCTGATATTTGGGCTACAGGAAAGTGAGGACGGAAGGGAGACCCGGGCACCCTGGACCAGGTGTGCAAAGGAGGGGCTTCGTCAACTGTGGAAGAGTACATTGCAAGGAATTGCAGCAATCAGAGGACGCCAAATCAGGAAAGCAGTCAAAGATAATTGTGGCTGGGTCCGGGTGGGAGGGTCCCGGCCCCTGTAGGGAAGAGCCTGTTTTTGCCACCTTGCTGCTCCACAGCCCGTCAGTCGGCTCGATGGAACTGAATCCAGGGTCCTCCCGGTACAGTACTGTAGTTGGAAGCTGCAGAAAGTTAGTGCATTTGCAACAGCGGCGGATTCAGCAACAGTATGCGACAGACAGACTGACACCCTGAAAGACCGGGCGGGTAACCGTGCAAAAGCGGCGATGGAGTCTCCTATTACCGTGAGAGTGCAGATCAAATGGAACTACTGTACTGGATTCAAGGGACGTTGCTTGTGCTGGAATCGTGAAGTTTGGTACCGGAATGTGAATGGAGAGTGTCATGAATTTGGGGTGTCTCTTTTGAGTGGGGAGAGACCAGCCACCCAGCTACCCCAAATTTTAATTTTTTTTAATGATAGTTTTCTTTATTTTTCATTACCCTTGACAAGAAAAGAAACAGAAAAAATTCATACTTTTTTTCTTTTTAAAACAAATAGACAATTCCCATTGATAAAAGGAATGAAAAACAATTTTTTAATTATTTATTTTTAAATTCCCCTACCAATCCAAATCAAATATTTTTTTTATTCTCCAACCCAACCCCAACTCAATCCACCAACTCAAACCCCAACTATGAGATCCAAATCCAAACCAAACTCCAACCTCACCCAAACCCTAAACATCCCCCCACCTAATTTATAATTTGAGATTGACATTGGGTGGTATAATTGATATGGGATTTTAGTGTATGTATGTGTCTTCTATACTCGTATTCATACTCATATCCATATTTATCACATATTTTTCTATATTTGTACATGTATTCTATATATGTATCCATATCTATCTTCTGTACATGTATAGTGTTTGTCTTCTGTACAAGTATTTATATCCATATTTTGAATCTATATCCATATCCATATTTTGAATTTGTATCCGTATTTGTATTCATATACATATTCGTACCCCAGATCAATGGCATGAAGATTGATTTTATTTTTTTATTTTAAAAAGATCCACAATCTGAAATTTTTTAAATAAAAAATGAGGGGGAAGGCAAGGGGAGGGGGGTTTGCATTTTTTCACTAGATAGTGAGCCACAAGTGACAAAAGTGTTCATTTCTTTAAAAACTAAACACGAAAAATGGAATGGTACACATGGTAGTTTTCTAGTGGTTTAGTTTTTTCCAAAATTATGAAAAGGATATAATTACCTTTTTTTATTGCTTGTAAGACTTCAAAGAGGTACACATGTAATTTTCTAAACAAAATACTTCATTAAGGTGCTAATTTCGTTACCTCCTCGACCCCATGTTTGTTTTGTTCAAGAAGCACTTTGAACTGTAATCGTAATGGGATAAATGGGACTACGTGTATTTATTCATATGTATTCATATAATTTGTATCTGTATTTCATAAGGATATATAGGCATGGAGGGAATTTTCAATTTATTTATCTTAGATTCAATAGTTGGGAATTATTGACCAGAGGAGGCATGGCAAGGTGTTCACATCATTACAAGAGATAATCATTCAATATGTGAAAACCTCAATTCATATAATTAAAGTCATGCATCCTAATCAAGTTTCAAATTATTTTTTCAAAATCCAAGAACCCAAATATTGGTGTCAACATGGATTGTTAACAAAAGATATGGGATAATCCACATCCTTGTCAATATTTGAATCCATATTTATGCAAATATCCATGTTGGATTTTTTTCCAACAATAAATCCAACTAGATTTCCAAATTTTTTTAATTTTAATATTTTGTACCTTCAAACAACCAATTTTAGAAAATGTTTTGGTTGGTGTTTTTGAAGGATAAATGAAAACCAACCTATGACATGTAAAATGATTGGTTTGTCTTGTTGGAATTGTTGAAATAAAACAAATAAAATAAAAATCCATGCAAAGACAAATGTCAAAAATGGAAAAGACAATTGAGATTTTGCTTTTTTGACAAGCAAAAAATGGTTATAAATATTTGAAATCATCTTAAGGCCATTTCACACTATAACCAAAGGTCAAAAGCATGTGGGTTTCCACCAGTCAAATTTCAAAAAACCTACAGTTTAGCCTCTTGACCCTTCGTATTAGGCACAAGTCTAGAGGCCAATGCCCTTGAACTACCTACACGGCAAAAAAATGCTTACATGGTGACAAACTCTTAAAAGAAGTTTGGGTTGGCTAGAAATGAAAGTCCAACCTATGGCTAAGAGGCCATCAACTTATGACAAGATCTCAACCGTTAAATTGCTAAGAGTTTGGAGTTTGGCTTGGCCTTTAGAGGCTTTGCACTATGGCCGTTTAAAGTGAAAGGCCATAGGAGTTCATTGCCAAGGGCTTGAACTTTGGATTTGGCCTTTGTAGACTTCACACTATGCCCGGCCAAAGGTTCCAATTCCTATTGTTTATTGTTTATTTATTGCTCATTTCTTCGGACTCTCACTCAATCCCATGGCCTCTCGACTTGGACAAATATAGTGTGAAGTGCCCCTCAGACACCTAAAGCAACAACAACATTTCCGAACATGGCCACAACATTTTAAAGCATGGCTGCAACATTTCCAAGTGAAGGCCTACCCAAGTTGTTTCCTGTGAAGAATCTAAACTCCCAAATTGGAAGTTTGTATTGCAGTTCCCAACTCCTAATCCCTCCAACCCCATCCTCCACGTAGGACATTAAATCATGCCATTGGAGGTGGGTCCAGTAGGGTAAATTTTGTGTTTTAGGGATAAAAGTTAAAAAAAAAAAAAACTATTTTGAACCATGTCTAAGGGATGTTGTATTGTTGTAAGACCTCCCTTGGCTAATTTGGGGTCTCTGATTGCAAATATGAATTCAGAATTTGCCAAAAATAATCACATGCGGCAAATAGCAAATTCCTGCGTTTTCCTTCCCCGGGTTGAATCCACCTCACCAGGCCCCCTTGGACGTCATGATTTACCGTCCTGCATCCCCACGACCTCCCACGACATGGATTGTGGTCATTACCGTCCACCTCATGGAGCCCCCACCTCATTGATTGGGAAAAGTCTCCCTGGAGTTGTTGCAAGACTGGAGTTCCCTCCACCCCAAGCGAAGCCAAGCGAAGCCAAGCGAAGCTTAGGATAGGCTTAGGCGTTGGCCTGTCCCAGTCCCAGAGACCCAGACTCGTTTACTTTCGTGCCTTCCTGCAATCCTGCCCCTCACTTAAAAGTGATGTCAAGTCTGTATTAATTCCCCTCCCATGCCACCCCCACGTCTTAATTTATTAAGTTCGCCTGCAGGCTCCAGGAGGAAGGGCTGATGGATGGGAGTGCCCTGCCCTGCCCTGCCCTGCACAAGGGCACATTGAAGCTTACATTCAAGGGAAGGGAAGGGAAGCGTAGCGTAGCTTACATTGGGGCACGCAACAGGCAGGCAGGCAGGCAAGGAGGCAAGGACCACAACGGAGCCAGGGCCTGGTAAGAATGTCAGGTAACTGAAGGTAAGGTACACCCCAAACCGCCACTTTGTGCTACCCAGCCTATTTTCTATTCTATTATCAGACTGCTCAAATTTTCATTGTGTTCTTGTTGGCAAGTGAAAGGAGGTTCCAGCGCACCAGAGAACGTGGCATTTGGATACTGTATGCAAAAGTTAGTAAGGAACAAAGTTTGGTTCTAAAAGCGTTTCTTCCACAGAGGTACAGAACATTGATTTGGGAGATGTACGTATAGTATAGATGGCGGTTTAAGGTCAGTGGCACATTGGGGTGTACCTACCTTAAGTATTGCTGGTCCCTTCAAGTCTTCCTTCCTTGAGTTGGAAATCATCATGTTTGGGAGTTGGGAGGAACCAACATTTGGAAAGGCCAATCACTGTCACTGTGGGGAAGGGAAGGTAGTCAAGGTAAGGTAAACGAACCTATGACTGGCAGATTGACTGGGTTGCCTTGTTGACATATTTGAAATTTTTTAATTTTTTATTCATATACAAGCAAACATGAAAAATGGAGAGAGCAATTGAAATTTAATTTTTTTTGACAAAGTATAAATTTGTTACAAATTTTTGAAGTGAACTACCCAAATGGCTCAAAATAGTCTTTATACTACCTCCAAAGCCATCAATAACTATACCCATGGTGGTCATCAAACCACTTAATATAGTTATAATATTTTCTAACATGGACATGACATAAAGGAATTAAAAAAAGTAGTTCATGTAATGAATTACATTAGAAAGGTGCAAGTTCCTAAAACAGTCTTTAATATCTCCATCACCATCACACAAAATATTGATTTCAATCATTAACCTACTTAATGAAGTTTTGTTTACATTAATTAGAAAAAAAACTGACATAAATCGATGGAAAACTCTAATGGGTTGTTTGATAGATGTTTGTATTTGGGAGTTCGCTTGTCATAGACTGGTAATTCCAATTAGGGGCGATATTGAACTGAAATATGTAGTTTCCTTTCCCAAAGTAGAGTGAGAGAACAAAAAATATCCATCCATTATCTTAGGTCTATTTGTTTGACAACGGTGAGATTTCATGGACCGCAGGTCTCTCCCAGTCGTCCGTGTGCTTGGTATGGTCGGAAAAAGCCCTCAGCTAGGTACAAGGGCTTTGTTTTGTGATGTTTCAACTTACGATGTGAAAGTTGAAAAATCATGAATTAAAAAGTTGTAAGAAATATTTTTTACTTTTATTTTGGTTGTGGCAATGACTGGCTAGTGTTAATGTAGAGTGTGGGGTTAAGTAAGTTCCAGAAGAGCCAGCCAGGACAGGACAGTTCCTGCAACCACCCCACCCCACCCCATGTGGTGACTTTGGGGGATGGGTGGGTATTCCAACAAAGGAGAGGGGTAACAGGAAACTTCCCAGAATGGAAGCGTAAGCTAAGCTCAGCTCAGCTAAGCTAGACTAGCTGCCCTGCTGGCTGGCTGGATTACTAGTTACTACTCGCAAGCTTGGGAGGGTCTGCTCTTGAGGTAAGGTAGGTACATCCCAAACCGCCCTTTTTTGCTACTGAGGCTACTTTCTATTATTAGACTGGTCAAATTTTCATATGTTCTTGTTGGCAACTGAAAGGAGGTACCAGAGAATGTGGCATTTGGATACTGTATGCAAAAGTTAGTAAGGAACAAAGTTGGGTTCTGAAAGCGTTTCTTCCACATAGGTACAGAACTGATTTTGGAGATGTACATATAGTATAGATGGCGGTTTAAGGTCAGTGGCACATTTGGATGTACCTACCCTACCTTCTCATGCTCCTCCTCTTTCCTCCTGGACCTGGACTTCGGTCCCTCCTCTCGAGCCTGCCTACGGTCCCTCTCGAGCCCTTCGGGTCAGTTGTGAGACCAGCCCGGCTGCCCGGCTCCTTGAGTTGCAGGAAAGGAAAAAGCCTCCGTCCGGGGCGGATAGTGCTGCGGGCACGGCGGGTGCTTCAAGCCAAGGAGGAAGAAGAAAGCTTCACGGAAGGAGCTTCCTGCTGTTGGGAAGAATGGGAGACGCGCTTTCTCTCTCTCTTTTTCTTTCCTTCCTTCCATGGATCAGGGGAGAGGAGGACTGGAGGGGACGGGGGTGCAATTTGCATGAGATGATTGCAGGAAGTCCGTCAGCATTTCAGCAGCGGAAGGAGCGGCAGGGAGGGCACTGAAGGAGCTGGTGGACCGAGGAGCTAGCTGCATAGACTAGAGAGGGGGCAGGGAGAGAGAGAGAGAGAGCAGGCATGTGCAAGGCCCCGGTCAATGTGACCAGGGAGTTGGTGGAATTGAGGAAAAATTAATTAAAAACGGTTGGTTGCACTTTGGAAAAAAAAATAGTGAAAAAAAAAAAAAATTGAACTTCGACTTGGAGTAAAAAAAATACAGAGAGAGAGAGAAACGATGAAAAAAGTTCCATACGGGAACTGAAGGAAACATAGCTCGTACATTCTTTTAAAAATCTTGATTGTTCACCAAGGTGCAGTGGTTTATATCCCTCAATACTTGCCACAACTACTTGAGGAATTCAATTTTCACAACAAATTTTGGGCATGAGGAAGTACAAATAACACACTTGTATAAAAGGATTTTTTAGAAAATTAAATTATTTTTTAATTTTTAAAATATAATCTAATGATATGTTAATGAATTTTTTAAAATAAAAATAAATATTTTTCAAATATTTTTTAATATGGAATAAGTGGAATGAGAATTCCTTTGTAAGAGTTTCATGAATTTGAATTTTTTATCGAGTGAAAAATTACTAACTAAGATATGATTCCAAATGTGTATGTTTCTTACATTTCACTCCAAAAATCTTCCAAAAAGAACAAAAAATATATATAAATATAAATATTCCATACACTTTTCAAAATTTCCACAAATTCTAAAGATAGTTCGAGTCATATTTTAGTCAATAATATTTCACTTGATAAAATTTCCAAATTCATGAAATTTTTACCAAAAATATTGACAAAGAATTCTCATTCTACCTCCTATACCATCTATGTTTAAGAGAATTTTTTTCACCAATAAGTTTGATTAAATTATTAAGAAAATCAAACAATGTTTGAACAAATCTGAATTTTTTTTTTCATACATGTGTGGTCCTTGCTTGTCCCCCAAGTGTATCCAAATTTTGTTTCCAATTCCTCATTCAATTAGCTATGACTATTTTTGTTCGTGTACTTGCCAAACGCTTTGAGTGCATTAAAAAAGTTTAAAGTTTAAAGTTTTAGAAATTGGAGCGCCACTCCTCTGAGTCCTGTAGTGAGTACGGCACTTTTTTTTTCAAAAGTAAAATAACATAAAAGGAGGATAAGTTTGGGTCCCCAGGGTCAGCCAATGACGGCTATCCTTAACTTACCTTGGCTGATGAGCAGGCAGCCATTTGGGGAGCTGGGCTCTTCTTGGGTCTTGGGCTGGCGTTGCACACGAGGCACGCGGCACCAACAAAGAATTCAGGCCCCTTGCGAACTCATGAAGCTAAGCTTAGGTCGGTCTACCTTTTAGGCTGAGTTATTAAACCACAGGAAATGGGTCCTCAAACAACTGCCCTCCCTCCGTCCCCTCCACTCCCCGGGTTCTCCGTCCACCAGATTTTATTTGGTTCTGGGGGGAATCAGACCGCTTGTCCTTGGGTATTTCGTTTCCGGGTAAAAATCAACTTGCATCCTATGGGCTTCGCACGGAGATTGGTCAATAAAGGACCAAAGTCTCGATGTTTTCTAAGAGAAGAATACTCAACAAGGAGGGCGACCTGCCATTGTGGCCAGTCGGGGCTGGCTTTTGCTTCATCTAACATGAGTAGGTCAGGATCAGCACTAAGTATCCGGGTAATAAAGGCGGTCACAGATGGACCAACTTCATGGGAACAAGAAAGTGGTAAATTAGTATTAGGTGAGAAAGATACATCACTGTATAGGCTGACATGATTAAGGTGGGGATAGTTTGGGTATAGAAGCAGTAGGATCAGACCTACGTTTGGAAGGGATGATACTAATGGGGGTAAGTTCTGTATTAGGGATAGGATTTCTAGTAATTTGGGGCCCATCACTAAAGCCGGCCGGTAGCTTGTCCACGAGGAACTGTAAATGAATAAGTTTATTGACCTCAGATTCAGATAAGGCTGTGCGGGGGTCAGGGTTTTGAATGATGGTTTCAGGTGCCCAAAAATTTAAAGTAGGGGACTTGACATTTGGCAAGGAAAAAAAACTATTCTCTTCGAAATGGCAGTTGGCAAATCGAGCACGTAGTAGAGTGCCTGATAAGGGTGAAACACACTGAATGATGCTAGGGGAATCAAAACCAACATAGATCCCTTCCTGACGGTGACTATTCATCGTTTTCCTATAAGGTTCAGCAACTGGAATCCATACTCTACATCCAAATATACGAAGGTGGGAAACATTGGGGACTCGTCCGGATATTAATTCAAGAGAAGAGTGAGTATTGAGTAGAGTAGGATGGAATCTGATAGTGTAGTTGCGTGTAGAATTGCATGCTCCCACATCGTGGTGGACAACTTTGCTTGGATCAATAAAGGTCGAGTGATGAGTTGAATCTTCTTGATATACGCCTCCGCCAATTCATTTTGCATTCATATCCTTCTTTATTCTGTACCGTATGAATGCAAAATGCAAGAAGGTGTATATCAAGAAGATTCAACTCATCACCTTGAAGATGCTGTAACATAAGGGGAAGTTCCGTTGGTAGCTTCCAATGTGAAGGGTGCTTAATAAACTTTCCTTGTGAACGTGCCACACAACTCCCGACCTTGTCAGCATCACTAGTGTACAAATTGTGGCCTTCCAACAAAGGTACCATCCTCCTTAACACAGTGGTACCTGGATGGCCCAACCTACTATGCTACAATCCAATCTTAGTTGGAAATGGGAGTATTAAAGTAGAGCCTCGTGGGTTGCTATTACATAGTCCATTGACTCTTGTTTTCGCAGTGGCAAGGAACTATTGGCCTTGCCTAAGTTCCTGATACTATTCATCATCTCCTACTGAAGTAGAGAAGTGGAAAGCTGACTCTTTAGGAGGGCTTATCAATATCTTGTATAGGTCAGTGACTCCTGCTTTTGTAGTGGCAAAGTGTCGCCGACCTTGCCTAAGTTCTAATACCTCTTCATGGTCATCCAATGCAGTAGAGACATCCATCCCATTGGCTTGTAAGTCACGGTAGCTAATCAAGCTCCGAGGGGCATTAGGGGCATACATTGCTTTCTCACATAGGAGGGAGGTCCCCTAGGCAATACTATAGTTGCCTGGCCCTCTCGGAACCGAAAGTTCCGACTTCCAGCTATTGTGATGATGTCACAAGTTCGTTAGGCGGCTACATCATGTCCAGTAAATGCGAAGTATTTTGGATCTCTTAGAATTGTATGCGTCGTGGCACTATCTACGAGGGCTACATCTACGAGAGTTAACTCCTCAGAGATGTGTACCATGTAGTTTTCGATATTTATATCGGAAAAGGAAGGGGTGTCTAGTGTATGAGCCTCCTTCTTTTCATTTTTAAGTTTCTTGAGCTCTTTGTACATACTAATGAAGTATGTAGGAGTGCAACAGTATTAGACGATATGCCCTTGACGGCCGTACTTGTAACAAGTACGCTTGTCACAAGGAAAAATTGACTTCTTATCGAAAGTTCTATTGAAAGTTCTATCAAACGGTCAAAAAGAACGAGAATCACGATTAGATGAGCAATCTTAGAATCGAGAGGACTGTAAGACTCTATCAGAGAAGGGTCTAGAAGAATTTGATTTATCTCTTGGATTTTGTTGATTCGGCAACCACTGCTGCTGCCACCTCATGCCTTGCAATTGCTGTAGATCGAGATTTCTGAAATGTGAGCCTCTCGAGGAGGTTTAGCCTTTGCGTTCTTAAGTAGAAGTTGATGCTACTTTTCAGCAAATAAGAGACAAGACATTAGTTGGGAATGTTTATAGAACTTCATATTTCTATATTGTTGGGCTAAGAGGGTAGAAATAAGAGGAAAGGTAGATAGGGTTTTGTCTATCAACTCTTTATCTATAACTTTGTCACTACAAAGACGTAGCTGAGCAATTATGTAGTGCAATTCAGCATTAAACGAAAGAAAATTAAGAATACGAAAAGCAATCCAATCATTGCAAGCTTGAGGAAGGAAGATGGTTTGCTCATGATGAAATCGAGCGTGGAGTTGGCTCCACAAGTCCGTCAGGTTGTCAAAGAGAGATGTCAAGGTGACAGTGAAGAATGAGCAGCGCTTTCCACCTCGACGATGCCGGAATGTCCTCCTCAAGTGAAAGATTTAGCGTGTCGTCTAATTCTTCCGCATAAAAATATAACTTGACATTGATGTTTCATTCCATAAAGTTGCTATCATTCACCTCCAAAGCATCAAACAAAAGAGGTTGCACTCGGGAACTAGTTTCCCGAGAGTGCTTTGCATCTGGTATGGCCATCACAACTAAAAGCAAATAGAAAATGGAATAACAAAAAGAAAATAGAGTAGAGAGAAAATCATGTTGATAACGTGTTGTGATGGAGAGATAGGACAAAGACTAGAAGTATATAATACAAAAGAACTCTCAAGTATATTGTGATAGTTGCCGTGTATGTTGATGATCTCAACTTGGTAGGTACACTCTTAGCTTGCCACTACATGGTGAATTTACTAACGACCCAGTTTGAGATGAAACTACTCAGCCGTTTTCTGTCTTGGTTTGCAGATCACATCCTTGGTAGTATCATTACTGGTAGTGGGAATACCACTTTTACTTTAATCTAAGTCTCACTTAACCTAAATTAATTGGGATCATCATCTCAACACTCCTCCTCGATCCCGGATTACCTCGTTAAAAAACTTAACCATGACAAAAAAACTTTATAAGAAAAATTCATAGAAAAAAAAAGAGTGTAACCTATTGTGGAACTAGATCTTGAAGAGATTGCATGCTAGCTTCTTGAACCAATTGTCTGTAAATGTAGGCAAAGAGTGCTTTGTAAGCATGTCGGCAATGTTGTGGGAGGATTGAACTTTCTTCACTTCAATTCGTCCTGACTCGATAAGGTCTTGGGTAAATCCAAAGATTTGTGAACCGATGTGCTTCATTGGATCAGCCTTGATGAATCCGCCAGTTACCTGTACAACGTATGCTGCATTATCTTCAAAAATCATTGTCGGCTGTGTGCCGTGGCTAAGTTTGCATTGACCTGAAATGATCTTGTCAATTGTCCGCAACTAAACTACTTCTCTTGTCGCTTCGTGAAATGCTATTAACTCAACATGATTGGTTGATGTTACGGTCACTGTCTGTTTGATGGACTTCCATGATATTGGTGTGTTATTTCGTAAGAAGATATAACCTGTCTGAGACTTGCCAGTGTTTTCGTCTGACTTGAAACCGGCATCTGCATATCCGACTAAATCTGATGCTCCATTTTTGGTATAATGTAGTTCTAAGTCTTCTGTTCCATGGAAGTATCTAAAAAGATGCTTGATTCCATTCCAATGTTGTATTATAGGCTTTTGACTATGCTGAGCTAACACGCTTGTTGCAAATGATATATCCGGCTAAGTATAAGTAAATAAGTATAATAAAGCTCCGACCGCTATGAGGTACCCTTGCTTGTTGTCATATTCCTCCTCCTCCTCACAAGGTCGGTACAGGTCATTGTAGGTCTTGCTATGGCCAATCATGGGAGCAGACAAAGGATTTGCTTGATCAATGTTAAAATTCTTAAGCAACCGTCAAGTATACGCAGTCTGATGAAGAAAGATACTCCCATCAGAGAGGTGTGTGATATGCAACCTTTCTCTTCTCTGGACGAACACGATATTGTACTTTTCATCAATTGAATATTTGGCTTACCTCACCTCGGACTCTGCTACGAACAACTGAAAGGTTTGTTTTTCTTCGCACAGAAGTTAACTTATTATGTAACCCTGAAAAGGACCTTTCCAGTCTTGAGGGCATTCATTCCTGTGTTGGAAAATAATCAAAATCGCCAATTCAGAATAATAGAAATTGTCGATCCTGGAGTCAGTGGAGTCAGTGCAACTATGGATAACTTATTGATCACATATGTTGGAGCACATACGTTGGATTGGTGCAATACCATTATGTTAAACCCTAAAGTCCCCATGCCCTTTTTCCATCAAAACCCACTCAAAACTGGTATTTCTATTGCAAAGAGCAAAAATTGTTTCTTTTTTTGCACATCTGACCGTATGGTCTTGTACTACACTAGCATAAGAATGTGTGGAAAAAATTTCAGGAACTTTGACCTTCTAAATTGTAAGATATTTGCATTTAAAGTGACAAATTCAAGATTATTTTAAGAAGACACTTAGATTGTCCCCCAAAACTAAGATTGTCCATAACTTTCTCATCACTAGTCCAAATGGAATGAATCAAAGCTTTAAATGTAAACAGAAATGTAATCTTTGAGGAAAAAAAATTTAACATTTTGTATTTTTTTTTGTACTGCCCTTCAAGTTGCTTTTTGGACTCATCGTGGTATAACTTTTGTTTTCATGCACCGATTGAATTTTTTTTTTAAATTATATTTCCAGAAAGCTAATCTAATTTTCTATCTTCAAAAAAAAATTCAAAAAATTATGTCAAAAATTGAGATCTCACGAGCCTACCCGAAATCCGAAGAGTCTCCGAAGGGACTTTGGGACTTTAGGAGTTAAAATTTCTTCATTTGCATAAGGGAGATTGCTTGATTCAAATGTTGAATCATGCGAAGTCTAGATACATTGCATGTGTATAGAGTAGTAGTAGAAAACAATGCATGAGCAAAAACTTCCCATGTTCCCTTGTCTACTAGATTGATTGTTCTCATTTATTCACTTGCTAACCTATTCAACTATCTATACTTGTATCCTAAAATTTCATGCAAGATTCTTTGGGATGCCTTGCTAGGAATGAAATTGTCCTTTAAAGACTAATAGTGAACAATGTGGAATAAGCAAAACATAAGGCCTTGGGGAGGAATATGGACCTTCTAGGGCTTACAATTGCAAATCCCTTGTCAGTTTTCATTGCTAAATCTAGAAGTCAAGTAGGAAAACATTTTCCTTTGTTGAATGAGGTGATTGAGGGTAAAAAATGCTAAGAAAAATCAATGGAGATGACATTGCATCATCATAAACTTTTGATCGAATATGTGGAGATTTTGCATTGACAAGTTAGATGTGAGGAAGTTTGTCTTGGATTTTACTTTAAAAAATGAGCTATTCTAAAGAGCATAGCTACTTGTGTCTAATGCTTATCATATTCAATCACCTAAGTTAGGATCATCCATGGTCGTCATTTTGGTTGTTGCACATATTTATATTGGTTGGCTTCACATTTTTAGGTGGGTAATAGAATGGCAAATCAAAGAATTTTCACACATAATTCAATCACCAAAATTTTGAATTAAAAATAAACATATTATAGGTGGTCAATGCAAAAATCATTAAAAAAATTCTATTTCAAAGAGCTATTTAATTATTTTTTTTTTTCATATTTAGTCATAAGATCTTATATTAAACTAGTGTAAGAATGTATAGAAGAAATCTCAAAAACTTTGACAATGTAAATTGCAAGATATTGCATTTAAAGTCAAGATAACAAGGTTTTTTTGCACCTTGCTTAACTAAATTTTTTTACTTTGAATCTTCTTAACTTATAATTTTTTCACTAATTATTTTCAATTTCTAATTTCTTATGTTTGAGAATTGAGTTGGGAGTCTAGGAAAAAAAATTCAAAAAACAAAATTCACTCGTTAAAAAAAAAGTAGGTCCAAGATTGGACGGAAAACTAAATTGTTTACAGCTCTATGATGGGAATTTAAATACACTGATTTCAATTGACATTTTTCTAAAAAAAGATCTTCAACTTATAAAATATTTTTTTTAATCATTAAAATTGCATTCAGAATTGAATCCAATGTTATTTCTTCAAGAAAACGCTCTAATTGTTAAAAAAACAAGATTGCCCATAACTTTCGCATCACTAATCCAAATGAAATGAACAAAAAAATTTCGTATAGATAAAAATGCTATCTACACTAGGAAAAGTTTTAAATTTTGTATTTTAAGTTTTTGTAGGGATTTAATTATGCTTGTTGAACTAAAATTTGGGTTAATTGTGGTATAACTTTTATTGACAAGCACCGATTGAAATTAAAAATCGTACTTTTAGAAAGCTAATGTGTTTCCCTATCTTCACAAAAAGTTTTTAAAATTAGGATAAATATTGAGACTACATGAACCTACCTTAAATTTGTTTTGTCTCCCAAGTAGACAATGGGGCTTGTAAAGTTTTTTGTTGGATTCCATTTTGTCATTTTGGGTGTAGTTTGGGTGGTTTTTTATTGGCTAGTTGTAAATCTGGTTCTTGTTTTGTTGTCCAAATTGGTGATCTAATGTGTTGTTTTATTATTTGTGGGGCAATTTTTACCTGTGTAGTGCCAAATCAGAGTAAGTGTGTTGGTGTAGTGAGTTGCCAATTAGTCCAATTGGGATTGTTACTTAGTGGTCTAAATTGGAGTTCTAGTTGGGTAGTTTGGTTGTGTGCAGTTAGATTGCCTAGTTGGGAAGTTGGTAGGTATCGTCTTGTGAGTGCCTAATAGTTTGGGAAGTTCCATTTGATTTGCACCCACTTTGTAAATGGCAAGTGCAAGTCTCAACTCCAAGTGGTTGTGTAATTTCTTCATTTTTGTATTATGTGATGTATGTTAGTGTGTGAAAATGAGTGTGTGGAAATTGATGATGGATATGGAGTAATGGAAACACTAGTTGGTAGAAGTTTTATGTGGTGACAAACATTTGATCAAGTGAATGAAAGAATTGTAATATGGTGATTTGTTCATGAAATGAATTTGATTAAATACAATAATATGTTTAGCCTAATTGGTCCTTTTGTGATTTATATCCCCGTTTATATTGATGCTTGTGGTTGTTAAATTGATTGAAGTAGTGAAAGAATGAGCTATAAATCTAAATAAAAAATTTATGAAAATAAATGATTGCAATTGCTAAATTTCAATTTGTGTCATTGTAGTGTAAATGATTATTTTCAAATTGGAATATTGAGTATTATTTGAATTAATTGAATGCTTTTGCTAAGTGGAGGCAAGCGATAAATTGTGTGGTTAATGTCTATTTTGTATGAGTGAATTTTGATTGAGAAAATGAGTAGTTTAAAATTAAATAATGTTGTCTAGTGTTGTAAGAGCTTGGGTGTTTGAAGGAATGATTTGTAGTTGATTCATGAGGAAAATGTGCCATTGATTTACATTAGTTCAAGTTGGGAATGTTTAGTTTGAATGTTATCTTATAAATAATTCTCAATTGGTTTAGTTTGTGAGTGAATATCAATTATTCCATCATTGTATTTACTTGAGTATTTTCAAATGAGAGATTGTGTATTTTTAAGTTGTGATACCTAGTCAAGGAATGAATCTGTTAGCATAGAAATTTCTTACTCCTTTAGAAGGAACTTATTATATTAAAAGGGTAATTTCCAAATAGGTCATTATTCTCCTTCAACATCGCTTTAGGGGTAAAAAAATTTTCTTTGGGGAACCCCCCATGATAAAACATATAAACCACAATCCCTTGTAATTAGGAATTTTCTTGCAATATTTTCAAGAATTGAGGCGGAAGAATGTAAATTTTTGGGGGTTATATTAATTAGCATCATAGGGCATGCAACTTTGAAATGGGGAGGTCTGTCATTGATTGCATTTGTTCTATGAACATGTGCACAAGACCACGTAAACCACCATTTTGTCTCGCTTGGTGCAATCAAAATTTAGATGCTCCTATTGCACAAATTGTCCATTGCTATCCAAACTTTACAAATTCTTTTGGGTAACATGATTTTTGCTTTGGCACTCAATTGGGGGATTTTTTTCTTTGCAAAAAAGATAAATGTCTCCATCTTGTGTCAAAATTTCTAAAACATTTGTTCATTTTTTACTTCATCATCCATCACCTATCTAAATTTTAATTGTCTATTGAGTGCACATTTGACCCTTTAGTGTTTTGGTTTTTGCTTGTCAAGCATTACAATGGAGTAGCAAGAACATGGAGCTTCACCTTTTAGGGGTGCAAAATTGAAGAGTTTATCAATCAAGAGAAGTGGTAGAAAGACTAAACCCATCTTTTTAGATGATCGGTGGTAGCAAGATTAAAAAGATGTCCATGGTTCAACACAAGGAATCCAATGTTCTTTATATTAATTCCTAAGTGACCAATTTTTTTTCAAGAGAAATTATTGAAATTGCCAACTTTTTATGCATTGACCAAAATTGAAAACAATTTTGAGTAAAATTTCAACCATATAAAAATGTAGTATTAGACATTTGTAGAAATATGTAATGATAATTTCATCCCATCCTACTTGTGGATTGCAAGATTATAATGTTTAAGATTGTAATTTTTTTGCTTTCAAACCTACAAGATAGGATCAATGAACTTTGAGTTTTTTGTGTGAGAATTGTGCTCTAATCAAAGTTAAGATTGTAGAGGATACAATAGTATATCTTGATAGGTGTGTGCATGTAAAAATTTAGAAGAAAATGAAGGTTCTAGCATATTTAAAAGCAATTTGTAGAAATATAAGGAGGTAGAATAATGCGGCATTGGAGTGGCAAGTTCTTGATGTTATCTTGTGCATTGAGGAGTGTTTTTCTGGAATGTAAATGATGAAAATATAGAGACGACATCTTGAATATATGGAAATATTTTCAAAAACTATAACTATGCAAATTGCAAGATTATAGCATTGAAGGTTAGAGGAAAATGTTATTCTTGAATTGTACTTGATAAAGTTAGTTGAGTTTAACTCTTCTTGAGGTCTCGCTTGAGGTGTGATTTTTGCATTAAACATAATTTTTTAGACAATTGCATAATATATTATGCTGGTTGCATACATGCCAAATTTCATAAGTGAATGACAAATTAGCACAAAGTGTACAAAGCTATCCAAATACTAGTAGAAATTTCAGAAATTTCATTTATGATTATGTTTTCAAACATTTCAAACACTCATGATTGCTATGAGAACCAACTACTGTAGGTTTTTGTGAGCATACACCTTAAAAAAAGCAAGAATACAACAATATATTAGCTTTGTACAATTGAACATGTACAAACACAATGATGCTAGTGCATGAGTGCAAAGATATGATCTCAAAAGCCTTGAACCTAGTTGTAGGCATGTATCTACAACCATTTGAAGGTATTTGTAACATATGTACCTATAGTATAGATATACTATAACATCAAATGAATCTTTAACATAGGTACCCATGACTTAAACACATATAACCATAAAAGGTGTTTATAATATAGACTTCTAAGCTCATAGATTCTATGCTCACATGCTAACACTTCTTGGCACCAATATCTAATTGTTGTACAAAAATATACTTACCATATAAAATATTTAATTACAAAGTTTGGCATGCAACACTCCAACATTCAACTCTTTGCAGATTAAATTTTTGTTACTTAACCATGAATAAATTATTATATAAACCATAAAATTTAACTAAAAAAATCATCAAAAATGAAGTTTTGTTTTTTTGGAATTGAGTTTTGGTATGCTTGATTTAAATTGCCTAAAAATGAAATGTTAATTATTCATGACTAAAACACCAATTCTTTTTTTATATTGCAAAATTCTTAAATGGTACAATGAATACTTTGTATCTATATTGAACCCTAATGTTCAAATAATATTCATGTTGTGCTGAAGGGAAATTGAGGTCTATTTATTCACATAGATCCCTTCTAGCACATACTACAATTTTAGAGTGTTCTTACATTAGCTTTTGATATTAGATAATTACACCTAGTTGTGTCCAAATAATTGTCTAATTTTTTAAGTAAATATTGTTTGGAATTAAAGTAGTATTCTATATTGTCTTGTTATTCATTTTTTTGAATACTATATGAATAAACTATAAATTTTCAAAGTGAAGAGAATAGGTGTATTAAAAGTGCCCCTAGGCTCTTATAAATACATTTTATGCAATAATTTATAGGGTTCAAGTTTAGAAAGGGATTGCAATCAAATGAATTACCTCTTAAACTTTAAGAAAATTAATTATTGTGGTTATATTAAAATTTACATCACATTTTATCTTTTGATGTGGTTATGTTCAAATTTTCATCATGATTTATACCTTCATGTTCTTACACTCACATTTGTATCATATTTTATTTTCATGATTATAATCAAGTTAACCATCTCCAATAAAAATTTCAAGTTCATGGGGTTTAAATGTCAAAAGTTATATGCTTACCTTCAAATTTTACATCCTATTTTATTTCTATTTTATTTCATATGTACTTACTTTCAAAATTACATAATGTCTTATACCTTCATGTGCATTTATGTAATGTTTTATATCTTTAGATTTGTATTGATCATGCTTATTCCTTAATGTGCTTACACTCAAATTTGCATCATGTTTTATCCTTTGATATGATTACACTCAATTATACATCGTGCTTTATCCTTTCATGTGGTCGCATTCAAATTTACATCATTTCTTATATGTTGATGTGATTATTTACTCATAACAAATTTTTTGATGTACTACAAATTTTATAACAACCTTTTTCTTTAAACAAGGTAAATTTAATTCATTTTAAATTCAAACCACTACAACAAAATGAGTGTTTCATGACAACAATATATGACTAAAATGAGTTGCAAAGTCTCAAAATATAACTCACACAAGAATCATTGTAATATGACTAGGTTCAATTATTACTAACTAGTCGCTTTAAACATGAGTCATATTTATAAATATGATTGTTGGGGTTATAATTAGCCAATTTTTGCTAACGTGATGTATATGTTGACTATTGTTGAAGGCTTAACTTTCTCTTGACCTACCAGAGCAAAGGGAAAAAAATCCTATATGGCATGTGACTTTGTAGAATCTTATTTTTAGCTAACTTAGAATATGACTCTCATGAGTCATATTTTGGTTGTCATATCTTTTGTTGATATGAAATATAACTATTGTAAATCATATTTTTTGATGATGTGAAAAATGACTCTAGTGAGTCATATTCTTAGTTGATGTGGAATATGATTCTAGTGAGTCATATTTTGGTTGATGTGGTAGTTCATGTAGATGTCATTAGTAATTTTATGATTAAATGCAATCATGTTTGGAAAGTGCAAAGTCACATCTTGGTATGATTATGAATATTATATGACTACAACTAGCCATATTTGACAAATATATATTTTGAATTATAAATCAAATAAGTAATATTCCAGATGATTGAAAATCACATTTATTAAATTTGTGTGTGTTGTTTGTAGTTGGAGTGGCTTAGGTCCAAAATAGCTTTAGTCATAATCTACAATCACATTTTTCCTACATTTTGAATAGATATGATACGTTATAATCATGCATCAATATGATTTTGTAAATGAATAAAAAACTTTATGTAGTTAAAAACAAATATATATGGTTTTAGAGATGTACAAAAAACAAACCATATTGGAGAGGAAAAATGTGTCGCAACTATAATAATCCCTTTTCAAAAATCTTAATGGGCTCACTACGCTTCAATTCTAGTATCACTTAGGTCACGACTAACTAACATTGTATATGCCACACACTTAATTCTCATTTCCAACTCATACTGCTATGTTTTAGTTCCAGAACTACTAGCACTCATTCTATACATGCTGTTTGGTGATATGGGGCGGAATTTCCATTGATGTCCAAGCACTCGGTGGAGGCACTACTCCCCACCGATGTTAACTGTCTTTAAATGTCACCCCACTCTATACTAAGCCCGTTGTGTATTTGCTACTTTCACATTGTGACTAGTTGGGACTTACAACTCGGAATACATTGAAAATGGCTTAGCAACTGTATCCAACTAGTACCATGAAACACATATACAAGTGCCCTATGGTACCTTAGAAACTTGTGGCAAGGTTGCTTCACCAACCTCACCAACCTTGATTCACTAAAGCTCATCAAGGCTCCAAGAGGGAGGGAGGAATAAAACCAATCCTTCCTATAGTAATCTCTATGAGATTTAGTAAACTACCTCTTGTGGGTCAAAAGAATTTTCCATACTTTGGTTTTGGAAGACCACCCATTTCCAATTGAAATTACTAAATTATAATCTTGTTTGGACTCATTGATTTTAAAATGGTGTATAGACTACTTACTTGTCTCATTTGGACAAGTTTTTACAAAGTTATGATCCTTCAAAGATTCGGGTTCATTAAGAGCAAAGTCACATCTTCATTAGTCATTACAACCCTTCTCTTAGCCATAACCTTGGGCTCATAGCTTAGAACTTTGTAATGCTTGTAACTTTATTGTATTTTTAGCTTTTCAATGATATGTTGTATGTCATATTTTCTTGAAGGATTCATTAAGAACCTTTCACTCCTAGCCTCAAGTGTCCCGGTGCCACTAAGACACCACCAACTTAAAACTGTCATAATTTTTAGCCAATTAGTTCAAATTATGTGATTTTTTAGATAGTTGAAAGCTTCTTCTTAAGGGCTTTCCAAAGATGTAAGATACTTTACCATGCTCTTCTAATTCAAAGTGTGTTCTATTTGGTGAAGAGTCTTTCATTTTTTTCTTTTTAGACTTTTGTGAGGCTTGAAAAGTCACCCCCAAGGTCCCCCTTGCTCATTAAGGCACTTTGGTCACCTTAAAGAGATAGGGATGTGACAAAATGCAAGAAGGAATGTGGATGTCTTCAATGATATTTATTAGTCACTAATACAAAATATATATAATGAGCCACTCTGTGAATGTATACTCACATATGCCTATGAGGCCTATATTTCTTACAATAATGTGAAGATGGCTCTATTGGGTTGCAAGTAGCCTTTAATGACTTCATTCCAAGCATGCATATACAACCAAAGAAGTGTGAGGTTCAATTTTTAGTGAATGAACAATAAAGCTCAACCTTTAAAGGTTTATGGCAATACAAAAAATTTAGTACAAATTTAAGATAAAAATATAACAATGGTGATGGAGGGAACTAGAGCCAAAAGCAACAATTACTGAGAGGTAATAACAAGCAAGAGTCAAGATGTAATAAGAAACAATAAAAAAAAAAAAAAAAGAGGTAACAATAAACAATAGAAGAGAAAAATTAAGATGCAAAAAGAAAAAAAAAAAAGTAAGACTTGAGAAACAATTAGGAGAAAGGATTAAGATGCAACAAGAAACAAAAGTGAGGATGCAACAAAAGAAAAGAAAAAAGAAAACCTATGAAACAAGAGTGAAGATGCAACAAGAAGAAAGAAAAGTTTCTTAGATGCAACAAAAAGAAATGAGAAGCAAGAATTAAAAAACAACAAGAAGCAAGAGTTAAAATGCAACAAAAAGAAATGAGAAGCAAGAATTAAAAAACAACAAGAAGCAAGAGTTAAAATGCAACAAGAAGAAACAAATAAAATACAACAAAAAGCAAAAACCAAATAACAACAAGAAGCAAGAGTTAAGATGCAATAAGAAGAAACAAATAAAATACAAAAAAGCAACAACTAAAAAACAAAAACAAAAACAACAAAAAATAAAAGATAAAAAGGAAAAAAAGGGAAAAAAAAGTAACAAGAAATTAGAGGTAGAAGGCAACAAAAGACAAGGAAAAAAAGGCAAAAAAAGTGGTGGTTAGGGGTTCAAATCCTTGAAGAAGTGGCGGTTAGGATGTCAAAATCTTTAAAAATTGGCAATTAGGTTTCAAAATGCTAAACAATGGCTTGTCTACATTTTAATTGTATTTCTCATATTTATCTTCAGCTTCCCCCCCCCAATGTGACTACAATAGAAATGTAACTAACAAATATGATTAGTTGTTCCTTAGATATGTTCCTTATTGTTTTCTATGAAGCACTTAGGCATTCTCAACAAATGTATACTATATAATCATCAAGTATAAAGCTAAAATATGATTGACAATCATATTTTCTCCCAAAGTGTTGGCCTTTAAAAGTATGACTACCAATAGTCACTAGTCATATGTAGTCATATTTTTACAATTATAAAACACACATTTTGTTGTAGTAAACTTATGGATGAAAATAAAAATCTTTATTAGAATCACTTGAATTTAACATTCAATGTACAAAAGTGTAATATATTGTTATATTTTATCTTTATTTCTATCGATATTAATAGACAATCATATTTAATTTTTCATATCTAAAACAAAATTACTACAATTCTAGTTTTGTATTTTTTTCTATATAGTTTGTTACAAGTTTTAATTTTTATATATGTTTATGTTTTTGGTGGGCATCAATCTTCTAATTGTTGTTACTTTGCTTAGTAAAAATTCAACTCCTAGTGTAAACAATTAATTATTGCAAACCTCAAATTCTATGAACTAGGAATGGGATTCATTCAATATCAAGATTATTCATCAAATTACCTAGTCTGAATCGTAAAAGTGACATCTAGAACAAGTATAGATTTCAAAAATCTAAAAATCTTATAGATTTTAAAATCTAGGACTTTTATAGATTTCATAAATCAATGAACAATGTAAATTTGAGACCACTTGGTCTAAACTATAAAAGTTTCATTTAGGACTAATGTAGATTTCAAACATTTAGGACCTATGTACATTTTAGACCACCCTATCCAACCATAAAAGTTGCCAAAGTTGCGGAATGGTATCATTTTAATGAAATTTCCCATCTACATGAAAAGGTAGTTGTGAACTGTGAAGACATTATATAGGTTAGTTGTGAGCAATAGGTTGATTTTAGTGCATATATTTGTCATTTGGATGTAGACCTTAAAAGGAAAGTATTGTGAAACTTTGCATGCAAAATTGTTGGTTCTTTTTTTCCTTATATTGTATGATTGTCATTTTTTTAGCTTTAATTTGCACAAATAATATATTTTTGTATTATGTGGTAATTGTCGTTTGGGTAGGGCTTTACAAAAAGGCCTTTGTGAGGTGTGAAAACATGATTGTAGAACTTTGGAAGTAGCAATTGTAGAGTAATTTATGCACTCATTTTTGGAATATTTCACTTAGAAACATCTAATCATTAGAAGACATTTGAGGCCTCTATAGTGCCGCGAGTTATCATGGCAAGGAACTCCCTGCAGTGCACTGCAGCAATGATAGCGCAACATGCTGATGTGGTCAAGACCCTGCCACGTCATTTTTGAAAATAAAAAATTTCAAAATTTCAAATTTTTTTGGCATTCTAAGAACTATTTTTTTTTTGAATTTTTTCCCTTGATAGCTGGTTGTTCCATTGCTGCGGGGGGAACAGGACTGAAACGGCCCTGTAGAAGCCTGAAATGTCTTCTAATGTCTTATATAATGTGGTTTTCATTGGATATTGATTCCACGGCCAACTTCTTTAAAATGTGACAACATCAATGTTTATAAATCTCCACTAACATTATCAATTTCATGTTCTTCTCTTGCATACGGATGAGGTACTAAGAATTTTTTTTGTATGCACTATTTAATTGATGGTTCTTGCTTAGTATAATTATCATGTGGCAATTGACTCTTTAGGTGGATTGCAAATTTGCAATAAAATGTGAAGTTGTGCCCATGTGAAATTTTATGTGCCCATGAAAATTGTAGGCTCTTTTTTCCACATACATTTGTCTACTTTGAAATAATAATGGACACTCTGATATGCAATTGTTTTTCATTAGAATATAGACTTGTGGATAGGCCGTCATGATATATGAGGATGCGTCGATGAGAAATTCATGGAATGTGAGGAAGTGCCTCATTTAAATTCAATTAGGAGCTGTCGTATTGTTGAGTATATGTGTCTTCAAATGTCAATACAATTTATTGCATATTTCCTTGTCTTTTCCTTGTTGTAATTGTTTTCATGAGAAAAGTTGTTCTTAATCATTACCACTTGTTCTCAAGGTGAGTTGTAGAGAATTTTTTGATTTGGCTATTTAGAATGTAGGACGAACAATTAGGGACAAAAGGTCTTCTTTAGAGGGTTGTTAAAACACTGCACGTTTCCATCGTATGTATTTACATTATGCAATTATGTTATTGAAATATCTATGTCACAATTTGTTGATCACTGTTTCGGGAAGCAAGGAAAGTTGCTGCAAAGCATAGAGGTGTAAACAAGTTAATTTGTACATGCTGATGTCTTGTAGATTCCCCTGAAGCTTTCATTTGTAGCCACATGTTGCACTAGTTATATGGACACCAACTTAGTACAATCCCAACTTTTTATGATGATAAAGTAATAAAAGAATTTGACAAAGATTCAATGCCATTATCAACATTGGCACAGAGAATGGCCCAAATATGATTATATGGATTAGTTGGGTTGCCTTGTGGACAAGATTGGAAGTTTTTCACCAAAAAAAAGCTTACAAAGTGTTTGTAGGGACTGTATAAATTAGACATGAGTAGGTGAAGCGGGCATTTTCAAGCTTTGCTTATGGTACTTCAATATGTAGTTGAAGAGCCTTAAACCCATCTATATCCATACTAATCAATGTATACTGTGCTTAGGTCAAATAGTTCATGGGTTGTTCACACGCCTCTCATGCATTTTGCATGGCTTCTACGGTCCCAACACATAACATAATGTCACATTCTAAATTAAAAGAAGCAACCTTTGCTTATTGGGCAATATGCTTTTTTTGTCAGACAAAGTCCATAGATTGCTCATCACAATAATTGAGTATCATTAAGAAAAGTTTTAGGCTAGAAAAGGTTGCTAGTTTTTTATTTTTGGCCCACCGACAATGCAAGTATAGAAAAAAAAAAAAAATTGTTAAAAAAAAAATTTAAAATAAAAAATAAAAAATAAAAGTCAATATGATGTGGTGTTGATGTGGCATCAATAGTGCCATGTCATATTTGATTTTTCTTTTTTTAAGATCTCTTGATCACTATTAACCCCTGAGCGCCCGGACTGTATTTGCCAAAATTCAGACCCTTCTCAATTCATTCCAATCAAACTATCATGTAAAATGAGATCCACATAAACTGACTGTACCGATTGATAGTAGAGATAGGGCCGGAGCTATAGGGAAAAGGACACGTCTTTTTACCGTACCGTTAGAAAGATTATAATGGTCAAACAAGGAGATCTTTGAGTTTCGAGAGGCCATATTTGAGGCACTGGGGCGCTCAAGGGTTAATGACCAGCTAACTACTTAGATTAAGACTCTGGATTTATTCTATATCTCTAGTTTGTATTCTAGTGGTTTATTATGAGATAAATTCAAAGACTTTTTCTAACTGATTACCTTAAAACCTCGTTAATTCTCACCCACCTATATTAATACATGGTGTTATATAGCTTAGTATTAGGTCACTAAGTACAATATATGTGCTTGGATTTTGATCCATCTAACCATACTAATGTGGGTTCTAATAGCTATATTATTTGTATATAAAGCAATAATTTTAGAAGTTGATATGACCTAGCCAACCATGTTGATTAAAGTTCATACAACCATAGTAGCGACCCTCATAGTCACTAGTTGATACTAGGGTTATTTTTTTTGGCACCTTGGTGTCAGAATGCACCAATCAGTTGAGTCAAGCGAAATGAGATATTAAAAAAAAGGAAACCCCGGGCTTTTCACCATGCTAGCATCAATAGGGGATATGTCGAGGCTAGGGCAACTCCCATCCTATCACCCTAGGCCGTCTTTATCATCCACTCCTTCCTCATTTCATCCCACTCCTTTGGCTCTTGTCGCCACTTTTCCTTTAACAAACTCTTAAATTGAAGTAGGGTTTGCCATAGTTGTTGGGATTCAATGGTGTAATTGGGAGTAGTGGCACTAGATGAGCGCACTTGCAATTGAATAGTTCACCATTACATCTACTACGGTGTAGGGTTTGCCAGCGGTGAATTAGATAGCTACGGTGTCACCCAATTGCGCCAAGTAGGGTGTACATAGGGTTTTGGTTTAATCTCCACTCCGTTTTGTTTCAATGATCTTCATCAATTTTCAATGGTGTTTTGTAATTCATTGCTAATTGTAGTTAGATTTGCTAGAATGGTGTCTGCATGTCGTCAAGTACATTGTGTGGGTACTGTGGATTTTAAGGTTGCTTGCAATCAGGTTTTGTCTCATGAGTGCATTGTTGTCATCAATCTGCTTAAAGAAGCACTACTAGAAAATGGTGTCCAAGTCAACAAAAATTTAACAATTTTTTGTTGACTAGGATACTACATTGACTGTTTTAACAATTTTTAAAAATTTGAACAAGCTAACAAAATGGTCACTAAATTTTTGTTGATTCAAATAGTACAACATCCAAATCAATAAAAAAGTTAACACTTTTTTGTTAAGAAGACAAGCCTCTCACATGTTGGTGATTTAAAAGAAGTAATTTTGATGACATAAGAGAATAGAAGATATGCTTTTTATACAAATGGGGTGATAAAAGGTCAAAACAAACCATATGGGATATGTGAATCATTCATAGTCTTAATTCACATATCCCATATGATTTGTTGTACCTTCTACCACCTCATTTCTATAAAGAGCTTGTCTTTTCCTCTCTTATACCATTGAAGTCACCTCTCCTCTATCACCAAATACTAAGTTCAAGGAAACTCATATCTTAAATTAATTGTAAAGTCTAACTTTCTTCTAATTAAATTGTAAAGTCTAATTTTTGGTCTTGTTTATGTGTTGATTTTGGCCTACATGGTAGTTTGTACTGGCAGCTGTTCATTGAGCAAATTTAAAAATGAATTAATATTATTATTTTTTTGATTTGACCACTATAACAAAATGGACAACAATTTTTTGTTAGGTATTGTCTAAAACAACGCAACCATGGATGCAAACGCCCTCAACACTTTTTTGTTAATTTTTTGTTAACATGATCATTGTTTTTCTACTAGTGAAGTTGGCATTATGTACATGTTGGTCAGTGTTTGCAGTGCTTACCGTATTTCTGCTTTTAATTTCATTTATTTCAGTGCCGATTGTGTGCTATGGAGTCCAGCAACAAGGAATTTGCAAACGTTGTTTGGGTTGCTTCCATTGCGTTGTCCGCGAAGAAGAAGGTTGAGAAGGTTGTGAAGGAGGCCCTCGACCTGGCTTGCAGAGAATTGAAGCAGAACGGGAAGGTCATCAAGGCGTGCAAAATAGAGTTGAGGAAGAAAAACATGTACAACTACTTCCAATCATCTCAGAATGGTGCGGGGGGCAGCTTCTCTATCTTCTTTTAGATGGCACCTTTCCTGATGTACCTAGCACGAAGCTACAATCTATCCCAAAATATCCTAGCAATGACGAGGGAGGTCGAGGTGTTGACAATACTCAAACCACCTCCGTGTTTGTAGATACACGCCTAAATCCTGGTTCGTTTTCTACTTTGAGATTTACAATTGTCTTAAGCACAAAATCTCTGATGATCACGATGCCTAAAGACTCAGAGGACCCTGAGAATCCAAAATTTGTTGAGGTGTCAGGTGATTCAGACACTTCTAGCGATAACTTAGATTTCTAATCACCTCCATCCAAAAAAGGTGCTAGATCTCGGTTGAAGTTTAAGAATTCACGGACAAAGGTGCAAAGGTGCTATGATCGCCACAAGAAATTTCAAATGGTTTGAGTTACCAAATTATCCTAGACAGAGGGAATCATAGTAGCAGATGGCATGCTTCATATGATCAAGTGTAAGATTTGAAGCGTCATCGACAGGAAAGACTGTATTATGGTACCCAAATCAAATACTTTTTTTAAGCATGATGGCAAGAAGATGGCAAAAAAGGATCTGCCTCAATTCAAAGTGAAGGCTAGGGAACATTACATTGCCATGCAATATAAGCATCATTGGAATTTGCGGTTGTATGCCTCCAAGTTCATTGCATCGGTCTTGGAACAAGTGAATAGTTGCACAATTTTGGAGGCAAAAAAAGGGTCCAATTCACAACCCTTTTCCAATTGCTTTTTGATGGTTGTCCGATGCTTGAATTTGAGTCTTGTGTTTCCTTGTATAAATTTTCAAACGTCCCAAATATGCTAGCCGCACATTAGTGTAACACTTCTAGTTGGACTATGGCTAATTTTATGTATAAGCAAGTTCTAGAAGAGACTAAGAAGTTGATTCAGAATGGGCGCTACATTGTAGTCATGGTAGATGAAGTGATTATCATAGACAATAGTAGTTTTTTGTCCGTGCACGCTTATGTCGTCCAAGATTGGGTGTGGATGCCTTTTTTTAATCTCATTGGAATGAGTTGAATGTTCCTCCAATGTGGATAATTTGACTCGATTGATAGTGGGGGCAATTGCTTCGGGTGGAGGCTTGGACGCAGAGTCTACAACCATGAAGCTTATTAGTTTTGGGACTGATGGAGCATCTATGTTTCAAGGCAATCAATCAGGTGTAACATTACAAATGAAGAACAAACACGCTCCTTTCGTCATCGGGGTTCATTGCGTAGCTCACCGTTGTAACCTGGCCTTCAGGGCATTATCGAATTTGGCCATTTTCGGTGACATTGAGAAACTCCTCTCTGTTACATACAAGTACTTCTACAAAAGTTCAAAACGGTACTCAAAGTTCAAGCAACTTACAGAATTGATGCAGACAAAGGGGTTGAAGATGCTTTGTAATGTCCAAACACGTTGGATCAATTTGAGTGAACTATTGCGTCGACTATTGTCTGAGTATAGGATGCTCATTTACAAAATGGTTGTTGATCTGAACGACAATAATAAGGCGGAGGTGAGTCATAGTTTCAACTTTTGCTTGCTTCCTTGTTTGGTCAATTTCTCTTCAACTACATATGAGTTACTTTTGGTTGCTTAGGTATTGCTTCAAAACTTGTCTCTTGGAGGTTGAACTTCAAATGAATCTTATATTTTCTTTGTGTGTGGATGTGTAGGCTTGTTTGTAGTTGCTGTTAGACCCTTTCACCATGTTGGGGATGTGTACGTTGTTGCCTTTGCTTGAAGCCATTGACACATTTGTAAATTTTGCTCAAAAACGTAACGTGTACATTTGTAACTTTGTAGCAGCTGTGAAAGTGTGTCAGGCAGATTTGTATCGCATGTATAAAGACAAGGACATGACCTACAACATTGACAAATTCTAGAGTTTTATAATCTCTTGGAGTGCAACCACGAGCAAATTCACATCAAGTAGATTACAGATTTAAATGACAATTCAACCATTCTTGTGTTTGTCTACCATGGTGAGTAGGTCCATGTGGAGCATAAAGGTGCAATAGTTGATCATATTGTGTGGATAAATTTGCTTACCAAGATCAAGCAAGAATGCACTAGTAAGTGTTTTTTGAATTTTTACAAGTTTGTTATTTTTTTGTGTGGTTGCTCGTGGATTCTCATTGATAGTGAAACATTGTTGAAGTACTTGCAGTAACTCCAGTTGATGAAGTCAACCTTATATACCCTCCTAATAAGTTCTTTTTGTTTTTATTTATAGGTGCAATCCAAATGTTGGTTGCCAAATTGGATAACCGCTTCCCAGCTCATCAAGTGATGAATGTTTTTGGGGTACTATACCCGCAGTACTGGTGTTAGTTGAATGCGGAGGAGTTATTTGACAAACACCTGCAAATTCTAATGGACACTTACGGTCACGGAAAGATTGTCGGGGAGGGTGAGAAGAAGCTTTTGATTAAGCCCCTCATTGACTACAACACTCTCATGTCACAACGAAGTTTGTTCAAGACATTCATGACGTCCAATTCTTGAATAGTGATGCTTCCTCCATATGACATGAATCCCCTCATGAAAATATGGCATGTCTTAGATAGCAACAACAGCTTGAGAAGTAAGTTTCTCAAGCTTGTAGAAATGATCGTGGTTCACGTCTTGGGGGCGATGGAGGATGAACAATTGTTCTCTAGTATTGGATTCTTGAAACCCAAAGTGCACAATAATCTTGAGGAGAATTTGCAAGTAGTAGTGGGTATGTTTTCACAAAGGATTTTCACATTTGAAAATTTTCCTTATCAGAAAGTCCTTGATGAGTGGTTTGTAGCGAGAGGAAGAGGCAGGTACTTAGCTAGTATTTAGTTAGTGGTGAGTGCTAGTTTGTAGTGGGTTGTGGGAAGTGCGTTTGCAACATTGATGTAGCTGGGTTACGTAGAGGTAGTTCGGCAGGTAGTTTTCTTCAGTAGGTAGTGCTTTTAGTAAGACTCATTTTGCCATGAGATACCCTTTTGTATTTGCCTTTGTGACTTACGTTTCAGTTATATGGAATTACATTCTACTGCCATTGTAATCAGTAATTACTTACTGTGTTTCTAGTGAGTGGCCTTTGTGCCTACAGGTTTAGCTTGTACTCAAGGTACCTATTTGCTCGAGGGGTACACTTAGTTCTACTACAACAAACTAAGTGCGAACAAGTGGTTTCAAATAAACTAGAATTTTAACTTCAAATTTTGAGCATTGTTTACTAATGACTATAGGATTCTACTTCCCAAATCTCAAACTCAAATAAAATATGGAATGATTTCTAGAAGAGGTTAAAAATGCACTAAAATGTCATGTTTTTTTAACTCAAATATTTTTAGAGAAGACATTTAGATGACCATTGCATCAATATTCAACTCAAAATGAGCTTTCAATAGAGAGTTATTTTTAGTAATTTTTTGTTCATTTTTTAGACAATTTTTTCTTATATACTATAGGGGTGTGAAAGTTGTTTTTCAGTTCTATAATGTACCCTTTTACTTGAAAAATTATTAACAAATAAAAAATCAATAATTCAAAACATAAACTTTCAAAGTAGAAAAATCTATTCATATTTTTTCATTTAATTTCATTTAAAATTCAAAAAGTATAAGGGGATCCAAAATTTTGTTTGCACCTAACATCAAAAAAAGGGAGAGTGCACCCTTCAAGCCTATTCGTCTCTTTTACTTGAAAGTGTAATTGTTTATAATCTTATAGGGATTAGGACTTTCCATTCTATTTGTTGTGTTGTCTTTCTCTTTCTCAACTTCTTTGCAAGTGTGCACTGATGTCTAAGTAGGTCCTTTGTTTGTCAGGTTATGTTTGTACTTGCTGTTTTCACTTCCTCTTGCATGTGTATGTTTGAAGTCTTTTTTGACAATCTTTTTGTGTCACCATATTTCATTGCAAATGTTTGAATTTTGTATATTGCATTTTCATAACATCTTTCTCATTTAGGCATTGGAGGGATTTGGGGGGGTGCAAGTTAATTTATAATGTAGATTTGTTGTGAATAGGTTGTTTTACTAAACCTAGATCCAATCTTTGTCGATTGAACTTTTCCAAATCATCAAGTTCTGTAAAGTAAGAAAGAAGTGCATTGAGACACCTTAGTGCACAAAAAATTTGAAGATGAAAAAGAAAATGGTGTTGAGATAAAATGTGCCCTTCATTGCCTTTACTAGTTTCTCATTTAGGCATCGGAGTGGGTTTTGGGTGGGTGCAAGTTTGGTTGAATGTACAAAGGAGCGGAGTGAAACAACTTCTATATTTTTTTTGCAAAATTTCTCTTTGTCCACTTGTTGCATCTAAGGGAGAATAATAAATTTCCTATTCCAATGCTTTCTTCTGTCTCAAAATTTGCCAAATGACGCACTAATATGTTTGTGAAATTACCCAAAATACTCTTCATAACAATGAATCATTGCCCTAATAAAATTTTAGCCTCCCTTGAAATTGCCAAATTGGCTGTCCAAAAAAACATGGGATCGCCTATGATTAACTACCACCCATTGGCAAAACTTGCCACTCCAATCACCAATGCATAGAAAAATATCTCCTTTTCATTCATTTGAAAAAACTGAAAAAATAAGGTTCGTTGATACAATTTAGACAACCATGATGATTTGGACTGATTTGAACTAACATTGATTTGGATTCACATAGCCAAAGATTAAAGCACTGACAAGTTGATATAATTCAATAGTCAATTTGTTGATTTGGGCTCATGTAAACCATGTATGGTTAAAGCTCTAATTAGGTGACATTACCCACCTAGCCACTCATGTTGATATGGACTCATATAGCCATGAATTAAGTCACTAACTAATTAATATATGGACCATGAAAAATTGCCACCAAGTAAGTTTAGGCTAGTCATTTGTCAATTGCAATCAAAATTGGTTCACCTTTCCTTGTGAAAGTGTACAGTAATTAACAATGCCACCTTATGTGATTTTTAAAGAATGTCCTTGATTGACTTAACTTATATTCTCCTTAGTATGGCTTTTACATGAAGCTAATTGTTGTGATTTCCATCTAAGGCTTCTAGAATTTTAGCCAACTTATTTTTCAATGAGGGATTAAAGGAGTTTTTTACTAATATGGCAACAGCTCAGTTTGCCAACTACAACCAAGTTTATTTTAGAATCTTGGTTGATTGAATTCTTGCATTTATTGAAGTTTGTATCTCATGTGAAAACAATAACAAGCGCAGTAGATTGAAGACACCTTGCATACGACTTAACTAACTTCTTGTTGAACATTGGTTGTCATAAGTGAGGTCTACTACCTTATGAGTTTTTCAACGACATTTGCTTTGAATTCCTATTGGGAGTCTCTTGAACTTCCTATGATTGACTATCATCAAAATTTAATATGTACAAGTTTTGAGAGCAAGGTCTATACTCCATTAGGATGGAGTTTATTGTTTTTTTGAAATAAGACCAATATTTTACTATATAAGTTGATTGGACTTTATTCTACTTGATGTTACCTTATTGCATCTTATTGTACCTTACACTACTTTGAACTACAAATTTGGTTCCTATATTGGCTACAAATAAACACTAAAACTTGTTGATTTGAGGTCACAAAGGTTGCCTTGACTATAGTATCAACTCTTGCTCTTGAAATATGCCTAATAGGTGATGGTCACGATTTTTCTCCCCCTTGGAATTACACCGCAGGGCTGTAGACCTCGTAGTTTCTTTGAGGCCTAAATTTTTCCTAATGATAATTTGCACTTTGATGTAATGAATTCTATTAAAAAAATTCTAAGGTTTCTATGTTTTGTAGATTTCTAAAATTCATAGATTTCTGTATTCTATAGAAATCTAAAAATATTTAAAATCCAAGAAGTTTTAAAACCTCAAGCTGTCCTTTCGTGTATAATTAAATATTCATCCACATCCACAAGGTCTTCATCCATCAGTATGGGCGTAATCATTCATCTGTTGTCTTTTTTTCCCGCTCCGAAGATTGCGGACACAGGAGCTTGGTTCAAATTGGAAGGAAACCTTCAAGTTGAAACCACTCGGAGGAGTCGGAGCCTCGTGATGGTCTGTCGCTTTAACTTAGTGTGAAATCAGTAGTGTCGTACAGCAATTTAGATATTCATGGCATAAATTGAAAGATTCAGATCACTGGAGCTGCTCGATCCAGTTTATTTACATCTCTATTGGCCTGCGCTTTCTTGCTGTTAATTGTGACAACGATGGCCCGTTGAGGTAATCTTGAAGCAATCTTGTTCTTTTCATGGCCAGAGAATATCGTAGAAGAATCCATGATATTAGTCCTTAGCCGTTATTGAATTTGTAGTGAACACCGGCGTCAATTGCAATGTTCGATAAATTGGACTTCGAAATGTTACACAGGAACCTGCATGATGAAAATTGAGTGTGTCGCTGCGACTAATTTCACTGGTGCCAAGACTAATTGCAATGTTTCTTTGCTTTCGTTATGGTTTAGGAGGATTTTTTTTCGCTAGTATTTGTTTTAATTCTGTTTTGTAAAGACACCAGTCCTGTATCTGCCGACGAATAATGGAGAAGAAAAGTTATTACGTTCCAACTTCCATTTCATTTTCTTTTCTAACGGAATGGTGTATTCACAGTTTGGAAATTGGAAGGACAATTGGACACGGTCTTAGATCTACTTATACTGCTCGGATTTCCCGCAAATGGCGACTTCTTGTTTGGATTTCTAAAATGCGCGCCCTCTTACGGTTTCGATTGTCAGTACTTTCTTTTAGGGCTCCTAATTATTTGCTAGACAGAAGCTAGGGTCATCAATTACATTGCTGTCCGAATGTGCGCGCAGGTAGTCAGGTACTCGCGACCTAGGTAATCGAACACCAGATTAGTCGAAGAAATGTAACACCTATGGATGTTTTTGAGTCCGCTTTCTTTCTTGATTGGTTTTTGATTCCATACAATAGAGTGGAACAGGGGGACGATTTTGCGATCGACTGCATTTTTGGAGTGTAACTGCACTGGAACAGAAGACCTGAAGGATTCGCAGTTTCGAATAAGTTACTTAAGAGAGTTAGGTGTCTGAATTTCACTTAAACCAAATCTGCGATGTTGCAATGGATGGGAGGTGCCCGGCGTAAAATGAAAGCAGTAAGCCCCTGGCAAATTTATTTGTTGCTCTTCGACTGTTTCACAGCTGCGAGTCCTTTACAATGTCGCGTTCGCTAGCTGTCCTGAAGTACTGTTTGAATTTCAAGGTTTTGTATCTGCACTAATTCGGAAGCTTTTATATGGCGTTGCTTCTGCTGGGAATCTGCAATAAAGGCCAAAAACGAAAAATTAAAGAGGTGAGCCTTCTTAATTCTCACTAAATTTATTGAGTCTTTCAACCTCCATCATTTCGATAAATGGCATGCAATGAACTGCAAGGTCGTTTTGGCGTACAGGCAACAGGAATATTTCGATCATCGCAAAGAGAAACAGAGAAAAACGGAACTTGGAGAAGAATCTGGACAGGTGCACACACTTGCTGATTACATTCGTCAGAATCTACACGGGGGTGAATCGCTCGACATCCTTGGCCTACGGAGTTTAAATCCTAGTCCGGTCGTCGATGTCAATTCGGCAGCAGACTCCGACGCCAGTCTCCCCGATCCTGCTGCTGGTTTGTCTTCACCTTTGAAATCAATGTTTTTGTGACATACCGTATACAGAATGTATCACTCCGCGTGCTTGATTGCTCTGCAAGTATTTAATCCGAAGAATCGCATCTCGTGCTCTCGACAGGTTAAGATTGAACTCAAGCATTTGTTGGCAATAAAACCGAAAATTTTAGCCAGGATTTAATAAACTCCTGAGAGAAAAGGAAGCTTGTTCATGATGTTGATATTTTACAGTTGCTTCAAAGTCAAACTTGGGAGATTCTGGAGGTGTAACCCCCGCAACTCCAAACGGAAGCGCATACTCTGCTGGTACCTTAAAGGGGAATGCTCAAGACATCTCCCTTCAGCAGCCTGGTACACTTATCCATCCGTCTAACGCGAGTCTTGAAGTCTATTTGATGTTCAGAGAATGTTCAAATAATACTTGTCTTGCTTAGACCTGAATTATCACAATTGATTGTACCTTTTAAACGTCATTTTCATATCATCCATTTAGTTTTAGTACCATTCACTAGCTGACTGCAAACTCGTGAGAGTGAGAAACAATCACTGCCCTACTTGTACCGTGATGAAATACTGAGACCGCGTTCTGGGAGCATGTTTCTATGGATGCAGAGTGCAAGACGAATAGTCGCGGCACCGGTCGGGAACCAGAGCAAGAGACAAAGTGCGTAATTTCTCAACTTCCAACTACTTCAATGCGCAGGTTAAGATTTGACAGAAATTTGGGATCTTCTTCAGAAGTTTTGGTGTACACATTGTTTGATTTCGATCGATAAATTTAGATCCCGCAGGCCATGTACTCAAAGGACACCAAGAGTTGCTACTCAACAGTGTGTTGAGAAACTTGTTAATCGGAACATGGAGATTCCTTTAACTGGAAAGAGAAGAAACCCTATCCATGTTGGAAACCTGCAAACGAAGAAAGTAGCATCGACTCCTCGTAAGTTCCCCCAAACATTGAAGTATGGGTCCTTCGCATGATTTTGCTTCTTTCGTTTTTGAATGGAAACAATCAGCTCTAGCTCAATTTGAGTTGTTCTCCAGGCTGTGTACGACTTTATTGTGAATTCAGATCGAATACAAGGTATTTTTATCTTAGCCATAGCCATCCAATCTATTGATATCTGGATATCCCCTGTTCTGGATGGAGATGTGCTCGGTTATCATTCCTTTGTATTATTTAGCAGACGTACTTACATTGTACTAGAGGTAATGTTCACGGAGGTATTTGCATCAGGCAATTCTCGAAAATACAGTGGAACATGAAAGACGATTGCTTCTTTCGAATAATTTTTGAGGCAGGATTGAAGCTTTTGGATATTATCAGTGATGAAAATAAGGATGAAAATCGAGGCAAAAAAAGAATGCCGTCGGAATCGTATGCTATCTTCTCTCAAGACGGTGAGATTGGTTGAAGCAAGGTTTTCTTCAGATGTGCACTTGTCTCTAGTCTCTAGTAATGTATTTTTATCTCTACTTTTATTTATTTTTGGAGATTGATAATTTTAATTATACTGGGGTTGTAAGGGGTCTTACTATAAACTTGGAATTGGTGGGGATTCAGGATAGATCTTTCATGCAGTGTAGCATCACTAACTCTCAAGTTTGATATGATACTTATTTAATAATTCCTCTTGGCCACAACGGTAGCTGAATTATCTGTCTGCAGGAAACGAAGCTATCGAAGAAAATATGTTTGATCGAGGTGCTCTACATCCACAAGAGACATCTCTTGATTCTGACAGGTGATCAGGAGAGGAGTTTTTGGGCAGTGTAAATCAGCTAAAGTCTTTGTGCTTTCAAGTAGGACATGGTTAATTTCTATAGCACATGTTAAATGACCCAAGTCCTAGTATGTCATCAATTCTTTCAAAACAGCAAACTCCATTTTCAAGTGGCAAATACCTTGGTATGATCGTTGAAGTGAAGGGTTTCGCATCATTTCACATTTCTAAAGTTAAGATTATGATACACTTCTAGATTCTGATGAAGTCATGATGTGATATCAGTGTCGCGGATTGGGGTGCAAAGCACCTCCAATCTTCGTCGTTGCAGTTGAAGAACTCTTACAACTCTTGCAATGAAACTCTTGTCACTGGAACTACTAATCTCTTGAGCGAATTCTTGTCGACCCAGAAATTGAAGGTGATACGATGACGAACATCTGATAAATTGACAGCACTCATCTTGTCACACAGACCTAATCGAGTAAAGTTGAAATGCTTATCATTTTTTGCAGCAGCTGTAGTAGATATGTGTAATAAAGGTTAGTTGAAATAATAACGGACTCATCCGTGTTTTTCTGCATCATGTCCAGAGTTTCAAGGGTCAGAGTTCGCATCGGCCGCTACAACAAAACCTGACCCAAGATAATCGTTTAGGAACAGAATCCATTGTAAATTCTCTCAGAGTTACTCATAACGGGGGCCACGATCTTTATTTCTCTGATCCTACTTTCAACACGACGAAGGGCAAGGCCAAGGTTCCTCGAAAAATGAATTTTTCCAAATCTTTACTGGACATGGAGTATTTTCACGTGAAGCAAGAACCTATCAATATCTATGATCACCAAGTGACGCATGATTATCCTTTCTTGCGTGACCTGAGTTTCGACTGGAGCGCTTTCAAAGTCGATAGCAATTTTTTCGATCCGGAAAAAGCTTCCTACAGCCCTGGAAATGATTCGATCACTTGGAATAACGACATTTCATTGACACTTCCGAATTTCAAGAGAGAGTTTCGTAATCTTGACCATTTCTGGCCAACTCAGGTCCCGAGTTGTGACAGATCACAATATAGTTCACGCCAATTCGGAACCTGTGATAAATTTCAGGACATGATTGAGGACTTTTATCCTAGTCTTGAATATAGACAAATCTCTGATGTGAAATTCGACAAATTACTGTTGCCGATGGACGGCCTTGAGGTAGAGAGACAGCATGTGGAAGCGGATTTCGCCTCACGTGATGATTTTACTTCAAGACGAAGGATTAATCGAAGGAATTTTGAGAAAGAAATTCTTGATGGGAACGACGATCGACGCAAGAAATTTGCGTTTTCTGAGGAGTGGAAATGCGATCTTTCTGCGACATGGGATGTTCCGTGGCATCAGGTAAGCTGTAAATCGAAATTAATTTAGCACGAGTTGTTGATAGTGTTGCACAGCGCCAAATTCGTTAACAATTTACACGACAATGATACTTTTCAAGGCGGGCGATCTGCCTTAATCTGAAGCTTGAGACCTTAATCTGCAGCAATCCCGTTTAAGAGCTATCTGAAGCTGAACCGAGTCGATATAAGAGTTGTCACAATTTTGGCTCTCCGAATCGAGCCGATATAACGAAATTGCGTACAAGGTCATAACACGGCATTGGGACAATGAAGAGCATTGGATGATGTCCCAATGCCGTGTTATTCCGTCTTCATTTTCAATTATTAGTCAGTCTCCGTCATCATCATTTGACCCTGCTCGCACATGCATGTAGGAGGTATCATTCTTACATTTCGTAGAAAGAGATTTAAAAGTTCGGAATTAATGTGCAGGATCAATATTCTCCTGTACATTCAGGAGGAGATTCAGACCAAACGCATAACCTTAACGGTTCTAACTCCTGGTCCCAGACGGTAGATGGAGGGACAGCAGATCGTTTGTACGTATATACTCCTCAAGAGTTTCGGAGTCCTATAACAACCCGTCGCTTTGGGCTTTCTTGGAAATCATTTGAAAGCTTGGAGGGTACCTTACTGAGCATAGCTTAAGGTGATCTGGTGAAGAAATCCATGAAGGATTAAGCTCCATTTCATGATGCATCCTGGGTGACCACTCACACTTTATTGTGCATGTGCAGCTCGGACTATCTGGACAGCGACACGGATGTCATGCAAGGTACCCTCCTAACGACAAGATCTTAGAAAAGAATTGTACTGCCATCGTATTCTCATCAAAGAACACATGTATAATTCCGTCATTGTTTCTGGTTTCTCGCTTTCAACAAGCCAACTTTCAACTTTAATGCATTGATGCCTTCTTGGGATTTCATCATGGCAAAATGTCCGTATAACATGCTTACTTCGCACTGTGAATCAGTTGTTAAGCTGATTATTGCATTTGATCTGGCAAAATTTTGAAGTACTGCCTACTCGTTTATCATCTCATAGTGGTTCCTGCCTGACTCAGTTACTTTATGGATAAACATGGTCCCAAGTACTTAAGCTAGATAGAAATGAATGAAAGTGACTCCCCAAATGACTCATATTTTTTTTGCTGCATATGTTAAAAATTGTCTCTGTCCTTAACTGCACAGGAGGGTTTCTTCCTAGTGAAATGCAGGCGACCAGTGCACCTGAAACTTTTCAAGATCTAAAGCCGCTTCTCTTACCTCCAATTAACAACGGTGACGAGGACTTCATCATCGTCTGTTTCTCTGACAATGAGGATTGCCCAACCGTAGATGCGAATTCTTTCCAACTTCCGATCCTCCCGACCAGTTTCCCTCTGCTGGAGCTCAGCACTGAAAAATCGTCTTCAGGAATGGATCACGATATCAATGCCTTGTCCTATGAAACTCATTTCAACCGGTACTGTTATTTGTCTCTTGTCTGTTGTGGCTAAAATTATATTGATACAGAGGGTGCAGTAAATGAAACCCGGTACAAAGCCTGCTCCTATTTGAAAAGAGATGAGAGGGGAAGTCATGATGCAACAAAATCAATTATCTTATCAGTTTTTACGGTTACTAAGTCCTATATCTTTTATCGCGATCCAACAATGGCAACGTAATGCTTAAGCCCTTTCAATTTCTTGACAATTCATAAAGAGAGATTCAGAGTCTTCAATGAGACTAGCAGGTATAACTATTGTTACAACACTAGCGAATGAATAGAAATGTTCATGAATTTAAGATTATCGTCAAGAAGTCGAGACTGCTGTTTGTGGACAAATTATTTCGTGATCATTGTGCAGGATCTCTCAAGAAACCGATGATTTCCGTGATTCTAGAAAAGACATCCCATCAGGTGTAGTAAGCCCTAATTTCTGAACTCTAAACCTTAGACCCTAAACTAAACTAAACTAACTCCACTTGACCAATCAAATCCTTCTGGCCTCCTCTGCAAACATATGATTTAAAATGGTGTACAAAGATCCTCTCGCCGGGTCCCAATAAACAGGCAGGAAAACAAATGACATCACCTTGTTTTCAGTTGCAGCTAATCTTTCGTATTTAACGAATTATACTATTATGGTGCGGAAATTTATGGTGTGCAGTAGAGGTGACCACTTCAACACATAAGTTAACTTCTGCGCGGGAAAGTTCGACTTGCGATAGGATTCTAACAAGTAGTCATCAATCTCAACTGGATTATCCTCTCCTTCCGTATTCGGCCAGCAGCTTTGGAAAGGGTACTGAAGTCATGGCATGGCATTCAAGAGAACCTCAGCGTGGAGCATGTTCAGAATTGCAATCATTTCCAACGACTAGGAGATCGTTTTCAAATTTTCTGGTGAAAGATGGGGAGACAATTGAAGGTGGTTTGGAGCCTCATATCTATAGTAATGACAGAGTAGATCAATGCCTTTCTTCTAACGTTCTATACAACCATGCTTCAAGACACGAAATGACGCACATTATCGAGGAAAAATCGGTGCAAGTGTGCACCTCTGTAAGAAAACCAGTGCAGGAGGACTTAAATGGTATGAGCACAATGGAAGCTGAACGTATGCCACGGAAGCAGCTACGGATAGAGGATGGAGTTGCGCATGATACTGGTTTCCGAGCTTTTTCCTCTAGTCAGGAAGAGTGCTCACTAGCAAGTGAGCTTAAGACGGTCCAGACTGTTCTTTGTAAACTACAAAAGCCTGCCTCGTCAGATCAAGGGATTAAAAATGTCGGCAATGTTCTCTTAAAACTTCAAAGGCCGACAAGTCACCAGGATGCAGAAGCAAATTGGACTGTGAAGCAGACAAGTGAGATGAATCAGACGAGCAACATAGAATCGGAAATCAAAACCACTGCTGAATGTCGAGCAAGGTGGGCAAGAATTATACTTAGCGATTTAGCATATCTTCTTGATGATTCCAAACTTGTTTATTGTTCAAATCAGAGAGCAAGTACGGCACCGATGAGCCTCGAAAAATCTTGTTCGCTTCAGCCCTAGTTGTTTATTTGCAACAGAATCCTTGAATTTATGAAATTGAAATGCCTCCATGTCCTATTCAGGTTGCTGAAGCACAAGACACCTGGGAGCAGAGAATCCTTTCCTCTACTAAATGGTTCGTCACTGTACTTACTGAAGCTCTGTTCCAGGGTGACATTGTTGTCATCGTGGGTTTCTTCGTGGGGTTGCTGAAAACAATACCCACACCCGTAACACTTGTTATAAGATTGTTATGTGATGCAACTAGGCACAGGAACCGTCGGTTTGACTCCATATCTGCTACGTTGACATGGTCGTGAGTATGGTTGAATTTTTCTGACAGCTGACAAGTGCTGCATGGAACGATCAGCTTCAAAAACAATCTGTCTTTACTCAAAAGAGGGTGAAGATAAACGAGGGCTTAGCGAAATCAGCACGCTAAGGAATAAGGAGTCCAAACTGAGCCTGGATGACATTGATGCGATAGCCTCCACGGACAACAGGTTTTCCAATCAGCCCTATCAGAGAACAAGTCAATCTAAAGCTCATTCTTTACCCTCTTTAGTAAGGATCAAAGAAGGGGCTGATTCCTCTGTACCTCGAGCTGGAAACGCAAATCAATATTTCACTCCAGGCTCACAGAGGAGTCCTGTCTCCGAAGTACCCGACAGAGAACAACCATCTCGCAGAGATTCAGATCCGCAAGTTAGTTACACAGGTGTCTCGCCCTAACTTCTTCCAAGTAGTAAGAAGTAAGCGTAGTTACCGTATTTTCTCTTTTTTGTCACATCAAATCAGCTTCTGTTCAAAGAATGTGTACTTCAGTGAAAGGTAGTTTCACCTGGTCAAGACATACTGAACTCATGAAGACCACGAACATGAGAAAGAAGCGTAGTGAGTTGAAGAGAATGATGCAGCTACAGATAAAACCGCTATATACTGCAGTCTTTTACTGAAATCTTGTTTGTGGCTGAGCAGGTGGCCTTAAATCCCCTTCCAACGCACCTCAAGCCTCTGAAAAGCAGGAGATCATGAAGGCTTCCGAGGAACAGGAAGAGTTTCAGAACGTCCAACACAACCTGCCTATTACAGAATTTAAGCTCTTCCAAGTGCGTACAACCTCTTATGATGCCGCCTATATGAAAATGCCGGAAGAGATTCAGAACGGCCAACAAAACCTACCTGTTTCTGAAAAGCACTCTACACAAGGTAGAAGACCCACTAGTACCTCCTGCGATGCTGACTATGTGAAAATGCTGGAAAGCTATGTGGTCCAGCTCAAACTTGAAAACAGCTCACTCAAGCTGTGGGCTGGTTCTTAGAATTCAACGATCCTCCAATCCTTTGGAGTTTTGAATCTAACTTCACAAGTTTTCTGATAGATGGACTAGAATTTTGAAAAGAGGTGCACAGCTTCACCCCAAGACCGCCATGGACGTGCCTGCTATGCGGGTGTGCGTCTCCATGAGACCAGAACTTCTTAGCCGCGCAATTTTTGCAATGACATTACGAACTGAAACGAGTAGCACAACTTAAAGTCAAAGTTTGGTAGAGAAGAGGGCCATTGCACAGGGCCACAAATTGAGTACCGACTACAGAGGAGACGTTGTAAGATTCTCCAACTTGTGTTCACAGAAAATATGAATCAGCTAGCCGACCTCTTGGGTACAATAACTCCAATGTAGACAAGCCTGTTCGCACCCAAAATTGCATCATTTCGGAATACCTTACAGAGGATGCTAGGTGCCACATTTTTTTTCATTCGTTCACACCTTTTAGGAGACAAATGAAAGTGGAATCACATTCTTCTGAAGTAATTGAATTTTTTTTATGAATTTTCAGAGTGAGTTGCCCATTACAGATGGGTGTTTGATCTACATAGATAGGGGTCAGTATGAACATCCTAAACCATCCAAACATGTTTTTGAACCCTTGAATCACCCAAAACATGTCCTAACATCAATTTCATTTACAACATTTATGGACTGTTCAGTTAAAACTCTATGAAACACTTCTCTGAGTGAAGTTGTCCAGCATGCCGGAATAATGAATATCAAGTCCTGTATTTCAACAAGTCACGAGTTGCCAACATTACACATTTCATGTACACACAATGTAAATTCACCATATTATGCTGCACCATTTGTAGTAACGTGGAATGTCAAAAACCATTATTGTTCAAGTACCAATAACAATTCTATTCATTACTCAAACTGATGGTTAGTAGTCATGAATACTGCTTCAACTCAACATGGGTTCATTAGATTTCAATTTGATTCTTTATTTTGTTTATTTTTTTTCTTTTGATCACAAAATGAGTTTAATAAAGATTTTTATATCTTAGGAAGGCTTTGAGCATTCAAATTTCAAAATGTACATAGGTCTCAAGACATTAAGATTTCAAATTTTCAAAATAATTGTCTTTAATTTGTTAGTGTAGAGACTAATCTAAACTAAAGAAACAAAGCTCTCTAGTTTAGATTTTTGAACTTTTTGTCAAAGAAGATTTAAGATCTAAAGACTACTACTTCCTTCTATAAAATTTCTTTTTGTTGAAGAGGAAGTAATAATATTCAAAACAAAGATGGATCAATAAGTAACCAAGTTGAAGTTAATTGTGTGAAAATTTAACTTTACTTTGATCATTTAAATAATTCTATGAAATATTTTGTATCTTACAAGGAAGTGCAAAGAATTTATCTATGGTGTTCCAAAATTATATTAGCAAAATTGTAGTGCTTTGATATACGTTTAATATATGCTAACAATATGACATGAAGTTCTTTCAAAATGTCCTATAACATCTTAGGATTCATTAATGTATTTGAGAGGTTACAATGATGTTTTGAAAATTTAGAAATTAATTTTGATAAACTACTTAAATGTTTCGATAGCTAGGTTTAAAAAATAATGTCACTTATGATATTACGCAAATATCTCTAAAATTCAAGGTTTAAAAACAATTTGACCTTTTGAAAACCACATTATTCATTTGCCAAAATTGAATTATAAATATTGGTCCATATACTTTTGATGTATAAAAATGTATAACATGGACAACCTCTTATATTTCTAATAGAAAGAATTGATTTAATTTTCATGGGAAATTCCTAAAATATGAAGTTTGAGGTTTAAGATGAGGTCTTGTTTAAAATGTTGAAGATTTATGTAGAACACTAAACCCATCCCACGAAGTGAGCCCAATATGGTAACATGGTACAAAATAGTTTTTTATTTTTATTTTTATTTTATTTTTACATTTACCCTGCAAAACACAAAATTCTCCTTGTTGGTCCCACTTTGTGAAAAGGATTTAGTATCCTACGTAACAATCTAAAAGCTTGCACCCTCTAAAAGATTTTTATGTTATTTTGATTTTGATTCTAAGCTAAAATCAGTTGGATAAAATGAAATGTGATGTCAAAAGATTAAGAATTTTCACATTTAATACAAATCAAAGCTCATTGTTATTGGGAAAGGTTCAAGGTTCAACTGTTTATTGGACAGTACAGTACAGTGTAGAAATCTGGCTATAATGAGCCCCCCAGGATGTCTAAACCTTGAAGAGCCTCCTCCGGCCGTCGATTCTGGAAACGGCCAAGATGATCGTGGTTTCCGTTGTTGTTCCAGCGTCTTGCCGCAGGAGCGCGCACCTCTCCACCTGGGCTCCCAACTGGCAAAGCTCCCTTGCGGAGCATCCTTCTCTTCCTTCCCATTGCATCCACGCTGGGTGTTCCTCACCACTCTGTCTGCGATGGGTGCCTGCCCAATCCATCAAGAATGCATTCTGGGCTTCTGACTTCCGGGGCGGAGTTGCTATTTCTTGGCTCAACATTGGAATTGACATTGGCTGCAATCAATCAATGCTCCTGGGGATCCATTGGAGTACGCACATTTTGAGCATTGGTGTTGAAATTCAGCTTCACAACTGATTGAGGAGTTGTGAGCCTGAGGGAGGAGCAGGTAAGGTTGTCGGGTCTCTTCCTCTGTTCTTGTTTTTTTTCCTGTAGTTCTTCAATCATGCGATTGCAAGTAGGAGTGATGGAGGAGATGGCAACGGGGGAGAGAGAAAGTAACCCCACCAAGATGGAGGGGTCATAATAATCCTACGATTTCTTCGTCGAATCTCAATCGTATGTCACACTGGAATATTGGATTCTTTTCAAGTCTGAAATATTCTCCCTTGCTGTGAGTGTACCTTTTAGCGAGGTAGACAAATTGTGCCTTTTTACTCTGATTGGAAGAATGTAGGAATTGATTAAGATTGCTTCAAATCTCAGAAGTGCCTATTTAGCCACAAGAAGTCATCTAAGTTCATATAGTATTTAGAAAAGTCATGAATCATATCTTGAAAAAAGGAAATGGAAAAGGAATGGAAGTGAATTTCGTTTTTTCCATTAAGAATAGATTTTTTTAATGATTTTTTAAAGTGTGTTGCTCTTATAGCCATTGGGTCACCTCCCAAAAGAGCAAAAAGAACAAACATAATGGTCATCTCATTCTTCAATGGTGGTTACAATGTATCTGCTTGAAACCAACATAATATCAAGACTCAAGACCCTATTGTGGCTGAATTTTTTGCAAAAGTTAGTTGTACCATGTTGAAGAGATAGAAGGTTCTATTGTGTACACAATGACACTCCATCCCTTTTGTTTTGTGTCACAGTCACATGCCATTGTGGCCCGAAATCTCATTTGTTTATCATTGATGATTTTGCACCAACTGCATTGCCAGAATGGGACATGCTTACAATAGAAAAGTGACCCCACAACATGTCATTCTACCTTAATCTGAAATCCTGTAAGATCAATACTGCAGTGACCTTTGTACAGTTATCGAATGGAAATATAAAGCTATTCCAATTGTTTATTAGGGTTTTCCAAGCGATTTGGTTGATTTTGTTGGAGTAGTTGAATTCATCCTCATCTTTGGTCTGCTAAAGTTACCCCCCTTGAATTTCAAGAGCAGATGGAGATATTTGATACCAGGATTCTTATCTTCCTTGGATCTCCTCTCATATGATTTAGATAACTGTTGAGCGTAGGGTTAAAAGAGGTTGCTTTTAAGATGAAAATACTCGGTCCTCTTATATAGGAATTTTTTTGCCATGCTAATATTAGGTTAGTGCAATCCGGGCAGGTCTCAGAGTGAAAGTTCACAATGCGAAGTTTGTGAAGCCTAGTCTATAACCAAGTGTCTGCTTCATGCTATACCTGTAAAGAAGTCGTGGTACTTTATTGGTTTCGTCATTGAAGTTTCGTGCCGAGAGTTGAGAGCACAAAAACTAATCATGAATTGGACTTCCGTTTTTCAGGTTGAGGGTGTCTTTTTCATGTAATTGAAGGATGACGCTTAAAGGAAAAGGCGTGCCACAAGCATATGGAGATGAAACCTACTGGGATACCAGATATAGCCAAGATGTTGGCCCATTTGATTGGTACCAACGGTATGCTGGAATGGCTCCTCTTATCAATATGTACCTTCCTAAGGAAGGCAACCTATTGATGGTTGGCTGTGGGAATGCAGGTTTGCTTGATCATTCCATTCTATTTATTTATCCACCTTTCAAATACCGTGTTGCGTGTTTAATGGAATACTGGGATCACTCTAGTCCAGGCTTCACTTTGTGCTTGGATATAATATTCTGGAGGTTGAAGTGTTGTGAGGGTAACTTAGCTATTCATATTTTTGGTGGCCTTAGATGCGGGTTTCTCTTTGAAGGTTCTCAAAGGCAGGTGCTAGCTTGGGTTTGTGGGGCCAGTCATATCGGAGGACATGGTAAACGACGGCTACCAAACTATTATGAATATCGACATCTCCCAAATTGTTATTGACGCCATGATAGAGAAGTACAAGGAAATGCCACAACTTCAATGTAAGGTCAACTCTCCTTTGTTGATTTATGCTTCTTTGGTGTTCCTTTATGCACTTTATTAAGTAGTCTTGTTCACCAATTATCACGAATAACGTGGAATTTCAAGGCTGTTCATGCCTAAGTGACATTGTCGTGATTGTTTTCCTGAATATACATTCTTGATTGTTTTCATTTGTTAAGGTCAGTTCAGTCCGATACAGGTTTTTATGTGTCACATATTTTTATTGTTTTCTGTGACCACAGATCAAAGGATGGATGTTCGATCGCTGACTTTTAAAGAAGGGGAATTCGACTCTGTCTTGGATAAAGGTGCTTGCTATTCAATCTCTTTGTTATATAAATATCATCGACTATATTCTTGGGCTTGAAGCATTTGGATGAGTTAGTATCACGCTAGTAACTTTAGAAATTCAAAATATTGTTACCTGTTGGTTGACACTATTTTCTTGGCAATGTGGGCAGGCATGCTCGATTCATTGATGGTAACTATTTTTTTTCTCTCTTGTATCATCTTTTCTAATTAACGTGGATCAAAACTCTTGTCTAAGAATATCTGCATTCCTCTGTGAATCTTGTGTAGTTGTTGCTCTCAGTTTGTTGCTATTTAATTTGCTAAGTAGGGTTTTTTTCCATCCATATAATTTGCCCTTGCTGCCAATCTTGTGTATCAAGTCTATTGTGGATGGTTATAGTGCGGAGCTGATGCACCAACAAGTGCTGCATCTATGATCAAGGAGGTTTGCAGGTTCTCACTCTAGTGCAGGACTCCTGTTAAGAATTTTCCATGTTCAGGGATGAGACAAATGTACATGTTTCTCTTGATTTTCTGTCCCACCATGCATGGTGAAAATTCTACTCGTGTCATATATTTCTACGTAGAATTTTTTTTTTTTTTTCACTTGTCAAATATTTTTTCAAACATATGTATTCTCATATGTAGTACTTGTGGAATATTGATGATTGGATGCAGGGTTTTGAAGCCAGGAGGTGTTTACATGCTTGTGAGTATTTTTGCACTATGTTGCATTGTTCAGTCTTGCCTATAATATGTCCATACTCTAATGGAAATTGTGTCAAATCTGTGTTTTTGTATGTTAATTAAAATCTTGTACAATGATTCACTTGCTTAAACAGATTACATATGGCGACCCTCGAGTGCGGATGCCCCATTTGAAATCAGAGGAAATTCCTTGGGAGATAAAGCTACATGTTATACGTATGTTTTTTTCACTTCCTTCGTTGTAGTTGAATTTGTGATGAATGAGATGAAAAGAGAAGCAACAAATTCTAGCAGTGGCTTGATTTTGAAATTGAACACCACGTTAACATCAATACTTGTGTTGGTTTTAGTCCACCTGTCAATAAAACTATGAACACTTATATCTTTTGCATACAGTATCTAAACAAGGTTGAACCCTTATAACTATTGTGTCAGTATTCAAATAAGATTTACTTTGGTGCATTGGAATCCCTTGCAATTGCCTATGAAATGGACTGCTTTTTCTCTTGGTTAATAAATTCATGATTTGTGCTTCGATGTAGCAAGACCTGGTTCCAGAAGGGCGCAAGAGTGCAGCTCCCGGCCTATAACTGAACCAATACCATTTCAGGAGGACGGCATCACATTGGGATCGACTTTCAATCTTGAAGATCCCGATTTGCATTATGTATATGTGTGCATCAAGGTAAGGGTTGTAAATTTTAAATAGTCAACGGCATTTAGCACTCGAACAAAATATTCTCTAACCCAAAGGTTCTCCCCTTATATGTTCTGTGAGGGTGGAATATCTTTCTCCTACGTTATTTGGGAGGGATTTTATCCTTCAGGACCTCGCAAGAACTAGTTAGAACTGGTTTATAATGTTATGAATACCTGCAAGGCTGCAGCATCCCGTTGGTCCTGCAGAATGCCATGAGAGCTTCAATCAATCAAATTCTAGCCAACGAGGGGGAAATGGCTGAAATGATGTGGAACCGAATCAGAAATTGAATGGGGTTTTAAAATTGGTAAACTTGCTTCCTTATGTTACAGGAAGGTGTCAGTGCAGCCCTGCCTCCTGAGAAGAAACCACCAGAAAAGAAAATGTCAAAGAGGATATCACACAAGAAATAATTCGTGGGTTGTCTCAATGGTGAGCACGACCTCTGTTTATAAGTAAGAACTGCTGAGTACTATTAATGAGGAATTTCATGCAGCACTTAGGATATTCATGAATTTCTTCTAATAGTAGGGTTAAATTAGAACTGTCAGCTCAAAAAGCTGATTCGAGAGAAGAAATTATTCATGTATTGTCTCGGCGGTGAGTGCTAGCTCTGATTTGAATTGAGTGGTTTTTATTTGAATTTGCTATTAATCTAGTCTCAAGAAGTGAGCGTCCATTTCATTACATGGGCGGATATTCACGACATTGGCGAAAATTGGCAGACTAGATTGACCAACCATAAGAAAATGCGTTGGTTGTATTACATTGGTTGTACTTGACAGGGGTGAGCAGAAAAATTAAGATGGAGACATGCAACTTCAAACTATGACTATTCAATTCATCTCAGTTCCAATTCAGGGGACACGCATCACCTTTGGAAATTGTAGGAGCTGGCTGTGAGGTAGCAATTGTACCTTTAGCAATTCAATTCTTCAGTCAGTGTCCAGCAACCACACTCTGAAATCACATTTCGGGAGCCATGCCACGAATGCTCAGAGTGACTCGATATTTTGTCAAGTGGGTCGAAGGTAGTCAAGTTGAGCAGTTTCGGTAAGATGGTGAACTTGGCTGAAGATTGATTTATCTAGAATTTACTGCGGTACCACTTTCTTGGTAGTTGATCAATATTGAGAATGGAATCTGGAGTTCGTGCATTGCTAAGGAAATTTGGAAGAAAATATATTGTTGGTTGTGAATTTGTGATGCAGTTTATGTCATTAGAGGGTCTTCAACATTTGGGAGCAGGGGATACTGGAACTCATTTAGTGAGCGAGTGGGATCCATCCGTATACTTGCTTTTGAAGGTCCCGGCCACACTGGCCTTAGAAACTGGTTGACTGCTCAAGCTCAAGCTCTTCTTGCAATGAGGGAGCCGCACCCAAAAGCGCCAGTCCGTCTGTTTCTAGCCATTATATCTGGCCACCTCCATTCACCTAAAATTAAACCACCCCAACTCCTCAATGGGAGTTCTAATGGGAGCTTGAAGAGTTTCCTTAGACAACCAATGGGAGTTGAAGTATTTTGTGCTTTAATAGTGTTTTCTAGTGACCTGTGCATGTGCATGTAAGTCTTCAAATCAACTTTGACATTTCTCAAATTGTTACCCCAATTTTGTAAAATTATAAAATTGCTTGAGGTTGCTAATTACCTCATGGAAATAAAAATCCAAATCTACCACAAGAGATTGAAGGACTAGTATATGTGGGGATTTTTGGTGGGGCAACCTTATCTCATTGATATTAGCCAAATTCATTAATGCTTGCTAACTCAATTGGAAAATCAAGGCAAATTCATAAAAAAATATACCTGCAAACCCTGTTCAAATCAAGCCAAATTCATAAAAAAAAACATACTTGCAAACTATGTGCAAATAGAGTCTTTGGTTTCCATAGTTACTGTAAATGAAATTTATCTTGTACTGGAATAACACATTGGAATAAATTGCATTGGAATAATTTGTTTTTAAATAAATTAAAATATGAATAAATTATAAACTTTCAAAATAGTATGTATAGAAAAATTCATGCTTAGAAAAATTTATCTCTAAAACTTATGCACAAAAAAGAGCAATGAAAAATATCAAGAAAATAGATATTTTTAATTAAATTTTTAGAAAAAAGAATTGAAAATAATAAACTAAATTTTTTTCCATTTTTTCTAATTTGAAAATGCTCCTTCTTAACCATTTGCATCTTTGGGGGAAAAAAATTGTATTCTTTGTACATGTGTAAAGGTAGTGTACTTTGAGCACATTTGGAAGGTAGACATTTTGCTATTTTCAGAAAATATTTTCATAATCTTACATAATTGTAATATGTAGGAGTTCATAAGTTCCAATTTTGACCTTCAAATTCTCATTTTGGGGTCAAAAATAGTACTAAATCATCCCCCTCCCAAATGGCCAAGATAGACATCTAATTGGGGACAATGTAAAAATAGTAGACTATTTTCTTTAAATTGAAAAAATCTACTCAATGTGTAAAACTACTACATATACTTGCACTTCAAATTTAATAGAAAAAAAATATGATGCAAAATTTGTAAGTAAAATCCACCTATACGTAGCCAAGGGAGACAAAGAAAAGGACAAGTGTTTCTTGTAACAACCAATAGTAGAATTTTCATCATGCACATTTGCTCGAGGTCACTTCTTTTTTATTAATAAAGGAAATTTTTCCTTTAGATGTAATTGGTTGACCAATAGTTTCTTCTATTTTTTAATTTTTTAATTTTTAAGAATACAAACATCAATGTTTCTATTTTTGTGTTTTTCATTCTTATTTTTGTACATAACTTTTGGTAAAAAAATTCTTAGGCCTAAGTTTTTGGAAATACATTAGTTAGAGCATCAAATTAATTTAACATTTTCACTTTTTTTTTAGAATTCCAAAAGCTAGTATGACTATCCTACATTGTGCAAATCAACAAATGTTTCTCAAATGTGTTTTGTACATCACTATGGATTGAGTATCCTTGGCATGAAAGAACTTTGGTTTCACTACTTGATATAATATTCTTGAAGGTACTCTTTAGAACCCTTGTTCACTTCTTTCAAAGAAAGAATCATGTCTTTCTTTACATGAGGGCATTGAAATTGTTAGAGATAATAGTGCCATATGATCAAATATTCAATTGTTGTACATCTACTAGGAAACTTTGATCTTTGATAACTTTTGCTAAGTGTATCTACAATGTCAATTTTGTTAAATTGATGGAATTCCAATACTTTGGCATTTTTCATAACACTTATTCTAAATCATAAATCTTTACTTGTCCTTAGCTAGATTCAAAACCTTTATGTATATATGTCACAATTTTTGATGCTAGAATTGAGCCACTTTTATAAAATTAACATTTAAACAACACAACGTTCTTTCATTTTCCACGAATGATATATAAAAACAAGTTTGTTTTGGATGTCCTTGCTTTGTAAACTTATTAAATACTTAAAGTCAAGATTCAAAAATGATTGCTTGACCTAGATGTATGCAGTGGAAGGGGCTAGATGTTGGATATTTCTTTGTAGGGTCCTATATTTTTGATTCACAAAGAGTCCATTCCAAGTAGATCAAGAACATTTTCTTGTTGACCATTGTAGTCTGTTTTTATGTCAATTGGTCACAAAAAGCAATTGCGCTACAAGAAGATTAGTACTAGCTTATTTTGTATAATTTTAGCCACTATTGCAGATGTAATTATTCCATGCTTAGAAAATGGGTCTCCATTTTGAAATTTGAAAAAGCCACATACATTGTACAGCAACTCTCCGTTTGCTTGATCCAGAGTCACTGGTACCTATAGGAAAAGCCAGCGTGAAAGCAATACTCCGACACCAATTTACATTGATAAATTTCTCACAGATACATCTACAGTGGACGGTACATCGTGCACATTTTATTGGCACGCTATAAAAACCGTGAGGGATGAATCCTATGATAGAAGAGAAACTTACACTATAAACACAAAGATATGAAGTCGATCATTATTGCCTGACTGGAGACCAAGACAATCCTGCACTTGTGACTGCTTGTAATTGGAACCAAAATTGGGGCAAAATTGGTAGAAATAGTAATAAATCGCTTGGAGAGCCTGCCTGAGCTCGAGATGGGACATTCAACTTTGATTCTCCATCCAATTAACAACTGAGTGGGACGCTCAACTCTAGAATTTCATTGATCCACCTGTGCGTCACGTGAGGAGCTGCGTCAGAAGCAGAACCACCGAAGCAGCAGCCAACAAATGCGAGAGCAATTCGGGTTCATAACCAGCGGGGGCTGCAGATCTCCCCGGGAGATTAGTATATCCAGGCGAAGGTGGTGTTATAGAACTTCCATTACTGATTGTCGCATTTACTCTGCAAAGATACGTATGCCCACAGCCGTCAGAATAAGGAAAAAAGTCATCAAATGTCAAGATAGGCAACCAGTTCACAGCCAGCTAGCTTGCAGGTTTGAAACAATTATGATATGAGATATAGCCATGCTTTCCATGTCCAATGCACGCTTGCCGATCACTTCTATAGAAATGGTCTCAATGGAGATTATGAGTGTCTTGGCTGCGTGTGAAGCTAGAAAACTTTCAGTAAGCAAATCCCGACTGAGGCATGTATGAAGACAACTTGAGAATTCGACTACTTACTCCTTGGTTGAGCCTGTAAATACACATGTCGCTGTACCTGTTGCCACATCAACAAACAAGAATCAATGCAGGCCTCATCAATCAGCTTCTGAAGCAAAAAATAGAACTTCATTTATAAAATATTAATCTTCAAGCAATTCCAGAGATTCCATTTCCCTTTGCTTTGTGCTCCTGAACTACCAGAGCAAGAATAGACAGAAAAATACATGTGTACACATGGTTTAAGGGCTCCACAAGGGTGAAGAATGTGTCTCTTTTCCTTCGTCAAATTGCACTGACTGGTAAGTAGTCAGCACGAGCAGCATAAGCTCAAACACAAACACTAATAAACACAGCGACAGCATGCATCTTGGATTTCCCATATGGGAAATGTGCATGCTTGGGCTTCTTTTCCCTGGGTGCTGCTTCTATACAATAGGTGCAAAGGATCTCCCTGATATTTGGAATATTAGGAAGTATCATTCGACATTGGTAAATGAAAAAGGGGCTCGTTCCATTTGAGAATGGCACAAAATTAACAGGGAAAACCCTTAAAGATGAAAACACAAACAGGGTCATCGTCTAGGGAATCAGTAGTGCATACCCGCTAAAAAATCATCGTTCCATTTGAGAATGGCACAAAATTAACAGGGAAAACCCTTAAAGATGAAAACACAAACAAGGTCATCGTCTAGGGAATCAGTAGTGCATACCCGCTAAAAAATCAGCATTAAGTGAGATGTTGTTTCAGCCTCTCGATCATTGAATTTGGCCCAAACTACAGGATCCCTATTCATGTTGTTTGTTAGAAGAATTGAATGTGGTTTCAACATGCCCTTGAAGGCTGGTGGTTTATTTGCACTAGGGAGGGAGGAAGGAAGGGAGGGGCACAGGGCTGGATGGATCGACTTACTGGGATCCGCGTAGACTTGCGTGGCCGTGCCCTGAAAGTCGCAAGCATCGTCGGTGGCGTTGTGGGTTTGGAAGTAGACGTTGAAGGCCCAGCTGGCATGCCACTGCACCGTGTCGGGCAGGAAGCAGTTGTTGCCACTTTGCACGGCGAAGCAATTCACTTGGCCCTGTGCTGGCATCGGCCCGCACACCCAATCCAGCGCCCCCTGCAAAGTCTCGTCCGACAAATTGGACTTCGCCACGCACCACACGGAGGCCGTGGTCAGACGTCTGGGCAGGACATGATATCCGGGAGGACCGCTGGACGTGCCAATTAGCTTCGGCTCCAATGTCACCATAGGAACGACATTCGCATCCGCCACGCCCGTCACTGAGCTTGCTCCTCCCACCACTCCTGCATGAAAGCAGAGCATCGAAGTAAACAAATGAAACAGGCAACTCATACATATCATATGATATGTACAAATATACGAAACCAACGGACGGACGGACAATCTAAAGGATGTTTAATTAATATCCATCAAGAACTTCAAACTACCCAATGGATAGTTGGATACGTACTTAACATTGCTGCTGTTAGGGTTAAGTGCTTCAATCATCTCTAACTGGTAAACTCACAACACAAAGAGACAACATTGAGATGGTAGTTAACGATTTCAACCAAGCAGGACGTGGATACAACATTTTGATATTTCTCGACGAGTTGTTTCTTTCAACAATGTTTATGTTGTTCACTTCGAATATGAGGTTTGCACCAGACCACACCAAGTTGGGCTAGGCATAGTATGATAGTATCTAGACTTCCCAAAAATTAAGACATCCTTATCCTACCCTCGGATATATCTCAAATTTGGGGTGGTCGAGATTTAAGATAACCTTATTCCATACGTGACACAGCACTGATATGGATGCCCTAGTGTGTGCAGTTATGGGTAAGATGCTTCAATTATCTGCTTTCTGGGGTTTGAGTATGAGGAATTGAAATAGCAATAGTATGAAGAGTTATAAAAAGTACATCTGATCTTCCTAAACCTCTTTCAGCTGGTATACCGGGCAAGTACTGTTCGGTTCATCTGAAAAGAGGAGCCTGGTCCCTACAATGGACACGACCTAGAAATACACTTCACCATGCTCTGCACCATACTCTGCATCTACTTCTTAAAAAATCGACCAAATACCTACAAGACACAAACTGCATGTATAAAGCTTACCCACCCTATGGTGTGCAGTGCAGATTGCCGTGCCCAGTAGGCAGTAGGGTCAAAAGATGCTGAACGAAGATAGGTAGCCTTGGGAACAATCCAAGGAAAATAAATTCAATGACAACGCTTTTGAATGTAGACAACAGTGACCAAATACATACATAAAACCTTGTATTGTACTAACCTGCGAGGGCGAGTAAGAGAGCCACCACCACCCCAGAGCTCCAGCACTGTTTCTTCGCCATAGCTATCCTTGCCATTCGCTTGCCCCACACGAGTAGAACAGCCAACGTCGCCACTTGCGTTGATTTGAAATCAATTCAAAGATCTTGAATGCATGCACCGTGAGGACAAAATCAGAGCCGCTGCTCCCATCACTCACCTTGCACTCTCCGCCATATATGCCAGCTGATCTACTTAGATCCAAATCTCAGCTGAGCTCCCAGGAGTCCGGCCTGGGCATCCACTACGTAAAACAATACACCTCTAGAATCGAATTGAGCGTTCCAAATGCTAACCGCCAAGCTCGGCACGGGTTTAACAATTCCTCTAGATCTCCTGCTGGCACTGAATAATTAAACTAGGGAGCGGCCAAAGGCCGGACACGTCCAGGAAGCAAAGCTGGAGTGAATAATTGAAGCAGAGCGAGCTATCTGTGGGAGGAGTGTCTACGAGATAGGAGCTTAAAACCCAAAGAAGAAGAGCCTCAAGTTAGAAGCATAGGATGCTGCTGGTGCTGATGCTGAGCTGCCGTCTCCTCCCTCGCCTGCGCTTTCGTTATGGAGCTTGTGCTGCTCCTGCAGTGACCGAGAGTGGGAGGCAGGCAGGTACCGGGGAGAAAGAAGAAGATTGGCGGATTGGCAGCTCAGCTCTGGACTGGCCTGAGTGCAGCTCCTGCACATCCATGAGTACCTGCTGCAGCCATCCATTTCGATGGGCCTCGAACAAGACAGGAGTAGCTAGATCGATCTGACGACGACAGAGCCACCTGGCTGGCGCACGATAAGTCACCTCACTTCCACCTAATTACCTGCAGCTGCAGCTAGTTCCAACATCATAATTCTCTTTACAAGTTGCCTGCCTAACCTGGCATGGAGTTAAGTTCTCGAACTCCGGTAACTAAACTTCAGTCGCCTCTTGATCGATGGATCGGATCGACTTGCGAACTCGATCACTTGCCCAAAACTTCACCGGCCGGTGGCTTCTGCAATGTGGGATCAAGGGGGCCGGGGCCGGGGATTAGATTTGATTGGGATTAATTAACTTACGCTGCTAGTTTTCTGCAGCAAGTGCCTTGCTTAGCTAGCTAGGGTACGTGCTCCCAGCCTAGTTTTCCAATTTGTTACGATCTGGTTAGTAGAGAGACATGTTCTCTCGAATGCATGAGGACAGTACTAGGCAAGGAAAAATGGATAGAATTATCCATGTGCGTCGGTCGTCTTCGCACTGCCGGTATTATGCCTTGCATTAATATTGGGAAATTTCATCCACGTATTGGCAAAGTTCTTAGTAGTTTGTCAGAGTAGTTTCATCTATTTCTCACCAATTTTTTAGAGCCAGGCAAGCAGTGCCCAAACGAGGTAAGATGCTGGTAAAGATTATTTGGGCTAAAAAAATTTGGCTGGGTGTACGTAAAAGTTAAGAAATTCACGGAATGGACATTGAGTAGGTCGGTCAGTGTAACCTGTGATGAGGTTTATGAGTACGTTTGAGAACTGAAAAGTGTTGATGAGATGCCGACCGCTCCGGTACGTTTACCAGACATGATTACCCACTAGCCGTGAAGTCGAGTTAAAAATACGTGCCAGGTAATAGTGAAACGAATAATTACTGTCAATTAGGAGAACCGTAAGCTAATCGAATGGTGATTGATAAGAGCGGTGCTAGCTGTGTTCGACGTGAAATCAAATATCTTGAGAATTTTCATATTGGACTGTTGCTGCCTTCCTGACCATCTGACCTTCACAGTGAAACCGTGACAGTCCTGCCGATTTTGCAGTGGACGGACTAATCCACCAGGAGTCCTTGACCTCAACTTCTTTTTTAAAATTAAAAAAAAGAGAGAATTTCCTGTGTCAGTCTTCTGTCTAGAATGACCAAATCATGTTACTAACCCCGAATATGCTAACTGGAAAAATGTGGCAATACTGAAACTAAAGTCTTAACCGCTCCAGAAATGGCAAAAATTTTACCTTGCCAAATCTAGTTCCTAGCACCTCTTTGCTAATCATTCTAACTTTCAAGATTCTTTGAGGGAATTTACACCTTTTATCAAATTTTGCTTTTTTTTGGCACACGTATAACTAATGAAAACGATCTTCTCCTGTAGGCCGCAGCCTCAAAAATTCAGAACCATTTTTTTTTAATTCTGAAATTTCTGAAAAAATATGACCTGCATTGAACATGTGGTTCATCTTCGATTCTGGGGAAAATATAATGATTTCCCTCAAACCGAGGGGGTTCCGGAATTTTCAAACTCAGTTTCATATATGATTGTCAAACTCCCGGCACCAATTGGATCGGAAGTGATGACATACTTTATCTGAGGTCCAACTTTTCATGAGCTTACCGTGATATTGTCTGGTGAAGGACAACGTTTTTACAGGTGCAAACCTTAAAACTGTGATCTTTCTAGCAATCATACGGTACCCAGCAAAGGCACAAGTAAATCAATTGCTGAAGGAATCACCGAGTTCGATCGAGAACTGTAAAACCGATTTTGAACTGTAACCGGTAATGGAATTATAATGTCTTCACTCCAGCATTCCCAACTGGAAGTGTCTTTTCAATGTTACTTTGACATGCTTCTCACCATGTTTCAGAACTTACTCCATATTATCACATGGAATTTGGCCAGCTAGGCTGTGACATTGAAGAACTCGATCTGGGTGTACACTGCTAATTATTCTCTCCAGAAAATTTGAATTTGGTCACCATTTTTCAAAGTGATCAGATATTATTCCGACGTCACCAACATACATTTCCGCATCGCCAACTTGGAGTCATTGTCGCCATCTGTATCAGCTACAATAACCGTTTTCCCAACGAATGCCTGCCTGCACATGCAGAAAGATATTTAGCAGTAGCTCCATGTGGATCATGACTGTATTACCTTGTAATTAATCGAGGGAGTGCAGGGCAGTGAGAGCCAAGGCCTCAAAATACTTGGGCCACGCTTTACTTAGAATTGCACGTCCGCAGACCCGGCTTCGAGCCCGCCCAAGAGCATGAAAGTAAACCTGACCTGCACACCAGCTCGCTCAGAGCCTGAAAGGGCATCTTTAATTAATTAATCAATGACTTTCATCTGCGTGGGTCAGATACCATTCTAAACTAAGTTAAGTTACTACGGAGTACCTTAAATATAATGTGCATCAAAGCCAAGAGTCTGAGTCAGTCTCTCAGCTGCTCAGTGGCACCAGTGGTTGTACGATGCAGAGGCTTGACTAGGTCACAGGAGGGAAGCGATGGTGGAGTTCATCGAACTGACCTGCAACAGCTTACAAATCCGTATTGCAGCCAACGGAGTGAGAGCACTCTCTATCTGCCGATCATCAGCAACTTACTTGGGATGGATGAACACCGTTAACCCCTAAATGCGCAAGGCCTCTTTCCAGCTTCCTGAAATTTGCTCCAAATTGAACAAAATGTCAACAATTTAACAAGATGTATCAAATTTTTAAAATTGTAACCATACAAATTCAAACTAGACATGTTAGAGATTGCATAGGAAAAGAAAGCACAACAATATCACTTATGGAGTGAAAGATTATAATGTTTGACTATGAGGGTGTTAAAATTGCAAAAAAGAATTGAATTCTTTTTCGCAAATCAAATCTAAAACTATGGTGACCAAAAAAATATGAAGTTAACAAGCCTAACTTGTATAACCCCAATCAATTTACAGCTTCTCAAAATTCACTCTACAACTTTTTAAAATGAATTTAGAATGTGATTTTTTCTCCAAGATCTAGTGTATTTGAGGCTCATTTTCAAGAGCTTTTAACACTACGGAGAGTCAAGATTGCACAGGGTACCCTTGCACAAGATCTCTTATAGAAAAATCACTGTCATTTATTTTCAAGATCAGACTTTTGGTGCTAAAACTAGACTTAGTAAAAAACTTTCTAAAAATATAAATTACTAAAAATAACAAATTGGTTAGGTTTTATTTAACTTCAAAGTTTTGCAAACACCATATTTTGGTGCCTCGGGCATTTAGGGGTTAACTTAGCGCCTGAATCCTCCCTTCAATTTTGGCATATTTGGGCTCACATCTTCAATTATACATATACATATATATGTATGTCTCTCTCTATATAATTAACTTCAATTTCATCAAATTCATCATATAAAAGTGTGGTTTTGTAAAAGTCAAGCATTGGGATGAAAGAAAAATTCCGTGGTCACAAAAGCTCATAGAATCTCTAGGTTCATTGTCCATAATTTGAACATTGAAGTGCTAATTGGGTAATGTTTGGATCCATTGTCAAATTCCCTTTGTCCCTTCTAACAATTAATTTTGGAATAATATTAGCCATTCTCTTAAACAATGTTTTCCTCTTGTACCATTGTAAGTTTGTATAGTTTGTTAATGCAATAAATTGCATCTTTTGAGTACATTGTGACAAATGTACTCAAAAGATGCAGTTTACAATGAGTTCAAAAAAAAATTAAATAAAAAATTTTCCATCCCCAAAATTGAAAAAAATAAATAAATTGTTTAATTTAATTTAAGTATTTTAAATAAAATAAAATTATTTTACTACCCCTTTGTAATTTTCAAGTGGGGGTAGAGGTGGCATTTATATGGGATATATCCCATATCTATATCCATATTCCATATCTATATCCGTATCCTGTACCCATATTGTATCTATATCTAACCTGTATTGTATCCATATCAAATTGTACCATATTTGTACCATATCGTATCCATATTAAGATCCTAAAGCTTTTGTTTTTCCTCAACAGGATACTCCATTGACAATTGGGAGAAGGATCTTTTTATTTATTTTTAATCCAATCAACAGCTCAGGTTTTTCGAAGAGAGGAGGGACGCAACTACAACAAAACACATCTTTTTTATACATTATAAGTTGTTGTGATAAATGAATGGTGGTTTACTATTTGCTTTTGCACACCAAGAAGTTAAAATCATTAACTTCTAAAATTTTGTGTGTCATAAATTAAAAAATATTTCAATGGGGGGCTACCTTAAAACAATACTTCTCTGAAAAAAGTTCTATAAATCAATTTCTATTCATTTTTTTAATTTGTATTTACATGATGTTGTTTTTGACTAACTAATATTAGATCACATAAAAAAATTGTCTATGATAAAGTACTTGAATGTGAGAGCAAAGCTTACAAAATAGAGCAAAATATTTTTTCCAAGATTGCTCACATTTTTAACAATGTAACTTTGTGAGCTCCTTTAGGCCTTCAATCAAATTTTTTATTGCAAAGAATCTAAGGATTTCAATTTTGAGTAGAGTCTCAAATTCAAAAGTACATTTATTTTGAAAGTAGAGAAATGCCCCAATTCCCAACTATATTAGTATGTGGGCCTAAGAATATATACAAGCTTGTGAGCATTGAGCCCACAATATAGAGGGTGTATGTATCATAAACACCAACAATATAGATATTTGTAATATATATACACAATAATCGTAGATGATTTCTATAGTATATACACCTATAATATAGATGTGTAGTATTCTAAGCTCATGAGCTCACACTCCTATATTCACATAATAGCAACCCTCCCCTAATTCCTATCCAAGTTGGGGTTCACAAAGCAAAAAAATACTTAACTTTTCTTTCAACTATTGAGTCTTTAAAGAAATTAAATTCCATGGAAGTTTGTTGTTTTCCTAATCTAAAAATAAATAAATAAAAAACAAAAATCTAATACTACAATTTAGATGCCCTAAATTTTCAAAAGACATTTTAGCTTGCAAGGATCTTTCATAGTAAGGAAAAATTAGTCTATATTGAACCACATGTTTTTCAAACAATTTTGAAAGATTTATACAAGGAGTTATTAATTTCAAATAATCAATTTCTTGAACCAACACTAGCAATGTTCTTCACTAAATCTAATGATATAAAAAATATTTATTTCAATTATACTTTCTTTTATATAATCAATCAATACACTAATTATTATTTTAATTTTATAAATCCTTTGTCACTAAATGATAGATATAGTGAGTTGCACACGTCAAGTAAATTGATGACTCACCTTTATAATCCAACACTTGAATCTTTGGCATTGATAAAGTGTCCTTGCATTTTTCTAGTGGATATATTCTACAACTACTTACTATAGACAAAATGTTCAATTTGGAACCTATGAGTGGTTCCATAATGACCATACATTTAAACCCTCTACTATTGAATATGTGAGATTGATAAGATAATGAGATGATTATAGCCCCAATTAAGCTTAATCCTTAAATTTTTGCAATGTTTTGAGGCCCAAAACTACCACAAAATATCCTTATCAAAGATGATCATCATTTTTATTTATACTTCAACCCTATAAGGACAGATTGGTCTCCGCAGAAATCATCATTTTCTAAAACTTTGGGAATCAATTGCTTAAAAAAATGGAAAAGTACTCATTGGAAGTCAAACTATTGTAGAAGATGTTCCCTTCTCTCAATAAAACTCCGAGGATGAATAGTTGCATTTTTGTCCTTTACAAAAAAAAGTTCTGACATCCATTGGACAATAAGTATCCGCGGTAGCGTTACAGGGTTAATAAACTCAACCATGATATCTTTTAGTTAACTAGTTTGAATACATCCAATCAAAATCTTAGGCTAAAAAACTTTACCAATTGCAAGATTGATATGTTGAAACATCAAAAATTAGGATTTTAAAGTCCTTGAAGGCAAAGTTTGTTCTTTCAATTTTTTGAAAAGAACAAGTATATCACATACCAAGTGCAATTTAGTCAAAATATTTGAAAATAGGTGAGAATACATAAAGAAAAATTAAACTACAAAACATTTTATTTTCATCCTTCAAAAAATTGTGTAATAGAAGGTGGTATATGATACCAAAATTGCTAGTAACTTTGATTAGAAATTGAAAATTGTCAATCTCTATGGTATAAATTTTCAAAAAAATAATAAATGCCCTTTATTTTTTAAGTTAAAATTTTTAAAAATTGAATCCTAAGAACAAATTTATATGTGATATGTGATAGTTGCCCTCAAAATAATAATATTCATATTAATTATTTTATTATTTGGATCAAATGGTTCTAAGATTATTGAGTCATATCAATCACCAATTAGATATATCTTTGTAAACTAGTAATTTGAGCAATCTTTGGAAGAGGGTTTATAGAAAAAAAAACATATGAACTTATTATTTTCCACAAGTAATCAAATTTGAAGAAATTACAATCATATTTAGAATCAGAGTTACATCCAAAAGAATTCATAAATACAAAATCAACCACTAAAAATAGGATGTAGGTTTTTACAATTATTCCTTTAGAATAAAATAAATAAAATTCCTACCGCTCACCTCCTTCCATTAGAACCTACTTATAACACAACATCCAATTAGTAAGCAACAATATATATATTATTTGTATTTAACTATAGCTTTTTCTTGGTAAATTTCATTTTAAACATATGCACATATATGTTTCTGACATGCATACTATTCCAAGTCATTTCCATATCATTAGAAAAAAAAGGGCCTGAAGAGGGCTGCTTGGCAGTGACATCCTCAGCAATTTATATGTCACTGCTAGCCCTATTCCCGTTGGCTAATACAAAGTTCACCTGATCTAACTTTCATGAAAGCTATCAAATTGGGGTATTTAAAATACGTTGGGGTAAAAGAGTACACGTAGTTCAATACAAGGTTAATCAGAAAGTTATAGATGTTATATTGAATTGAATTTAGCCAAATTAAGTGACTTTTGAAGCTAGTTGCCAAAGCCAAAGGCAACTAGCTTCAAAAGCCACTATTTAATTTGGACTATTTGAGTAGGAGGAGATGAGCCACTCTTTATACAAATGGGGTAGTGATGGGTGCAACTATCCATATGGGATATGTAAATTTGGAGGAATAAGAACTCAACCGCTCATACTTAAGGCAAATGCAGGAATTGTGTTAAAATTCAAATTTTAAACCTCATTTAGGCATAGAAGATTTTTTTTTTTAAACTTTGAATTAACAAAAGTTGAAGGATCAAAATACATTTCATTCCAAAAATCCGTTTGAGATTTCAAGTCTTTAATAAAAAGGTATGGATAAATTTTAAAGAGGGGTTGGAAAGGACCTTATTTTTTACATTTACAAACACCCTCTTTGAAATTTGTCCATAACTTTTTAGTAAAGACTTGAAGTCACAAACAAATTTTTGGAAATGAAACTTAGTTTGATTTCCCACCTTCTTCTAGTTCAATTTTTTTTTTCAATTACACAACTATACTTAAATAAGGTTCAAAATCTGAATTTTAATACAATTTTTGCATTTGCTTGAAGTATAAGCGGTTGAATTTTTATTCCTTCTAATTTACATATCCCACATGGATAGTTACACACACCACTACCCCACTTGTATAAAGAGTGGCTCATTTCTTTCATCAACATATAAAATTGAAAGAGTGGCTTTTGAAACAAGTTGCCATTGGTTTTGGCAACTAGCTTCAAAAGTTACTTAATTTGCCTAAATTGAACTAAATTTCACTACGACTAAAGTTCAAAACTTTAACTAAACTTCAAAAGCTACTTAATTTAACTAAATTTAGCTTAATTTGGCAAGGCCCTTAAAAATAAGGGCTAAGATGCATTAATATACTACAAACCTTGATTTTTGAACACTTTGTTTTTGGCTTTTGAACCATTGATAGCCATCTGATATTGTGATTCAAAGTGAGCAATGATAGGGAAAAAAATTTAGTAATTAAAATAAAATGCTTACTGCAAGGTCCTTTGAGGTTGTGAAGTGGCCCTCTTGAGGCTCGCTTTTTCCTCTAATGGCTATCCATGCACCATGTGATTCCAAATGATTGTGCCACTATTCTTACCACCATTATTGTAACAAAGTTTCTTTCTTAAGGCCCAATTTATACTTGGTGCTAAATTAAAAACCGATTTGAACTCTCTAACTTTGAACCAGTACAATCACTTGATTCTTCCAAATGTTTATGAAACATTATGATCTAATTGACCACAATAACTAACCTATGTGTTGGCATTCAACAATGTATTTGCAAATTTAGCTCTCTATTATTAGCAAACAATAAAATATTATGGCCATATATACAAAATAATTTATTTAAAAAAAAATTCACTTCATGAAGAAGTCATACTACAAGGGAAAGGGGTGTTTTAAGTATAGTCCTAGGAGTATAGTTTTAATAGTAATGACCTTTTAGGATATTTTTAGTAAAATTTTACTAGAAGTATGTGTGTTTTTAGTAAGAACTTACTAAAAATCTCCTATAAAGATCATTATTGTTAGGATTATGCTCCCAAGACTATACTTACTTTCTTGTAGAGTCAATTTGTATAATTAGAATTATTTGTCTTGTTGTTTGTATAATCCTTTTTATTTATTCTATCTCTACACTAACCATATTTGAAGAATTAAATCATCTTCCAAAAAAATTCCGTCAAAATTAAAGAATTAATAAGTTGTTTAAAAACATGGTTGATTGCACAAGGATCAATATAGAATTGAAAATGAACTTGAATACAAACAATATCAATGATACTAAAACCTTTTCCCTTACAGTAGTCACCATATTGCAAAGATAGGGCAATAGGAAAATGGAATCAATGTGTATTGATTAAATAAATAGCCAAAAGAAATATAGTAATAAATAGAATAAAATTTCATTTAACCCCTAAATGCCCAAAGCTTTTTCAATTTTCTTAGAATTTGTTCAAAATTGAACTAAATGTCAATATTTTAAAACGTTTATCAATTTTTTTGAATTGTAATTAAACAAATTCAAACTAGATATGTTAGAAATCACATGCAAAAAGAGAATACAAAAATATCACTTATGAATTGAAAGATTATAATGCTTGATCATGAGAGTGTTAAACCTATAAAAGTGATTTGAAGTCTTCAATCCACTTTTCACATGTCAAAACAAAAAAAATGGTCACCAAAAATATATGAGGTTAAAAGGCATAATGTGTATTACCCCAATTAATTTATAGTTCTCAAAATTTATTCTACATTTTATAAAAATAAATTTCTAATGTGATTTTTTCACAAAGTGCTAGTGAATTTGAGGCTCATTTCCAAGAGTCTTCAACACTTGGAAATCAAGATTTGCAATGAATACCCTTGTACAAAATATTGAATGGTAAAATCATAATCATTCATTTTCAAAATTAGATATTTGATCCTAAAATCAGCCTTCAAAAAAAATTCAAAAAAATACTAAATACTAAAAATAGTAATCTTATAAAGTTTTACCCCTAAATGCCCAAGGCTTCTAGAAATTTGCTCTAAATTGAGCAAAAAGCTCACATTTTGATAAGTTGTATCAATTTTTTTGAATTTCAAACTAGACATGTTAGAGATTGTAAAGGAAAAGAAAACACAACACTATCACTTATAGATTGAAAGATTATAATGCTTGATCATGAGGGTAAAAAAATTGCAAAAGTGATTTGAAGTCTTTCAATCCTCTTTTCACATGTCAAATCCAAAAAGTTGGTCACAAAAAAAGTGAGGATAAAGGATCTAACATGTATAATCCCGATTAATTTATGGATTTTCAAAATTTATTCTACGATTTTTTAAAATGAATTTTTAATGTAATTTTTTTACCAATATTTAAGGCTCATTTCTAGGAGCCTTTAACACCAAGGTAGGAGGTTCTGAAAGCGTACAAGTTCTAAAATTGCCCACCTCTTCAAATGTATGCTATTTGTACATGTTGATTTTTCATAGCCTTCAGCAATGTACAAACAGTGTACATTTGAAGAGGTGGGCAATTTTAGAGTCCTATGCTATTTCAACTTCAAAATTTCATAACTAATTCTACAAAGCTTCAAAAAATATGAAATGATTTGGGTTAATGTCAATTCTACTTGTCTTTCAAGGAAAATTTACAAAGAAATATTTCAAGAAGCTTCTCCTCCCTAAAATTCAGTATTAGCTCTTAAATGGGTGATTTATGGACCTCCTACTTTACAGAAAGTCAAGATTGCAATAAACACCCTTGCACAAACTTTAGAATAGAAAAATCATAATCAATCAATTTCAAAATCAATTTTTGATGCTAAAACTAGACTTCAAAAAGAATTTGTGAGAAATATAAACTACTAAAAATAGCAACCTAGTTAGGTTATATTTAACTTTAAAATATTGCCAACACCAAAATTTAATGCCTTGGGCATGTGGGGGTTAATTTAACTTCAAAGTATTGTCAAAATTTGGTGCCTTGGACATTTAGGGGTTAAATACGATTTTGAAAAATAAAAGAAAGAGAAAAATAGAAAGAGAAAGGAAAAAGTTTATAATAAAACAAATACATATACAAAATAAAATAAACATAAAATAAAGAAGCAGAAAAGGTGCAAATTTTGTATTTTTCAGTCGAGCACTAAAAAAATCCAAGAGCACATGACGTGGGCTTTACATTACCTACGCGCAGAAACTGGGCCCAAACTCATGCAAATCTCGCCAGTCTTCCATCCAGGCCCAGCCCCAAGTATAAAGTGGGCCTTAAGATATTTTACATGCAAGTCTAGAATGTTAAGATTCTACTGGTGCTGTGACGATTCAATAATTTTATGATTCAAGTTGTGACGAGGTTACCCGAATTCAAGTCGAATACTCGCGCAACGAACGGGATTGGAATATTGGACATATTCATCGGCAGTCTCGAGAAATTGAACCTCAATCCTTGACGACCTGGTCGAGAGAACAACCATGTCTTTCGGCTGTGACAGACAGGTCGAGAGAACAGTGTCGAGAGAACCATGTCTTTTAACAGTGTTTCTTATTAATTAGAAAATGCGAACACAATCTTCGACTCACAAAGATTGCGATATTTGCAGAGAGGTTAGGTACTCCACATGTACACTACAGATAACAGGCCATAAATATAAGGACACAGCGTCCCTACCAGTGATCCCAGAACTAGTTTATGCAATTTAGTGCAATATGCTACGTTAAGACAAACATGCATCAAACTAACTTGAGAGTGAGTAGTTATAAAAAAAAAAAGTAGGAAAAGAAAAGATTTTGCAAGTTGTGAAGGCTAATTTGGAGTACTATAACACAAAACTCATTCCAACGTAGAGGAAGTTGTAAATTGGCTATCAAATTCTATTGTTTGATGGAGTCTTGGGTAAAATCCAACTTTTAGAAGGATTTTCTCCAATATACATTTAGGCACTGAAAATTTCAAGTAGCACTGGGGAAATTTTAACCAGTTCTGTAAATGCCGGTCCCTACATCAGCAATGTACAGTACAGTACAGAATCACTTATCCAAACAAGACCAAGCCCGACAATTACATGGAATCCGGCAGAATAACTAATAACACAAAATTAGGTCAAAAACTCAAAACGGCTCTCAAAATACAAACCCCTGCTACAAATGCAACATGCAGGGTATCAATGCCAAAAAATAAAAACCAAAACCGAGTACAAAGAGGCAATCCCATGCCACTCAAATCGATTCAATCGCAATACAAGCCCAGAAGGAAACGTCACTCGAACCAGCAGGAATTCTGAAGCAGTCCAACTATCGGTACCCAATTGAGACAGTAATATATACGGAGTGAGACGGAAACTCAAAATGCATTGCTTCATCCATGTTCTACAGCACAGATTCAAACAAGTCATACAAGCAAGCGAGTAGCAATGCAAGAAACATAAGGCCCATGATGCCACGCAGCGTGAGAGATCCAGATCATGTACATGTTGAATATTCGGCTAATTGACACACAGCACCATCCCTCCATTTGGTTCCTCAAACAAAAACAATCGTCTATAGGTCCAAGCCGGAGTCGTCTCCGCTGTCCGGCAACTTCGAGGCGTATGTGAAGTACAAAGCCCAGATGAGAGCCGTGACGCCCACCAAAATCCATGCCAACTTGGGGTTGCTCAACCCCAAGCCCAGTCCGGTCCCCTCGGTGCTCAGGCGCTCGTCCACGAGGGCGAACACGGGGTGCGCATAAGCCAGGGTGGCCGCGGAGGTCACAGCGGTAGCCAACTGGGGCAGTCCAGTCCCCTCATTCGACTGCTTGTTCTCCGCTGAGCACACAATCTTGGACCTCCTCAGCGCTGGCAGACCTGCACACGCACAACCAATCCAATCACATCAATCCTCCAGTCCAAATCCCTCCAACCTCATTGCACATGATGTGACGACCCCATTCCAAGCCCTACTTCCCATTCCAAGCCCTACTTCCCATTCCAGATCCCAGGACTCCCGACCTCCACAAGTCTGCTCAGAGCCGCCTTCTAGACTGCCCCCACCCCACCCCACCCAACCCTACTCATGAATGCAGCCCACTCTCCATTCCCAGCGACACATCCAAGCTGAGCCATTTAGCAAGAGAGAGGCTAGGGCCGACCTGCGACGGGTCGGGCGGAAGCCGCGCGAAGGCCCTGGGGAGCGAAGGCCTTGTGCACGAGGCACGAAGAGGCCACAGCGGAGGTGGAGGCGACGGCGGCCATGGCTGCAGATACTGGAGACGATCCAAGCCCAGCTGCGAAGGACGAACTGAGCGGAGCGGAGCAAAGGAGAGCAAGCGACCCGATTGCAAGCAAGCCAGGGCTGAGGACTTGGACCCAGAAGAAGCAAACGAGGCCAGAGTGCCCGTGGAGGAGCGTGCAGGGCGTTGGGGTCTGGATAGGACGCAATCCTCAGCAGAGCGGTGGCCAATGAGCGGTGCTGCTGGACCCTGCCCCACGGCACTAAGGTAGGAATACCATAAACGGTTAGTGGTTCTCAAATGGTTACAATGTATTCTAGAGCTACATTTATGTCCTGAAATGACAAGTATGTGTACATCATAAACCATTTAAGAACCACTAACCATTTATGGTATTAGATTTCTTGCAAAACGGATGACTTCTTTCAAAAGTGGCCCACTCGTCTTGCAAAACGGATGACTTCTTAGGGCCTCCTTACATGTATCAGGGGGTGGGAGGAGTCAACAGGGTCGAAATATAGAAAGCACTTTTATGCTGCTTCTACAATGTGGAATATACCGGGATTGGTAGAACTCTCTCTCCTACTTCCATGCTTACCAATCATCAGTGGCACTGTTCTTGTCTTCTAGTTGCTTTCTTTGCCTACCAAGCTCACACATAAGTTGGCCTTTAAGAGGGAGGACTTGCAAGCCACGGGTGGCTTACATATTGGGGCCATTTTGCAAGCCACCCACCGGCTTGCAAAACAACAAAGGACAAGAAGTGATTTCCCCCTCCCGAAACCTCTCACCTAATCATATATAAAAACTTCTAATATTATTAAAGCTAAAAAAGACCATTACAAAAATAATTTAACTACACATAACCTCACTAGTTGGCCTCTCAGCTTGCTACCAATGAGGCTCATTGCTCCCCCAAGCCTAAAAAATGGAAGGCCTGGCATTTTGCCAACCACATTTTTGCAAGATGGGTGGACATGCTCTAAGAGCATCTGCAATGCATACTCAATATACAAGCCCTGTAAAGGCAAATAACAAGCCATTCCATAAGACCCATACAATGTTGGGTTTTTCTTTGGTAAAATGAAAAGATCCAATGCAAAGTTGGCAATCCAAATGTCAAATGAACTTTTTTGTATTATACAAAGAAGGAAAAAGAATGTACACTTAAAAAAAAATTTGTAGAACAAGGGAAGATTGAATTGATTAGTCCATATATCAATGCTTGAAAAATGTTGACAATAGTGACTATTTTTACAACGGGCCAACTTGTGGGCCCTTCATATGTTGCAAATTAGATGACCCCAGGTGATCATATTGAAGCCGTGAAATTGGAGTCCAATTGCATTGGAGTACAATTTTCATTTAACAATAGTGTATCTTGTGTCGTTGCTATAATCAAAACAAAAGTAAAAGTAATTTTCTAATTTTTTAGTTCATAAAAACTTCAAAATTCAATAACTTTCACACCATACGTCTGAATGCCACAAAACCAAGACAATGAACCCCTCCTTGTTGAGGGCTTTCTAACGGTACGAAGCACATGATTGGGAGACATATAGTCCGGGAGATCTCAACATGACAAACAAACAAAACAAACAACCTAATTTAAGGTTAATTTAAGGTATAGACTAGTGTGCCTTGTGTCATTGCCACAGTCAAAACAAAAGTAAAAATAATTTTCTAATTTTTTAGTTCATAAAATATTCAAAATTCAATAACTTTCACATCATATATCCAAATGCCATGAAACCAAGCTAGTGCACCCCTCCTCACCGAGGGCTTTCTGACAGAACCAAGCTTGCAACTGGGGGATACACGATTCGAGAGATCTCAATGTGACAAACAAACAATCAAAACAAAACAAATAACTTGATTTAAGGTATTAATAGACTAGTGACTTGTACCGATGCTATAGTTAAAACAAAAATAATCTAAATTTTTAAAACAAAAAATAATTCAAAAATCCATAACTTTTCTACTGAGTCGAAATGCCACAAAACCAAGCTTGTACACCCCTCCTTGTCGAGGGCTTTCCAATGGTACCAAGAATGCGACTTGGGGACACACAATCTAAGAGATTTCAACATGGCAAGCAAACAAACAAAACAAAACAACCTAATTTAAGGTATACTAGTGTGCCCTATGCCATTGCTACAATCAAAATAAAAGTAAAAGTAGTTTTCTAATTTTTTAGAACCAAAAATAACTCAAAAATGCTTAACTTTCACATTGTACATCCAAACGCCACAAAACCAAGCCAGTGCACCCTTCCTCATTGAGGGCTTTCTGATGGTAGTCCAAAATATAAGAAAAAGTGCCTTGTGCCATTGCCACAGTCAAAACAAAAGTAAAAGTAATTTTCTATTTTTTTGGAACCAAAAATAACTCGAAAATGCATAACTTTCTCTCCATGAGTTGGAATGCCACTAAACCAAGCCCATGCATCCCCTCCTCGCTAAGAGCTTTCCAACGGTACCAAGATTGTAACCAAAATATAAGTAAAAGTAATTTTCTGATATTTTAGAACCCAAAATAGCTCAAAAATGCACAACTTTCACACTATACATTTGAATGCCACAAAACCAAGACAATGCATCCCTCCTTGCTGAGGGCTTTCTAACGGTATGAAGCACGTGATTGGAAGACATACGGTCCGGGAGATCTCAACATGACAAACAAACAAAACAAACAACCTAATTTAAGGTATAGACTAGTGTGTCTTGTGCCATTGCCATAGTCAAAACAAAAGTAAAAGTAATTTTCTAATTTTTTAGTTCATAAAATATTCAAAATTCAATAACTTTCACATCGTATGTCCAAATGCCATGAAACCAAGCTAGTGTACCCCTCCTCACCGAGGGCTTTCTAATAGTACCAAGCTTGCGACTAGGGGACACATGATCCGGGAGATCTCAACGTGACAAACAAACAAACAAAACAAAACAAACAAACAAATTTAAGGTATAGACTAGTGTGCCCTATACCATTGCCACAGTCAAAATAAAAATAATAGTAATTTTCTAATTTTTTAGTTCATAAAATATTCAAAATTCAATAATTTTCATACCAAATGTCCAAATGCCATGAAACCAAGCCGGTGCGCCCTTCCTTGTCGAGGGCTTTCGAACGGTACCAAACATGCGACTAGGGGATGTACGGTCCGGGAGATCTCAATGTGACAAACAAAACAAACAAACAAAACAAACAACTTGATTTAAGGTATAGACTAGTGTACCCTGTGTTGTTGCCACAGTCAAAACAAAAGTAAAACTAATTTTCTAATTTTTTTAGAACCAAAAGCAACTCAAAAATCCATAACTTTTCTACTATGAGTTGGAATGCCACAAAACAGAGCTTGTGCACCCCTCCTTGCCGAGAGCTTTCCGATGGTACTAAGATTGTGACCAACATATGAGTAAACATAATTTTCTAATTTTTTAGAATAAAAAACAACTCAAAAATGCATAAATTTTTCACCGTGAGTCGGAATGCCAAGAAAGCTCATGCACCCCTCCTCGCGAGAGCTTTTTAATGGTACCAAGATTGTGACCAAAATATAAATAAAAGTAATTTTCTAATTTTTAGAACCAAAAATAATTCAAAAATGTAGAACTTTCACACTATACATCCAAACGCCACGAAACCAAGTCGGTGCACCCTTCCTCACCAAGGGCTTTCTGACGGTACCAAATACGCAACTGGGGGATGCACGGTCCAGGAGATCTCACTGTGACAAACAAACAAAACAAAACAAAACAAAAGAAAACAAACATCATGTCTTAATAGAAGAGATAATAATTACTATTGTGCCTTGTACCGTTGCCACAGTCAAAACAAAAATAAAACTAATTTTTAATTTTTTAGAACCAAAAATAACTCAAAAATGCATAACTTTTCTACTATGAGTCGAAATGCCACAAAACCAAGCCCATGCACCCCTCCTCACCAAGATCTTTCTGACCATATTAAGATTGCAACCAAATTATAAGTAAAAATAATTTTTTAATTTTTTAAAACCAAAATAACTCAAAAATGCACAACTTTCACACCATACGTCTGAACGCCACGAAACTAAGCCAATGCACCCCTCCTTGCCGAGGGCTTTCCGACAGTACCAAGCACATGACCGGGGATGCACGATCCGGGAGATCTCAACGTGACAAAAAAAATTAAAAAATTAAAAAAAATTAAAAAAATTAAAAAAACATGCTGTCTTTATAGAAGAGATAATAGAAGAGAATGATGCGCACGACATAGTGCTGATACCGACCATAATAACGGCCCCATTGCAGATGCTCTAAGTCCCCGGCAAACCGCCTGGGACGCACTTGTTACCCGACGCTGCCCGAGCTTGAGGCAGCCGTCAAGTGGACCAGCTACTCCCCGAGGCCCCCGCCGTCGTCACCTTGCCTTCCTGGCTTAGGCGCACTCCGAGGATCTTGTCGATGCACTTCAACACACGCTCATTCTTCAGGTAATGCATTCGGGTGGTTTTTTTCCAAATGTGGTCACAATTGTTGTAATTGCATTACTGAATTGCGAAGTCGATCATTTTCGATCACTGCTCAGTTTGGGTGCAATTTGTAATACTTCAGCGGGATTGAGATCCAGAAGTAATCCCTTAATTTGTAATACTTCAGCTGTTATTTCATCATGTGTCACCATTTCAGCTGTGAGGATTGAAGATCTTTCAGAGTAGATTATGACCCAAGAAAATATCATTTACTTTAGGGTTCACTTTCTAGAGCTTGTAGTCTGGAGGGCTAATCGTCAATGTGTGAGTTATGCATATTGTTTGTCAAATTTAGAAGGTACTCAACAAAATTGGAGAGAAACATCTACACAAGGTGCCACCTTCTCACTTCGTATAAGCCTACACAAAACAAAAGGATCAATCAGAAGGTAGAGACACTCTTCCATTGTCACCATCATGACGACGTAGCATTTATACAACAATGAATTATGACTCTCTAAAAAACATCAATAGTCAAACACATAGTAGGAAATCCGGTCAAAAGTGTATTAGAAAGCCTAGCCACATTACAATTGGCAAGGCTTACAAATTAATGCAGCTAGGTTTTTTGGAAGGGAAGTTTTTCTACTAGTATATACAAAAATGTGGACATGCTCAAAATAATGTTCCATGCATCACTTAATTAAATGCAAAAATATCAATCAACTGTAAGGAATCCTAAAATCTTGAAGTTCACTACAAACCACGGCATCAAATTTGCTTGCATACTATATATATTGCCTTCTATTCATTACAAAATACCTTACTTTGATGTCATTCAGGGATCGTAAAGAATAGAGAACTCCTCACAAATGGTCAATAGCATTCACCAATTTGATAGTACTACTGGACATAAACTTTGCTAGTCAACACTCAAAGCAAGACCTGCATCATGCCTCCAATTTTACTAGCATGTCACTCCCAAGCTTTTTTTTTTTTGTTCTTTTGCAAACAAAATCCAACTAGCACAACCTTAACCCCTAAATGCCCAAGGCCTATTTTGAGCTTCTTGGAATTTGCTCTAAATTGAACAAAATGTTAACATTTTGATAAGTTGCATCAATTTTTTTGGATTTGTAACTATACAAATTCAAACTAGACATGTTAGAGATCTCATAGGAAAAGAAAACACAATAATATCACTTATGGAGTGAAAGATTATAATGTTTGACCATGAGGGTGTTAACACTATGAAAATCTTTCAACTCTCTTCTTGCATGTCAAATGTAAAAAGTTGGTGACCAAAAAAATACAAGGTTGAAGGGCCTAATATGTATAACCCCAATCAATTTATGGCTTCTTAAAATCTACTCTATAATTTTTTTAAATGAATTTTAAATGTGATTTTTTCTCCAAGATCTAGTGTATTTGAGGCTCATTTCCAAGAGCTCTCAACACTATGGGAAGTCAAGATTGCAATGGGTACCCTTGCACAAAATCATGAATAGAAAAATCACTATCATTTATTTTCAAAATTGGATTTTTGATGCTAAAATTAGACTTCAAGAAGAACTTTTCAAAAATATAAACTACTAAAAATAGCAACTTGGTTAGGTTTTATTTAACTTCAAAGTTTTGTAAACATTAAATTTTGGTGCCTTAGGCATTTAGGGGTTAAAAAGAATCAAAACACAAAGTCTCAACTAAAATTAAACTAAACACAATAGATTGACAAAAATGGAGTATACCACATTTAAAATAATAAAAACTTTCTTTCAATGTTAAGCTTGAAGTCTGAAGTACAAGAGGAAAGATGGTGAAATTGTTATTGTAAATTCAAAAGGCCAAAGTAAGTATATAGTCTCTTTAGGCATGTCCCTTGATGGAGAAAAGAAGTGGTACAAGCATCACAAATTCATCATGTTCCACGTCCATCAAGTTTCCTACATACAAGGAATTTCAGTGCTTAATGAAGATGATGGCAATGTTAAAAGTGATGGATATGCTTTACTTGGTAATAAACTAGATATAAGAATACATAAAGGCATTTGTATGTTCCACATATTTTTTGTGATGATGTGCATTGAGGCCCATGTTCTCATAGAAACTGAAGCAAACGTATATGGCCATAGTAGACCCACACACATGAAGCTAACTAGCAACATGCAATGTCGCAAATGAGGGCGAAGAAATGTGGGTTAGCTCGCCCCAATCCTCATGGTGCAAGGTTAACGAAATCTGCAACGTCGTGCCCTTACAAAATTCTTACAACATTAGTTAACTTGCTCACTATTTATTGAACTGCAAGATAGAAGATCTACTTATAGACTTAGTACTCCAAGATTTGTGCTGTTGTATGCAATTCACCAACCCCACCATCCACATTGGATTTACCCTACATAGCTTGAGGCAAAGTGCGAGGAGGGCAAGGCATGGTGGAAGAGGGCAAGTGGTTGTATAGGTGCAATGACAAGAGATTCGAGGGGTGGGGGCCTGCCTATGAGTGTTCCAACCCTCACCAAGTCTTATGTGTGCAAGTCAAGTCCAAGTCACAAAAAGTGAGCGAGGACCTCTTTACATGTATCGATCATCGAGGGAATTGCACAACAAGTGTTATAAGGAAAAATAAGCATTGCATTTTCATGTAGACCCAATGGGTGGGGAGAGAAATAATAAAAAATTCACACATTAGATTCACTAATCTCCACCAATAAGGTTGTCCACCGATATCGGTAAAACTTCAACTCCTCCTTTCCCGCTTGCCCACCCCAATAAGACAATAAGTGGAGTTGCTTATATCTTCTTGCTTGAATTAATTGTATACACGTCCACCAGGCAAGGTGAGCATGTAAGGAGCATAGTGTGCACCTAATTGTTGGAGGTTGTGTGACGAAAGGAGGGATGGCGCTTATTAGAGAACCGGTTGCAGCACTACTAGAAAATTTCGTTTTTCTGTTGTTTTGGTCGCGTTGATCCGGTCTGACAGAAATCTGTTGAAATCAACAGAAAAACGAAATTTTCTAATAGTGTTGGGTTGCCTCAAGCTCGGATAACGGGCCTTTTGCGGAAAACATCGAGGACCAACTTGGTCCTTCGTCCGTCTCAAATTCATTTCACATTTTGATCTTTATCGGCCCTGAACAAAATACTGAGTGGCCCAAAAATTTTGCAACACCACTACCGGGTCATAGTGGGTAGCTTATGACAATTAGTGTAGTGACTTATTTTATTTTCTTCATTAAGAAAAAAAAAAGCTAATTGTCATGCACAATAGTTAGAAAGGAATTGATATATTGACACAATTTGGATAATTATATGGTGACATCGTATGTTGGAGAATGAAAAGATTATGTTGTGATATTTTTATTTACCTCCTTAATTAAGATGATAAAAAAGACCATAGCTTTGAAATTCAACATGACAATTGACAAATACCTTATGTATTATGCCCAAGCTTTTGAGGGCTTAACAATGACATGTAAACATGCAACAAGTATTTAAATTCATACATAAGCATTTAAACTCATGTACAAGCATTGGAATTAATACATTATATTCATTCTCAATTCATTACAATCCTGAATTTTGTGAATTTTTATTAAGGTTGAGTTATGAGAAGACTTTAAGTAGTTGACTGACTAAATCAAGCTGTCATTTTGACAACCATTTCAATTCAATCACAATTCAATCATATGAGATCCAGTATAAGTAAGATCCTAAATCATTCAATGGGGAATTCCCCTAAAATGTCTACTATAGATTAAGTGTCCTACATAAAACATGCAAGGTGAGATGTAAGGTTAGTAAAAAAAACTCCACATTATTAAAAAATGCATGTTTTATGACTGCAAAATATGACTACAATGAGTCAAAAAATCTCAAAATATGACTTACGCCAAAATCATTGTACGTAATTCGGAACATGACTAGATTTAGACATTATCAATAAGTCATATTGAACATCAGTCATATTGAACATCAGTCATATTAGTAGTCATATATATTGAGGAGTATAATTAGCCATAATTAGCCATTTTTTTCCAATGTAGCATATATGTTGACTGTCCTTTGGGGCTTAACCTTCTCTTGAGCTGCATGGAAAGAAGGAAAAAAACCTATGTAGCATATGACTCTATATAGTCATATTTTTGGATGATGTGGAATATGACTGCAGTGAGCCATATTTTTGGCTGACTTGAAATAAGACTACGGTGAATCATATTTTGGTTGATATGGAATATAATTGCAGTAAGTCATATTTTGGCTGACATGGCATATGACTTTGTGCAATCATATTTTTTGTTGATGTAGAATATGACTCTTGTAAGTCATATTTTTTGTTGATGTAGAATATAACACTTATGAGTCATATTTTTGAATGATGTGAAATATGACTCTTGTATGGTTAAAAACAAATACATATGATTTGAGAGATATACAAGAGACAATCATGCAAGAAAAAATATAACTTTCTTCAATGACATTTATTAGTTATCAATACAAAACATATATATCACAATGAATCATTTAGACAAGCCAATATGGTTTATTTTCCTTACAATAATGTGAAGATGGTTCTATTGGGTTGTAAATAGCCTCCAACAACTTTGTTTCATCTCTCCATGTCTGCATATACAATTAAAGAAATGGGGGGTTCATTTTTAGTGAATGAACAACAAAGCTCGACTTTTAAAAACTTACAACAACACAAAATATGTAACACAAGTTTAAAGTAGGAAGAATAACAATGGTAATGGAGTGAATAAGTAGTTAGTGTAAAGAAATAATAACAAACATAAGTTAAGATGCAACAAGGAGCTACAATTAAGAAACAACGAGAAATGAGAGTTAAAATGCAACAACAAGAAAACAAAAAGTAAGAATTAAAAGGCAATAAGAAGAAAGTTAAAATACAAGAAGAAGAAAGAATTTTGATGTAACAAGAAGAAACAAAAAACATGAACTAAAAAGTAAGAAAAAACAAATGTTAAACTATAAACTAAAGAGCAACAAAAAGCAACAACTAAGAAGTAAAATAAAAAAGCAACAAGAAGTAAAAGGTAAGAAACAATACAAGGCAAGGAAGAAAAGTTCAAAGAAGTGGTAGCTAGGGTTTCAAAATCCTAAAAAAATAACAGCTAGGGGTTCAACATCCTAAAAAGGTATTGATTAAGTTTCTAAATCCAAAAAATAGGCTTCTAGGATTTCAAATCTTAAACAATGACTTGACTATATTTCTTTTGGATTGACCATATATTTTTAGGCTACTCCCAAAGATAAAAATGTCATTATCATAGAAATATGACCAACAATATGACTCAACATTCCTCAAACATGTTTATTACAGTTTCCTATAAAGTATTTTGATGTTCCTAATAGGCGTATAGTATACACCCATGAAGTACAAAGTTCAAAAATGACTAGCATTTATATTTACAATTATATTTCTCCCTAAGGTATTCTCCTCCAAAAATATGACTATGAGCAATCGCTAGTCATCCTCAATCATATTTTTGCAGTCATAAAATACTCGTTTTTTTGTAGTGCAAACTATTTAAGGTGAAGTGTTTCTTCTTTTTGTCCTCATTCAATTTTTAGTTGATGACCACGCTTCCTTTTAAATTGGTTAAGGATTCAAAATAGACCCTAAATCCTAATCTTAGACAAACTAACAAATTGATTTAGCACTATAAAAACTAAAGACATCAAAATAGTTCTTCACATTGTAGACAAGTCCTTAAAGGACACTTTAGGATAATTACCTCTAAATTAAGGTTCATCTACCATTTTTTGTCAATATGGCTTTGCCAGACGTTTAATTATAGATGCAATTTTCAATTTTTAAAATATTATCATATAACGTGTATTTAAAGAATAATTTTTAAGAATATTATTTTCATGACTTTTGATAATAGGATAAATAAGTTATTAGATGATAAGTAGTTTCTTTTTCAACAAAGGCAACCAAAGCAATTTGGACAGCTTAAAAAAACACTTTTTGTTTAAGAAAAAATGTTTAGGGCTTTCCATATTTATGTGTATATGGAAAGCTCTGAATCATTCTATTCCAAAGAACGAGATGAAAGTTATAAGGAATTTTGAGTTTGTTTTTGTAAAAATAAAAATTTAGATATTTTGATGGATGTAGTTTTCAAGCACTTTTCAGAAAAAGTAAAAAATAACATATGATGAGGTTTGTTGACTATTGAAATACATAGTATTTTGCACATTGTGCCTTCAAAATTAAACTACAGCTTTTATCTTTTATGATTTAAGGTATAAAACAAATGTTGGAGTCCATCTTCGATAAATATTTTTTTTTCTTTATGTTCCAATTAGATAGGGTTTTCTTAATTTCTAGGATACTCTTTGTAACAAAAGAGTTGTTTACACAATTTGACTTGTGGTTCTTTAAGCATATATTATGGAGTTGTTACTACTATGATTTTTCTTATGTTTCCAAGGATGTTTTTAAAAAGTATTTAACAAAAATTTAATATATTTTTTTGTAAACTATTGAGAGCTTCTCAATTTTGATTTTGTTTGTAGTTATGAGTGTCAATCACTACATCTACTATTGCTCCAACTTTATTGAGAGCTCAAGCATGTCTTTTTGATTTTGCTTTTAGAAATTGGCACTCATTTTTTTAGAGATGTACAAGGGTAGATCTTTCTACTTCAAGAATTTGGTAGTGTTGATTAGTGTTGTAAATTTTGATGATGTTGTAGATCAATTCACTCTTCCTTGAATTATTTAAAAATTTTGAATAGATTTATTAGATTTGAAGTATGGAGTATGTGATTCAAAAAATTGTTTTGGTTTCTTAGTGTTGCTTGAGGATTTTGATTGTAATGCGGTGTAAATTTGTGTAACAATGGAGAGAGGGTGTAGATTAAGTTGCAATTTTTCTTAATTCTTCTTACAATGTAGATTGATATTGCATACAATCTTAATTATTTTTCTCTCCACAATGTAGTAGCTCTCATTTCCTAGTAGTCAGATGTTCTATTTATTTGAAAATAAGGTTTTTGGATGACGTTTGGACATGAATTAGTTTGCTCTTCAAGAATTTTTTTGACATTTAACAAAATTTAGTAGATCTACACTTGGAAATTTTTCAATTTTCTAAATTGAATTAAACATTAAATTTTAAATGTTTTGTTTCAATAATTGGACTTGATCTCAAAAAGAACACTAATGGCTAAAATTACACTATATGGATAGCAAAGCCTTAGTCCAAATAAAGTATTTGCAATAGTAAATGCTATGAACATTGTGCTTTGCATTATGTCTAAGACATTGTTTTATGTTGCCTTTGTGACGAAGATACATGTGCAAAATTTCATTGACTAAAGGAGGTTCATGATCACATGACGTTTGCTAAAGTCAATACCACAAACCATACTTTCAAACTAGGCTTAGATATTTTTGTTAAAATTATTATTGCCAAAGTCTCCAGGGCCATGAAGGGGTTCCAACACCTTAAGTTGGGAGTTAATAGTAGTGTAGAGAATAGCAAAGCCCACTCAAAATTTTATTCATTTTTAGAATTTGTAACTATAGGATCTTATTCTTGACTAATTTGGGATTTAAATGCAATGTATGTGTGAAAAAAAAGTCTCCAAGTGGAACAAAACTTTTTTTTTTCAAGAATGCCCAAGGTTTTGACAATGTGTCTTTGTTAGGCTTTCAAGCCTTGTAACTTTAGGGATTTCATATCTTAGAAGGGGCATTCTATGGAGACTTTGTGTACCATGTGCAATGATCGGATATTTTTTTAAGAGGGCTATTTACCTCCAAGTCAAAAAATAAAAGGGTACCTATAATTATTTAATTTGGCAAAGTGACCTATATTGTGGCACTCTATCATGACTTATATTGCCCATGTTAATGCAATTTTTTGTATATTATATTCTTTACAAGGACAAAAAGTGAATTGAAAAGCAAGGCGAAAGAAAAGGTGTTAGAAAAAAAAGTACAAAGAAAACATGCATAGAATTCAATTTATTTCATGTGTTTTCAAACAATGAGTGATCAAAGTTCAACACAATCACGTGTAAAGAAAACAAATGGAAAGCATATTGTAGTTCAAGCATACAAGGACATAAGGTAGGAGGTTCTTAAAGCACTTAGACTCTAAAATTGCCCTCCTCTTCACATGTACACTGTTTGTACATATTTCTTTTTAGCTGTACTAGCAATGTACAAATAGTGTACACTTGTAGAAGTGAGTGAGTGATTTTAGAGCCCTATACCATTTCAACTTCAACTAATTCCACAAAGCTCTAAACAATATGAAAAATTCCATTGGGTTTTCAATGAAATTTACTGAAAAATATTTGAAGAATTTTCACCTTTCCAAATTCAGTTTCAGCTTTATGGACCTCCTATCTTAAAACATGAAATAACAAAGCAAAACAATGCAACACAGGTCAGATTTTTGATACGCAGTAATAAATGTTATAATCTAGTCTAGTGACCAAAGTTTCTTTGTTGATCACAGATTCAACCCCCGGTTCAATCACATTTTCCTGCAACACGCATTCTTCATTCCAGGTCTGAAACAAAACTGCAACAATAGCGAAATTAAGTTCCATAAATCAGGAGGACAAGCATGTAATGTCAGTCCAGTAGAACCTCCCAGATCAGGAAGTATCGACTGCGCTCATCGGCATACTAGGCGCTCATTGTTTTAGGTTTGACAAACTTTGCAATGGTATATATCCCATTTAGTTTGCTACTTTGATTTAATCAAAGATTTCTTTGTATTTGCTTTGACTTTGAGTTGTTTAGTGAAATCGTCAACTTGCAAATGTAATTTCGATACTTTTGAGGTACAATTTTATCTTTTTTCTATTTTGTAAACTATAATTGCTTTGGTTGATTGTGAAATGGCGTGATGCAAACAAACTGCAATAGATAATTCGACTTGCACAAAGAACAAGAACAAAGTCGATTAGCCAACTTTGGAGCACACCTAGAATAGGCTTCCTAGATAGCATAGCAAACTTCATGGTGTACACTAACTTGATTGTCCTTTGTTATCACACTAAGTAAACATCCTTTGTGTTGTACTCCATGTTGCACACAACCTCTCATCACAACCTACACCAATACAAACAATGGATCACATATAATTGATAGTTTACAAGTAGGGTTTGAATGCAATCACAAGTGAAATTCCAAAATGTTGTTATGTATCTATGGAAATTGAAGAGATGTCATTTTGTGTCCAAATTCCATTCCTAGATAATCCCAGTACGTGTATCCTAATCTATTGTTGACTATAGAAAAAGCTCTCCAAAAATTCTATAGATATACATTTTGGATTCCTCGATTTGATCTATGCTTTCACTTACTTTGTTCAACTTCAACCAAAAATTTGTAATCTTGTCATTCTTATGCTTGAAAAATGACTTTGCCACATCACGAACAACGATTTTGTAGCCTCGCATGTCGTAGATGAAGTTCAAATCCTCACCATAATTTGCAAATGTTGGCACTCAGCAGAGATTGAATTCACATCAAAAATTTGAAGAAAGCAAGGAAGAATGTCCGAAGACAACACTCAGCACAAAGGGCAAATTCAAATGCCCAACTCCTACTTCTCAGTCATCGCAACTTCATTCTAAAAAATCCAGGGAATCGCTTGATTTTTCATCCAACAAATTTTGACCCAATTGTACGTATGGGTTATACTAAATACAATACATATGATCCAAATCTTTAACCCCTAAATTGTATGCACAAAATATTAATGGCCCAAATCTGTAGGTTACCTACATTAATTATAAAGGATTTGTGTACTTTGAATGTTCCCTAATTAATTTATTTGTAAATCTTTTATGAATTTTATTCCAAGTGAATATAATCCTATCTATATTATGCCACACTTTATTTTTAAAATGCCCTATGTGCCCCTCTTGAGCTTCATATTCAATTAAAAAATCAAGGTAGGAACAAGTATGCAAACTTTTAAAGATACTCCCCGTATTCAAATTGGAGACCAAAAATAAAAATTGCATAACTTTTTTTCAATTGTTGGATATTAATAAAAATTAGATTTTCTTAAAGTTTGTTTGTTCCTCTTATACCAAAATAAATATGAGGAAAATTATCCAAAATCTAATACTTCATTTTAGATGCTTAATTTATGAAAATCCATTTTGGCTTGTAAAGAGCTTTAAGCGATAACCCCTAAAGGACCATAAGGCCACCAAGTGGCTTCTACAATTGTAGTTGTAGAAAATTTGAATTGTGAACCTCACTAATAGTCCATGAACAACAAAGAGATCCTAGGTGATTTTTTTCTATTGAATCCGTCAATGCAATCTAATAAAAAAAAATGAACTAGTGTAAAGGCATAATTAGAGCTAAAATGAATAATAAGTTGCTTGTGTGGTTGCTTTATGCTTTGGACTTGGCTTTGGATTATGAATGCTAATTATGCACAACTATTATTTTTTCTTTCTTTTTATTTATTTAGGCAACACTTTAATAGAAATGTTGCATGACATTGTTTTGGGTTTGTCACATTAGAAGGGTTGTCTCCTCTTTTGAACAAAAGGGGCTTGTTGCTTTCTTCCTTGTGATTATTTGAATTAGTAGGAGGGCTTAGATTTCTTTATTTTATGAAGTTTGCTTTTTTCTAGGCTATTAAAGGTCTAATTTTGTTTTCAAGGCATTTGCCTTAGTTAATTATCAAATTTGACTCTGATTCAATCTTGAATTTAGTTCTATTTTTCACTTGTCAAAATTTGAGTATTAGGTTTGTTAAAATTTAGTTAGTTGCTTCTTATAATATTTGGATTTAGTTATAAGGTCCATGTAAAAGACCCTATGTCATTTGGTTGTGTTTTTCTACAAGCAAGCATTAGGCAATCTTAATTTTATCTCAAAACAAAAAAATAATATTTATTGCATTTGATAACTTGTTTTATACTTTGTATTCGTTTCAAACTGTTGAATTCTTATAAAATTGTTGAATTCTTGTACACTTAGTATGTCTCGTGAACTTTCTAAGTTCCTTTTTAGTAGTGCTTAGAGGGTTGATTTTGTTTTGCATGAATTTTTTTACAAGGATAGGCTAAAATGTGACGCAATTCATAATTTTGGCAACATTTTCATAAGATACTAGATGCTTTGGGCTTTGGCATTTCTTATCTGTGATACCAAACCAATTTGGGATACAAGATAGCCTTCTATACCATCTAGCAAAGTTAAAAAGACATTACATTGGTTCTCAAATGATATTTGGGTACAAAGATGAAAGGCGTTTTTGTTGCCACCAATGACTTGAATAACCTAAACCTAGATCATTCCTTTTCAAACTACAAAGGAGAGCAATGCAACCACTACATGTGCCTTCACTTTTGACATCATTCTATTAACAAAGTTGTGGAGGACTATCTCTTCATCTATTTTACCTTTCAATAAATCCGACTATAGGATACTTTAGTCTTAACTTGTTCTAGCTTATACTTCCCAAATATGAGAATGAAAAAATTTCTACCCATTGTAAGTTCCATATGCCTAAACTTCAAAATGTATTTTTTTCTAGCTTGTCCCCAAGGTGAAGTTTTGTCTTTAAACATTTAAAAAAAAATTGTGTCCCATAACTTGTGCAATTTAAACAATGTGTTGAAAAATGGGTAGCATATACTTTGATAAAAATCTAACCAAAAAAAAATTCTTATTCATTTTTAATAAATTATAAAGAAGGAGTTTGTCCATACTATAAAGAGGAAGTAATGAAGAGCTTGTTTCTATGGTATACAACTGTTCTTGATGGAATGGAATAAAGTTGTCTAATTTGAAGAAGAATTTTAGTGGTTTAAATTGGTACTATCTTCGTGTGCATTTCGACCTTGCTGAAGCTCACACTCAACAAATTCCAGGTATGATTTTTGAATCCTCAAATTGTTGGAAGTATCCTGCCATTGCTCCTCAAAATTATTTGCCTTCATCTTCTGCAACTGCAACAAGTACCATTATCTCACTTTCAGTACATACACTACAAGAGAAACGCGACCGAAATGACAAAAATCAGCCCCTCCTAATCTACAGAAATTTGACGAATTTCAGTCAATTAGGACAAAAACTGTCCGAATTGACAGAAAATTGTCTAAATTGACAAAAAACTGTCAATTTTCTGTAGATTAGGAGGGGCTGATTTCTGTCATTTCGGACCAGTTTTTGTCATTTCGGATAGGTTTTCTTGTAGTGATACTTGATGATGTTCACTTGATCTACACTATAATGATGCCTTAGATTTGAAATAGAGTAATCATTCTTCGAATTCATACATGGATATGTTCGAAGGTAGTCACAAACACAAGAGATTTGTTTTCTCTCATGTTGTGCATGATTGCAAGCCACCTGCAAGTATTCTTCACACTATACTCTAACACACTTGGCTTGGTTGAAACAAATTCCTTTAAGGTGGTCAACATCGTTATAAATATAGGAATGAACTTAGTCAAACAAGAGGTCAAACAATGTGTGTACTAGTCAATGAAAGTTCTTTGAACATAAGTTTTTTTTGTTCTCCCAATATGTGCAATTCTTCCAGAACATGTATTTGCAAAGGCAAGTGTATTATGAACCTGCACTACACCCACAATCCCATTCAGAGTTCATTTGTCTCGTTGCAAAGAAAGTTCTCACAACACTTTCTTTTGAAGATCCAGCAGATCCATACTTTTCAGTTCCAAATGACACACACTTCTACCAAACTCACTTTCATCGAGGTGTAGGTTTTTGTTGTTGAATTTTAAGGAGAGATTCTCAGGATATGTTAGTGACGAATTGACCTGTTTATTTGATAAACTTTTGGTCATATACATTGAATCGTCCTGAGTGTACCACTATCAAGCCATATGCTACAATTTGATGTGTTACAAACTTACAATTGAAAACATCTGCGACTTCCAAATTTTAGCTTTCATTTAATATGATGTTGGGTGCAAATTTTTACATTCAAAATGCAATGTAGCTTTGAAGTCAATGCTTTTAACCATTTTTGTCAAGATATTATAATGCATTGACAATGTAGTCTATTATACCAATATGAAAAAAAGGACTCACTTTGAGTCATGTGTGCCAAACTTTGCATTGATGTTGATTGTATTGAATATTTGTTATAGACATCTTTCTGTGATGAGTTGAAGCAACAATTAAGGTAGAACAACCCATTGTGGTCAAATGACCCATAGTGGACACCTAAGGAATGACTCCATCATGGGTTTTTTCAATATGTGAAATTTTGACCACAATACATGTCTTACAAGACATTAATGGAGTGATTAGTGACTTCATTAAGAACTTCCAACTTTTTGGTGTAAATTCACTACACGAATTGTCTTTTTAGGCCTTCTACGTTAGAAAATACAACAATTACTTTAGGTGAACAAAATGAGCATCATGGATTCAAATTTGTTGGTTCTAAGGTAGTCTATAGACTCCTTTAGGCCATGATGCATTGAAAACTTCAAAAATTCACAGCAAATTCATATTTTGTCAAAAAAACATAATTTCAAGTTCTTTCATTGTTTTTTACACTTATTTCTCACACTTGTATTAATGTGGAAAAAATTAAAAAATTTCAGCAACAAGATGATGTCAAACTCCTAATTTTGACCACAATGGGTTGTTTTACCTTAGTATCTGAATAAAAATTGCCCAACATTTGGTAGTATTCATTTGAATGAGTGAAATTATATATGTTTGGTTGAAGAAGCCTGCAAACATTTGGGACATCTACCTTTTGGGGTATGAGAATCCTAATGATAGAATTCAATGTGTAGAAACTGAAAATTATTTTTGCTAATGCTCAAAGGATAAATTGAGGAATTCATGACCAAGCTATCCTTTGCTTACTCCTATGTCTTAATTCATTCAAATGCTAGTTCATGGGTGGGTTAGGATAAGTGTTGATGAGTCAAACTTTTTTTAGTTATCTATCCTCCTTGACTTCTTTGTACACATCATGTCACGGGCATTATAGATCCTAAGTGTCCAGATTCCCTGGAGTAGTTGATGGTGTCAGAGGATTCTATCTTTGTAGATGATTCGAAAAGCTATGTGAAGTGCTGTGAATGCAATTCACCGTGAGGCAAATCCCACCCCCAAAGTTGGGCCGAGGAGGAGTGCATGGAACCGTAACTACTTTGTCTTCCAAGCAACGAATTTTTTTAGGTTTTTATTAGAACTTCTATTTTTATGTAAATTGACCCCAAGTGAACAAGGACCAGCCCTCCTAAACATGTAAAAACAGGCCCTAACTTACTTAAATCACCTCATCTAACCTCCACGTGATTTAAGGGAGCTTCCTAAGTCAAAATTGCATTCAAAACTGCCCCTAGAGGTCTAAAATGGCCCAAAATTGAGCCCTAATTATCAATTCCAGCAGACCATGCTCCCACAAACCTCCAACTTCCACTAAATCTTAATCATTGAGTTTGCATGCAATTTTCAATCATCATCAAGCATTCCAATTGACCATTGGCACAAAAAAAAACTTTTTATACCCATGTGCAATGAAAATTGCAATTTCACCATGAAAATTGAAGAGAACATTCACAAAAAACTCCAATTTGACCTCTTGCTAGGGTCAGCAGACACCTCTTCACTAAAACCTCCACCAATGCTTTGATTCCGCTCCAAATTGAGTGAAATTAGTCTAGCTTGAAAGCTGACTTAAAGGCACATCTTTTCTCTTGATTTTGCTTGAATTCAATGCTTCAACTGCGTGCGACAGCTTGCCAAAGTTGTCCGTTCTCTATGGTTGTAGCTGAGACCACCTTACACAAAATTGATTGCTTTGACCTTGTTGTAGCTCCGAATCGGGCAAGACAAATTTGTTGGAGAACTGACTTCAAGGCGCTTCTCCTTTCTAAAATTCAACTCTATTGGACCTTCCATATGTCCGCAATCGTTCATCAAAGTGGGTCATTTAATGTTCTTAAAAGTTGTCAATCACTTTTCTCTTCTAACCTACAACCATGTACCCTCTATTTTCACTTAGTTTTGTCCTTCACCAAGTGAAAACCTACTCGACGAATTTTTCCTAAAAACTTTCTACCCTAATCTCCCACAATCTTAACTTTTCATGCCATGAATTCCCCCAAAAAACTCTTATATAGTTTAAAACATATTTAAAACTCATATATAGTTTTTATATTTTCCATTATCTTAAAGGTGAACCAATATGGTGGTTCACAAGTGCGCACTCAACTCCTTCATAACCCTAATCTTGCATACAAAAACTCTATTTCTATGCATGAGATTAAGGATTCTTTTCAATCTTGACTTTTCTATGTGATTTTTTTGTTTTGCTTCTTAAGGTTTTGTAAAAGAAGATTGAAGGATTGGACTTGAAGCATTTTTTTCTCATGGATTGCAAGATTACCTTTACACCCACAGTTCACCACTATAGCATGGCCACCATCAGTGGCCTTTCTTTGCGGTTGAAGTTTTTGCATTCTCTTTTGCTACGTTTTAAGCTAAAATCCCTGCTCTTGAGTTGTATGAAGGCCATGTTACAAATGCTACCCTATGGAATGCCTTCCATGATTTTCGTCCAAATTCACATTCAATTTAATGTTCAACTGTAAACACTACAAGAAAACCTGTCCGAAATGACAAAAACTGGTCCGAAATGACAAAAATCAGCCCCTCCTAATCTACAGAAAATTGACAGTTTTTTTGTCAATTTAGACAATTTTCTGTCAATTCGGACAGTTTTTGTCCTAATTGACTGAAATTCGTCAAATTTTCGTAGATTAGGAGGGGCTGATTTTTGTCATTTCGGACGCGTTTCTCTTGTAGTGAAAATACTAATTGAAGTTTTGGGATGAGATTGAGGAAGGATTAGGATTACGTTTTTGATTTGTAGGAGCACTATCTGTTGATTGCAAGAATTTCGAGAAGCTTGAAATTTGTTTTATTGGAGAAGGGGTTGGTGGTAGAAAAATTTGGCTTGAAGTGAGCGGATTTAATTAAAAAAATTTAAACCCCCCCACCCCAGGTTAAATTTTTTTTATTAATTAAAATTAATTTCTTAATTCTTCATCCTCCCTTCCCCCTACTTGTAATTTTTTGAACGAGGTTAACATGATAAACAATATGGGACAATGAAAATCCTATATCCTGTATTTATATATCATATCCATATTCATATTCATGTTGTACCGTATTCTGATATCAAGTATCTGTATCCATATTTTGGTACTGTATCTATAATCATATTCATATTTGGATGGATGACTTAGATTAAATCTCAAAGATCAACGACTTGAGAAATTTTAAAAAATCGACAGCATTCTGGAAGGGGAAGCATTTAAAAAAAGAATCAATGGCCTTTAAATTCTTTGGGAGAGTAGGGGCAACTAATACAAACCAGGGTAGGCAGCCTCTTTTCACTGGATAGTGGCATTCAAGTTGGGGTCTTTAAAAACAAAAATATTAACATGACTGATCTTTGCAACATCATTCCTTTTGTTTAGGTCTTTTGTTGTATTTCCAATTTCTTTTAAATTTGAACATGGATATTCATTTACACATTATTTAGCACCACATGAATGAATAGTTATTATTGACTTAATTAAAGTTTGTAGCTTAATATTGTTCTAGAGTTTACATATGTTTGTAAACTTTCAGTGTTTAATTCCTAAAGGTCCAAGGCCTTTTGGGGTTTTAAAACATCATTGCTTTTGAAGTGCTATAGTCCAAAATGTCACCAAGGTAAAGAAATCTCAATTGTACAATCTTGTAGTGTACATATTGTAAATGATATAAATCAATTTTGGAGTCATTTGGCCACATAGATTGCAAGATTACAATGTTTTAGTGTAGAAAAAAGATGCTAAAATTTTCCTATCAACACATTTGGAGATTGATTTCTAAACCTACTCAAATGAAAAAAATATAAACTATAAAGTGCTTCAAAACCAACATATGAAGACATTGGTGAAAGAAAATATCATTCAATTGACTCATTGTGTTTGCAAAATGGCTTCAAAATGTCAAAAAATAACAAGAAAAGTTGTGAAAAATACATTTAAGATTAAACCTCCTTTTACTAAAATGCTTCTCAGTCCTTCATAACTACTTGGATTGATATAAAATTTTAACCAAACAAACAAGACTAGCTAGTATGCGCAACTTCTCAAATTTTTATTTATTGGAAATGAACATTTTATGAAGAAAGAAACAAACCACCGGATTTTGAACTTGAATTGCTCCCATACATTCAAAACACCTTGGATTGGTACAAAAATTTACCACAACAACTAGACTTCAAGGGAAACATAACCCAATAAATTTGATTGAAAACAAACATTGGATGAAGGAGATACAATCCCCCAAAGTTGTAGCCATCAAAATGCAATTCGGTGAACTCAAATTGAACTTACCCGCAAATTTTGAATGGCTTCCAAAAAGTCAGTACATCTTGGATTGATTTGAAACTTTTACCACCCAAATTAGAAGACAGCACATATTTTCCAACAAGTTTTGTTGAATTCAAATATTAGATGCACAAGTTTTAATACTTTGAATTGGACTTTCAAACAATGTGAAGACACTTTTGGTCCCCTAGGCGGTGAGGGGTTAACCTCAAAAGGACCTTGGGTTTTTTTAAGTGAAGTTGTCAAAAAAATTTCTTCAACATATGATTTTGTAGGTGATTCTCTAGGGCCCACATGTCATGTTAATAAATTATAAAGAGGGGGTTGGTCTGTACTTGGTGAAAGAGAGAAAACTAAATCACTAATGACTTTGAAAAGAAATTGAGACTTGTAAACTCCAATGGTGAGAATGTTCTAGTAAATAACATATATCATATGTTATTTTTTAATTGGAATGTTCAATTTGAGTTCAAAGAATGAATTTGTATATATTTTTGCCTTCATTGCCCACAAAATAAAACTCCTCATAACTTCCATCTCATCATTTAGAATTGAACAGTTCAAATGTATTTGTAAAGAAATCAATCTACAAAACACTCAAAATGAATTTATCCATTTTTAAATATATTTTTATCTCTTCACTTTGACATTGAAATTTTAAAAAAAATTATACATTTTGCAATATTTATTGGAATGATGTGAAACAAAGCTTTATATGTTGATTAGGATGATTAGCATCCACCTTAAAGATTTCATGCAAAAATTCTAAATAATGAAGCTAATAGAATTTGCCTAAGTTCTAAAAAAATCCAAAGTGGATTCATTAGCCTAGTCCTTTACGAATTAACTCTCTAGATACTAAGAATGGAAATGAGGCCGTCCGCCTCATAGAATGGAAATTTCCAATATATAATCCCCGTTCTCTCAAAATATATAATGTGCTTCACTGTCTCCAAACGTATGTAAGTAACCAAGGACCAAAATCTAATGTAGTATGATCAAAATATGACCCCCACTCTTCACCACATAGGAGCAACTAGCGCGTGAAGCAATAGTAGCACATCCGACATGGCAGTGATTCCCAAATGGAAGAGTGAAAGTGAGGAAATGTGTGTTGGCCGTCTGCCAATATACCCGTCCGCTCCCAGACCTAAAAGAGGCCCGGGACCGGACCTGTCCCGGACCACGCGGACGTGGCCCGAGCTGGCGGACAGGCGGACGGAGCTGCCTCGTCCGCCGCCGAAGCGGTTGGCGTCCAGGTCCGCCCGGCGGACGGGCGGACGAAGCTGCCCCGTCCGCCGCCAAAGCGGACGACCCGACTGCGTCCGACCGCCCCATCCGCCTAGCCCGTCGCCTAGTATTTCGAGGCGTCCAAATTTTTTCCAATTTGGCATGAGACCTAGGATTCTTCTCGTCCGCCTTTACTTACTGTCAGTTTTTTTCGGTCAATTAAAATTTCAGCATCCTATGCTTTTGTCATTAACCCAAAAAATCAGAAATAGACAAGTTATAATCAGATTTTAAATAATCATTTAGAGTTCTTTGAAGTTTACAGTGAGACCCTAAACCCTAAACCCTAAACCCTTCAACTCTTAGTCTCCTACATTTAAGATTACGCCATTGTTTTGAGCAAATTGTAAATTTGTAATATTCATTTGAAATTGTATGCATACAAATTTTAACTAGACATAAAGGATATTATTTATTTATTTATTTTTTCATCATGTAGGATATTTCAAAGGGAAAGAAAAAAACAAGAACATGATCAATATTAGTGATGAAGTGAAACGTTATAATTTACAATTGACCGAATTGAGATGGTGCTACAATCACAACAATTACTTGAAGGGGTTTGGTTTTGGTTTTGGTTTTGAACCTCATGGACAATTTCCATTGACTTCAAGGTGTTTTGTACATATGGACTTATGGAGAAGCCAAAAATGTATATAACTTATGCATGTCACACACTTCAACGCCATGTTTGTATTGTATTTTGTAATGCCCTTTTTTGATTAGGATTGTTTTAAAAGTAAGGGTATACAAAGAGTGTAAAACTTCACAACATTTCTGGAATTAGTAGAACTGTGAAACCCTGTCGTAATGAGAAAAGCATTGTAATCTTCTAATCCATAAAAGATATGTTTTTATGTGTGTTTTTTTGTTTTTTGTTTTGTTTTGTTATATATTTTTTTTCTAAGAGAATTTGCAACGTGAAGCAATAAAACATTTTTAGTTTCTATTTGTATAAATTCTTCTTTTATCTAAGGCTGGGTTTAAACTATGCCTAAAGCCGGATGGAAGTCTGGCCGGATTTGCCTTCGATCCGTTCTTCAATCCGGCCCCAGTTTTTTCCATCCGGCCCTACTTAATCTAAACCCCTTAGGCCGGATTTTCAATTCATGTGCTCTTCAATTTTTTCAAGGCTCAATTAAAAAACGTCAATAAAAATATGCATGTTTATCTTTTATTTCTTTTTTAATTAAAAACAAAGATTTTTTTCATTTTTTTCATTTTTCATTTTGTTTCTATATATTTTATTTCTAAAATACAAAAAGAAGTTTATTTATTTATTACTTAAAAATAAAATAAAAATTTAATATTTTGGTTTTCCTCTTATATAGAATATGCATTTGTAATCAACATGTTTAATGCTAAAACATAGGTACTTTATTGTAGTCACTTAGATGATTTTCCTTTAAAATTAAATAAAGTAAATCCATAAGGGAGTTGCTCTAAGAACACCCGTGCTCTAAGAGTAATCATGACGGAGAGGTACATTTTGCTTTAGTGAATGTACTAGCACATTTTAGGACATGGTCACTTTTAATGACCGTTGCCTTTCAACTTAAAAAAATTCATAACTAATTACAAAAAGATTTAAAAAATATGAAAGAAATCAAGTCACCAAAAAAATATGAGGATAAAGGGCCTAACGTGCATTTCAAAATCTACTCTACAATTTTTTAAATGAATCTTTAATGTGGTTTTTTCTCCAAGATTTAGTGTATTTGAGGCTCATTTCCAAAAGCCCTCAACACTATGAAAGTCAAGTTTGTGATGGAAACTCTTGTACAAAATCTTGAATAAGAAAATCATAATCAATCATTTAGAAAATTGGATTTTTGATGCTAAAGTTAGATTTAGAATAGACTTATATATATATATATATATATATATATATATATATATATATATATATATATATATATATAACTACTAAGAATAGCAATTTGGTTAAGTATTATTAGACTTAGAATCTCTATTCTCATAGATAATTTTCTTTCTTATTTAGTATTTAGGAAGCTTTAATTCATTTAATTAGGATTTGTTATGAGATTTCAATTTGTTTTCATCAATTTCTTTTGAGGTTTCAACTTATGTCCTATTATAAATTCTGAAAATTTCACTACATGCCATATTTATTTTATTTTTTAATTAATTTTTAACGAATCTGACTCGAGCATAGGATATTCCAAGTGATGAACTTCAATGTGTATAAGAATGGCCCGTTCGCTGTCCGCTCATCCGCCGTCCGCCGTCCGCTGTCCGTCTGCCGTCCGCTGTCCGTCTGCCGTCCGCTGTCCGTTCGCCCGTCCGCTATCCGTCCAACCGTCCACCGCCCATTGTCCGTCCGCTGTGCGGTCGGAGCGTCCGTCCGCGGGCTCCGTCCGATGCAGTTGTCCGCAGTTCGTTGAGGTTGTGCGATTGGACGCGCCGGGGCATATTGCCCGTCCAATTTGGTGGTCGGCCCGTTTGCCCGTCGGATTTGGGCAGTGATGTCAGCATCGGCGGACGGTATAAAGAGGGGCGCGGACGGCCCATTCCGCGCAGTTGTTTCCCTTGCGGAGTGGGCAGATCCAACACCAATTGGTATCTATGAGCCCCTTCCGACTTGGAGCGTGAACAACTATAAATGAATTAACTTAGTTTTTTGTAATCTCTTCATCACCTTCTCAATTATAGAAATTGTAAACTTCTCACTCAAACATTGCATTCGGTGCGGAAAAGAAGGATTACTATGGCTCCAAAAGGATTTCCCAATCCGTTGAAGAAGAGTACAAAGGGAAAATCACAAGACATGGATTGGGACGCCTACTTCAATCACTTTTGTGTGGCTGAAGAAGGATGGCAATACGAGCCCAAAACAGTATGGACTTGCACAACGTGCCGAGAGTATGTGAAAATGTCACACATTGCGAAACTCTGGCCAGCAGATAACACGGTTGTATTAGAGAGACAAGTGAGACGGTGGGAAGGTCTCATGAACACTTGCAAGTGTGAACATTTCAAGCAGAGATACAAGGAGATTTGGGCATCTTGCGGTCTAGGTGCTTCCAAACCAAATATCATGAACTATTCCACCATGGCAATGATTTGGGCGGAGATTGTACTCCAGAAAGATGTGGATTGGCGTACGGTGCCTGCAAAGGACAAGAAGACCAAATTGAGCTATGACAAAGCGGTGATAGACACCAATGGGGTTGGCCCAAGCGATTGCATGCCGGAGTGGTCTAATCGGAGTCAATTTGGATTTCTTCCGGAACCATTGCCAGATGCAGAGGACAGTGATGATGATGACGAAGAAGACTTATCACCTCCACCTCCACTTCCACAAAGGCACGAATGTCGAGAAGAGCGCGAAGACTTGGACTTCTAAAATCAATTGCGAGAGGCAATAAGAAATAGTATTTTGGATCAAGGTCACCCGTGTCAACAACGGTCACCACCTCGTCATGATCGTGATGTGCGTTGTCCGCAATATGGAGGAGGAAGTTCGCATTTTAGCCCTGGCCCCCACGATGACTTCCAAAACATATTAAACATACGAGGAAGCCATGGAAGCACAAGGTTCACGGACTACGGTGGATCTCAATATGGTGGGTCGCAATTCTATCCGGGGACGGGAGGGCCGGACTCATATGGGCCTCGCGGAAGCTCATACTACCCGGCTCAAGCGAACGAGGGACAAGAGGGTCCGAGGCAAATGCATCACCTCCTCCACCTCCACCATTTGGAGGTCCATACTTCTCCGATTACGGACAAGGAGGAGGGTCTGGCGGATATAGGCGATCTGGTGGCTTCGGTCCCACACCCCAAGGTCGAAATGACGATAGTAGTTCAGATTCAGAATAGAGTATAATGTAGTTTAACTATTTAAGGGTAGAGTAGAAGATGTCTTTTGACTTATTCGGAGGTTATGGATTTACTATTATTGTTTAAATGTATTTTGGTTACCACTTTTGTGACCATTAGTGGTCAATGATGTCACTATTTAAAACTTTGAACATGCACATCTATTGAACATGTTTAGTTGTAGTACCAAAAATCTCTTCTTGGAAATGCTTGACAGTGTTTTTTCTTTTTTAGATTTAGTGCAAGGGTACCGAATGCAATGTTGACTTTCTGTATTCTTTACCTGCTCTTGGAAGTTGGAAATGAAATTGAAATGCAATTAGTTCTGGAGAATAAATTAGAATCCAAATTCATTTGGAAGAATTGTATAATAGTATTGTGGATTTTGATTAGCCCTAATGTAATTGGGCTTATACACATTAAGCCTTCCAATTTTCCATGTCACGAAGTTCATAGGTTTGACTTGCAAGAAATATTTGAACTTTTTTTTGCAATTTGAACACCCTCATAGGTAAACATTATAATTTTTAACTCCATAAGGGATATTGTTGTACTTTCTTTTTTCCATAATCTCTAGCATGTCTAGTTTGAATTTGTACGGTTAAAAACTTGAAATTCCAAGAAAATGATAAATGTAATGAAAATATTGACATTTCTTTAGAAGTAAAAATTTCAAGAAATTGAAGAAAGTTGAGAAGAAGCCTTGGGTCTATTTTTTTAATTATTAGGCATTGAAATGCCCAAATGCCCAATTCCTCCCAAACAAGAAGACCTACATGAAGCTTATTGAATGAAAAGGGGGAAAAATCACTCTAAAAATGAGACGGTAGAAATGAAGCAAATGATCTAAAAATCGCCCCCTCTGGACCGTCCGATCACGCAGACTGTCCGTCCGCCCGATCGGACGGCCTCTGTTTGACCGTGCGGACCGGACGAGGCGTCCGCCAACCCTAGACCGTCCGATCGGACGGCCAGGAAGAGGCGGACGGACCCGACGGGGCGGCCGATCGGACGGCCTCCGTCCGCTGTAGGACTGGAATGAGGCCGTCCACCTCATCTAAGAGAAGCGGACGGACCGTCCGCTCTCACTTTTGCCTTCCCCCTTGCATGCAAGAGAGAGCGGAGAGCTTGGTGGTTTGACCTCCATTGGCTCTTTTCTTTGGGTAGGTAAGAGTCTAATATTTGGGGTAACTCTTGCCAAATTTTTTATAAAACTTTGACGTTCATCATTCTACCGGTTTATCAACATGTCGAGGGCGAAGAAGGCTTCCAAGGAGCTGAAGGGAAAAGAAGAAGCCCCCTCTATTCAGTGGACAAGGGAGAATCCCTCGGAGAGTTGCAAAGCATTCTTAATCGAATTGATTGTGAAGTTTTATGAGACAGAGACTACAATGTCTCTTGACACTAAATATGTGCGATATGAAGAGGACTGCATTGAGAAATTCTTCGTGGATATGAGGCAGAGGATGTTGGACGCCTTGCACGTATCGCAGTGGATTCATGAAACGGAGAAGAAGAATTTCCCCAAATTTCTTGACAGCAAGGTGCATGATGCATTATGGAATGCTTTGGTCATTTTGGATAAATATTGGAGGAAGAAACGCGGAAATGATGAAGCCTTCGAGCATGTCATTATGAAAGCGGATTTATTCACCAAAAGGTGCCAACCATTTAAGAGGAGGCAGAATAGAGCAGGATCAATTGGTTGGTGGATGAGCAAGCCTGGAATGGACCAAGCACAAAATACACGTCGCCTTCTAATAGCCCTTCCGGAAGCGGCCATGGTGATTCCCGTAAATAACAAAATCATGCGGGGTGGCTATGCTACAATTCGGAGAGTGTGAATAGAAGGATGTACGGAGATTCATCCATCATGGGAGTTTGCAGCAAAGATGTCTCTCCACGAAGGTGAACGACCTGCTTTTGCAAAGATGGAACACAATACTGAGACTATGGCAGTGAGGATTCCGCATGCTGGAGTGATACGTTTTTTTGCAATGCACTCCAAAAAGAATGAAGGATACTCATTCTGGTGGAACGGCGGTACATTGCGTGAAATGATGCGTCAGGATGATGACTATCCAGACAACATAGCCCTTCGAGTGCTGTATGAGCCGCGTATAACAGAAAAAGAAATCATTGCTGCTAAAAATTTGAAGCGATTTAGAGCCAAACGCGTGGAGCTTGCATGGGCATTACTGCACATCATGAATGCGGTGCACACCGCTGGACATCTCCGCAACGACATTTCTCCGGACAACATCATGTTTCATTTTCCTGAAGATGAGTTCCGAGTTTACATTGGAGTTTGTGATTGGGGGATGACTACAGTGAGGAGCGAGCCTATGAAGTCGTTGTATACATTCACATCAACAGCTGAAAAGGATGAAGCTATAAAGATGAGGTGGTGGGTGGATCCCAGTATTACCTATGTACACGGAAGAGATGCGGATGTGCAAAACATCCCTTCTCTTTCCATGCAATCCGAGCAATATGTTGTTGCTAAATTAGCTGAACGGATCAGTAGGCAGTGCATGTCGAAGGCGTATCACAAGTTGCAGCGTGAATCAAGTAGCTCACATGTCAAGTACCTCCATCCACAATTTGCACAGGTGTTTGATACTTACTTGAAGCGCGTTTAGAACAAAGAGAGTACTTTGGCACAAGTCATCTTCCGTTTTAGTACTTCATTCAACTGGCCTATTCCGGATGAACACTTCCGTGGTTCATATTGAAGTTCAAGAATAGTTCATATAAGTATATAGGCTGGTAGTATGCATGGATGCCAAGTAGTATGTATGCGAATTACATAGTTGCATAGCATATGTGCACCATTTTGATTTTTTAAGACCAATGAATGCCAATGTAGTTGGACTTTTATGTGCCTTTGTAATTGGCGAGGATATTTTAATTGATAATGATTTTTAAAGTGTGTGAATTGTCCCTATCTTTTGTCATTGTTGGTTTGCAATTTTGCATAGAAAAGTCTAAAACCCTGCAATTACGGAAATTGTGATTTTTTAAGTTGGTATTTGCAAGATTGGAGAGTTTTTGTTTTAAATTGTATGGTCTTCCAATTGTTCAATTTGCCATGTATGGTTGAAGATATTCAATTGGACAATGTATTATGTATAATTGTAAATTGTCTTCTAGATTCTAGAAGCATGGTTTTTTGTTTGGTATCAATGGTGTGTTGTTAATTTTTTGAATGCAACAGGTTTGTCGGCTTCATTAAGATGTTAAAAAAAAATAGTAATTACCCCCTAAATGCTTGAGGTACCAAAATATTAAATATGGTGTTTGCAAAACTTAGAAGTTCAGTAAAACCTAACTATTTTTCATCATTTTAGTAAGCTAATAATTTTGGGAAATTCTTTTTGAAGTCTAGTTTGGCTCCAGAAGTCCGATCTTGCAATTAAAGGACAATGATTTTTCTGAAAGAGATATTATGCAAGGGTACCTTGTGCAATCTTGACTTTTCTTTTGTGTTAAGAGCTTTTGGAAATGAGCCTCAAATACAGTAGATCTTGGAGGAAAATTCACATTGGAAATTCATATTAAAAAATTATAGAGTAAATTTTGTAAAGTCGTAAATTGATTGGGGTAGTGCAAGTTTGGCCCATTAACCTCATATTCTTTGGGTCCCCAACATTTTAGATTTGCCTTGCCAAAAAGGCTTCAACTTTTTTTTGCGATTTTAACAGCATCATAGTCAAATGTTATAATCTTTCACTCTACAAGTGATATTGTTGTGCTTTCTTTTCCTATGCAATCTCTAACAAGTCTAGTTTGAATTTGTATGGTTACAATTCCAAAAAAATTGATACATCTTACCAAAATGTGGGCTCTTTGTTCAATTTAGAGCAAATTAAAGGAAGTTGAAATTTGAAAATAAGGCTTGGGCATGTAGGGGTTACAACATCCTATGGTTATTTGGATGATTGAATTTGTTTGAACCATCAACCATTGTTTTTTTGGGCCAATTGAAGGCCCAAATGCCTAAAAAAAAAATGGACTACACCAAATCTATAGGTTAAATTTGAAGAAAATTGGATGATAATGCCAAATTGCTCGAATTTGAAAGAAAAAAAATTGGATGAAATTGCACACATCAAATGTAACTCATCTAAATATGTGGATGAAAAGATAGTTCTATCCAAAATATAAATGAATACTAAAAAATTTAGTAACATTATTTTGTCATATATTGCCACTTTAGCAATTCTCCAAAAATTGGAAAAAAACCCATAGTTTCATCCCTACACCAAAGTTTACCCCATTTTCCGCCCGATGCCCCGATCGGACGACCCCACACCGACCCGTCTGCCTCGTCCGCCTTCCTGTCCGCCCTCCCGTCCGCCTCCCCGTCCGCCCTCCCATTCGCCTCCCCGTCCGCCCTCCCGTCTACCCCGTCCACCTCCCCGTCCGCCCCGTCCACCTCCCCGTCCGGTGGACAGGGACGGTCGGAACGTCCTATGTTGGCGGACGTTCGAGAACCAGCGGACGTAGACGCTGGACGTCCGTCCGGACGTCTATGTAACTTTGCCAACATTGGCCCCCATGATTTTTTAATCAACAATATGAAGAATTCATATGAAGATTTATTTAATTCAAGTCTTTAAATTATTTTTTTTGAACCGATACATGCAATGTTCTTCCCTCAAGCTAATGATATAAAAAAAATTCTATATTTAGATTATACTTTTAACAATATGATCAATCAAAGTGGTCAATTTAAAATCATGAATCTTTAGTACTTAAAGGGTTAAATATACAAACTCTTTGTTTCTACCCTCGAGCCTTCTAATAGATACATTGATTTGTTTGTCCTATTAGTGGAGGGGATTAGAGTCACCTAGAAAATTATTATTACTACAAAAATTATTTTTTTTGTAAAAATTCATTTAATATAAAAATATTTCGCCTTACACTAATTCAAAATAGTGTGAGTTTCCATATACTTTCAACTTTGAAAATTCATAGAGTATTGCATAAGTATTAGAAAATTATGAAACAACTTGAATTGGTTTTCTCTCAAGGCTAAGATTCTTTAAAAAAAATCATCATTGGAGCCATCTATTTCGTGTGGGCAATAAAAATGGTGGTTTTGTGTGCTAATTTGATATCTCTACCTACAAGGAGAGATTTAGCAATGGTGCACAATGGTTAGAAAGTTCAAAAGTTATGTGGACAAATGAAAATAAAACATGTTTTATAAGCAATAGTAGCATGGTGGGGCCCATCATTCTTGAAAATTCATTTCTTTTGTCACTAGAATTGTGATGCATAGATTTACAAAATAGTACGTAACATTATAAGACTAGAATTGTGATGTGTAGATTTACAAGTACTAAATAACATTATACAATTAGAATTGTGATACTATTATAAGTAGTACATAACATTATAAGACTATCACATAGGGATTTTCATATTTTCTTAAGATTGAACTAAAGATTAGAGACATACAAAAATAACACATTTATTTAGGTTCATCTACTTGCAATTAGACTTGTTTTCTGCCTTATTGGATAATTGTACTTCTGTAGTCCAAACGTCTTCAAAATTTGGCACTTGCTGCGTTACAAAATTTGTTACAATGATAAAATTTAATCGAAGATGTGAAAACAGAAATTCCAGTGTACCCCACACAATGTTTTCCTTACTGCGCCAACTGTACTTGCACCGTCATCAGGTCAGGCTTACTGTAGGAGCCTGAAGATACTACAAGATGCAGAGTCGCAATTAACCAACGTTTACGGTTTTCACGGATCTGACTCAATTCACTGTCCCTGCTCTGCAGCCCACTACCTGTCTATTAATGCAAAGAAAGTACTGTACACTTTCAGAAGCAACTAACTCCGCCTGTCTGCCCTGTCATGTTTCAGACAGAATGCAGCTTGTGGATAATGTCCAGAAATACAAAAAATCCCCTGGCTCCCCTCACCTTTGTAAAGTTCGTATCTTTCAAAATTAACGAGGCTAAAATGAACGAGCCCAGCTACCACAACTGTAAGAATTAACAGAAATCGTAACCCAAGTTCAGGTAGCTACTTATGGACATATTTCATGTACCCAAACGGAATGACAAAACTTAAGAATGCAGAGATCAGGGACATTCACGACAACGAGCGACAGGTTGTATGAGACACACAAAACAGCTTCAAAAAGCATCACACAAAAGAATGTATTCATAAAAATTCATAATTTATCAAAGGGTACGAGCTGCATAGAGCTCCACAGCACCTCTTCGAAGGTGGGTCGCGGGTTGCCTGAAGAAAGGCCTAATCTGATTGACTCTCATAGCTCAAGTATTCCAAGTATCGACACTGATGCTAACATCGCTCATCACGATTTGGGATAGTATGCAAAACCCTAAGAAAAAGCTTTTCATCATCATCTGGTACAATCAACGAAGGGGTGACTAAACTGAATGGGGTAGCTGATAGATCGTTGCCTTCAGAGTAGGCAGTATTGATCCCCTGCAGTCTCAACTGGAAAGTTGTCTGCGAGTATGGTCCAGCTCATGTGGCCAGCAGAGTATAAAAATGTACCACCCTTGACCGAATAAATGAGTGTGTCGATAGTTGACACTCAATCTGTAACATAAGTTATCATACAAAACATTGCAAGGCTCCAGCTCAAGTAAACAATGATGGGTGCAGTACAGCAGGTAGCCTAGCAGGCATTCTCGTCAGCTCCCTGGGTGGAGAAAACGACATGTGGTCCAAGAAGGACTCCACCAATCCAGCACTTCGAAAGCTCCCGTTCCCACTGCGAAAGCTATCAACGTCGAAGCCTCTTGTTGTGACAACATCTGTATTTCCATGTCTGTCCCTGAACTCTTCATTGCCCATGTCTTCCTCTATTGCGATAGTATGATCAGCAGTCCCCATGATTGATGAAGCAATCGCCATCTCGTGCATATCCGACACCGAGTCATCTTCCCATGAAGAACTTGGTTCTGAAAATGTCTGATTCACGAAGTCATCGTCCTCCTCTGAAAAATCTTCATAGAGCTCCGGGAGCTCCACCATTGACCATTGAATAAAATGCGGATGGATAAATCTGTAAGACGTCTTAAGTAGATATGGATCAAATGGGAAGAACATGTCGAGCCTTCCTTCTCCTCCAAAAGAGCCTGCAGCATGTGAAGAAGAGGCATCCCTGCTGTAAGACCATTCCCTACAATCTACAAGCTGGGCGATGCTGGCTTGCTTCACAAACTCATCAACAACAGACGGTAAGCACACCGTGAGCGGCTTGAGATGATGCTCGACCAACTCCTGCAGAGGTAACGTACGAAGTACGCGTTTCAACCTCTGGTCCTCCGTCAAGTCCTTCAACCTGTAGCAGAGGACATACATGACAGCTTGGCAAGCACAGTAGAACACACCGTGCAAGACAGGGTCAGCAGTTGTCATCGACAGATTTCTTCGGTCTTCGGCCAGCTGAGCATATGAGACACACCATTCCAACAACCGCCTCATCGACTCCACAACGACCGTCAAAGGCAAGTAACTCGCTCGTGCTAGGTAACTTGCCAAGTACGCAGCAGCAGACATCCGCGTATTCGGAGGCCGCGACTTGGATTCAAAAATGTCACAGAGCAGATTCGCAAACGTGTTACCACATGTTGCTGGAGCGAGGGAACACAAGTAAAAAATGAGGAATTGGGTAAATTTGGACTTGTAAGTGTCCAAAATTGTCGTTTGGAAACACCTCATTAACGTCTCAAAAATCAAATCACCGTGACCGTTTTGAACACACGTCTGTAGGTGTTCTAGAGTCATATCCATTATCGCGTCCATCTTGTCAGCCATTTCGTCCAATGTCGGCAACAAAGCACGCCGACTTTCAGATGTTTGTTGCTGTTGCTTAGCTTCGCACCCAGGTCCAGAAGAATCAATCACAGCATATCCTTCGTCGCCTCCCAAAATATCATCGTCATCCAGGTTCATATGAAACATGAACACCTTATTGCTATCCTCCTCTCTCATGATATCCTCCCACCTTATCTCCACGTCAATCTCAATTAGCCGGTCCACAATCAGTGACAACATCTGACCTCCAAGTGCGCTGCTCAAGGAACTACTCTCTAACCTCAGCATATTCTCCACGTACAAAGCTAACCACAACTTCTCACACGTCCTATGAGGCATCCTCAGCACAACAATGTGCTGCAACCGAAACGCGGCTGTCGGAACGAGGTCCACCGTCTGAACCAGAGCAGAGTGAAGACGTTCCAAAACCTGTAGCAAGGCATCAAAAATCTTTAGCAACATCCAAGAAAATGACGTGGTAAATTTCTTCCTAAACGTGTAAGCTCCACTACCACAAACGATAAAATCAAAGAAAATGGGGAAAAACAGACAGAAACCCACCTTATCTTTCTTCGCAAGGTGCTCACCGCCTTCCAGCTTCAGCTTATCCAAAGTAGTAAGCCCCATCATCAATCCAGTTCTCGTAAACGAATCGAAGAACGACGGAAGCCCACAAGAGGGCGGCAAGAAGTTACGAACCAGCATATCCAAACAATCCGGCACGAAGCAGCCATTTGCAGTCGACAAGTTGACAACAAAAGCCAAGAGAGCGTCCACGACTTCAAAACTGTAAGTCCAAACACTCATCCCCAGCAAATACTGCAAAAGCGCCCGGTGCGAGCGTTCGTTCAAATAGCCCACAGTTTGCGAGAGCGCATTCAAGCGAAGCGCAAGGAGCGAGGCGGCTTCCGGAGCATGCAAATCAGGCTCCCTCAAGTCTTCGCAGAGTTTCATGTAAAAGCCTTTGTCGACACCGTCCGCGCCCGACTTGAGAGCCCGAATCATCCAGGCGCGCGCAGCAATGAGGCGCTCCTCGGCGGTGCCCTTGGGCTCATTGCTGTTGTTGATGTGCTGCTGCGGCAGCTCGCTTTCGGCAGCCGTCATGGCTCCAGGACGAAAACAAACGAAAACAACAACTCTCTCGAATACCTCGAATACAACATGAAACCGAGAGCGACTCTACTCTCTCGTTCTGAAGGGGCTAGAGTTCGCCAAACAGCCGTAAGAGCAAGCAAGAGCACACCTCCACCACCACCACGAGGAAGACGACTGCCGCAACGAGAGTCTGCTAGAAACCCTATTAGGGTTTTTGAATCTTGTGGAGGCTTGGCTTTAGCCCCACCCGGGGTTCCCCAGGGCTTTGGAGGATGCCGATTGGGGGCCGTCGATGGTCTGACTGGATGCATCAACGGTGGATACTGATCTGCTAGCAAGCCCGAGACGCGCGACTGGGCGTGCCAGCGGCAGCTGCCGGGCACGTTCGGAATAGGGAGCGGCAACTGAATCTCGGCAGGCAGACAACTGGAAACAGGAAGACCCGGAAACCCTAACCTGAAGGGATTAGGTTGCCTTTCTCTCAGACCTTGGCTTCTAACTTTTCGAGATGGAGATCACGTTAACCCTCGAAGGCTCCTTCTATACAACTTGTATTTAGCCTTATAACTCTTGAATTGTGGTTTATTATATGAATTGTGATACATTTTTATTTCCATACTACCATGATCATTAATTTACTTTGTTCTAAACAATATTTAGTCAATGTTTTTTTGGTCAAGTGCCAATGTATTCATAATATACTATACAGCGGCAAAGGTCTTTTAGGCTGCTGTAGGGTTAAATTTGTTGAAGCACAGACTAAGTATTTGCCTTGTGGACCAACAAACAGACGTGGCACTTTCAGTTTTGATTAAATTTATGCACTGTTGTTTCATCCAAAATTGACAACTTATCCACATTTTTCATTGAAAAAGAAAAAAAATTGGTGGAAAAGACAATTGAAATGGAAAAAAAATCTAGCAGGAAGTAGCTATATTTTGGAATGGAACATTTTGGCTCCCATGGTGTCCCAAATTTTGGATTGCCTTCTATAAGATTAAGGTTGAATAATAACATAGATTGTTAATTCTTTATTATTATCCCTTTTAAAAAAAGATTTCTAAAGGATATAATGAAAGGACCTAGATGAAAGGAACGGATTTCTAAAATTATAATGACATTTTATTAAACACTTTACAAAATTTATTTAATGATGACTTTCAAATTAAAGTTGAAAAATATGATTCACCTATCATATCCATCCTTGCAATTAAATCATTTGCAACACTATTTTAGAGAATTTAGGGGTTTGGAATAAGCCTCTATGACCTCAATTTTTGACATGATTTTCTAAATTTTTTCAATATTTGTCGTTTTTTTATTGGTGGAGAATAAAATCTGCTAGATTAGGCAAGTACATTTGAAGATAGAAAATCACATTAGCTCTAAGAATACAATTTTGATTTCAATTGATACATGAGAGCAAAAGTTATGCCATCCTAAGTTCAAAAAGCAATTCAGCACTTCAAACAAAAAATCATAAAAATTGAATTAAATTTTTTTTCAAAGAATATATTTTTGCCTACATGTAAAGCTTTGATTCATTCCATTTGGATTACACTTAAATTGGTAAATAGTGTTGGATGATAATTAGTGTTGTTCTCTATTTTTACCCCCAGCACTATTTTTCAATTTATGTGTAAATAGTGTTGAGGCACTTAACTCCCGCAGTCAAACTTTGGCCCTTCCCTAGGAAACTGTAATTTCTGCCTCCCGTTGTCAAATTTTGGCCCTTCTTTCTCTAGAACACTTTCTTTTTCGCTTGCTTCCTTACCCCGCTTTTTTCTTGTCCAGTGATTGCCTTGGAGAGATTGTGAGGAGAGGTGAAGAGCTCTCTAGTCCATCAAGGGCGCTCCTTCCATGAGGGGGGAGGTATACTCCATGGTTTCTCACCGCTTGATTTCAAACTTCCATGCCTATATCTTTTTATTGAGGTATGTAATTGAACATTGGATGACACCATTGAATTTGTCTTTTTCTCCTCTATTTCTTCTGAAAAATAGTTTTTTTTTGTCACCACTTTTTTTTACAACCACATTTTTATTTTTTTTGTAGCCGACCATGGACCGCCTCCTGCTTGCTGCGATTCCTCCTAATATCGCTCCAAGCCGTCTTCAATAAGTTTCCAGCCTTGCCACCGATCTGTCACTTCTTAGATGATTGAGGATGTCACAGTTCACGACTTAGATAGCTTCAATACTCGGGTCATTCAAGCATTTCTTGAACACTTCTATAGCCAATGTCCTACCAACCTTATAAAAGCTAGCCGATGGTGGCAGTAACATCACCAATTCTATGAAGATATTGCAGGACTTGAGGCCTCCAAAGTTCTTTTTACGGATGCACTTGTCCATTCCGATAAAAATCCACTAGGTGTCTTCAGTGACTCTAGGCAAATCACGAAATTCTCGAATTCTTCTTCATCCAATACGTACGTTGCTTGGGACTTCACCATCTTCCTTGGCTTCTTTAGGTGCGCAGCCAACCACAAGTGTTGCTAGATATTCCTCCGTTGCAAGTCCCTTCTAACCTTCACAATGTCCTTCCCCGTTATAGTTTTCAGGAAGTTCTTCGCCAAATTCATCTCGCAATACATGGTGTCAAGTGTATAGCGAATAAGGAGATCCTGAAATAATGGACATCCACAATTAACTCTTGCTTCTTAGTGCTCTTTGATTCATATTTCTTTTTTCTTTTTGTTGCATCTAGATTATTTCTTCTTATTGCATTTTAACTTTAACTTTTTTCTTGTTGTTTCTTAGTTCATGCTTTTTGTTGCTTCTTAGTTTTTCTTTTTTGTTGTTTTGTTTTTCAGTTCTTACTTTTTGTTTCTTTTTAGTTCTTGTTTTTTGTTTTTTTTGTTGCTTTATAGTTCTTGCTTCTTGTTTCTTCTTGTTGCATCTTAACTCTCATTTCTTATTGTTTCTTGTCATCTCTTAGTTGTTGCTCTTTATTGTTTCTTGCTGCATTTTAAGTTTTATTTGTTGTTATGTCTTAGCACTTGTCACTTTTTTCTTTTTGTTCTCTCCATCACCATTCTTATTTTTTCTACTTTAAACATGTACTACATATTTTGTGTTGTTGTAAGCTTTTGAAGGTTGAATTTTGTACTTTTGTTGTTAATTTACTAAAATTAACCTTTCACTTTTTAATTGTATGTTGTAAACCACCATATTGGTTCATCTTTTAGAAAATAAAAAATATAAACAAATTGCTCAAATTTGCAAGTCCAGAAGTGCTAGTACTCCGGATTAAACTACAACCACTAGTTAAGGAGTTTTTTAGTACATAAAAATAAGAACATGGAGAAATTAGAGCAAAAGCTAAAAAATGCCATTAGAAGAAAATAAAGGGAAAAATGGAATGAAAAAAAGTAGGGATATAAAACTAAAAAGATGATAAGCAAGATTTGGTAAAGTAATCAAATTAGACTAACAATAAAATGATGACAAAATGAAAAAAAAAAATACAAAGAAACAAAATGAAAAAAAAATATTACAAGTAGAAAATGAAACTAGAACCAAATTGCAAACCAAAATTTATCAAATATAAAATAAAATAAAAGACTAGGAGTATGAAATGAAACTAGAAGCAAGTTGAAAACTATAAAAATAATAAATAAGAAAAAAAAAGAAAATAGTTAAATTAAAACTATAAAAAAAATACTAGGATAGTGAAGAAAACACTAAAATAGTACTAGAAATACCAAAATAGGATTTTTTTTCCCAATAAATTAGTGGCTTTTACAGTAATTTAGGGAGTTCTGTACTAAATGAGAATGAGGGAAATTTTTTTATCATATTGTTAAAATGCTTGAGAATGAGGGAAATTTTTTGAGTGAGATTAGACTACTAATTTCAATGGGCAATTATGGGAGCATAAAGAACCGGATGGAGCTGAATTTTGAACAGATGGTGTGCCTCAAAATTAGCATTTCAAAAAGCTTTGGCTAGCCCAATTCAAAGCAAGGATGAAGACATGGTGTCTGATTTAGTGTGAGGAGGTCAGCTACCATGACACGAAAGATTGACAATTTTGATGAGTGATTGCAAGAGTTTGGCAAGGCATTTTGACTTGAATTTTTGAAAAAAGAAGGATGGAGAAGTTAGCTTTCCAATTAGATAAGCCTCACCCAATTTGGAGTAGGGACAAAGCCAAAACAACAGATTTAGTGTGACAAGGTTTGTTGTCTGTTTGGCAGTAAATTGTTTTGGATATTTCATTTTTTCTTATGGTCCCAACTGAATTTAATCTTAATTACAGCATGCTTTTGTATTATGAATCTTGAATGAGTGGTTCAATGTCTGTGCATGGAATTCTCTTGTGGGATGTGAGTGTTTAGAAAGGGTGCATAAAGTTTGAATTGGACTTTTAGGATTTTAGGGCAAGCGCGGAAGTGCTACCCAATTGGGAGTAAAATTAGGGTTGGGATGTAAATGATGAAGGGAAAAGAATATTAATTGGCCTAAAAAGAATGTGTGAATGTGTTAGGGATTTGATCTATGGAATTAGGGAGGTGCATAGTGTTAGTTTAGGGAGTGAGTTAGGATTTTGGATGGTTGTGGAATGCTAGGATTAAATTTCAGGACACCAATTTGACCCATTTCGTGCCCTAATTGGCAATTTAAGGTGGAGTTTGGCCAAGGAAATTGTCTTAACTTCCAAAAGCATGTATTAGGGTACATTTTGGGCACACATTTGGGTGATTTGAGGGTACTACCCTTATTTCACTTGTTTAATTAAAAAATTATATAAAAATAATTTAGAAATCCATTGTTTGGAAGGTGAACTAGGTAGGTGTTCCATACACTCCCCAAACACCCAATTTTGGGGATTTTCTCACCACATTGAAAAAGTCTCACATATATGTAGGCACCAAAAGCTTGAATAAAGTCATTGGAGGCTACTTGAAACCTAATAGAGCCATCTTCACATTGTTGTAAAGAAAATAGGTCCTATTGGCTTATGTGAATGATTCATTCATTATGATATAGATGTTTTGTATTGGTGACTAACAAATGTCATTGAAGAGAGTCGCATTTTTTTCTTGCATTCTCCTTCTCTAATATAATTGTCTCTTGTATATCATAAAAATGATATGTATTTGTTTTTATCTATATGAAGTCTTTTATTTAATTGTTAAATCATCTTGATGTATAATTGCAATATATCATATTCATTTAAAATGTATGAAAAATGTGATTCACTAATAGAATATCCTATTTATCTAAACATAAATTGTCTAACTTGACGCTATTTACCTAGACATTCATTGTAACAATCCCGTGTTTTTATGTCATTGAAGGCGTTACAATGAACATTAGTAAATGTTAATGTTGACATAATATTAACCCATTAACGTCTGGTTGACCACTTTCTGGTCGATTTCATGACTTTTTGTCTCCTACAAGTCGTAAAACATTTGATTTCAAAAAACTTAGAGAAGAACGCAATTACATTATCTTCATATGCTCCTAACAAAACCAATTTCAAGAGAATTTGTGCAAAAATAAGTAAGTTGTGCTTGTCCAAACTTGAAATGGCCTAACCTTTCATATTAGAATTTTCAATGAGAAATGCATATTTAATATAAAGGACAACTATATATGTGTGAAGGAATTAGTCAAAAAAATTTGTTCAATTTCTAGACCAAATACTCAAATTTATGCCCAATTGTAGCAAACCCTATTTAGCAGTAGTGCCAAAGGATGTTTATGACACATCAATCTTTGAAGAGTAATTACAGAGATGTAAACCGTTGGATCACTTTCATTTTTTGTGTGGTTCAAGGACCTACCCCATGGAACTTACTTATTCAATCTGATCTAAGATTATATCTTTTGAGAAGGCACCAAATGGCACTTTTTCAGAATTGTTTATAAAAATTACACCCACCCTCTAAATCGACCATGGACGTTAATGGGTTAACATAATATTGACATAAAAATATGGGGTTGTTACATTGAATGTTCAAGTAAACAATGTCAAATTAGACAACTCGTGTCTAGATAAACAAGAGATTCTACTAGTGATTGTAGTATGTAACTGAAGTTATTTTGAACCTCAGTCATCCTAATTACAAACTGCACACACAAACCTAAGAAATGTGACTCTTAATCATTTGAAATATCACTTGTTTGAGTTATATTTTATAACATACACTAGCGGTTGGTGCTTGCTATGCTACACATTCATCATTAGAATTTTATAAGAATTTTTATGTATTAGATAGAATGCAAAACAAAAATTTCAATAAACTTTCAAATAAAAATGACTAAAATCTTTGTATAATTTTTTTATAAGTAAGCATATATTGAAATGTACAATAGAAATTTATTGAATGATGAATGAAACATATGCAATGGTAAATAGTATAAAAGATACACATACATTAGAATGCATTAGAAATTTGACTCCATTGTTACAAAAAATGGCAACCCAAATTGAAGAATTGAAAAGAAAAACTTATAAATCTCAAATTTTTTGTGAACAACTTAATTGTTGTGGAATCCAAAAGCGCTTCAATTGAATAAGTTTCTCAAAATCATTTGGTAGTAGCAATAGAAAATTGAAATCATAAAAGCTCAAAGCTCACAAAAGCACAAAATTATAGAAGTACAAAGAAGTGTAAAGCCAAAAGAAGCAATGGATTTGCTACCTCTATAATATCATCCTATGGATCCTCTTTAATATCACCTTAATTGCAACAACTATATTATTTTTATAATATCACCCTTGGTAAAAAGTGATATTACAAAAGTGATTGCAAACTGCTACTCTATTTCTATAATATCACATTGTGTGAAAATACGATTTCTATGTATGCATGATTGAAAATATTTTTACAAAATATTTAAAATAATTATTTTAAAGACTGATTGAAATCATTATCATGCATTCTATTCAAATATATCAAAATTTTACTAATATGTGATACAATGAATGTGTAGCATAGCAAGCACGAGCTCTTGGTATTAATGGTAGCATTTGTGATATTATAGAGGGACTTATGATTTTAGTAGTATGATTGGCCAAAATATAACTAATTTTAGTCATATAATGCTCATAGTTATGCATGCCAAAATGCCATGGTGACTTTGCACCTCCAAAAACATAACTAGAGTCATTCATAAAATTACCAATGAAATTCACATAAACTATTATGCCAACCAAAAATATGATTCACAAGAGTCATATTCTACATCAACAAAAATATGACTACACAAAGTCGTATGCCATATGAGCCAAAATATGTCTTACTTTAGTAATATTCTACATTAGCAAAAATCTTGGGGGGTGCACTACAAAGGAAGTTTATGGGTGAGGAGCGACCAAATTTTGGACCCTCTATATTATATCCTAAAATTTTATTTTTTTTCTAAAAAAAATATGAATAGATTTTCCTACTTTGAAAGTTTATGTTCTGAATTATTGGTATTTTTTTATGTTAATAATAATTAGTTAAAAAATTTAGAAAAAAAAAGATATACTATAAAGCTAAAAATAACTTTTACACCTCTATATTATATAAGGAAAAAAATTTGAAAAATGAAAAAAAATTCTATAAAATAGCTTTCTACTAAAAGTTTATTTTGGCTGAATATTGATACAATAGTCATCTTTATGTGATCTCTATAAATATTGTAGTTGAAAAACATGCCATTTTAGTTCATTTTTCAATCCTTTCCAAATAATATATCACATGTTATTTAGGAGTGAAATTTTTGGCAATAGAAACCTATAGACATTGTTAAACAAAGCTCAAAATTGTAGGTTGCAATTATAGTTTATTAGAAAGTAATTAGGAAAAGTAGAAATGGATAGTTAGGGTTTGGTCACTCCTCACCTATGAACTTCCTTTGTAGTGCACCCCTCTAGGCAAAAATATGACTACATGGAGTCATATGCCACATAGGATTTTTTTCCTTTGCTCGGGCAGTTGAAGAAATAGTTAAGCCCCTAAGGATAGTCAACTTATACACCATGTTGGCAAAATATGACTAATTATACCCCCAATCCATATGACTGCCAATATGATTCATGTCCAAAGCGACTCGTCAGTATTAGCTAAACCTAGTCATGTCACAAATTATCTACAATGTTTTCTGCGTGAGTCATATTTTTTTATTTTTTGACTCATTGTAGTCTTAAAACACTAGTTTTGTTGTAGTGTATGGACAAATACAAATTTTTAGGAAATATGCTTTTGATACAAAGGCTGATAGTAAGGCAAGTTGCCTTTTCAAGCACTTCTAGTTACTTTCAAAGTCGTACTATCATAGTCTGAATATCTAAATGAAGGAAAACTAGCTTGAAACATGTGGCAATATTATGAGGTAAGCTAGAGGGAAACTTGAACAAGTTTCATTAATTTTGGTTACTTTTAAAATTGTACACATTTTATATTTTTAGAGTTGTGTTTTGCTAAATAGATTTATTTTAAGTATGTGGAGCCAATATCTGGCATTAACTCTCAAGACCCAACAACTTCTTGAGAATAATGATTGTAAATCAGTCATCCCATTCTGAAAATTTTTTTATACATAGAAATGCTTGAAATTTTTTCTTTTAAAGACTACTTTGTCTAGTACGTATGGAATTAATTGTGGAGAATATTGACCATTGAATTTTTAGATTATAATTTTTTTCAATGATCAACTTATAGACAGAAAAAATGCAGCTTTTGGAAAAAAAAACTATAAGAAAATAAACAATGCCTATTGGAATCTTAGGCAAATGTAGCATTTTTTGAATTTCAAACAAAAGTGCATAAAAGAGCCAAAATTGACCAAATTGGATTTTATAAAATTTGAAATATATATAATAGAATTTTATAATATATATATTAATAAAATTATATATGTATATGTATGTCAATTTTTGAAATTAAATGGTTGATATAATCAACATATCTTTTAGAGCATCTTCAATAAAAAAATCTACCATTTCTTTCACTTGGACCCTATCCAAACTTTATGCCCTTTCTCTCCTAATGCAAGGCTATATTTTCTAAATAAAATTTTTAATACTTCTCACATTGAAATTTTGAAAATCCAAAAATGCAACAAGTATGTCAATTTAGTACTCTACAAGATCCTACTTTACAAAATATTGAGATTTAATACACCCTATTGAGAATTTGCCATTGAAAATTGGGTGAGGGTATATTTTGTTGTCTTAGGCCTTCAAGGGATAAGCCTTAAGTTCTTTCATGTTTAAAGGCCTAAAATTGCTTCAAAAAACTAGTCTCCAAAGCAAGGCTAAAATCTTCATCTATATTTATTTTAAAAAAATTTGACTATAGGATCCTTTAGTTAACTTCTTAGAGTATACCCTCTTAAAATTTCAAAATAATAATTCTTACCAATTGCAAGATAATGATGCTTGAACTTCAAAAGAAGCATTTTTAAGTCTTTCCAATTGATTAGATTTCATCTTTCAAATTTTTTATTTAAAAATGTGTAGATTGTACAATTTGCAACTCTCCATAATATAATATGTTGAAGAAATAAATTGAAAATACATATAAAAAATTTCAACAAAAAATATCCTATGTTCGTGCTTGCAAAAAATACTAAGAAGAAAAATTAAGAAAATGATTTAAAATACAAAATTGTTAAGAATTTAGATATAAAAATGATTAAAAAATATCCTAATGGTTGAAATGTTGTAATAAATCATCTATATTTAATGATTTTTTTAATATTTAAAATTTAATTAAATAAAAGACTTCAAAGTTTATTTTAGAGTAGAGATTACATAACTACCCCCAAACTAAAACTCCTCATAATTTTCAACTCATGAATCAAACTGAAAATTATTCAAAGCTTTCTATGTATATAAATCTAAAAATTCAAGTTCAAATTTTTATTTCTTAAGAAGTGACTTTTTAAAATGGATAACCAATAATGCTATGTTGCAAAAAATGCTATTTTGGTCCTTTAGGGTTTGAATTGCCTAATTTTAGGCAATGTGGCTTCCATTTGGATGGAACAAGTTTCAGTGATCTTTTTGGAAAAAATTGATTTGTAACTTACTTATGTAAGTGAGTATAAGTAACCCTTCAATTGATGCCTTTGAGCAAAAGTTTTGTCTTCTAAATACAGAAGGTCCTATGATTTTATTTTGATGGAACAAAATCAATATTAATATTGATGTCTTAAGTCCACTTTAGAACTAGTAATGATTTAAATTTATTTGCCACCTTGAACTTTATCTACTTTTCTAGTTAAACAATTTTAAATATTAAAAAATTACAATTTTAAGAATCTTGAGTCAAAAACTCCACCATAAAAAAAAATTATTTCAAAATGTAGAGTGCAATTTATTTTGAAGTTAAAGTCTTATAAACTAGGTTAGCAATGCAATTAAAAGCATTTCTTCTAACATCTTACAATCTATGCAGTCAAAGTTTCTAAAATATCTTCCACACATTTCATACTCCTCTTTGTACTAGAAGTGGCAATTTGGAAATAGTTTTTAGGAAAGCATAGTTCTAAAACTTTGCTTGTTTTTTAAGAAAGAAAGAATTTGGTTGAATAACCAAATTCTAAGAATAGTTATCAAACTTGGGGGGAAATAATTCTTTTTCTAAAAACAATTTTTTAATATTAAAATATTAAAAAATCTTGCAAACTTAGAGGGCAAATAAATCTTGCAGTTTTTGTTAAAGGTAGATAGAATTTCTATGCCATGTAATGGAATTGAAAATGAATTTTTGAGTTTCTTGCTCTAAAAATAGTCTTCACTAGGTTCCATGATGATTTCACTTCTATGTGAGTAGCTTTGCCTTGTTGTTGAACTAAAAGCAACCAAAAAAGTTCAAATCCAATGAATAAAATTAGTTTTGAAAATTAGAAACCTATCTCCTTTGCTATTCATGAACCTCACCCTATAATTTTTTCAAATAACAAATAAAAGTTATAATGTTCTTCTTACAAATATTATACACTTTCATGTAGAATTACGGAATTTTTCCTTTCAATTTTGCATGGTTTGGGTGATTTTGTGTCATAGAAGTTTACTCTTGGTGAAAGGTGGCATCCCAAACTTGTATTATAAAAAAATAGACTGAAAGACTCTTGAATAATAAAGAAATTCTTGTGATATAGCTCATATTAGTATGATTGTATTATTTTACAAGAAAAAATGAGGAATTGGAGTTTAAATATTAAATTATTATAAATAATTATATTTAAAATTTAAAATGATTGTATTTATTGATTTGAGATATCCTAAAGAAAACAATGAAAAATGTTTAAAGAAATAAGCATGAGGCAAATTGAAAAGTCTACCTAACAAACTAAGTGGAAAAAGTCCTATCTTGTGACAAGAAAGACATTAGACGCAATAGGATGTTTATATCTAAAATTCTAAAATTTTGAGTGCATTAAGATGATATTTTTAAAAATTGATGCAAGAAAAAAATATTTTTTAAGAAATTGATGCAAATAAAGAGATTTGTTGTTTGTTTATAAACATGTGTGGATACATCATAACTAGTTTAATGTATATTAGACATTGCCTCAAAAGTTATTATAAGTTTATTCAAGCTAAAAAGTACATATATGTAAAATAAATATTGAATTTTGGTACAAAATAAATTAGAGTTTTAAAACTTGCAAGTTATAAAAAAAATGTCTACTACAATTGGTTAACAATGACTAAATGTCCTATATGATTGACCTGTGACTGTGACCTTTATTATTAGTACCAAATCTTACCTATGCTTTGTTTTAGCTGCAAAACAATGGTAGAATGAAGTGTAGGATTATGACAATCATTAGGAAGAAATTGAACCCCCAAAGAGGCCGCTTTATAATGCAAAAGCTTGGGTGGGAAGAGCCTTCTCAACTTACTAATTGGGCCAAAAATTGCATGATGAATTTAAAAATTCATCATCATTATCCAATCTATCTTCACAATCTCATAAATTTTGGTGGTAAGAGCCTTCTCAACTCACTAATTGGGCTATGAATTGCACAATGAATTTAAAAATTTGCAATCATTACCCAATCCATCTTCATGATCTTATTAATCTCATGATGGTTCCATCATGAAGAATGAAGCACATACCAAGTGGTGGTCCTAATGAAAACGTGGCCACCTTCATATTCATTCAATTAGTATAAAAATTAGTAAAAAAACTCAAGGCCTCTTTGTGGGTTCAATTTTTTCCTAAAGGTAATAGAGTTCACACTCAAGATCAATGTGAGCTATTCTCCATTTAATACTCATTATAGTTGTTGATGTGGACAAGTCTATGCTCTATGGAATCCACCTTGTTAATCTACAACTGCAAAGAACCTAAATTCAACTAGAAAATGACTACAATTTAAATTGTGTAAAAGTTGAATTTGACAAGAAAATGCTTGCAACTATAAAATAATTGTTGTTTTCTAGTCAAAATGCTATCAAAAATTGTTTGGGTGCTAGACAATTGTTGGTGAGGGTTTTGGGCATTTTGGTTTAAATTCCTCTTAATTCAATTTAAACTTGAAATCCTTCATATTTACAAATTTTTAAATGATAATGAAGATGCAAATGTATGATTGGAACATTTTGTAACCTTATGCATCATCAAAGTTCTTTGAAAATTATGATTCTAAATATTTTGAAATTTGTACATTTCCAAAAAAACAAACAAGGCACAAATGAGGCACATATGGCTTTTATAAATTGTAGTAGTGGCAATTAGTCACATGGCAATGTGACTAAGTAATCAACCTCATGTGGCAGTGAATGTCACATTGGTAACCATGTAAAAAGAATTTGTCAATGAAGTTCTAACTAGGTTGTTAACCAGATGAAAAACAACCGCATTGTTCTTTACAACTACATTTTTAACAATGACTTGTCCACAATGATTGTGAGTTGTCAAATTTGAACCAATTGCAAATATCCCATTCAACTAAAAAGTAGTTGTTTTTATAGTAAGAAAAAACTTCATTTTTTTCTAGTGTTGAGGTGTTGTGGTTAATAACTTACTCTGGTCATGGTTAAAATGCTATAGAATCTATCCCTACAAACTCTAACTTTCTCAATATAAGTGTTAGGAGTGAAATATCTATAAATTGAAGATTGGCACTTTTAAAATTTTATTGTTCATTAGTATAATTAGTATAATGTTCATAAAATGCTAAGTGAATCTAAAACCTTCTTTGATTTACCAACTAGAGCCAACAAAAATCTACAATTTAAAAATACAAACAAAATTCAAATCTTTTTTTAGTTGCTTTTGGTTGTAGGTAACTTATTGCTTTTCCACTCCCTTGTAATTAAGAGAGACTTTAGCTTCAAGGTCTCGTGTACTTGTAATATTAACCCCTAAAGGACCAAATGACATTTTGTTGGCAACATAGTGATTTTGGGTAGCTCACTATGAATGAAATTTTCAATTTTATTCACTGAAATTTTCACACAACATGTGTCCAAGGAGTAGCTTTAAGGTCCAACAATTTTTACACCTTTTGACTACATGGTTAAAAAGATATTGTATGATATGTAGTTTTCTTTGTTTTGCGGGCAGTTTGGGCAACAAAAAAACTTCTTTAATAATCACTTTTTTTAAAAATAAAAAATAAAAAATTGGTTTTCTAGATTTATTTATACATGAATATCTTTGAACCATTCGATTTTGATTAATGAGATGAAAAATATGAGGAGTTTCAGTTGTGGATAGTTTGAAGGTAGTTATGGAATCGCTACTCTAAAATAAACTTCGAAGTCCTTTATTTAATTCAATCTTTATTATTTTTGAAAAAAATAATAATAATTGGATGTAGATTGTTTATTGAAACATTAAAATCATTGGGGTTAGCATTTTTCAATTTCATAAATAAATTGTTAACAATTTTGTATTTTGAATCATTTTCTACTTCTTTCTACTTTCTATTTTTTTCCTATATATCGTACAATTCCAAATGATTTGAAAATTTTCAAGCATGTAGACACCTTGCTTTGAAGAATGAATCCAAAGAGTAACCACCATTTTGGACGTTTTTTCATAATGATTTGACCTTAAGAAGTGCAATTGCCCAATTTTTTGTAGGGACAAAAAAGGATTTTTGTTACTTCAAACTCTAATATCTTGCAATCTACACGATGAAAATTTCTGAAAATTTTTCTACATATTTATAAACCAAATTAATATAAGATCCTATGGTTAGATGTATCAAAAATATTTTTTTTCAAAAATTTGGTACTTCTATTAGAGATGGTAGTTTTGGAGCAGTTTTGGTGAAAATATAGTCAAAATCCTTTAGGGGTTAAATTGCACAAGATCTTACAACTATAGCAAGCATCAAACCAAGCAAGGAGGATGTTGACATCTTTTCAAATAAAACAAGAAAAAAAACAATTATTTTCCATCTCTTGTCAAGTTCAAGATATATTTAGTTGAAAAAACGTCCAAATTGATGCATCAAATTGATTGAAATGTCTAAATCAACCAAAAAAATGTCAATTTGAGCACGTCAATTTGGACAATATTTGTTGATTTGGGCACTATTTTCTACTATAATTTGATGCTTTGTCTTAGAGTCTTGTTGGTGGTAGAATCTCTACAAAATTGCATAAGTGCTTGCACATATCTTTAAAATTAAAATATTTTTGTAAACAAGCTCAATCATGGTTCAAACTGATATTTTGTGAAATTTGTGTTAGTTTTAAGGCAATTATATTGGTTTTAAGGAAATTTGTGTAAGTCTTAATGGAGAGTTAGTACATACCTATTGGAGATTGATGAAGACAATGGATTGATCTCAAAATTATCTTGATTTTTTGCAACTAAGTTCAAAGAGTTTTGAAAAAGTTATAACTATGTCTAAAAGTTCCATTGTGCTTTTAACACAATTCTTGCTTTTGACTTGACTATGAGCAATTTAATAATTTTTCACGAGCCAATATTGGAAGTGCTAAGCACCAATGTTACTAAGCTTTTTATTGGATCTTGTTGGTGACTGAAAGAAGTATCCAAATTCTATTAGTAGGTATTGTTAGAACACCATATGACTAAAACAATGAACTTTCAAAGTATTGATTATAAATTTATCTAAAATCAATCCTAGGCTCTTATGTTTAAATGTATATTTTAGGCAAGAATTTAGAGGGGTTTGATTTGCAACAAGATCACAACAAGATAGTATGGCTACTTTATCTCTTATCAATTCAATAACAAGATCGCAATTGTATGAGGTAACATGCTTATTACCAAATAAATTTGTTATCTACATTGAATAAAGGTTTTAAGAGGACCCATAGTAATTAATAGATATTACATACTATATAAATATCTACCATTGTTATACATCAATCATCATACTACGAAATCACATTGACCTCTGGGATATTACAGAAATGACATCCTCTATGATATTACAAAAATATACAATGGCCATTGAAAAGAGGTGATATTAGAGAGAATTGACAAAGTGATATTATAGAGGTGTCATTTTGATTGTTTTTTTTTGTCTTCAAACTTCATTGCACTTCTACAATTTCGTGATTTTGTGAGCTTTGAACATTCATGACTTCAATGTTGTATTGCTATTACCAAATGATTTGAAAAACTTGTTAGATTGAAGCAATTTTAGATTCTACAATAATTCAGAAATTGACAAATTTGTCATTTCAATTTTTCAAATTGAATCACTATTTTTTATGAGGCAAATTTTTTTTGGAGTAGTGGTGTTCAAGTATTCAATTGAGCCTAAGAATGCCTCCAAGGTACACAATTTCTCTTACACTTACTTTGAGCAAATTTGACTTCAAGTATAGAGTGGTGGTTTGAAGATTGAACTTTATTTAAGCAATTGGAGTGTAATTTGAATCTCAATCTAATAAATTAACCTATTTAGAGCCTAATTTGAGAAAGTGCAACGAAATTTGAAGGCAAAAAAAACAATCAAAATGACACCTCTATAATATCACTCTATCAATCCTCTTTAATATCACTTTTCTTCAACGGCCATTGTATTTTTGTAATATCATAGAGTTTACAAATGTGATATTATAGAGGATCATATTTCTGTAACATCATAGACTTCACAGATGTGATATTACAGAGGTCACTGTGATTTTGAGCTTCATTTGAACAATTTGAGTCAAATTTCAATATTGTAATCTAACCTAATTTCAATAGTTTTACCTAATTTGAACAATTTGACCTATTTCAAGCCTAATTTCAATAATTTTATTCTAATTTGATCAATTTAAGTCAAATTTCATCAATGCAATCTAACCTAATTTTAATAGTTTAACCTAATTAGAGCCTAATTTGAACAACTTCAACATTTTTTTGAGCTTCATTTGAGCAAATCGAAGCAAACTTAAGCAATTGAATCTAATTTCAATAGTTTGATCTAATATGAGCAATTTGATCCAATTTTATTTAAATTTGAGCAATTTGATATAATTTGGCCTAATTTGACCTAAATTTTGCAATAAACTCTAAAATCCAAAAATTTATTGTTGAGTATATTTTGATGTGCAGTGGATTTTAGGAGACAAAATATTTAGAGTGAAGTGGAGGATATTCAAGGGGTGCAAATTTTTGGACTGCAAGTTATATAAGTGCAATTCTCAATCTAATTTTTTGTAATGGTACATCACAAAATTTCTATCCTTTAAAGGTTTTAGTTGGATTTTTATAATCCTACCTTAAACCCTTATTTTTTCCTTTGACGGATTTAAAAATTTATGATTTATGATTTTTATTATCCTATGTCCTAAATCTTTTTTTACTACCAAGTTTCATTGTTGCAAAGTTTAGGGTTTAGGATTTTTATTATCCTAGCCTAAATTTATAATTGTCATCTCTTTTAGACTATGGCTTGTGCTTTATTTACAATTGATGACTATGTAGATGTCAATATTGATGGCGTTGAATCCATGTGCATTCAATGTTCAAAATGTTTGGTATTTTGTTTTAAAAAAGAAAAGGCAACAATTTGTTGTTACAATGGCAAAGTTACCAGTGAACATGTTAGCTATCCTATTGTCCATCCAATACTCAATGAGCTTTTTATGGACAATACATTCAATTCTCAAGGATTTCTTAAATCCATTAAAAAATATAATCAAGAGTTTGCATTTACAAGTTTACATAGTAAATTTCAATCTGGCCAAGCCGAGGATTGAGGGGTGTATAGTTTTCGTATAAACAGAGAGTTATGCCATTATATTGAAAATTTAGAGTTTGAAATAGATCATGGTGTAAGATTTGCGCAAATTTACTTTTTGGATGATGATTTGCAAACAAATTGTCGCATAGAAATCTTTGATGATCTTGATCGCGACACCGTTAACAACATCTAAAAAGTTTTAGAATCTATAAATGCATTAGTTTGTAGTTTTAAGTCTTCATGTCAAGTTCTTTTAGGGGGACATAATGTAGAACTTCGTATCTCTAGTGAGACTCCTACTAGTGAACATCGTCGCCGATATAATTGATCTGTGGTTCCAGAGATTGTAGCTGTTGTTCTTGACGAACAACACATGGAATTTAGTCAAGGTATTATTCTTCACCAGCATGATGGAGATTTACAACGGATAAAGAAAATTCATTTAGCTTACGATGCTTTATTCTATCCTTTGTTGTTTCTAGATGCTTGATGTGGATGGTTACCTACTTTTAAAACAAATACTAGAGTGACTTTAAAGTCATTTGTCTAATATATGCTTCAAAAGAGGTCTGAGTTTAATGTACTACATAGGACTAATAGGTAATTCCAATAATATGTAGTACATCAATATTTGTGCGTAGAATATGAAAATCTACTTTTCGTTAGACAACATCAAGTAGAACTTTGCATAGAATATTATTAGGGGATTGTAGATGCTATACAAAAAGACAAGAGGATATGCATTGGATATTTCATTGTTTTAACTGTGACATTCATTGAATTCCCTTGATAGATGCAAAAACTTTTTTCATGATAGTATGGTTAAAGTTTTAAACAAACCAGATTTGTTTGTAACAATGACTTGTAATTCAACTCGGTTTGAGATTGTTGATGAGCTTAAGTTAGATCAAAGTCCTCCCAATCGTCCAAATATTGTTGTGTGTATCTTTGAGCTTAAGTTAAGAGTAATGATGAACGAAATCACAAAAAAGAATGAATTGAAGAAGACAATTGTTTTTTTATTACACTACTAGTAGTTGGCGCTTGCTTTGCTACGCATTAACTATATTACTTTCATCAATTTGGCTCTAATTTGACTCTAATTACATCAATATCTTGAAATTAAATTAAATTAAAGCTCAAATTACACTCAAATTGTTCAAATCACCATTCGATATATGAATTCAAGTTTACTCAAAATGAATGTAAAGAAAATACTTTGGAAATACTGTTGAGCTCAAGAACACCACCACTTGTAAAATTTCTTCACTTACAAACAATGGTGATCAAAATTGAAGAATTGAAATGCAAATTTGTCAAATTGTAAAGACTTTGTATATACTTTGTTGTAAAACCCAAAATTGCTTCAATCTAACAAAGCTTCAAATCATTTGGTAGTAAAAAAAGAACATTAGAATTGAGAACATTCAAAGCTTCAACATTCAAATCATTGAATTGTGGAAGTAAAATGAAGTGTGAAGCCAAGAAATATCAAACCTCCATAATATCACATTTTTACACTGTGTAATATTACAGAGGTGAAATGGACGTTGAAACTCTATAATATCACATTGTGTAAAAATGTGATAGTACAAAGGGATTGGACTTCTGTAATATCACAAAGTGTAAAAATGTGATATTATGGAAGACCTTGTAATTTTAGTAGTGTGACTAGTAGTTGTCGCTTGCTATGCTACGCATTTATCATTAGAATTTTATAAGAATTTTTATGTATTAGATAGAATGCAAAACAAAAATTTCAATAAACCTTCAAATAAAAATGACTAAAATCTTTGTATAATTTTTTTATAAGTAAGCATATATTGAAATGTACAATAGAAATTTATTGAATGATGAATGAAATATACGCAATGGTAAATAGTATAAAAGATACACATACATTAGAATGCATTAGAAATTTGACTCCATTGTTACAAAAAATGACAACCCAAATTGAAGAATTGAAAAGAAAAACTTATAAATCTCAAATTTTTTGTAAACAACTTAATTGTTGTGGAATCCAAAAGCGCTTCAATTGAATAAGTTTCTCAAAATCATTTGGTAGTAGCAATAGAAAATTGAAATCATAAAAGCTCAAAGCTCACAAAAGCATAAAATCATAGAAGTGCAAAAAAGTGAAGCCAAGAGAAGCAATAGATTTGCTACCTCTATAATATCATCCTATGGATCCTCTTTAATATCACCTTAATTGCAACAACTATATTATTTTTATAATAACACCCTTTGTAAAAAGTGATTGTGAACTACTACTCTATTTCAGTAATATCACATTGTGTGAAAATACGGTTTCTATGTATGCATGATTGAAAATATTTTTACAAAATATTTAAAATAATTATTTTAAAGACTGATTGAAATCATTATCATACATTCTATTCAAATATAGCAAAATTTTACTAATATGTGATACAATGAATGCGTAGCATAGCAAGCATGAGCCTCTAGTATTAATGGTAGCATTTGTGATATTATAGAGGTAGTTATGATTTTAGTAGTATGATTGAGTTTCAAAAGCGTTGTCTCCCTCATGCTCACATTCTTCTTTGATTGAAAAACAAAGTTAACAATTGTGATCTTGTAGATAGAGTTGTATGTGCTAAGATTCCAGATTTAGATAAGCAACTGCAACTTTATGCCGTGGTTGCTAAACACATGATGCATAGTTCATGCAATTTAAATAATCCAAATTGTCCATGCGGTTTGGATAATCTAAATTGTCTATGCATGAAGGATGAAAAATGCTTTAAGCATTATCCAATGCAAATTTGAGAAACTATCGAGATGGGTGATGATGGTCATGTTCTGTATCGTTACCTAAATCATGGTCAATATGTTGAAAGATACACATGTGATTAGATTGTCCATTTGGACAATCAATGGGTTGTGTTATACAACTCATATTTAGTAGGCCATTTTAATTGCCATATCAATGTGAAGATTGCAATTCAGTGAAATTTGTCAAATATCTTTATAAATATCTTTTTAAAGGTTCATATCATGGCACTGTAGAAACATATGAGGTTGTGGATGAGATTAAAGAATTTTTGGAGGGATGCTATGTGGCCGCTTAAGAAGCATGTTGGAGACTCTTTGGTTTTGAAACCAATAACAATAGTCATAGTATTTGTTATTTACCTATTCATCTTCCTAATCAGCAATATGTTATTTTTCAAGAAGGAATATCTTTACAATCAGTGATTAATCAAAATACTGAAATTAAACTTTTAAAGCTTTTAAAACTCAATCACCGTATTTGTATTTTAATTGCTTCTAATAATAAAGGCAATCATATGTTTCTTCAATACATGAAGCTTCCACTCTACTCTACATGAAATGTAAAAAATAACATGTGGGAAAGAAGACAATGCAAAATAAAAATTTTTGGTAGGATGAATATGATTTCTATAGGTATTGAATTATTTTACTTGCATTTGTTGTTGACTCATGTTGAAGCACCAACTTCGTTTGATGACTTATTTTGTTTTCAAAATACGGTACATTCAACATACAAAGTTGTTCGCATTACAAGAGAGGCTTTTGTAAGACAATATTGAATGGGACAACTGTCTCTAAGAGGCAACCATCATTTCATTGCCTAAACAAATTTAACAATTGTTTGCAACGCTTCTTATCTTTGAACAACCATTGAATCTTCTTGGTTTATTGAGGAGACATTTTGATGCTATGTTTGATGATTGGCGCAATAATCAAAATCGCTATAGCAAAGCAATTTTATTCATTGATGAATATTTATCATCTTCAGATAAATGCATTGTAGATTTTTTTGACATTCAAGATTTGAATGAATTTGATTATTCAAACATTGTTGGTAGTGATGCCAATAACAAAAATGATTTAAATAATTCAAACGATAACTTTATAGAAGAAGATTGGGTAGATTAAATGAAGAGCAATGTATTGTTTTCAATGCAATTATTACTATCATTTGGGAACCCCATCCTCCAAATAAGTTATTTTTCTTAAATAGTTCGGAAGGTACCAACAAGACTTTTGTATACAATACCATGTTAAGTTATCTTTGTGGTCGTGGTGTCAAATGTATGGCAATGGTAACAAGTGGAATTATTGCATACTTTTTGCATGAAGGACAAATGGCACATTCTTCTCTCGCCATTCTATTACAATTGCATGATAAATTGATATGTTGTATTAGTATTCAATCATCGTTAGCTCAAAGTTTATGTGAAGTGCAATTGATTATACTTGATAAAGCTTATATTGAGTATAGAATTATGATCGAAACAATAGATCGATTATTGCGAGATATTTGTGGTATTGATATTTCAAATGGTGAACTTGTAGTTTTATATAGTAGTCACTTTTACCAAACTTTGCTTGTCATTGTAGGTGGAGGCTGTAGGCAAATTGTTAAAGTTTACTTGCGACATTCATATTTATTTTCCCTAATGCAACATTTTCATTTAACCACTAATATGTGTTCACAAAGTCAACCAAACTTTCAACAATTTTTGTTAGATATTGGTGAAGGCAAAACTAGTTTAGAGGTAGAAATATTGTTTGGAATAATTGCGTATGAAAATTCTCTAAATAGACTCATTGATACAATTTTTAATGACCCGGTTGATTTTTGTGAGCGCATAATTTTGGTTGTTTGGAATGATGATGCTTAAAAAATCAAAAGTAAATCACTAATCGCATGCTTGATGATGTGCATTAGTATTTTAGTGCCGATTTTGTTAATGAGAATGATAAATATGCTCATCATTATCCGGTAGAGTTTTAAAATTCTTTACATCTGAGCGGTTTGCCACCTCACTAATTAAATCTTCAATGTGATCAATATGTGATGTTGCTAAGAAATTTGAATCCGACAAAAGGTTTGTGCAATGGTAGTTGCTTGCAGTTGTTGCAAGTGTCTTCATTTGTATTATTGTGTGAAATTGTAGAAGGGCACCATCATGGTCAAAAGGTGTTGATTTCAAGAATTGCACATCATTGCAATGATAGCCGTTTGCCATTCACACTATGTCAGAGACAAATTCATGTGACTGGTGCTTTTACTATGACAATCAAATGATCAATAAATCACAGGGCCAATCGTATAACCAAGTTGGCATTTATCTTTGGAATGAAGTATTTAGCCATGGTCAGTTATATGTTGTTTTGTCTCGTAATAGACATCTTGCAAACATTAAGATTGCCAATGGTAATTCAAATTCTGTACGAACAATAAAAAATGTGGTTCACCATGAGGTGTTTGTATGACATTTGTCATGCAGATTTCTACAAATATCAATACCTTAATTAGGTGAATGGAAAAGTTAAAAGTTTGTTTCAAACTTTGCATGTTTAGGGTTCATGCATGCTTCAGTGACATCCCTTTCCATCCATTTGTATTCTTTTGGTCTTCATCATATCATTGTCTCAATTGAAACAACCTACTATTATCAATATTTACAATCAAATTTTATTTCAAGCATGTTTTCTATTTATATTTGGATTCTATTATATTCCAATGTATGCATATTTTTTAAGGTATTCATCATTGCATATACTTCATTCATTAAAATCTACATTGTGCATTTCAATGTATGCATATTTGTAAAAAAATTTATATGAAGATTTTAATAATTTTTTTTGAAGACTTATTGAAATTTGTTACTTTGCATTTAAGTATATGAATTTTTTTTCTATTTTTTTAATTTTCTAATAAAATAGTATGGTGAATGCATAGTGAAACAAACGCCAACTACTAGTAGTTACTAAAGTATTTGGAGTTGTACATCATATTTCAACCATCTACAATTTTCCACAATAAGTCCCTTTAACTTTTTGGTCCCTTTAATACCCCTATTTAGTGTAGATATTTTGAAGAAACTATTTGTATTTTTCAAAAATTAAGAAGTTTGAGAAAAACCATTTGCACATAAAATCAAATATGAAGGTTCTTGCTTTTGAAGGTTCTACTTAAGCCTTCAAAGATCATTGTTGTTTCATAGAAATTGACAAAAATCAACAAAAAATGAATTTTCTATGACTTTTAAAAATTTGTTGGTACTAAATAGGTAAGCATAGATAGACCCATGCTAAACCACACATTCACATGTCCCTTCCCTAAGTGCATTGTCATGATACTAATGGGTTGCTAAGATTGTGATAATGGATGGATAATTAACACAAATGGAAAGATATAGTAAGGTAGATACACCCAAATGTGCCACTAACCTTAAACCACCATCTATACTATATGTACATCTCCAAAATTAGTTCTATACCTGTGAAAGAAACGTTTTTAGAACCAAACTTTGTTCTTTAATGACTTTTGCATACAGCATCCAAATGCCACATTCTCTGATGTGTTGAAACCTCCTTTCACTTGCCAACAAGAACATATGAAAATTTGACCAGTCTAATGATAGAAAATAGGCTCAATAGCAAAAAGTGGTGGTTTTGGCTGTAATGACATTGGGTTGTTGTACCTTATACCTTGGGAAGCTCCTTTAGTTGCATAGGTTTTGATAACCCATGATCGCTTTGAAGAGGTGAAGGGAGCATGCTTGCAATAAAATAGCTTTTGAGAGCGGTTTTTAATACATTCTATGCCAAAAAATTGAAAATCAATTTTAAAAACTTCTCGATACTCTATTGTCCTCCTAGACATCTTGGAAATTCAGAGTTTGCATGAAGATGAATAGAAAAGGAATTCAAACAATCAATGAATCAATGCGCTGAAATCTAATCTCGGAAGCATGCTAAATCAATGCCCAGTAATTCTAACTCATGATGGATTTTGCTGCTCTTTTTAGCATTTATGGTCCTTCAAAGATTTCTCGATCCCCAAGTGATTGAATTGGTCTCTGCATCAAAGATCATAAAGAGCAAAGTTAGCGACAGAAGGCAAGACCACAGACCCATGATACAGCAGTAGAGGTGAAGAATGTCTTTGCCAATGACTGTCAGGTGGAATGGACTTGATAAAAAGCAATGTACCGCATTGAAGCCCAACGTCTGCTCATCACCCACAAATTTCAGAAACTCCAGGACTTCGGATGTTGATACTCTCAAGGGCTTTTCTGCAAAGCGCAATACATAAACAAAAGCTCATCAGTCTCACCAGATTCTTGTGCTAAAAAACGCGGTATACAAAAGAGGGATCATAGTAAGAAGAAATTGACACTAATTCGATTCGTCGCGGAAGAGATGACAAAACCAAAGAATGAGGGTAAAAGTTAGTGCCCACCTAGGAGAAACCAATCAACGGATTCAGTGCACGGAGGTGTAGTGAAAGAGCCCAAATAATGAATGTAACGTCTATCATCCTGCATCCAAACACGCATACTTTAGCTTCCACTAGATAAATTAGGAATGGCTAGGCTTCATTCCACTTCCCAAGTCATGTCAAGAGTATTATCCTTGTGGAATGATCTAGCGTAACATAATACTGAAAGCAGTAAGTTTTAAGACACACGAGTTAATGCGTATAAACTATCATGAAACATCAAAGATTGTGTTCGACCTGAATGGCTTGAACCTCAAGATACTTCAGGGACAAAATCAGCGAAAGGAGATAAATGAAAGAAAACGGATCACCTTGGTCGCTTTAGGAGGGAGAAGGTCGTTAGCAGAGACCTGCACACTTGACAGAGTTCTGCAAGACACCAACTAAACTCTTGACCAGTGTCTGCCTTTGTATTTATGAAGTTTTTTTCACAAACAGAAAATATAACCATGCAATCAGCTGACCACACCCAACTCCTGAATGCAGCTCGTAACCAGCTAACAATATGCAACTCAAGGATCCTTCAAGAACTCATCATGCAATCAAGCAGACTGCTACTCGTTTCATTCCGGCAAAATGGTCCAAAATCTGACATTTCATATGTTTCCAGTTGGCCGATTCAAGACACAACCTACTCCCAAAGCATGTCAGAAGAGAACTTACAAAGTTTTTCCATGTTCCAGGGGTGAGTACCGAAGAGCTGCTGCAAGAGCGCCATTTGAGTATGCATCAGGTGTGGCATCCAGCATAACCCTGCAAATCAAAGCCACGTTACCACATGAGTAAGGCACTCAACGAAATCCTCAAGAAGATAGCGTTCAATTCGTTGAATACCAGGCAAAAACACAAATTCTGCCATTGTCATGTCTCCGATACTGAAAAACAAAAGTTGCTGAACATGCCTTCTTACCCAACAACAGCATAAGCCTTGGTGACTGCATCTTCTGCACAGCAAATAAGCATGGCAAATCAGTATACAAAACATATTCAGATGTTCTATAAAGATTGAAAAGTTGAGTTCACGAGCAATTCATCCCCCTGCTGTAACCAATTGAGGTTAAGAACGAATAAAACGCACACAAGGTTTCAAAGCACATACGGTGTACTAAGTGGGCTTCCATAGGAAAGCGGAGTCCATCAAATGCATGCTCCGAAGGAGTGTGGAAATGAAACTGCACCAAATTCAGCTCCCTTCCTTTCACTCGCAGCTTGTTCACTCCTTCTGGAAAGTTGACCTGGCGAGCCTCACAAACAAACAGAAAATGAATGCAAGACATCATCTTCGGCTGGGGTTTAACGAATCCTAACCCCAGACACATTTCGTCCGATACACCAAAGACGTGGAAACTGCCTCCAAGACTAATAGTTGTGGTCTGTGCAGTGGCATGTGCTCTGAGCTCACATTTAAAAGTATTTCTAGACCGAATAGAAATAATACACGTCAAATGTGCGGCATCTGTTAGGCCATCACTAGAGCTGCTCACCTCTAAAATATTGATAGATATTTAGAAACAATGAAAATGACCAATAAACACCTCAATTCCTCCTCCCGTTCAAAACAGGATAAAAATCCACTTGAATGGTCATTACAGAGATATTTGATCCAGTTTTATTCATTTCTGAGCCAGAATCGACAACCATTCGATGGTCCTGATGCAACAAACTAGTCTATACATTTCGCTAACTGCTAGTCATTCATAAACCACCAGCCAGATTGCGTGTTTTAGGGTTCAGGCTCCCTCCACCTGCATGGTGCCGTGTCCCGGGTTTTTGAATGTCGGGACGCACAACTTGTAGTCAAACTGCAACTCTCCCAAAGCTTCCCCATGCAGCGCCTTGTTGATTCGCACATCAATGGGAGATTGCCGTGCCCCGATGGCGCATGTCCCGCCCCACTTGGTATCTCCATCATAGCTCCAGTCTGGAGCCCCAGCCATGGCTGCTGCATTACAACAGGAGCAAACCCCACCTCCCACACCCAGAATTACCATGGAATTCCACACCGCTGCTCGCCGACTCATCTTCGGTGCCATGGCTTGACCAAACAGCAGCAACTCTGAGCTGGGATTTTCCCGGACATCGTGAGCCCCCCCTTCTGTATCAGCAACCCTAAAACCATTGTTGACGGTACTACTGGACTCTGCAGTATTTGCGGACTCTTCTTCGCCAGCTCTGCTTCTGACTCGGTAGGCCTGATTTCTTCCACGCTGCTCCCCAACCGATGGAATGTTGGCAAGCTTCGTGAATCCTCGGACCCATCTCTCGCTGCGGAGAAAGAAGAAGCCCACAGCAATCAATGATTTTAGGCCGGATGAGGAGTGGAAAACGCACGCCAGAAGGTCACGACGGACTGTTTGCAAACCATGTGAATTCCTTCGGAATGGAAAACTTGCATTGGCAGGGCCTCGCGGACCTGATGGAGACGAGAAACCTTTGGAGAAAAGGAAAGGAAGAGGAGAGGCATGCATGCCTGGCGTGAGGGCAGTCCCAAGGGCCAGCCCCCCAGCTGGAGCTCATCGCCAGAGTCATGGTCGAGGTGGGTTTAGGAAGTGGAAGACGGCTGGGAGCCCCAATCGGACTTGACGACGGGACTGACTGCCCCCAAGTCCCCAACAACAGCATTCAATCAACTGAACCCACCCCTCACTAAGCTCGATCAGCTATGAAGTTTGATACAATCAGAGATTCGGAGGGGGTGGAATTCAGTCCTCTCACCAAGTCTTCAGCAGCGACAAAAGGATGCTACAAAGTAGTGAAGCTGGGAAAGGCAGGCAGGCAGGCCAGCAGCAGTTCAGAAGTGGTACATCACTTCCAGGGGTCGACCAGTCAGGGGCAACAGCGGAAATTGGTTTGGCGATTCTTCTTGACAACAGGGGGAGTCACAGTTGTGAAACCCTTTCCCCCGTTGTTCCCCGAACACGCAGAAAGAATCCCACGTGGATTCCTGCGGCTGGGCTACTGCAATTCTTGCAGCAAACTCGCTGAAGATTTGGCACTCGGGTCAGACTGATGAGTAATCTCTCCGAACTCGTGGAACGTCTGGCTCAAGTCCCCGGGCCAAGATGACCCATTATAAGGTAGAACCACCCCTAGTCGACCAGTTAAGGTATTGCAGACAATGATCTGAGAGCATCCCCACCAGCTCGCAAGTTCTCCATATGAGCCTCTGGATACAGAACTAGAGAAGAGTTTTACAGGAATCTGTATATTTTAGAGATACAGGTTTTGGATAAAGGTTGGTGCGGTGGAATTTCTGTATCTCTATCTGCATATGAGGTCCTTTCCCTAAAGCTTTAAGGATATTGAACTGACTGGTGGGGACGCTCTGAAGTGCTATGAAGCAAGATGAAAATTTTCATAATTGCAGACATAGAAATGAGGAAGATTGCCAAAATTTTGATAATTTTTCACTTTGATATGAAATTACTAGGAATTATAGAAGGTGCCAGAGGGCTTGGATCCATGTCCAAACTATAGAGTCACACAAAATCACTCAATCAGAGAGACTTTTTCATGTTAACTTAGGCATAAAAACAAGACACATGTGTCATACAATTTGGTAATGAAAATGCCATGTGTCATGTCATCCAACTGAGAAGCTTTATTAAACCCATTCCTCCCCCCAAAATCTGAAATGAGTGTCAACCTCTGCCACATTTCTCCCACTCTACTAGTTGGTAATGAGGTACTGGTTAATAATGGGTGGTTCTACCTTACACATGTCGCACTAACCTATAAAACTTTCATTGATTTTTGGAGTTGATGGTTGTTGAGCACTCCACAGAGAATGAGTTATATAGAGAACATTCACTTACAAGCAATTTAAAGTCAAGATCAAGGAATGAGAAACAAAAGATAGGGAGATTGGAATAACAATGTCATTGACATATTTTTCCAAAAAACAACATTATTTGGCTTTGAAATATCACATCCTACTAAAAGCTATAGAGTTATAAACAACTTCCATTTGACATAAAGCTCAATCATGTGACTTTTTAATGTAATTTCCACATTTGAAATTCAAACTCAAAATTGATTTTGAAAATAGATTTGCTACTAAAATCACCAACCAAAACTTGTAGGTCTTCACTTTTCTCCAACCAAAACTTGTCACTTTGTCATTGAAGGGTTAAACCTTTGGAGAATGTCTAAATTGTACCCAAGCATTTACTATCAACTTGAAGCTACAATTTTTACTATGTTGGATTAAATGTAGAAATTTGCCCCATGTTTTATTATGTTTAATTTAATAATTCTCAAGTTCCTCCACTCATTAATTTATCGTCTTTGATTCCAAGTATGGTTTCAAATATCCAAAAGTTGGTCATTGATAGTAAATACTAAATTCCTACATTTTCTACCCAAGGTGAAAAACTAAAGTGAAGACTACTTTTGCAACAAATGCAAAGTCACAATATAGAGCAAAGAGAGGGCAATCTTAGACTACATAATGGCAATTGAGGACATGATTAGATTATTAATCCTTAAAAGACAAGCCAGTCACTATAGAAATCATTTGTTTGGGTACCATGTGAATTGTTGGCTTAAAAAAATGAAAAAGCAATAATTGGAAGAAAAAACTATTGTAGAAGACCTTCCCTTTTCACAGAAAAATTTGGAAGATGAATAATTGCACTTCTATCCTACATGAAGAGATTCTTTGTCATTCATTGGCCCCAAAAAATCTTTTGCGTCATTTATGGGTTAAAAAATAATATGTGAGTTAGTACCTACTTCACCACCCCACAATTGGGTAGCTATATAATTTCCAAACCATTTTTGTTAACCCCTAAAGGACCAAGTGTCCATTCAACATATGCAAGTAATCTTGGGTAGGTTCCTACAAAGTCATTTTTGGTCAAATGTTTATGAAATTTGAATATAATGTGTAAATGGGTATCTTCTTGGTGGAAAACTAATTCTTTTTCCAATTGGATGCTCAAATCAAAAGTTATGTTGCCTTGAACTATTTGGAGAGCTTGGACTATGTAGGAATCTTTAAGGAATTTTTTGCAAAGAAGCTCATTAACTTTTGAAATTCACATGTATGTAACTAATAAAATATGGCATACATGTGTCCCAAAAAAATCCAAATTCTAATCTTCAAATCACATTCAAAGAGGAGTCAAACTTTGTTATCTATATTGGGGCAATTTCAAGAAAAAACATTTTCTTCTAACTTCAAGTCCTATTATCTTGCAATCTATGAAATTAAAATTCTTGAAATTTTTTCCACATATTTTGAAAGTTTGTCTCTAACTTCTCACCGTTTGGATTTCAAATAAAAAATTTCCTCATTGCACAAGAAATCATCAAAAAATGATTAGTGTATTGCCAATTCACTTAACATCCTTGTATTGCAAGGTGATTTAGTGTAAACTAGACACCTCAATTGCTTTTAAAAAATTTCATGAGTGAACCTAACATCATATACTTTTGAATGGTAGAAATCCTCATTATTGTGTAGAGCAAAAATTTTACTTGAAGAGGACCCAAAGTCTATTGACCCTATTTTGCAAGAATGAAAAAAAGGGATTTTTTACACTTCAAATGTTATAATCTTTTGATCCGTGCAGTCAGATGGTCTGAAATTTTTTTCAGCACTTTGGTAAAATACTTTACTTCATTTATGTACAGTTGAAGTTAAAAAAAAAACTCCCAATTCTTATTTTTGAATAGCACACCAAAAAATTGCAGTTTTGAGAATGTCTACCTAGAAAAAACCCTCAGTCCTTTGGGGGTTAATTGTGCCCTTAATTGCCATTTTAGGGCTATCAGTGCAAATGACATTTTTCATATTTACAATTTCAAATTGATCCTTCCAACATTTCAATAAAATATGTTTTCTGAAAAACCAAAACTAGGAAATTCAAGAGAATGTTGTCTCTGTCATACTCTCAAATTCTGAGCTGTTAATTCTAATTATGCTAAAAGATCATGACAATTAAACATTTACACTTCAAAGTTCAGTTCTCAATTTTGTGCTTGGAGGTAACTTTGTACCATTGACTCTCATTGGTTGTGTATTTTCTGCATGAGATTGGGTGTAAATATTGGGCTGTATACAATCAAAAAGGGCCGGCATCAAGGGTTTGAATCCTCCTGTCAAAACGTTGAGACTCAATGTCCATTCAAAGTTTTTGTAGTATGTGAATAAAACATGCAATCCTGAAATTTACCATGACTTCCAAGTGTAACATTTTGTTGCATAATATCATTAGATAAGCACAAATGAAATAGAGTGTAAGTTTATAATTGAGATTATGAGACCAAAAAATTAATAAGTTTCCCAAATTCAAACTCTCTTCATGCAACTAGAAAATGATCAAAATCAACCAGCAGATATCTGGTCAAAATGGCTAATGAGATGACTTGCAAGAGAATAGGACCAAAGGGTGCAGGAAGTATCTGCACCATCTCCACATAAAATGTCGCATTTGTGCATGACAGAAAAATCTCCTCAATAACGTCTGGATGAAGACCTGAAAAGCGTACGTCATCCCCGTTTTGTCAATCTGCCACAATCAATGCTTGATGCTTGACTCCAGAAATATGCTTATTTTGGTAGTCATTGGAAACAAAAAATACACTCTCAGAGAAACATGCATGATACTTCAAATTGGTAATCCATCCATCTTGAATCAATCCAACACTCCTAAGGAGAAACCCTTGCCCCAAAAGGTTTTATATAAAACCTAGATGCATTCAGTTAAAACCTTATCAGTTGTAAATTAAAAAAATAAGCTGACATCAATTGTAAATCATTTCAGGCGGTTTTTAACATAAACCTAGTCAATTGTATGGCTAGATTTTCAAACATACCTCTAATAAGGGTGGGATTTCTACTAGTGACTGCATTAATATCCTACCCCTACAGGTTTTTTAGAAAACCTAGTCACATTAAACATTGCCAATCGTACCTCCATTTCAGACATTGTCTAAGATAAACCCTACTACTGGTAACAAGGCTAAGTTTGTAAAACATCTCTAGGGATTGATTTTCTACTAGCGGCTCTACTAGTGTCCGGAATAATAAAGCATTTGTGTATGCAAAATTTTCACAAAGGGGAAAAGGGTCAAGCAAGTCGGTACTTGAATTTGAGTTTGTTGGCGCGCGAGTAGCAAATGGTGAAAACCAAGCCACAGCTGGCCATGGCCATGCCCAGAGTAGCCCAATATGGCACGCCCAACGCTGCGTCAACAGTGGTCAGCACGTGAGAGCCCTGGTACGCCCTTATTTCAGCAGCTTTGAGTCCATAAAATTCCATCAAGTAAATGTAGACGGTCTCCTCATCCCAATCAGAGCCTTCGTTGAAGCTGTCCCGGCATGCTGGGCATTCGTTTTCCGGTGGCCACAACTTCCTTGGCGACTGCCCGTTCAATTTGGCTTCCTCTCGAGCCACAAGCTCAGTCACCTGTTGTAAAATGGAAATATAATTTTCCGATTCAAAGCGGATTCCAATGCACCAAAGATTGTGCTATTTGCATACTAAATGAAAACGGTTACGAGTGTTCAAAGATTTACTTCCTGGTAGGTGACCTAAAACCCATTCGAGACATTTGTCACCGTAGCTTGATACGAAGCACACTACAGTATATTACATGTCCATGCAGATTGGTGCTCATTACCTGCAACTATTAATTCAATTATATTGCGATCATAAATTATGATCGATCCTTCTATTAGACGAAATTCGAAAATAGTTCGATTTTAAAAGTAGAGCAACCTGAGAAGCATAGAATTAGCAGAGGAGCACACCTTGTTATGGGTCCTCCACAGCCATAATACAACATCCTTCTTGGTTGATGTTGAGTCGGCCGAATTTCTGACAAACAGCCATGTCAGAAAGTTAAGCAACTGCTGAGTATGTGTAATTCACTGTGAGCATGGACTCTGTTAAAAAAAAATATTCCAAAGCTGAAAAAAAACTAACCATGCTCCATTTACAAATGCCGAGGAGGCATTTACAAGCATCAAGAGTATTTCAACCTCTCGTTGAATTAATCCTCGAAATTGGTTGTTGAAGAGAAAATGATTGGAATCTCTTTTTATTTTCAAACCTTTTTCATTACATGTGGTGTCAAAGCACCTCTTTTATTCACCAATCCCTGTCATGTTGCATTGGCCACCTTGGCAGAATGGAAATTCCATGCACAACTGAATTAATTAAGGTTTGACACCCACTAATGGGTCAAATGGATCCTACGAAACTTGAAACACGGGTACCATTGCACAGAAAGCTTTGGGTTGCTTGCCTGGAGGTGATATTCCGAAATTGGTCACGACAGTGATCGCATTTGTAGAAGTCGTCAACAAACGCTTCTATTGCAGTTATGGCAAAGGTGCCTTCAAAGTCTTCTACTCGCACTGTTAATGTATGAAGTAGCATCCACAACCCACAGCTGCCAAAAATCAAACACATTCAACATAAGGGGAGAAAACAAGCACCTCGTAATAAGATCTGTCCCTAAACTTGAGTAAATTCCAAATCGATTCGCTTACTAATCTGATATCCAATTCCAACGAGGGAGTCCATTCAACTTGAATGGAATAGGTCATTTTTCAAGGGTGGACTCTCTCGCTGGTAACAGGACATGCTTTCCACCAGTGAGATGTGTAGTCTGCAGTACATTACATTGCACACGTGATATCATGGTGGCTTGGATGACAGATGTAGTGTGAGCACAAAGTTCACCTGTAACCACGACCTTCTCCATCGCAGGTTTCCTGAACACACCAAACTAACATAAACATTGCTGTCCATATCCGATTGTCTGACTAATAACATCAGCAGGTTTGACTAACAGCATCAACAGGTCTGACTAATAGCATCAGGGGTAAAGGATATCTCAATTTTGAACTAGAAAATAATAGAGAATGACATAAAATTCTGATTTTCTCTTTCTAAATGGATATAGGAAAATAACAGTTAAGGAGACACACCCAGAAGCCACGAGGCAAGTCTGGACCGCACAATTGTTGATCCCTCAAAATCTGAACAGGAGCCTGGCGAAGGGGCCACCATTCCGCTAAATTCTCCAACACTTTAGCACTTCCTTTCCGACACCTAATAATGCACCAAATGATCATCATCACTAAGACCCCATTAGATAGACTTAGACTTAAATGGGTGTCAAATTCATGTAATTCTCATGTTCAGATAATTTTAGTGTGACCCAAATGTTGTAAACTTGCAACATATTAGCTTGACGTTATTCTCGCAACTAATCACTTAGGGCACCAACTTGACATTAATTTAACATTGTCTTCCTATTGATCAAATTGTTCTATTAGATCAACATTACTTTACCATTAATAACTCTCTGATTTTGATAGGGATAACTGAGATGATACACTATCCCTAGTTAAATACACTGTTGCGAAGCAAAAAATTAAATAGCTTGAAGATAAAACCTGTGCCAGTAACTTCGCATTGAATTGGCATATGCAAGTTGCATATGCGTAGTGATGAACACTATTTACCCTCTACCATCTACCAATAGATACAAGATTTGGATAACATGCACATCAGAAGAGGACGACAAATTAATGTGGGCAGCACCTCTCAGAGGGATGATGCCTCTCCAAGAGATGCAGAAACTGGATAAAAGAGGCCCGACTGGATGCCCGCATCATCTGCACAAGTCAAAAAAGAGAGCCAAGGGAGTTCAAGGTCGGGAAAACTGCCAGATTCGTGCATTAGCCAACCGAAGCGCTAATTCAAACACATAAAGCTAACAAGTAACGTAATACAATTTCACAAGCGACCATAAGGTTTATGTGCAAATAGAAGGAAATTAAACGCAAAAAAAGAATTTAAGTCTTTTCCAACGAGAAGTCTGTGTCTTGCCTTCAAATCCATCATATATGAAAAAGCGTACGCAGTTGCTTCCTCCACATCATGCAGCGTTGCAGGCAACTTCTCATCACAAGGCAAATAAAAACGCAAATCAGGTTACCGGTCAAATCGAAACTATGATCGACAATAATATGGAAAAATACTTACTGAATTTGATATGAAACTTGACAGGCAATGGAACAGTGCATGCAAACAAATTTGATAATTCTGAGAATCATTTAATGGAGATGCCATACATTCCAAATTCCAGAGATGGCCGGGGGTGTCCGGTTTGCTGTAGCAGTTTTGTGCCTTTTAAGCTTCGGTTTCTTATCTGTCAAAGAGTACTCTCTAGTTTCAATGACACCATGATTAGAGATTGCAGTGAAGCGAAATGGGAAAGACTGTAAAACTAGGAAGCGGACACTCACAAGCATGACCAAACAGATAAACGCAAGTTCAATTCTAGGATATATAACAAGAATGTAGGATTTGTAAAACATAAGTAATGAATACGTCTTACAGTCGGAACTGTGCCTTTTAGTGCACAGGGTAATCAATAGACAACAAGTACAGAAGTTTGACACCTTCCCATAGAAGCAAAGAAGCGGCAGTAGTGCTACGTTTTGTTGGATACAAGTATATCGGATGACTGAGAAAAAGCACAATTGAAGATGGTTCCTAAAAAGATGACAGAAGATGCTCACTTATTAATGCGCTTGTTGATCCACTGAAGTAAATTTTTAGCAGTGTTCACAGTTCCTCCATCAACGGATTCCAGTCCCAACTTTGCAGTAGAAAACCCTCCGCCAGATGCTAAAACCTCTGGAGGGCCCCAATAGAGAGTCGGGTACGTTTGGATGTCAAACCGCGAGCAGAGACCCTTGTTAGACTGCCAGGAAATTACATCGTCAATTCAGCAGGTGTCAACCTTCTGCCAAAGTGGCAGGGCAAGCATGGACGATAGCCAATGTCGACCATACAAAAACTAAAAACATTCAAAGCATCAACAGACCAAATCCAATCTTCTACACAATCAGGAGAGTTTGAAATGAGACAGGTTTCCCTGTATTGAGCATAGGCATAACTAGGAACAAGTTTCACCAAAAATATTCAATAAATTGCAGGATAAACGAGCCTATTGATTACCTCTAAACCACAATCCACTTTGGTGACATACACCTCGCCCGCATGAACTGCATTTGGGTCATTAAACAGACACGCCACACGCTCATAATGAGGCTGCACAATCACAAATTTCATTAGACACTGATATTGCCATAACAAGTAGGAAACCCACTCAGAAAGGTATTCTAGAACATTAGCCTCGATGTATTCTGCCAATTGCAATACCATTTTAGGTAGTTTCTGAAAGAAACCCTGCCAATTTCAACATGCCTAAGTTTTCTAATATCCGTCTCGGCGGTGGATTCGCAACTGGTGTAAGAGTCTTACGAGTAAAGGAAAATTGATGCAACGGCAAAGTTTGTAACAATTACTAATCCCTTTAAAAGGAACATGTAGTTCTGCTGCTTGTTCAAACTTTTAGTCGCACATTAACATGCGAATATGTTCGGTTCCCACAAAAATCGTAAAGAACTGCGATAAAAATCGTATTAAATCAGTGCAGAAGATTCCCCACAGATGAGCTCACCTTGTATTCCTTACAAAACGGATTCCTGCACACACACAATTCCACAACGTACAAAGCGTTAGAGAATTCAAGAACTTTCATACCGCCATTGAAGATAAATTATACATGGGAGCTTAATACTGAATATGGACTAGATATCTTTTGCGAGACGAGAGGCTTGAGAGGTTACGAGTTATAATTTGAAGCTGTACTCTTAAATGAAAAAAACGTTCCAAAGCGAACTTTTTTGGTTCACCATAAAGTTCACATTAAACTCAAACATTACGGACTATAAACCTCCCCTCTCAACCAAAGAAAACTCGACACATCTGCTTTAATCATCTTAACATTTTGAATAAGGAATGCGAATTCAAGAGGCAATTATGCAAATCAAAGGGTAAGTCTTACCAGGAGACAAAGAACTCCACCATTGCATAAGGAGTCTTTAATTGGCCTAAGGTTGGCTTGAATATCATGTCGTAAATCTCAACAGCACATTCCTCTTGCATACCATGAACGCTTACAATGCCTCCCAGTAGAAGCAGAACTCCTACCCACAAGCCCATCCCATATCCCCCCCCTGCCATCCTTTCTTCACCTTGCTTTCCCACCGCCACTATTTGCCAGCCTCCTCTGGTGGCTCCTCCTATGCCAGTTCTGTCTTTCAAGGCCCATCGTTATTGAACATAAAATGTAGGAAGCTACTGTGGTCTATTACATAGAAAATTTTATTGAAGTTATTGAACCACGCGCGCGCAGCAATGAGGTGCTCCTCGGCAGTGCCCTTGGGCTCATTGCTGTTGTTGATGCGCTGCTGCGGCAGCTCGCTTTCGGCAGCCGTCATGGCTCCAGGACGAAAACAAACGAAAACAACGACTCTCTCGAATCCTCGAATACAACATGAAACCGAAGGCGACTCTACTCTCTCGTTCTGAAGGGGCAAGAGCTCGTCAAACAACCGCAAGAGCAAGCAAGAGCACACGACGACGACGACGAGGACGACGACTGCCGCAACGAGAGTCTGCGAGAAATCCTATTAGGCTTTTCGAACCCCACGCGGGGTTCCCAAGAGCTATATGAACCTAATGCCAATGTACTTCCCATTCCGTACTTTGTCAATCCAATGGTGTATTGTGATGAACTGAGTCTACTTCCATTGGACACTTCCAACCCCTAACGTCAAGAATCCCGCACCCCATCCGAAACCTTCGTTACCCCCGAATCTCCCCCCATCCGTCTATCTAATGCATTTTACTCCCGCGTTCTCCCGAATTTGCAAAATCCTTTGTTTCAGGAGTCTCTGATCCCAATCTCGCCATAAACCCTGAACCAAACCCCTGAATTCCAAAGCCCTTGCCATCGGAAACATCACCGTCCTCTCCCCCACCCCGCCCATTTGAATTGACTTCCTATGGAATGTATTGATTTTCCACTTCCTTCTCTGACCTTCACCTCCCCTTCCTTCCTGCTGTACAGTGGCTTACCTCCGAACCTTTCAAAAGCAGATGGTGATCATGGCCTCTCCTTTCCCCTCGGGGATCGCATCGGGGATCGCAGCTGTCCTTGCCCAACACCCGATTCCTTCCGCTGCCCCGACGAAGGCCAAAACCACACTTAGAAGATGCACAGACAGAGGACAAAGAAATGGATGCAGAGAGGAAACGATGATCGCGTAAGCGATGATCGCGGAGTGCCGATCATCGTTGTGAAATGAGGCTAGCTCCACCACAACGCCAGGTCACGAATGAATAGTATTGTCGACTCGAACAACGCAAGAATGCAGAATTGAATTGAGGTTCCAATTCAGAGCTCCAACTGAACTACCAGTTGATGGAATTCCCTTGAATCCCTTCCCCTCCCTTCCCTTCCCGTAGGTGGAAAATGCACTGCGCTTGGGAATGAAAGGGGTGCGCAGGAGGGGGTAGGCAACGGCGAGGACGGAACAATCGCCGTCCGAAGCTTTCAGTTGGGAATGAAGTCCCCTTCAACTTGGTGGCGCAGCCACACTAACGAAGCTCAAGGCAGGCTGGGCAGTGGGGGATGACAAATCGACTTCGATCATTTTTCATTCATCGGGGGAGGCTGATTACAGTTGTAATTATTGGAGCAAGGACCCAAACTGGCTCAAAGAAGTGGAGTTGCACTGTTTTGAAAAGGCCATCGCCAGCCATTTACCATGCGCACTTTCCAAGTGCTTGAATGAAGCAATTCCAGAAAGGGCCCATTATTATATTGAATTTTATTTTAACCCTTAAACGACAAGCCAGTCGCCATGGAAATCCTCTGTTTGGGTACCGTGTGAATTGTTGGCTTAAAAAAATGCAAAAGTACTCATTGGGAGACAAGCTATTGTAGAAGACGTTCCCTTTTCTCACAAAATTGGAAGGATGAATAGTTGCACTTTTGTCCTTCATAGAGAGAATATGTGTCATCCATTAGACGCAAAACATCTCCCTCGACGTTTAAAGGTTAATGAAATCTTTCTAGTACTCAAACCAAGATTTTAGATTTTCTTATAATACATTTGTTTTGACACCATATGAATAAACTATAAATTTTCAAAGTTCTCAAAATAGGTGTGGTATTTCCAAAAATATTCCTAAACTCTCATGAATAGTGAGAAAACATTTTAGACAAGAATCTATAAGTTAGGGTCAATTTTAGAAAGGGTTAGAACTAGATGTTGTTACCTTAGTGCTTATCCCTATTTTGTAGTTGAGTAGAGCTCCCCATTTCCGAAGGACTGAATCACAACTCTAGTAATTCTAAGCGCATGTAGAACATTCACCAGTAAAGAGGATACCTTATATTTTTTAAAGTTTGTCCTTGGGGATTTTTTTCCAATATTTCACAGCAACATATCTTGCAACCCTGATTAGACTAATGAAGTCATTTACATTGAAAAACAAATTGGATGAAACATCTATTCTACTCTTCAACAAATGAAATTTTAAAATAAAAAAAACTAATTTATGATTTTTTTTGGTAATTTTTGTAAATCTTGCAAAATCAAGACTTACAGAAAACTTATAGTGTCTTATAAATGCACCCCCTTTAATAGTCTTTAGAAAGACTCTAAACGATTTATTATTATATAACCATGTTGCCCAATGTATAAAATTGGAGACATCCCACAGATGAGAGTTTAACCCCTAAATGTCAAAGGCATGTTTAGAGCTTCTTGAAATTTGCTCTAAATTGAACAAAAAGTCAACATTTTGATAAGTTGTATCAATTTTTTATAATTGTAACCATACAAATCCAAACTAGACATATTAGAGATCATAGAGGAAAAGAAAATAGAACAATATCACTTATGGATTGAAAGACTATAATGTTTAATCATCACGGTGTTAAAACTATGAAAATCTTTTAGCTCTCTTTTTGAATGTCAAATCTAAAAAATTAGTCACCAAAAAATTATGAGGTTGAAGAGCTTAACATGCATAGTTCTATCAATTTATGGCTTCTCAAAATCTACCCCACAATTTTTTTTAAATGAATTTCTAATGTGATTTTTTCTCCAAGACCTAGTGTATTTGAAGCTCATTTCCAAGACCCTCAACACTATAGAAAGTCAAGATTACAAAGGACACCCTTACCCAAAATCTAGAATAGAAAAATCACAATCATTCATTTTCAAAATTGGATTTTTGATGCTAAAACTAGATTTCAAAAAGAGTTTATCAAAAATATAAACTATTAAAAATAGCAACTTAGTTGAGTAGCATTTAACTTCAAAGTATTGTCAACACTAGAATTTGGTACCTTAAGCATTTAGGGGTTAAGACTAAATTGGTAATACTTCATAAGATTCTTGTTTGATATAATTATGTAGAAGGAGATGATTTTAGACACTTCATCTTCAATGCTTGCCTTACACTACAAGAAAACATGTCCGAAATGACAGAAATTGGTCCTAAATGACAGAAATCAGCCCCTCCTAATTGACTGAAAATTGACAGATTTTTGTCAATTAGGACAATTTTCTGTCATTTCGGACAGTTTTGTGTCCTAATTGACAAAAATCTGTCAATTTTCTGTAGATTAGGACGGGCTGATTTTTGTCAATTAGGACACGTTTCTCTTGTAGTGTTAATATAAGATTCCATGTCTAAAGTGTTGTTTAGTCTATTTCTTAATTTAAACGTATACTATGTTTCTTTTAATATAGAAAGTAACACAATCTTGTTTTCAAAACCCTAAGTTAGTTACAACATCATTAGTAAATTTTCTAGCATCTTACAATACAATTGACATATTTTAATATTTCTCTTCACTATTCTTAAAATAACCTATTTTTGGATTCACCTATATTCTAGGATCAACATCAAGTGCCATTCCAATTGGAATTGAAAGGATTGGAATTGGGTTGAAAAGTGATGATTTACAAATTCAACAAACACCACCATGTAGTTTCTACACATGACAAAAAATTCATTTCATTATTCTACAATCTTGAACAATGCTTTTGATATACATTGCAATTATTTAGGAAGTTAAAAGAAGTGCTTTAGCATCCCAATGGACAAGAATATTCCCCTGTCCTATCACTACATGAAAACCTGTCCAAAATGACAGAAACTCGTCCTAATTGACAAAAATCAGCCCGTCCTAATCTACAGAAAATTGACAGATTTTTGTCAATTAGGACAATTTTCTGTCAATTCGGACAGTTTTTTGTCCTAATTGACAAAAATCTGTCAATTTTCTGTAGATTAGGACGGGCTGATTTTTGTCAATTAGGACGAGTTTCTCTTGTAGTGTATGCAAACAACATTGGAAAGTTATATATTTTTGCATTGACCACTAATAATGTATCATGTTTTTTCAAAAATGAATTGACCAAAATAGACGTGAAACGGTCTTCAATTTGCTATTTTATTGATGAGGAGAATTGTAAATCCAATCAATCTAAATATTTGCATTAAAAAAAACTAATACAAAATATATTAGCTTTAACACAAATTCAACACAAAATTCTTTTAGCCCATGGTAGATTTATATTAGCAAAATGTGAAAGGCAATATCAATGAATCACTACAAGAGAAACACGTCCGAAATGACAGAAATCAGCTAGTCCTAATCTACAGAAATTTGACGAATTTCAGTCCGAAATGACAAAAACTGTCCGAATCTACAGAAAATTGCCTAAATTGACAAAAAAAACTGTCAATTTTCTGTAGATTAGGACTAGCTGATTTTTGTCATTTCGGACCAGTTTTTGTCATTTTGGACTGCTTTTCTTGTAGTGAATGGACTAATGAAAAGTCTAAAGTATGATTCATATTTGCCATAGAAATTAAAGACATATGCAACTAACAATAATAGCACTTAATTATGGCATGTCTGTAGAACAATCCCATCTAGTTTCTTAGCTAGGATGTACAACTTCCATACATAATTTACCAATGAAAAAAGATTGTAATGACAACCAATGGTGCTAATACTCTTTATTATTTACTAAATGAGCTACTAAGCATGGTATGTGCCCCTTGGCAACTTGATGAGTTGACACAACTTTTATACCATGTGTTTTTATAAAACTTATGGTGAACAATTGCCAATTTCTTTTTGAAAGAGATTGCAAGAATCACTTGTCTCATTGTTTATACTTCTCTTCTAAAAAAGTAATTTTTAAGCCACAACCTTAAATAATCCCTCTTGAAAGTAAAACCTAAGTTTTACAAATGTATTCCACATTTACAATAATTTTTCATACCAATTCAAAATACTTTATTACTTATAGATATCTTCCAATTTATAGTCTATTTTTTGAAGATTTTAGTAATACTTATAGCATAAAAATGCATAATTGCAACTAAAATTAGGATTAAAATCATCAAACAAGTTAGTAATTACAAGTTGATACAATTATTCTTTATATGTAGAATAATCTCCATTTTAGATTTTTGTCCGAAGTGCTATATGTTACAATTCTTTTTTATCAATATACGAATTACAGGTCATCAATATAAGAGTATAGTGTTCATTTCTTAAAAAAAGATGTAATTGGTCAATTGGAAATGCTTTCATGCTAAAAACATGTTTCATTTTTATTTAAGTGATAAAAAGAATAATACTTTCTAAAAATAGAAATAATAACATATCTATTTTTTAAATATTAATATATTTTTGGTATATAAATTTTGGAAATAAATAAATTTTACATCCTAGTCATTTTTTATATGTAATTCTAAAATCTCACTAGTGTAGCTTTGTACTATTAGCCCAATTTTTGTCATGATTTTGTCATGCTCTTGTTGTTCATTTTATTTTAGGAATAATTTATCTATAGTTTAATAAAAATTATTGTAAATTAAAGATCCAAAAATAACGCAAAAAACTATAACTTTTACACTATGTATCCAAATGTCATGAAACAAAGTCTATGCATCCTTCCTTAAAGAGAACATTTTAACAATACCATAAACTTGGCTTGGGAACACATAGTTCTAGAGATCTTGTTGTAACAAACAAACAAAACAAACAACTCAATTAATTTAATGTATAGATAATACATTCAATACTAGTTCATTTGAATCCAAATCAATGAGTTTTTTATAGCATCCTTTAACAACTATAAATATATATTAGTGAAGCACAATTTTTAGTCATACAAAGACATATTACAAATAACATTTGAAGAAGTCTATAATGGACATTTAAATATCGCATGCAAATGTTTTAAGAGGTCATAATTTAATTGTTTTGTTTTCTAAATTATGCTCTAATTCTAATATCCTAGTGTTTTATACTCAACACATTTCTAGAGACAACCTCAAAATCAATTAATCCTCCCTTATGCAATTTTTGGTAAATGGAACCTATGACTTGTTCATGACTTCATGCAAAAGTCCAAAATTTTTTAAATTCTAGTAAAGACATCAATAGATAAATAGTTCACAAAATTTCCAAGTACACCAAATCCTTATATGGTAAATGCACCTAATTGTGACATATTTCAAAAACCAAATCCTATAGGTTCTTGTTTGTAACATATATTGTCTATTTATAAATGCCTAAAATTAATTTCAACTACACTTGTTTTCAACACTTTGAGACTATACACTTCATTAAGAAATGCATGCTATGAGAATAAAAAAATTCACTTTCACTCCCAAAAATACTTGAAAAATATATAATTTGATAATAATAATTATGTTCAAATGCTTATTCATTCAATTTTAGATGCAACTAGCGGTTGGCACTTGCTATGCTACGCATTCATCATTAGAATTTTATAAGAATTTTTATATATTAGATAGAATGCAGAACAAAAATTTCAATAAATCTTCAAATAAAAATGACTAAAATCTTCATATAATTTTTTTTTATAAGTAAGCATATATTGAAATGTACAATAGAAATTTATTGAATGATGAATGAAACATATGCAATGGTAAATACTATAAAAGATACACATACATTAGAATGCAATAGAAATTTGGCTCCATTGTTACAAAAAATGGCAACCCAAATTGAAGAATTGAAAAGAAAAACTTATAAATCTTAAAAACTTTGTGAACAACTTAATTGTTGTGGAATCCAAAATTGCTTCAATTGAATAAATTTCTCAAAATGATTTGGTAGTAGCAATAGAAAATTGATATCATGAAAGTTTAAAGCTCACAAAAATAAGACATTTAACTACTTTTGGACTTTTGAAAGTCCAAAATTCATAATGGTCATTGGGAGATGCATCAAAGGATCTATATAAAACATCAAGGGATCTAAATTTTCATCGAGGGATCAGTTTAAAACATCAAGAAATCTATACCAACATCAAAAGATCTCCCAATCTATACAAACATCGGGAGATCTCCCGATGTTTTGAATTCAGTGAATAGTCCAGAATTCAATGAATAGTCCAAAAGTAGTTAAATGTGGCATAAAAACACAAAATCATAGAAGTGTAAAGAAGTGTAAAGCCAAGAGAAGCAATGGATTTGCTACCTCTATAATATCATCCTATGGATCCTCTTTAATATCAACTCAATTGCAATGACTATATTATTTCTATAATATTACTTTTGTAAAAAGTGATATTATAGAGACGATGCAAATTGCATTATAAAAAATTTCACGCCTCCAGAGGGCTATTAAGGTTTTGATTTTCGGCATGCCACAGTGCAAGTACAGAAAAAAAAAAATTTAATTTAAAATATTTTTTGAAAAAAATATTAAAAAAATTTAAAAAAATTTAAAAATTTAAAAAACCTGACATGGCACTGACATCGTACAAATAGTGCCACATTAGCTGTTGTCATTAAAAAATAATAAAATATAAAATATAGTTTTATTTCCTCTATAATTGCACCTGGGGGGTGACACTAATGGCCCTCCCTAGGCCTGAAATTTTTTGTAATGCTACTCTATTTTTGCAATATCACATTGTGTGAAAATATGATTTTTATGTATGCATGATTGGAAATATTTTTATAAAATATTTAAAATAATTATCTTAAAGACTTATTGAAATCATTATCATGCATTCTATTCAAATATATCAAAATTTTACTAATATGTGATACAATGAATGCGTAGTATAGCAAACACAAGTCCCTAGTATTAATAGTAGTATTTGTGATATTACAGAGGGACTTATGATTTTAGTAGTATGATGACTAGCGGTTGGCACCTGCTTTGCTACGCATTAACTATATTACTTTCATCAATTTGACTCCAATTTGGTCCTAATTTGGATCTAATTATATCAATCTCTTAAAATTAAATGAGATTGAAACTCAAATTACACTCAAATTGTTCAAATGAAACTCAATGTTCAAATCACCATTCTATACATGAATTCAGGTTTGCTCAAAACAAATGTAAAAAAAATACCTTGGAGATATTGTTGAGCTCAAAAACACCACCATTTAATAAATTTCTTCACTTACAAACAATGATGATCAAAATTGAAGAATTGAAATGCAAATTTGTCAAATTGCAAAGACCTTGTAAATACTTTGTTGTAAATTCCAAAATTGCTTCAATCTAACAAAGCTTCAAATCAATTGGTAGTAAGAAAAAACATTAGAATTAAGAACATTCAAAGCTTCAACATTCAAATCATGAAAGTAAAATGAAGTATGAAGTCAAGAAATATGAAACCTCCATAATATCATTATACCTTTGTAATATCACATTTTTACACTATGTGATCTTAAAAAGGTGAAATGGCCATTGAAACTCTATGATATTATGGAAGACCTTGTGATTCTAGTAGTATGATGATTACCTTACTCCAAAACAATGCATTTTAGTACATCAAGAGACAAGGGCTAATTGATGGATATAAGTTAAAAGAGATATGAGAAGATGTTAAGTGAGTTGCTTTTTAGTATTTTAACAACATTAAGTATGAATGAGATAAACCTTTCTAAATTAAAGATCAATTATTTCTCCTATAATTTATAATAAATAAACTTGCTCCTATTTTGTGTTCTTATGAGCACACATATAAAAAGTATTTTCTTGGGAGAGAGTATCATTGGAATATGTATGGAGATGAGAAAAGAAATTTAGATATAAGAGTCAAATATCTTTTAGATTATATTTTTATCATTGTATAGGAGGTTGTATAGCTTTATAGTAACACTATACAAATCTATTTCCATTCAAGGATTAAAGGTTGTAGAAATTTTACAAAGTCATGCTTACACTTGCACCAGTTGCTAGTATACCCCATGGTCAAGGTTGGTCAAAAAATATTTGTAAGAACAGATCTCAAAAAAATTATTATTTTTTCAATATTTGATGCATATGGGATTGAAATTCAACCTTTCTATTCTTGGGTATATGCCAAATCACAATTTCCAACTTCAATTAAATATTCACCACAGAATGCCACCCATATCCATTGGATACAAAAATAAACAATAAGACTATTATAACATGGTGGGCAAATAGCTGAGAATAAGAGTTAATAAGCTCTATGAGATGGGTTCACATCCCTAATCAATTTGTTGGTTTTACAATTCTCTAATACCTGAAAATAATTCCAAGTCTCTAATACCTGAGAATAATTCCAAGTCTCTAATACCTGAGAATAATTCCAAGTCTCTAATACCTGAGAATAATTCCAAGTCTCTAATACCTGAGAATAATTCCAAGTCTCTAATACCTTAGAATAGTTACAAACCACCTCTTAGTTGGCTTCAAATTCTATGCTTTGCAATGCTCCTATTGTTGATTTAACTTGATCATCATTAAATATTAGCAAATACATGGTAATAGATAGAATCAACAATAATGAACCGGAGACCAGCTGTGACAGTTGCAAAGGTCAAGGCAACAGAAACTATTACTATTCCCCAGTGCCATGCCAATCGCAGCTTCCCAAATTTTTTGCCTCTCACCTGCAAAAAATATTGAATTTAGAGGTTTGTACTTGAAAACATTATTCTTCAATTCCATCTCTATTTTCATGCTACACCTCATATATATATATATATATATATATATTTTGAAATTATAAAATATATATTTTTACATATGGAAGGTGTATTTTTTTAGGGTAATAGTTAATCTGTATGAATTACAACAACAATAACAATTAGTAGAATCATCCCACTATTCCACTATTCTTCATAGAGAAATCAAAACTCAAATCAAATGAAGTCATATTGATTATCACATACACTTGTTTATAGGATATTCCAAGGAAAAAAAATGACAGATTAGGACTTAAAAGATATCTCTATTATAAAACAATCATATCATCAACCTTCACATCATAAAGATTGCGATAGGAAAAATAACCTTGAGATACATATGATGCACCAATCCTGCCTCCAAAGAAAATGCAGCCAAAGCTCCAGTGAGAGCAACAAAGTCTCCAAAGAAGGGGAGTAAAGCCCCAAGGAAGGTGGTCAATGCAATGTATGTAGTGCGAGTGACCAAACGCACAATCATGCAATGAGATGACCATTCATGACTTCCTTTCTTCACAAAATATGTGTCCATGAATTCAAAAATGGGGGATGCATAAATCTGCACCACCGGAAGCCATGTGTCAACAATTGAAAAACTTACTAGTTGTTCCAAGTTTTTGATATTTTATTTGAAGGAAGCTAAACTCTTAAAAAGAATCTAATTGGGCATCATTTGTATTTTTGTGAGTAGCTTGCTCATATGGGGACTTTCTTTTGTTCACTTTTTGCAACACATATAATGTCCTTCATTGATTCCAAAGATATTTAATATATTGGTATCAACAAGAAATATATTGCTTATTTTTTAATCCTTAAATTAAATGGTTGTGTGTTTAAAGTTTCTTTTCATTGTTTATCTATTAGAATAGTTTATTTTTTAAATGCACTTGCAAATGAATTTTTGTAGATGCAAATATGATATACTACATGTACCTACATGGCACAAATAGTACAACTAAGGTAAGGCACCCTACTTGTGCCATTTGACTACTTGTGTCACTTTCTTGTCATTATGTACCAACACTGTATGTTACAAAATTTGAAATGTATGGTGTTGATACATAATGGCACGAATACTATGACAACAGAATAGTGGCACAAATAGGGTGCTTTACCGGTTTTATCTCCAAATGCATCCCCACTGTCCAGTTTATCGAACTTCTAAGTTACAACAGACTCTTCATACGTGCTGGTCACTCTTTGGTCCATCACTGATAACTTTGCCGGCCCAAATATGAGATCCCAATGAAGTTAGTTCCATGTGGTCATTGAAAACTTACATGGATGGAAACGATGGATTGCAAGAAGGCAGCAACGTTGGCCACGGTTAGTGCCGACTTGGGGCCGGAGACAGCTGAGTTCAACAGGTAAGGAGATACATTCTTTCCGTAAGCCCAGTACCCAACAAACGTGAGCACCAGGATTGGGAAGGTCCCGACTGTGAATTGCAAGCCCAGAGCTTTCTTCATGTTCCTGGTCGATGGCTCTTTCACCGTGGCCTGCATGAGGTGTACACATGGTTCATCAGAAAAAGGTAAATAATATGGAATCTGGCATCAAAAGTAATCAAGGGCAATGTGCAATTGGGTATGAAACTTTCAAACTGGGAGAAAGAAGACGAGGAGCATTGGGAAGAAAGGCCAGGGTCTGTTAGGGATAGCACTACCACCCCAGATGCTTGTAGGGAGGTGTAGGTTATGAACTCGTGTTGCTTAGTATTTCGGGAGCAATAGATCAAATTCGAGCTCTACTCAGGACTTGAGTTTCGTTTCGTTTATTAATTTGGAATCATATGTGCATAGGACATAATTAAACTACTAACACCAGTCCGAAGTAAGCCGTACCTGCATCTCAGGAAGAATGCCTGTGTTAAACGCAAATGCAATTGTTGACAAGGCCCCCAGAGCATTGAAAGCCTTATTCGTATCACTCCCTTTCAGTGAGTAATCTCTCGGTCCGTTTGCATTCACACCTGCGATCCAAAGCACTCACCACATACAATCAGCCTCATGTATGATCTGAAATATGCTTTACAATCAATGTTGTCAATGGTTATCTTGTATGTAATCGCGAGCTTCAATTCTCTCATAATAATTTCTAGTAATAATTATGACACTCATCCCCCTTTACTGTTGGATCAGACAAGATTGTACTAGTCTCCTCTTTGCGATTATGTTAAGTAACTCAGATTTGGAGCCTGGTTACAAACGGAAAAAGTACACAAGCATGTACGGAGTTAGTAGTAGTATTTTTCCCTAGAAGATTCCAGATTTGAGTCACCTAGTCCAGATCGGGAAGCTAACATCGCCAGTTAGGAAGAATCATTATAAATGTATCCTCACGTGCATCTCAAGCAAGAAATAATTATTCTTAGGGAGATAGCAGACATGCTGTTTGAACACACTCAGTAGGGCCAGTACGCACCATCTCGAAAAGCAACGACGATGCCAATGAATGTGAAGATGCAGCTTAGGAGCAATGAACACGTAGAGAAGAATTGCAGTGAGTGGAGTGTGGGAACCAAGAATGCAAATATGCATATTACTGCCCCTGCCACACCCACCCATCCTGGTAATGTCACTCGTGGTCCAACTGAGAAGGCTGAAGCAACGGCCTGCACAGTAACAAATAAAATGACTGATTAATCCTACTTACGTGACTGATTTTGCATTCTGAGGACAACCCTAACTTTCTGGAGTAGGAGTGGCAAGGCACTGTTTGAGAGCAATAGAGGACAAGGTGAATGAGCTCATTGAGGACACAAATGAGAGCAAGCCCGTTGAGGGCAAAATTGTATTGGTGGAGTAAAATTCAGAACTTGAAATGTACACCACCAATACAGTTTCGTCCAGTCACTGGGCATTCAATCCCTATGTGTGTCCTCAATGGCCTTTCTGTATTAATTCCTACTGAGAGCTGTTTGAAGCACAGTTACGACAACTCAAGCAAAACCGAAGCTGTGACGTGCTCCACTTGTTCCAAACTGAGCTCATCTTTGCAAAACAGGTGTCAGAGATTCTTTGTCAATTCATACGATGTTCTATGAAAGGGGTTACGATCCTGAGTATGGAATGAGAATCTTATGCTCGGGGGAGAAAATAAAGTGTCAAGAGAAGAAGAGCTTCAATTGTACCTTCAGAGATTCACCAGCCAAAATGATACTTCCAGTAATGGCAATGAAGAGATTCGAGTACTGAAGAAACCAGGTGACAATGTACATATGCCGACCTACACCAAAGGTACCGACACACATGCTGAGGATAAGTTGTACCCACCATGCAGGACTGGTCTTATAACGGATATACAATGACGTCGTCCTGTTAATTTGCAAGGAAATGAAATGAAATGAATGCGGACAAGACTGTCAAACCAAAAGTTTGTACCATAGATGTGGCCGGCTAGGTCTCGGTAGCGGACATGGCGCTTGCCGCCGGTTTCATGGAGATCTCCTAGAAGGCAGTTGTTGTAGAAAGAAATGATTCCTCCTGCCACTATGCAAATGACGCCCGCAGTCCAGCCGAGATTGCCCATGATCAGAGCTGGGTAGCCCAGGATGAAGGCCGAGTTCAGAGCTGCCACTATGTGGAATCCCACGGTGTACCACTCATCTGCCAAATCACTCACACCCAAAGTCACTTGCCTTTCAAACCACCCACTTTTCCAAAATACTACAGATGGAACCTTCTTGATACAAACTTACCTGAAATCTAAGTACTGTAAATGAGCAAAGGTGATCAATTGAGGTACAACTCCACCGTTGATCACCTGTACCTTGGAAATCTAGCAGTCAATGAATTTGAATTCAAGGTCTCAATGCCAATTTCACCTGGCTGGTGCAGGATTCACCCTACCTATGTTTTCTCAGTTTGGTGTACCAGTGATTTGTAACATAGATGTAGCAGAGATGGTGTTACAATAGAATCTCCTGTTATATCATTGCTACATCTGTGTTATGCCATCGTCCAAAATTTTTTTTAAAACATAAGCAGGGTAGATTTGCTGAAGTGATAGAATGAACTATTCCAGGCAAAGGAGGAAATGGCGCAGAAGAATGATAAATCTCGAATGTTACCTTCTCCGACTCGGTGAGATGTTTCTTTGGACACTAGGGCCACTGATTTCACTCTTCCAGATATTCCATATTCAGTGTCGCTAACCTTTCCTCCTAATGCAGCTGCAGGAAGCTCAGAGTCTTGCATTCCCTCGCCATGGGTCGCCATTGATCTTCAATCGCAAAAATTCGAATCAAATCGAGCTTCTCTTACTAAATTTTCAACAAGCGTGAGCATGTATCTCATCAGGGTGGCCGATTAGCTGGGTCCCTAGCTTGCGTCCTAAAATAGACCTTGCGCCAGAGACTTCTGTTGATGCAGACTTTTTCGATGGCACCCACCGCAACGTTCTTAAAGCTTTTCAAACCAATCACTCGCTGGATATTGTGGACTGAAATCAAGACTCCCCCCCAGATGAGATCCTTCACATAGCCGGGCGATCGAGGTTCAATTATGCACGAGTTACAAACTTGGAGTTACAAATTTGATACCGACTGGATTGGAAAGAGGCATACAAATATCATAGAGCAGTAGCAATTCCCTCACTTCTAAAGTTTCAGTAGAGCTATCTCGAGTCGAGACTCGATTTTACAATTGGCAGAAACTGAGATTTGGCAAGAATCAAAGGCAATCGCTCGTGACTAACCCCAACAAGAAAACTTCAAAATCAATCTGATAGAGTAAGTATAAAAATGGGGGAGTTATGTATCAGCAGGGTTATAACTCCTGCAGGACTCACTCACTGGAATTTGCAAAGGCATAGACTTGAGCTTGCAATCCGACTGTTAAACTACGGACTTGGAAGATATACTCCCACAAACTAGCCGAGTCTTTCTTAATTTAGCAACGACGGTAATTAACCAAGCCTTGTCCACTAGCTACAAATTCGAACTTTTCAAGTTTAATTAAGTCACAAGTACGTTTCGGATCAGAGTCACTGATCGAAGTTTGGCAGCTAGAATGTCTCCAATTTAACTCCACAAATGAACTGATAGATAGTTTACATTGCACATCAACAACTAAATGTACGATTCGCCATATGTACACCCAAGTTAAGCTAGCAGAGCTGCAGGGAGAGAGCTGCGCCTCGGCCCCTCAACTGTATGTGCGTGCACACGAATGGGCAAGTGCATAGATCACAGACGGACAGACAGACAGTCCCTCCCTGACTGGACAGACAGAATGCTCGCTAGAGACTGACGAAACCCATATCAGTGAGACTGGAAGAAAGCAGCAGCAGAGGCAAGCAAGGCAAGCCTGCCTGCGTGCAGCAGGAAAAGAGTAATCGAACTGGGGTGCAGCAGAGAGAAGCACACTACTAACTTAAGGCAGGGAGGGTGCACCCGCTGCCATGCCTTGTGGCGGCTCGTACTGACTAGTGAGGGCTGTCTTCAATGGTGCGCAAAATCAGTCGAGGATTATGATTACAAGACATGGAGCATTAGAGTTTGAGGAGTGATGGCAATCATCAAAACGTGCCTGGCTCCACTGGCAGGGTGAACTGTTCCTTTCCACCCGACACTCCCCACGTAGTTCCTATGGGTTTCCACTTTTCCGCCCAAACGTTAGCAAAGGATTTTAAAATCTTTAAGAGTGCTCTGTAATTGCACATGGTCTGATAGTATTCTGACCTCAATCATGGCATCATTCAACTGGCTGTCAATAATTCTGAAGTCAACCTGGAAGCACTAGTGGAGGAAACAGATGCTTGGTATTATTTATAAGGCCTCTTTTGACTGAGTTCAAGTCAGTCAAGCAAACACCTTCTGACAGCCTACTTTGGCCAGACTGATGAGAGGTTGCAATGAGCTTGAATGAATGAATCGTATTGAACTGCTGATCAAATGCACCCCCAAAACTCTGAGGTCCTCGGCTTGAGACCCCCAAATCTCCTTTCATTCTGCTTCAGAATGCGACTTGAGGAAGTTGTTCAATCACATTTGTACACCACCTGGTGACATATTCTTGGAAAATATGAAAATGTGATGCTCTGGAGCACAACTAGAAACATGGATGTAACAAAGTACACTCGTGTCCCTCTAACCTCTAAAGTTCTTTAACCCCTAAAGGACCATTGTCCCTTCGGGGGACAAATTGGATTTCGGGCAGGTACCTACGGGCTGAAATTTTGTCATGATTTTTTGAAACTTTTTTTGAAGATAGAAAAACTGATGAGCTTTGTGGGAATATAATTTTTTTCACATTTGGTGCCCGGAAACAAAAGTTATGACCAAATAAGCTCAAAGTAGGGGACGGAGGGCAGTCCGGGCAGCAAAAAAAAATTTGCAAAATTTTGAATTTTTCTTTTTTGGATTTTTTTCCTTGTAGATTATATATTTGTCTGCATGGGAAGCTTTGATTCATTCCATTTGGACTTATTATGAGAAAGTTATGGACAATCTTGTTTATCGGGCAGTTCGAGCATCTTCCTGAAAAAATAACTTATAGAATTCATTTCTGAATGCAATTTTTACAATTTTTCTATAAAAAAAATTTTACATGATTTTGTTTGCTTGCTAGAACAATCTCACCATTGGGATTAGTGCATTTTAATTCCATCTTAAAGATATTAATAATTTAGATTTTCATTCATTCTCATACCTACTTCTACTTAACAATTTTTTTAAGCATGAAAATTAATCTTTTTCTTAAAGTTTTCTTTTTTTCTAGATTATCAACTCAATTTCCCACAATAAGGATTTAAAGCTCAAAACTTTGTAGTGCAAAAAATTTAAGTTAAAAAAGTTCAAAGTCAAATAATCCAGTCCCGCAAGGTACTGAAAAAATTGTTTTTTTCACTTTAAACGCATATATCTTTTAATCTATGTGGTCAAAATTTCTGAAATTTTTTCCACACATTTCCATACTAGTAAGGTATAAGATCCTACGGTTGGATGTGAAAAAAAAAACAATTTTCAAATTTTTTTACTCTTTGCTACAGAAATGGCAGTTTTGAGTGTTTTTTGGCAGAAATAAGGCCTTGGTCCTTTAGGGGTTAACTATGTTCTCACCAAAAATGCTCCAAAATTATAATAAGTTTAAATGAAAAAAAAATCATTTCTCAAAAAATAAATTGTATAGTTTTTTTCATTGGATGGAGATCCATAATATATGATTCACATTGTGAAAGTCATGAAGGTTGGGATATGTGATTTAGACACACCAAAGTATCATGATTTTGCTTGTAAAGGGACAAGTTTGTGTTAGAAAAATAATGGGTCTTCAAGAAGGCCCTCCAATCTAAACCAATTAGGAATGCAAATTTAAAATTAGTATTTTTTTTAAACATTAAAAAAACATTTTATTGAAAATTGATGTGGCACCTTTATTCAAACTTTAGATTACTAGTCCAAACTTTACTGGCCTTCTTGTGGCCCCATTTTTTTCTAATACAAATCATGAAGCTTATGTATTAAACCTTTAAGTTTACTTAAGATAATCATGCCAAAGTTTGTCTAAATAAGGTTTTGAATATGATTTTTATTATTGAACAATAAAAGATTTTGTTGAATCTTTATAGGTAGATTCTAAATTTTTTTTAAATGCATTTGTTGGATTTTAATTTAAAGAAATAATCTATAAATTTCAAAGTTGAAAATAGTTGTCTCTAAAATTGATCTTAGATTCTTATGAGACATGAGTAGAACAATGTTTAGAATTTTTTTACTTTTACCAACTATTTTCCTTTCATTCCCATATTGAACTGATTTTTAAGTACTTAGTCCATTTTTCTCTAATTTCTACTCTAAATAGAAATTTTACAGATTTTTTACAGATTTTTTTTTCCAATGTTTTCAAATTGCAACTAGTTTTTTTTCCCATTCCATTGGCTAATAATGAACTAACCAATAGTTCTCCCCAAACATTGGAATAGAACTGATCCTATTCAAAATCAATTTTAGAAGCACATCACAATTAGGTATAATCACCTTCATCCCTTTTGAAATCAATAAGTGTTACCAACTATAGAGCAAAAAATGATTTTTTTTAAAGGTTGTTAAGTTACTTCATAAAGCATTGTGGTCAGCTTGTAAGGTAATTTATCCATATTTTAAGAACTACCGATACTATTGAACCATGAATTGTTACTATAGGAGTGAAAAATAGTTTAGTGATGAATTGGTGCCAATTGAGATTTTTACTATTGTACAATTTTATAAAGTGGTTTGGGACTAAGTTTGATTTGGAAGTAGATAAAATTTTAGTAGTGTTAATATAGAATGGGACACTTTATACCATCCCAAGCAATTACACGCACACCTCCATTTGCACCATTGACAAACAACTATTTGACATTTATTGGCAATCCTTGTGACCTTCATTCAATAGCATGTTAATGTTGTAAGCTTTAAAAAACCATATCTAATTCAATTTAAGTTTTAAAATTACAAATCAAATTGTGATGGATGTATTTCCTTCTCTTCTTTCCTTGAAAATTTGTTGAAAAATGCATTAATTCACATAGAAGAGATCCTAAGCCAATATGCTCTTCAATGGACATTTCTTGACCCTCCTATGATGTCAGTTAGATGTTTGTATCTTTTGAGCATATCATATTAATATGTCATATATACTATCCATATATATGTTGTATTCTAAAAGTATCCATATCATATCTATATCATATTCCTAATCCTAATCTCAACGGCCAAAATTGTTTCTCAAGATAGCACAATCAACAAAGACAATTTTTTCTCCCTATAATGTAGATTGACATCATTGGAGGGGGGCATTTTTTCATATGTAGATCAACGGTTGCATGTTTTTTCCACATTAGGAGGGGTACTTTTGGTCTTGGATAAAGTTGTTTGCATCTTTAGAGCACATTTAAGCTTAAGGTAGACTAGCCCAATTCCATTCACTATCAAATTCCTTCCCCCTACTTTTGTCCCCAATTTTGTTCAAAAAAACATCTAAATCCATTTAGAAAATACTCATATCCCTTTATTTTTTTGACAAAATTTGTGCATTAATGCCAAATGGGGTAACATATCAATCTATTATTGGTGGGAACTTAAGTGCTAAAAGGCATGTGGAAAGGCAGTTACGGATGATTTATGAAACATGTACGACTCTGATCCACTCTATGGGTGGGTTTGTAATTTCAAGTCAAACCACTTCAAATATTTACAAAAATTACAATTTTGATCAAAAATTTCCACTTCCACTTGGGTTTGATCCATGAAACAAGCGCACACCCCTGCTTCTGGAAAGTATGAAATATGTGCCCCTCATATATTGGCCCCCCAATGTTCAGATTCCAAATGAGGGTGGTAATAGGCTTCTCTCCCTCCGGTGTAGGTTCCTGTGAGTCCCCATGTCCAATGTTCAATCCATTGCCCGCCCTGCTTGAGTGGCAGTACAGTACAGTCCTGTCCTGCCCTGTAGCTAGGCTACGCTTATTGAGTGGCCTTCATGACAAGAACGCAAGCTCGCCTTTCTAGGCAGTTTAAGTTCACAATATGTTAATCTTGTGTGGAGTGCGATTTGAACCCGTCAGCAGGACAGGACACGAGAGGAGAGGGCCGGCTGCCTAGACAGCCACATGGTATTTGCATGGGAGAGGACGGAGGAGAGGACGGGACGGACACACTGTGCAGTCTGTAAATACAAAGCAAAGCAAAGCAGAGGAAAGCAAGGGAAGGGAAGGGAAGGTACTCCCCACGAGTGTTGCCATCACGGCCCGGCCTTGCTGACGTGAATCAAAGGAGG